>OW203729.1:7864703-9064703 GCA_934045075.1 Yponomeuta sedellus | reverse complement strand
ACGTCTTTAGTCTTATTTATAAAAATTATTTTATTTTGCAAAGGATACCTATATAAAACTTGCAATCATCAAAAAAATGTGATAATGCCTAGATAAATGAAGATTTTGTTGGTGAAATGTGTTGAAGATACCAAAAATGTCTAGTGAAATGACCAGAGTTTGATACCATAGTATAACCTCTTTAGTTCTGATTTACCAGTCAATGTCATTGATAAAACGAAACAAAAAACTTTAATTTTATTTTCATCAAATAGCGACCTTGACTTTATTTTGTCAAGAAATCAAGCAGTAAAATCAAATAATAAGTATTTATTTGATTTTATTTAATACACAAAATTACATTAAAAAGTTGGATTGAAACTTCTAAAAAAAATGTGAACATCCCAGATAAATCTTCAGATTTTGTTGGTGACGTTATGTGAAGAAAGCAAAAATTTCTGCTAAAATATTCCGAATTTGATACCAACCTCCTCAGTTCTGATACTCACCAGTCAACGTCATTGAGTCAACGTCATTGAGAAAACTCCATTAGTCGTTTTACGAAACAAAATCTTCATTTTTATTTTCATCAAAAGGCGACCTTGTGTTTATTTTCTCAAGCAATCAGCCAGTAAACACAAATAATAAGTTTTGAAAACAAATATTTTCTCTTTCGTGTTATTGTACACACACAAGTACATTTTTTATGCTTTACATCAACAAAACAATCTAAAGTCAACTTAAAATTTTAGGCTGGTTGTTCAAGACCAAGGTTTGTTGTAGGTACCTACGTATTTTTGAATACTTCGCAACTCAGGGGTCTCTACATTTTCACCTTAAAGAATAAAATATACCTAATGTTTTTCACCGTCCTCCGTGTTTTTCTTTTCATAAGACATAATAGTACTCTATTATTAAATATTTTAATTATAAAGTCAGATGGTCCAGTGACTTTAAAGGTGTTAATTTTAACTATTCAATAAGCACTAGTAATTAGTCAATGTTTAAAATAATCAACGCCGCTTTTTTATATTTCATAACTACCACACCTCAAAAAGAAAAAAAAACCGAAATGTTTTTAAGATCCGTTAGCTACATATAAATTTATTTGTTCGTCTAACTGTATGACTGTCAAGACTGTTTTTTTTATAATGCGTAATGCTTGAAAATAGTTTATTAATAATAATTCTACTGCACTCGGCGCTGTAACAAAAATAGGCTTTAAGTCAATTACTGTATGTATGTATGTATTTATGTATTTAGCCTCTAAATTGGTTTTTAAAAATGTATGTATTTATTAATATAAAAAGAACACATTACATGTTATAAATAAGGCCCCACTAAACCAATTACTTGGTTTGACTGTGGGAGCAGTCTCGTTTACAATAGTTTTACCAGATATTTTACATAGAGATAGGTAAAAGACACGATCGTTCATGTTTTATAGATAATAATTGGAAAGTATCAAACTGAGAAAATACCTATTTTGCTGTAAGAACTGCCTTTACAGTTCATGAACTTTATATCGACATTACATCGGCTACTTTACTGGCAACTATGCAACGATAACGTTAACAGTTGATCTGCTATCAAGGTACCTACCAACTTATTCAATCCAATTCTGCTTTATAGGCTCACTGCACCTAATTATGATAATTTAGACCTCAGACAATCTAATCTGTGGTCAGAGTAAGCATTATTATTTAAGACGCTTCAGCACAAGGCGTGCGATAACCGCAGACCAAAATTTAAGACTAATAACGTGAATGGTACGGCAATAAAATATTATTACCTAACCTAAGTTTACTTTGACAATAACTAGTTACATTAATAATTCTATTGACAATCAGTATACGTTTTATGTAGGTATACCTACCCTATCAGGAACCAGTTTCACCAAACTACAATTCATGGTTTACTATGTCAGTTCGAAATTTCTATGAAGCGATGTTAGCTCAGTGGGTAGAACCATGAACTGGCAAGCGAGAGCCCCAGGTTCGATCTCGAGTGCGGGCATGTACCAATGACTTTGTTTAATTTCAAAGTTATGTACCTACATTTGCGAATTTGTAGTCGCAATACCACACGCTAACGGTGAAGGAAAACATCGTGAGGAAACCCGCGGTTTGGTTGGCTCCGCATGTATTGACTAGTCTTTCCTGTGGGCTAGGCCGACTAAGCTGTCAGGATGGTACCTATAGGTGCTGGGCAAGCCTACACCGTCTATAAAACCATGTCCCAGGCACTACAGCGTCGGAGTGGTCCCTTCACCCATCTAGTGTGAGTGAAGATACCACTGGACGCTGTATAAATCATCTCATTAAGTAGATGCAAAAAGGCCGATATTATTATTATTATGTCAGTTCGATGTACATTGCAAAATCGGTTAACCCACTCATTAAGAAGACTTAAGTCGGCTCTGCTACGCAATATATCCTGAACCATCATAATGTATCGGTAGATAGATACCAATAAATAGAAGTTACCAAGTTTGTAATAGACAACATCAATAAATATAAATAATACAGAGAATATCGTAAAGAGGTTCGAAATTTCGCTGATGCCGGTACTTGCTCATTAGCTCAGTTGGGAGAGCGCTGGCACGGTCAGCCAGAGGTCGCGGGTTCGAGTCCCGGCATTTGTGGATTTTTTGCCTCAAAATAGGTTTTTAAATAATGATAAAAACTGGAATCTAAAGTTAAAAGAATACCAATTACAAAGCTGCAGATGACTGGACCAAAAACCCAGTCGAGATAGGTTTCTTCTTCTGGCTATATTAGTCCCCTGCTGGACATAGCCCTAACATAGATAGGTTTGCGATAGACATAGTAAAAAAAAGGGACTAGGTAAGTATTTTAATTTAAAAATTCTATCTCACAGTCTGTTACCATTGAATTTTAAAATTTCAGTGCTATTAGATACTCGTAGATAGATGGAGAACACTTTATTGTTACACTATTTTTATTTTTAATGCACTAACCCGTGCTAAGGAACAAATTTAAAAACCTATTTAGAGGCTAAAAATTTCACCCATGCCGGGATTCGAACCCGCAACCTCTGGCTATCCGTACCAGCGCTCTACCAATTGAGCCAATGGGCGACTCACGGCATCAGTGAAATTTCGAACCTCTTTACAATATTCTCTGTATTACGTACAGGCAGCGACATCTGACTTAAGCAAATTGCATTACTTACAGCCCCGACTACCTACTTTGCAGTTAGGTTTAACATCGGAACGATATCACTGTACCCACATGATTACACTATTTTTATTTTTAATGCACTAACCCGTGCTAAGGAACAAATTTGTGGGTACAGTGATATCGTTCCGATGTTAAGCCTAACTGCAAAGTAGGTAGTCGGGGCTGTAAGTAATGCAATTTGCAATTTGCCCCGACTACCTACTTTGCAGTTAGGTTTAACATCGGAACGATATCACTGTACCCACAAATTTGTTCCTTAGCACGGGTTAGTGCATTAAAAATAAAAATAGTGTAATCATGTGGGTACAGTGATATCGTTCCGATGTTAAACCTAACTGCAAAGTAGGTAGTCGGGGCTGTAAGTAATGCAATTTGCTTAAGTCAGATGTCGCTGCCTGTACGTAATACAGAGAATATTGTAAAGAGGTTCGAAATTTCACTGATGCCGTGAGTCGCCCATTGGCTCAATTGGTAGAGCGCTGGTACGGATAGCCAGAGGTTGCGGGTTCGAATCCCGGCATGGGTGAAATTTTTAGCCTCTAAATAGGTTTTTAAACACTTTATTGCACAACCAGAAAAATATTACAACCATGATTCTTAAATCTAAGTAATGTTATACAGTTGGCGGTATTATCGCTTAGAGTGATCTCTTCCAGACAACCTTTGGATGGAGTGGATTACTTATCTATTTACACAAAACGACCGTCTAAGTGACATATATCTATCAGTCCGAGGTTTCTCAGACCGAGCAACATTTTATAAGGCAGTTTTCCTCGAAGGAAATTCACGCGGCTCGGTCATTTGGAAAACGGGGCCACTCGCTGCTTACAAGTAGAGCCGGTTACTGGTTAACTAATACCATCGAGAACTGGCTAACTAGTCCACTGCTGTGTGGTGTCGGCCTAGAGAATAGCACCAACCCAATTCTTCCCGCGGGTGTCGTAAAAGGCGACTAAGGGACACAAACCGGGGGGTGGGCGGCAGCAGCACCCCCTGCAGTACAATTCCACCGAACTGCGATCCCCAACCCGCATGCCCAGCGTGGGGATTATGGGCATTACCCCCTATGATAGCACAACGTGGCGCTCTTTAGGGGAGGGCTGTGTCCAGCAGTGGACTAGTAGGTATAGCCTGACGACGACGACGACGACGACGAAGTCCAATGGGCGTCGAATAAGCTTAGAAGAGCTTCATTCGCTAGTAGTTGTTGCAATCCTGAAAACGCATAGTCTGCTATAGCATAACTTGCTGTGATGCCCCAGTCTGGGTGTATTTTCATATTTTTGATGTCCACCCTTTTAATTTTGATTTACATGCACAATAGTTACGACCACAGACTCAATAGGAGATACTAGGAACAAGGGATTGTGTTGTGTTGATTTATTTTCCTCCTCCGAGAGTATAATTTTTTTGCAAAACTTCCGGGAGGCCTGAGTACTTTAAAACAAAATTTCAAACACAGGAATATCTACTGCTCATGTTTTAAATATTTGCCCTCAAACACAAATTAACCGGTAATTTCTTGTTTGATCTTTTATGTTTTAGAGGAAAATGTCTAATACCTAGTTCACATGTGATTAAAAACTCGGAGAACTAGTATTCTCAAGGTCAAGGCAGTAAGGTTCGTTTGGTTAATTAGTACACGTTTTGTCCGCAGATGGGGTGTCGGGTGACCATCGTCGATGACGTCTTGAACCGGTCTTTCTACAAGCTCGGCTTAGCCGTCGGCAAGCGACCTGGCTACTTCATCATCATCCCAATCCTGCTCTCCTTGTTGATGATCACTGGCTACCAGCGGGTGTACTATGAAATGGACCCGGAGTACCTATTTTCCCCTGTCAGTGGCCAGGGGAAGCTGGAGAGGCGGATGATGGAGAGTTACTTCAAGGTTAACTACTCGCACAGATTCAATGTCGGAAGGATTACAAGAGCAGGTAAGAAATGTTCCTACCACAATATGGTATTAGACACAATAATGTTAACGAGGCAGAAAGTACTACGACTGTAAACTTTTATGTCAGACTACACTGCGATTCCACATTACTACCTACAATCACTAAAAATATTATTAGCATTGCATTGAAAACATATTTTTTATGTATCCTGTTTGATGAAAAACTCGACGGAGACACGGCTTTCAGTCCAATAACCTTTCACAGTTGCTCGAAACAAAAACACAGTGCCTATCTTCAATCGCCAACTAATTAATTAATAGTGTTCTAATAAATTCTAATAGTACTAACTATCCTCTAGTGGCCACATTCTATACCTACGTGTTAAACACTAAGCAGACGCTCTACTGTGGTAATGAGAAGATTTCTAGGCCCGATTGCTCAACTCCGAATTCAACAGGTCGCTTCGGACGCGTGATCACCGTGTCAAAGGACAACGACACTAACATGCTGAGATCAGAAGTCTGGAAGGAGCTGCGCTACCTGGATGACCTGGTCCAGAACATCACTGTCCGGCTACCTTCTGGAGAGACCTTCACGTACAAAGAGGAGTGTGCTCGATGGGAGGGTCAGTGCTTCGTCAATGATATCCTGAACTTGGACAAGATCATTGGAGAGGTGAGTTTCTTGAGGAGTCTGATGAATTTTTCTTTCATTGAGTACAGATTCTTTTGACGTTCAATACCTATTACTGAGCTTAAGGATTTCAATTTTCTGCCGTAGATTGTTGTCGTCTACCCACCTTTGTAGTTACACTGCCATGAATCAGCATAACGCATAAAAAATGCAGTCACACTGCCACGAATCAACATAAAAAAATTCAGGCTTGTCGAGGATGAAAGGGAGACCTTTCAGTGAAGGCAAGACTTGAATTGTGTTCTAAAGAATATTTATTAATAATGTGACGGACTGTATGAATTTTCCGCTGCAGCAACTCTGGCCCAAAAACAAATAAGAGTAGCTCGCGGGCAAGCAGGTCATATTTATTATTTGTTGCCAAAATAACGGCACCGGTACGTACACAACTTTCACTGCAACTGAAACGAAGTATAAACGTTTGTAGGTCGCACGAATGTTGAACGCAATTAATGACATCTCTAAACATTATGTTGACATTGAAATTAAGTTACAGACAGAAAAAATCCCAATTTTGCAATGACAGACAAAAGCCAACTGTGAGTGGTTGCTCCGAGTTGGACTTTACCGAATCGAAGAAGCAAGTCACAGTTGGCTTCTGGGACAATGACTCTTCTCTTCTGTGTCAGTGTGAGGAACTGCATTCCTCAAAGTTGGTAGTCGACAGAATGTCCAACCTTAAATGCTTGCACTTTATTCAATTGCGTTACAAGGGTTAAGCTGCTGTCCACTGTACTAACGTAAGTACCTAAGTACATGAAGATTAACAAAGTATGGGTACGCAGTAAGATTTACTTTGATAAGTATTTTTCATGATGATTAAAAGACTTCAAGAAATTTCCGATTATAAAAATGCATTTTGGTTTTACCAAAATAACTACAAAATTAGCTTTAACCCGCGGCTTCACCCGTGTTATCCCATGGGAACGCATCACCGGGATATCCACCATCAATGTCTCAATTCAAATCTTTGTCTGTCTGTACGCCAAGTTTCATGTAAATCCGTTCAGTCGTCATTGCGTGACTGACAAACATCTTCACAAACTTTCACATTTATAATAGGTATTAGTAGAATAGCATTTACATTTACTATTTGACCTGCTGCCTAGGAACCTAAAGACATGAATATGTACCTACTTGTTTTTTCAATTTTATGAAAATCATACGTGAAACTGTAACATATAAAGAGTAGGTACCCTGCGGTAATTAGTAATTAATCTGCAAACATGGCTTGAGAATTGAGAACATCAAAAAATATCACTCTTTCTCGTTCTTTCTTTAACAATCTGAAGACAGGCAGTTCGATACTTACCTAAAGATTTCTATACAGAAACCGGCGGCGACGGCGTGTCCCCCTTAATAATAACGTCAATTTCGGAAACAAATCGGTTTATCACCTTCTACAGCGGTCGGTAACGTGAAGTACCATCAGCCAGTTTTTGTTACCTATGCCCATGAGGAAGAGTTCAATGTTATTTTCGACAACTCGACGTTAGTGCGGCACCATTGATCGATTCATTGTTTGTTGAACGGTGACGGCAGGAAGGCGAGAACAAGTCCAGTCACCTGCCCAAGAACAATAGTCTGTTACTCATACCCCACAGACATTTGGACCGCAGACCGCAGTTACCTACACTCGCTTTTTGTCCTAATGACAATATAACAATAATGCCAAACAAAGCTCCTGAGCGATCGGAACAATCACTTGCCAGGGAGCCGATTCTCGCCCATGCGAATTGAAAGCGTAGTCTATTCGAAGGCTTAGACATTATTTTGTCGCATAAAAATAAGATAACTCGACAAAGTCATTAGACATTTTCTCATTCGAATTCAATCTAGCATGGCGTTCAGAATACAGATTTTGACTGTCGATTTATTTATGTAGAATTCAAGATAGATAGAATATTCTTTATTGTACACAGAAATTACAGTACTAACAGAAATTATATAAAAATACAGTACAAATGGCGGCCTTATTACTAAAAGGAATGTCTTCCAGGCAACCATAGACGGAGACAAGAGAAATTAGAGACGGGTAGCCGGTGCATTACAGAAATATTGAAATTAGTAAATCAACGAAATTTATATAAACTTACTTAAACCACATACATAAATGAATAAATAACTAAGATATACATACATACTAATAAATAAAATATATAATGGAAAGTCAAGTCATAAGCCTTTAAGTGTCGTGTACGAATCTTTTGCTAATGAAGTGAGAATTGTCTCCCAGGTTATTTCTTTTGACACGCCATTATAGGACTCGAATCATATTTTATGTGGAAACAGAGTCTGACTTCTGGGGCTAAGGCCCAGGCCAGACTCTGTTTCAGACACTTTATCATTATCATACAATGCGGACAACAAAAACTTCCAGTTCGGTCGGTAGATTGCGTTTCCACTTCCAGTGATTTAGTTAGGTACTGCCGTTAGGGCCGCGTTAACTACAATTCATACTTATGGTATTACATGTCAATTATGACAATTCGATGTGGGTACGCTGCGTCTTCCTACTTTTTAAGGCCGCGTTCTCTGAGCACACGATTTCTATTGGACTTGTGTTGTGATGCCCGATCGAATACGTGGGAGATAAGTAGGCAAAAGCAATATAATTTTGACGATCGAAGTCACTAACACAGAGATAATTATTTTGTTATATTTTTTACGATTCAAAACTCAGTAAAGCTCAAATAAAACAATATTTAATTCATAATTAAATCGAAAATAATAATTAAATCGAAAATCATAAGAATATCGACCGCCCTACAAAGTACCCACATGTTGAAAAGCACTCAGCATGTATTTTTGATCAGATTTTAAATAAACCAAACGATTAGAGAGTTAAATGTAGATACGTACATAGGTACATAACCTCACGCTTGTATCCTAGAGGGGTAGGCCGAGACCAGGGACTGCCACTTGCCACGATCCTGACAGATCACTTTCGCTTCATCAACGTTCATAAGTCGTTGCATGCACGCACGCCGGTCCCGGGTACTTTTTATTTTCCCCTTTGCTGATACATGTGTTTGGTCGATGTATGCCCGCCTGGGACGTCCCTTACTAGACCTTCCACTCACATTCGCAGTATATGCGGATGACGCGGTCGTAGAATCTAGCTTATATCTGTAGTACATTAAATCGGCTGTGCAATATACCTACTAGGTAAATCAAATGTTACAGTGAAACATGAATTGTAATGAATCGATTTTCATAATTTCGTTGGGTGTGCATTAGCACTAATTAAAATAAAGTTATCATTATGTATTATGAATTATTCAAATCACTCCAAGCGTTACATTATTCAACGCATCAGCAGTCAAACCAAACCAAACCACAACACAAGGATTTAGATACAGTCTGCGAAGACAACGTGCGACATAAAGCCTGATAATCGACCAATAGATAACTACATCAAGTGGGAACTTCGGCAAGTATAGTTCCTAGGTAGACTGTACCTACCAAGTACTTCACTCATGTAGACTCAAGTAGTGGATTGTTATGCTAATATGCACTCAGTGGGTAATATAACAGCACCTAAAAGGACCATAAATTTAGTATTATTAGGCATTAAAATTAGTAATGAGTCTTCAACTTCTTGACCTTTTGGGTCTAGAACTTTTAAAGCAATTAAGTTGACGCCTAATTATGGAAAATAAAGTTAGTAAGGTATTCTAAGGCAAAACGCGCATAGGGTTTGTAGAGTTTGTAAAGATCTGGCAGGATCATAGCAAGTGGCGCACCCTGGTCCTTGCCTACCCCTCCTGGATAGAGCTGTGTACCTACGTTTGTACACTCGCGTGCATGTAACGTGCATCTGTCCACCACAACAGTTCGAATATCATCTTCGATATCCCGCACTTTATTGTGGATGGTGGAGAGCCACTCACAGCGACGTCCACGAGTAGCTTTTCACGGGTAGTACCTATGCCTGTAGTTGTTAGATGCCTTTTTTTTGGATTGCGTAGGTACATGTTAGCTCAAACCTCCTGACTGTCCGTCGGCAGCGAAAAACCTGTCCAGAGCCCACTATACCCTTCCACGTAAAATGAGCGCGGTGAATTGCACTACGGTCAATGTAACTGAACATTAAAAAAAACGCTGAGTTTCCTGAGTCTGTCAGTCAGTCCGTCCGTGCCCAGCGCCGCAGAAGTAGGTACTACTGACCCTTAAGAGCACCATAATCGGTCCAAGATGCGGATATCATCATTATATCAAATTTAATGCCTTTATGTCCACTGATAGAGATAGCAGTTACCTCTCTCTCCTATATTTTTAGTTCCGAATATACCTCCTTCCTTACACAAGTCTCCGACTTATCTGTAACAATAAAGCCTGCTGACAATCGGTAATGTGCAAACTTAGTCAATAAGGCCGCCAATTGTACTGTATCTTTGTAATGATTTTTTGTTTGTTTTTCCTGGGGTACAATAAAGAATATTCTTATCATATCTTTTGCAAAATTTGCCTCGTGTAACTTATTGCTATCTGGGATTTTAATATCTCGTATTTAAAACTTTGTCTAATAATCGGTAATCGAAAATAAACCTTATCTGCCCATGCAAAATTCAACTAATACCTTCCCCCGCAGGTGGAGCGTGGCGAGCTGAACCTAACTTTCCCGATTATGTTCAACCCGGTCACGTGGGAGGCGCACGCCTTTCCCGTGTTCTTCGGGGGCTCGAAGGTCGTCGACGACAACATCGTATCCGTGCCGGCAGTGCAACTCGTATGGTTTGTGCGCACCGATACTGAGCTGCAGAAACAACGGTGAGGGATTATTCAGTCTATTTTTTCCCTCCCTGAAACACTTGGTCTAGTACTTTCCACATCCAGCCTGACGTAGTACGACGATGCTAGACGCGCGTTCCAATGTCATTAGTCGAGACTTTCCAGGACATTATTGACAATTCTGGCATTAGCGCCACAAAACTCGTGACTCGTGCCATACTACCTAAGCAGCTTTTAATACGAGTATAGCTGTAAGATTCCCGCTATATTGATGGGCTGTTTGTCCATTTTATGGGCGCCTGTTTTCGCGAACTGATATCTATCTAGCCAAAAATCATTTAATCAATCGATCTGCTTGTCCACTGCCGGATATAGGTCAAGGCACGCCACTTCTTTTTAAAAAGTCATTTAATGGTGAATCTAAGTTGAAAATTCCTACGAGTTATCCCAGGCATTAAGAATTACGTTGTCACAAGGCGCTGTGAACATTTTGAAAAACTATATCGTAAATGTCTTCTAAAAGTCTGAGATCTGGTAAATACATATGCCTACCTAAGTTAGTTAGCTACAGCTTGTCTTTGAGGATATCCGTTAAACTAGAGTATAATTATTATTGACAGGCGCAATGAGCAAGGAACTATGTAATTATTTCGTAATTACCTAGCTTTTCGGAAACTGTAATTTGAGATTATTATTTTTTTAGTTGTTCTCATTATAAAAAACCATGGTTAAGAATAGTTTTAATGACATGCTATGAATTAAAATGCTCGTCTCCATTATGCATATTTGGTGTTAACAAAGCGTGTCCATTAGTAACAGGGTTAGATAATACTTTTCGATCTTGACACGGTTTGAAAAATGGCTTCGAACACTGTGTAATACAACGCGCAGCGGAATACAAAAGTATCTGTTACTGGGTCACCGCGGCTGACATTTCGGCATTTTCATACAAAATATGCTAAAACATCTAAAGCCATTGACTTATTAGCTCTAACTGAACATGTCAATATAACGTTTTTTTACTGTTACCTAGCCGTGTCAAAGGTTTAAGACCTCCAAGTGAAACAAAATCACACAAAACACTTAAAATATGTCATTGCCAGCTGAGCCCACATGACAGGGAACAATTTGTTTTAATTCCTATGAGGCTTCTTCCATACACTTTAATCATTATAACTACCTACTTATCTTATTCACAGTGGTGCAGCATGGGAAGACGCATTTCTCGAAGCGGTGGGAGTGGCAGAAGACACCGGCCGCTTCAAGCACATATCAGTCGCACGATTCGCTTCACGGACCCTCGACCATGAGTTGGAAAAGAACACGCGATCCGTGGTTCCCTTTTTCAGCTCCACCTTCATCCTCATGGGGATATTCTCCGTAGTGACTTGCATGATGGCCGATTGGGTCAGATCGAAGCCTTGGCTTGGTCTTTTGGGGAACATCTCGGCAGTTATGGCGACAGCAGCTGCGTTTGGATGCGCTATGTATTTGGGTATTTCGTTTATTGGGATCAACTTGGCTGCTCCGTTCCTGATGATTGGTAAGGACTCTTCCTAGAAACTTGGATCACTATTTATGTAATTCTGAGAGACATAACTAATCCTTACAACATTCACAGGTATTGGTATCGATGATACATTTGTGATGCTAGCAGCCTGGCGCAGGACCTCACCTAAGCTTCCAGTGCCGGAGAGAATGGCCATCATGTTGTCCGAAGCTGCAGTTTCGATCACAATTACGTCAGTCACCGATATGCTTTCTTTCTTCATTGGCATCTTTTCGCCTTTCCCGTCTGTGCAGATCTTTTGCATGTATTCTGGTAAGTATGTTGTGAAACGCAACAAATTGAAGAAAACGGGAGGTACTTCACAGCGTCTCACTCACTAACCGGTCATTGTTTGCTTTCCAGGGTTGGCAGTTTGTTTTACATTTGTGTGGCATTTGACATTTTTCGCTGGATGTGTGGCGGTGTCAGGTTATCGCGAGAAACAGAACAGGCACACTATCACTATGCTGAAAGTTTTACCTGAATCTAGGGCAAGAAAGGGTAAGAATTTATGCTGTTTTTGAGTTCTTTAGAAAATTAAATCTCTAATAGAAAATTTATTGTTTAAAATACGTAATTACACGTTTGTTCCAGAGGAGAAATCTTGGCTTTATCGCATATTCTGTTCGGGTGGAATCGATCAAGCAGATCCCGACAATCCAATAGACAATAAGGAGCACTGCATCATGGCTTTCTTCCGTGACACCATGTCTGTTATACTAAACAATGGCTATGTCAAAGCATTTGTTATTTTTATATTCCTTGCGTACCTAGCAGGAGCAGGATATGGCGTCACCAACCTGAAGGAAGGTTTAGAAAGGAGAAAGTTGTCTAAAATAGGCTCGTACTCAATCGAGTTCTACGATCGGGAAGATCTATATTACCGAGAGTTTCCGTACAGGATACAGGTAATTATTATAAACGATAGGAGGTTGACAATTTATTCAAATCACTTTTAACAAACATTGATGTAATTAATATGTCAACAGGTGTTGATAACCGGTGAATACAACTACTCCGATCCGGCTGTGCAGGACCAAGTCGAGCTACTGACTCAACAGCTAGAGAACTCGTCATACATATCTAATTCGCTGTACACAGAGTCCTGGTTGCGTACGTTCGTCAATTACGTATCGAGGAACAACGATTATTTGAATGTCACGATCGACAACGAAGCAGACTTCTTGCAAAATCTTAAGGAGGTGAGTGTGCCAAACGTAGTGATTATAAGGCATGTTGCTGTAGTTTACGCTATTTTCATACATTTAAATGTAATTATCTACTACGTTCCGTGCTTCACACGTTAAGCCGTTGGTGTCATGTAATGGCAGTCGTTACAGCATGATAGGCGGCTTAATAACTTCTGACAATAAAGCCCGCCACAGTCTTACAATCCTCCACCAACCCGGACTTGGCCCCCGTGATGGAGTATGGCCTAACCTTCCTGCGATGCAAGAAGAGACCCGTGCCCCAGCAGTGGGGACATACAAGGGTTGATATCGATATCGATCTACTCAAGGACTAACTTAATCTACTTTCTGTTGTTTTAGCTCTGGCTCTACCCGGCCAACCCCTTTTCTCTAGATGTGAAGTTCAACGATGAGGGGGACAAGATTATCGCTTCAAGATTTCTAATTCAGGCTATCAATATCACTGGAACGAATCATGAAAAAGAAATGGTCAAGGCACTGAGGAAAATAGTGGCCGATTCGCCGCTGAATGCTACCGTGTTCCATCCATACTTCGTGTTCTTCGATCAGGTAAGATGTTTTACAAATATATAAATATGTAGCATACACGAAGATTCAATAAAATAACTATCGATTAGTTATACTTTTTCAACTTTTTCTCCTTTTTGTAACTATCATCTCAGGCGTAATAAGAGTACGTGATATTTTGGGCCGGTTCGGAATTGAAAATTTCACTAAGTAAATTCTTAGGAAACATTCTGTCACACTCTTTTCTGAGAAATTCGAAGAGACAGCAATACAGTTAACTATTTACTTAGCGAAACTCTCAGTTCAGAAACTGGCCCTATAATTTGTATTAAGTCTGTCACAGTTGACTAGGGACTAACTCTACATATGAATATTATTAAGCTAACATTAATCAACTTTCTGGTTTTTCAATAATTAAACTAGACTATCTCGTGGTCTTGCGGTATCACTTCCAATTGATCGCGCCGGAGATCGTGGGTTCGATTCCCACTGAGGGCCGCCGTACATTTGTATAAATGACAAGAGTCTGAGTGATTCTCTTAGTTCGTAATGTCCTTAGTTACCAAAGTACAGGGTATCCTAGTTTGGAAACAGGAAAAGTGATTGTGATATGTGGAAGTTATAATATTGCTGTACAAATTTTAATCGATTTCTTTTCCTTCGTTTCCAGTTCGAGCTCGTGAGACCAACATCCATTCAAAATCTATGCTACGGTGCACTGATGATGATGATCACATCTTTCATATTCATCCCGAATATCTTGTGCTCACTTTGGGTCGCCTTCAGCATAATTTCAATAGAAGTTGGTGTGGTCGGATACATGGCGCTTTGGGACATAAACCTAGATTCGGTTTCCATGATCAATCTCATCATGTGTATCGGATTCTCCGTAGACTTCACAGCCCACATCTGCTACGCCTACATGGCGTCAAAAGCCAAAACACCAAAAGAGAAAATGAGCGAGAGTCTCTACTCCCTAGGCTTGCCCATATGCCAAGGATCGTTTAGTACTATACTAGGTGTCGTAGCGTTACTATTGGCAGACAGCTATCTCTTCTCAGTTTTCTTCAAAATGGTCTTTATGGTCATATTCTTTGGAGCTATGCACGGCCTTTTCCTGTTGCCAGTACTTCTGTCGCTCTTTGGACCGGGCTCTTGCACAAAACACGATGACGATATCAACATGTCGAGTATCGAAAAATGCTTTCCACATCCTTACTGCATACCCCATCCTCAGCTTGTATTGAATGACCATATATACAACGGCAAATCATTGAGCCCGAACGGTGTGTACAAAATCTACGGGGACGATAAAGACCTGGGCATAGGGACATCAGGAGAGGACACTAGCGAGAGCAGCTCAAATCAATCCCAGCGACGCCAACTGGAGGACGACGAAAACCGAAGGAAGAATTACGACGACGGATGGAAGAGGTCGAGTTACTGCCAGAGCGCGAGTCAGTTCCAACCGTCCGGGGAGCTGGATTTGTACGGGGCCGAGGAAAGGAAGTGGCAGCGACAGCGGTATGAGGACAACCGACGTGTATTCGAGAACTATCGCAGGAACCCAGTGGGGCCGAGGGATGAGGAGTGGGTGCGGGCGGCGCGGAAATCCAGCGACGTGGGCCCGCGCCGCGAGGCTAGGGACGGCCGAGATGGCACCTACCGAGTGATGCGGACACACTCCCATCACAACCTACACCGGCCTCGCGCTCCCAGGCGCACCAACTCCCACCAGAACTTAGAGCATTTAGACTACGTCGCGGAGATGCGGTTCCCTTGACACTAACTGACAACTCGTTATGAATAGGTGATAAATCGAGTGCTCAATTTATGGACCAAAGTATAGATGATATTATGACGTCTCAGTGACCTTAGCGTTTCGATGTCATTGACACATTTAGGTCTTCAGTGTTTGTGACATTATTTTGTAAGTACGTTATTTTATATTCGCTTCCCACTAGTTTCGATGCGTTATGTTACTTGACACTTGTAAATACTTAGCTCTTATTAGAATACTTTGACGATGTGGATTGATTACATTAGTTAAGATTTGCGTGGAGTGTTTTATTAGGTGTTGTATTATGCCAAAAATGTAATACACAATAAGTCAGTTTTAAACTTTAAAAGCCGTGCGTGTGGTTTATTAAACGGAAGGGTTTAGCTAAACGATGTTATTACAGGCGTAGATAAAAAGGTTCATACGAGTAACCATTTACGGGGCTAGAGGTAGCCGAACGAAATCCCCGAAATAGTGAAATGTACTGTACTTGAACACTGCGCCCAACACCGTTTTTCTCAACTTAGTTGTACCACTACTATACCACTGTTATAGTATTCCTTAATGATTCGCGATGCTCATACATAGTTTTATATTTAACGGGTCTAATTGCTACTATTTACCCGAGACCACGGCAACTGTAACGCTGCCGAAACGTCGGGAAATAAGGTAATTACGTTTTACCTAATAAATAATCGCGATTAGACCCGTATCGTAATTAGACCCGTTTAATAATATATAACTATGTACCACTGTTATTAAAACTTATAGGGAGACTTAATAACAGTGGTACAGAAGGACCTCTTTGGAACAACGTATTGCATTGAACCATTACTCCAATTGTATTGATAGACCTGTGCATTCACCAGCATAGAACATCCGAGCATTCGCCTTTTTAGAATTTGTCGAACTGAACAACGAATAGAGCCAAACATAAGCAAAACATATCTACAGACATTCACACAATCTAGCGAATACCTTGGTAACTGCTTGTCATACTCATAATGTATCTATACGTCTATAGACGTCAGACGGTGGGACAATTGCTTGGCTCTGCAAAAAACTCGAAACAAGAATATTCACTAGAACACTAGAATGCTTGCTGGAATGCTCGACAAAACGCTCCCGTTTATTTTGTGAACTTTGACCAGTAACTAACATGTGCTAAAATGCAAATAACAGGTGAATGCTCGAGGCTATCAGTACCTTATGTGTGTTAGTAGTTAAGGTTAGGCTATGTTATTCTGCAATATAGCTGACGACCGCTCCAACAGAAACATATAATATGTTTGATTTTTCAATTATTTATTTAAAACGTCTTTGAGTTCCTAAGACCTAAATTACATTACTATGTTTCAGTCATAATCTGTTTTGTAGCCACTTTGGAAGTAAACTAAATTAATATCTACGATTACTTCTTTATATATAATGAATGTGATTCAAAGAGCGTAACATGTGCTAAAATAATATTCAGTTACACTCTAAGACTCAAGTCTTATCCCATAAAACACATACCTATCACCGGTTTCGGACTTGAGAACTTTACTAAGTAAATACTTAAGTATTGTTCTTTTCGATAATGATCCGTAAGAAACTACTGGACATAATAAAAACTGTATTTACACGGATTTTAGTCGTTTAATTTTAAATTTTTTAAATTTTCCGACGTTTCGGCACTTTTTCAAGTACCGTGGTCTCGGAAGACTTACTTACTAGACGTGGTACTTGAAAAAGTGCCGAAAAGTCGGAAAATTGTAAAAATGTTAAATTAAACGTGTAAAATCCGTGCAAATACAGTTTTTATTATGTCTAGTGCTCGTGTTAACCTTAGAAAATACTTGGTTACTTGGTAATTCTCAATTCGGAAATCAGGAGTTAGTTTTTAATATTTTAAGTGTATTTAAAATAGAACATAATCAAGACTACCTTATATTACTGATTATAGCTTTAACATAAAGTGTGTTTAGATTAATAATATGTGTAGCTAATTCTTTGTACATATTAGTTGTTTACGATATTTCTGCCATTTTCTTCTAAGTGATTGATTTCAAGTTAACAAAAACTCTGTGAATGAAATGTAGCTCTTCATTGTGAAGCATACTTGTATTAAAACCGTTTCTCCGATTGCAAATCGAAAGATATCTTATAGGCGACAGAGCGCTCAATCGTGACTGAATGTGTAAATAGAAACCTAATTTTACAGTGAATAAAAACTTTAGTTTTGATATAGCTGTTGTTTTTTTATACTTATATCATGACGAACACAGCAAATAATGTGTAGGCGTGACAACTTATTGTCACATTACTGAAATTCTCAAAATTCGCGGTATTTTTTTCTATTACAAATATAAAACAGTAGGTGATTTCACGAAATCTTTACATTTAATAAAATTAGAAGGCACCTAACAATAGAATAGAAACTAAATGTTATGGTTAGTCATTGCCCTATTAGAAGTACATACAATAAACGAGTATAATCGACCGCACTTTAACCTTAACTGACATGCACTCTAATAAGTTACGTTAAGGACGATTTGGCAACTAAACAGTTAAGGCTGAGCCGCTGTCGTCTGTACGACAGCGACGTGATATCCAATTACATTCAGAGACAAGAAAGATAGCAGAACTGCAAAACCGAGTCTTAAATAATTTATTGACATTAAATCTCAGTCATACATTCTGTATTTTCATGGCAAACAAATAACAATGAGGGAGAACTGAATAAGAACAGTTGTTTAAAATGAATGCAAGATTAGATGTTATATCAAATCTTTTAAAACATATTATTTTTAGTGGGAGTGTTTATTTAAATAGAACATACTTAATCAAGCCTACCTTATGTTATAAAAGCCCATATAAGGAGATAGCTTTAATCCCTTTTGTCGGATACGACGCGAGAACATACATACGGCTAATGTTACAAGTTTTCGATTTCAATTAATAATAACATTTTGGTTTAACAAGTGTGTGACAGTTAAAAAACATTCTGTAAAGAACGATTCTCCGAATAATTGTAACGAAAATTGTTAAAACTCTCAACAAGGCTTCAGTTATGTCCTTTGACAAATAAATTACGTGAACATGAAATTGCGATTTGAGCGTGAAATCTGAATCGTGACTCAATTTAATAAACAAAACCTTGTTTTTGCTCTGAACCACCTTTGGGTAATATTCTTTTTAATGCACTAACCCGTGTTAAGGAGAATTTTAAAAACCTATTTAGAGGTTTCTAAAATGTTATAAGCCTTTCGCTGATGCCAGTGAGTCGCCCATTAGCTCTTGATCACCAGGTGGAATTTTTAGACTCTAAATAGGTTTTTAAAAGCTTTGAGTACATTAAAGAGTATAAATAATAATAACAAAAGTACATAGTTTTGTAACATAAATAAAGTCATTATGTTACAAAACTACTTTTTTTGCGTGGGATTATTCTATGAGCTCCTGCAGGATACAACCTGACTCCTGGTCTCTTACCGAAATCTGTTCAGGGTTAGGCGTGTAAAGTATGGGCGGTTTAAGGCGCTTTGGGACGCTAACTGGCGCCACCAAGGAAATAAAATTCATAACTTTGTTTTAAAATGATATTAAGAATCAATCTTAATATGCGTGTTAAGAATACACAGTCTAGATTGTAGACTGTAGATTCCTAGGTTGTTGATCATATGTTCTAGACTCTAAAACATAATGATCAACAACCTAGGATTTTAATCGATTTCCAAAAAAAAACGGATGTTTTTAGTAAGTTATGATTTTTATTCCATTGGTGTTAGTTAGCATAACAAGGCGTCTTAAAGGCGTCTCAGGGACCCAGCGAGTTAATTGCGCCACTATTAAAAAAAAATATCTTTTACATTTAGTTGCAAGTGTTTGTACAATTTTCAACAGCGAGTTTTAGAACCCACAACAAAAAAGTAGGAACACGAACCTAGGACTAGATATAATTTATGCCAAAATCAGCCGTTTTCGGCATTGGGGCTATCTGGCCCTGGTTCAAGGCCATGGGGCCTAACAGTCACTATTAACACACACTTTTTGTAAATTCGTAATTTTTTTATTCTTATTTGCGCTGGCGTTGTGTTAAGGTAGAGTCTCCCTGGAATCCCTTAAGAGAAATCAAGCAAATTTGACTTTGAAGACTGATTTTTTTATATCTTTTATCTCTTTTTTATATCCAGTTCGAAATAAAGTTTTTTGAGCGAATCATGCGAAAAACGTTGTAGAAATAATAATACTAACAGCTATGATAATATTCTTAATATCTACTTAAACCAGTAATTTCAACATAAAGCTTAAAATCAGAATATCAGTAGGTAGACCACAATATTTTTCGCCATTAACAAATCAAACAATTCTTATAACTTAAAATCTAAGTTTTACTGTAAACCGTTTCTGTACCAACTTTCATACTCAAATGAACGAAAAATGTCACGGCAACTCGTGCGCGTCGCGTGTGAATCAGATACACTGGTAGGTAGGTACTACAACTACCGATTACAATATCACAATAGCTGTATGACACAAAATACATAAAAATAAACTACATTAAGTAGTCTTGTCGTGTACCTTCCGAAGTAACTGACTGCAAAGTAATATTAAATCACTAGTCTCATACCTTTGTAACAAATAGTTCTGTAGAAACGAACCTTCAGTCCCACTTTTCTCAACAATTTGTTGATTCTTCAAAGCGCTATCCATGATCATTGTAGAGCCAGCTAGATCTGTGGTTTTCTTGCCCAACACGTCATTGATTACCGTAAGAGGCAAATTATCAAGGATTTTTCTCTTGGAGGTCTCATCCAGTTGATCTGCAAGCGCGTCCACGAAATCTGGCTTCTGTAAACAATGTTTGATGAGCATAAGTTTCAAACTAGAAAAAGCTGGAACAGCTCTACATGACGCCACGTAAGATCTGCCAGTTTAAATCTATATGCACTTAGACAACGCTATTACACCGCGCATCTGACGCGACGTTCGACCATCCTCGCCAGATCCAGATGCCAAGGTGGAGATTAAGTCGCTGCGATGCCCACGCATAAGACATGTTTGGCTCTAGATCTTACGCGTGTGCGGCATCAGATAGGATTCTAATCCTTAGTTGTTTCCCTTTCAAATTGAAAAGGAAACAACCAATTGATTTCGTTAGGCGATATGATCTAAAACGACTGATGGCAAATACGCGACACGTACGTAGGGTAAGTGTGCACACCCCTTACCATGTCACATAGCGTGCGTAGAGAAAGCAAGATCTAATTCATTATAAACTATAGTACATATATTACGGTTTCATTCCAAATTTCAACACAACAACATCAACAACAAAAAACAAGAACGACACATTCATTGTTCAATAAATTTAGCTTCTCTCTACATGGATATACCCAATTCTTCCAGGGGGTGTCGTAAAAGGCGACTAAGGGACACAAACCGGGGGGTGGGCAGCAGCGCCCCCTGCAGTACAATTCCACCAAACTGCGATCCCCAACCCGCATGCCCAGCGTGGGGATTATGGGCATTACCCCCTATGATAGCACAACGTGGCGCTCTTTAGGGGAGGGCTATGTCCGGCAGTGGACTGGTATAGCCTGACGACGACATAGATACCATTGTTAGAAATCGTAGGTTTACACATGGGCAATTCTTAATGAACAAATATGTAGTATTATACTATTTTTATTTTAATGCACTAACCCGTGCTAAGGAACAAATTTAAAAACCTATTTAGAGGCTAAAAATTTTCACCTAACTGCAAAGTAGGTAGTCGGGGCTGTAAGTAATGCAATTTGCTTAAGTCAGATGTCGCTGCCTGTACGTAATACAGAGAATAGTGTAAAGAGGTTCGAAATTTCACTGATGCCGTGAGTCGCCCATTGGCTCAATTGGTAGAGCGCTGGCACGGATAGCCAGAGGTTGCGGGTTCGAATCCCAGCATGGGTGAAATTTTTAGCCTCTAAATAGGTTTTTAAATATGTAGTATACTGAACCCCCAGTTGATGTTCATCTTGTTTACAACAATATAAAACAGAATACTCACCTCTTTCAAACACTCTTCAACAATATCTCTAGTATTCTTACTACCAGTCTCATTTGTTTGCACCATACAACTAGACGTCATGATCATCTTTGTTTGTGTGTGAGCTGTAACAACTAAGGGTACATCTGTCTGTACCTCAATTTCTTTCAGCGACACTTCATCGGTTTGTACTTCAATATCAACACCAGGAATAACCACCTCCATTTCAGATGGTTTGTCTGTTTCACTTTCTAATGACTGCTCAATAGGCTGTACGATTTCAGATTCTTTTGGCTGTTTCGCAGCATAATCTGACAATACTTTCTTAGCGATTTTCACTTTGGGCGCCTTTATACAGAGTCGGTTGACTTCCAACTCAGTCAGTTTCGCCAAATCGCCTATGGTTTGTATGTGGCCCTCTAGTTCTTTGATGAGGAGTGACTTCATAGCTGGTGATGACAGCTCAGCGGCGATTAGACTTATAGCGTCATTACAATCTATTAGTTCCGGGCATATAGGCTCAGAGTCGTTTAGATCACTAGCTTTAATAATCTCAACTGAAGGGGTTTGATCAAGAGAGCTCATAGTTATATCTTCACTCTGAATACTTAAGTTAGGATCAATAAAGCTCTCAACTGTCTTTGTCAATGCTGTGTCTAATTTGAATATGTTTTCTAGTTTCTTGGGCGACTTCGTGCTGGTGTTCCTTAGCTGTCGTTCTTGTTTCTTGGACAGGGAACTCTGTGGCGATCTTATGCCGAGTGGCTCTATGTACTTATGGACTGACATAGTGGTTGACACAGGAGGATCATGGAAACTGACTCTTTTTCGCTGTAAAGATAATAAATTGTGTAAACTTTTGTTACTAAATACAACAAACGCATGCGGAATTCATGACTTTCTGGTAGATCTAGAAATCTAGTAAGAAGAAACCAATACTCACTTTGCTGGCGGGCGAAATCGTAGCATCGTCAGCCATATCAATCAGCTTCCTCTTCAAGATAGGTACTGAAGGACTGCAACTGGCAGCCGGCAATGTCTTTTTAAACTTGAGAAAATTCTCGCTCTCCTCATTTTCATCAGAGTTATTGTCATTCGTATCGCAGTTGTACAGAATGCGCAGATTTCGTCGAGCCGGCGTTAGAGCGGACTTCTTGGGTTCATCTACCTCTGCTGCCTTTTCAATGGCTGCGTTTATCAAGTTCTGCCTATCAGGCACACACAGGCCTAACATTTGAGCCGCTCGACCGCCTTGTCTCATTTGTGGTTTGTTCTTTTTGAGAGAAAGTGACGAGTTAGGGCTACCCGTGTTAGCACGTACTTCCTCTCTTGGGGGTGAAAGGTCTCGTTTGTCAGGTGATACCTTGTCTTCAGTGAATATTTCAGGGGAACCACTCTTCTCGAAAGGCTCTCCATCACACTGCACTGGGGACGAAAGTTTCACGACAACGTAATCACTGCTCGTTTCGGGCGAGGGCGTCTTTTTATCGTCTTGAATAGGACTTTGCGATTTAATAGGCGAAATCTCTAGAGTGTTGTTCAAGAAGTCTTTGTTTCGTCGCTCTTCGTCTTTGAAAGGTGAAGAAAGAGCATTTTCATTATGGTCTTCAATAAAGCTTCGCGTTGTCGATGTCGGTAATTCCACTTCTTGCGTATCCATTGGAGTGTCTGAGCTGTCGATAATTATCGGATAATCATCCTTTCCAGAGTTCTCTGTACTATGTACAGGTTGTAATTGTCGAGCTCTTTTATCCATCTCAGACAGGAAGTGTGAGTCATTGGGTTGAGTGTCAGCTTCCGCTAAAGCTTGTGATTGGGTCGATACACTAGGCTCTTCTGTATTTATAATAACGGGTTCAGCATCGTCACTGACGATAATTACATCATCAGAAATGGGGACTTTTTTTTCATCCATTGGTTCAGTGTCGAAGTCTGCAGTGAGATCTTGTGTGGTACTTAAATTTTCTTGTTCAACACATTTATTTCGAGAAAATTCTATGTCTTCTTTCTCAGGACTAGTAATTAACACATCTGTAGATTTATCAGAAACACTGTTTCTTTCCGGGGAATATTTACCCCCTACTATGAGGCCTGTTATATTTTCTAAGACTACTTTTGGCTTCTTTTTGCTCGATTTAATAGAGATTGTTGTGAATGTCGAATCTTGTGAACTTTCAATGAAATCCTCCGACATCATTTCGGGCAATTCATTTGAGGAGTTTGAAGTGTTTTCTTGGCTGCCTTTGGCACAGAAAAGATCTTTCACCACATCATTACTTTTTTTCTTTTGACTGTCTTGTTTTTTCTGAGATTTAATCTCCAGTTTGCTATCAGATTGGGGGAGCTTATTTATCTTAAGAGCTTTCCTTCTGGTGCATATTACACCTACAACAGACTTTCTCGTTATTTTTTCAGGTCGTGCTGTAAATAATGGATGTCCTTCAACCATATCTATTTTCAGTTGAGATTCTATTCTCGACTTTTTCGGCCTTTTAGTTTTTACGATGTCTTTCGCTTTGTTAGTCACCACATCCGGTGAAATGTCTACATCTTGGCTAAGCGCAAGTTCTTCTTGGGGAGCGTCGATTATAACACTGTTTGTAATATCCTCTTTAGTTTCGGGACTTATGACTTCACAGACATTATTATCAGCACCAGGTTTTACTGAATCACTATTTGGGTCTTGATAGCTTTTATTTTGTTTGTCAGGGCTATCTTGGACTTCAATGAAGTCACAGTGTGTAACATCAGTATCGAGAGTGTTATTTATAGGTTTCTCGGCCAATTCTGATTTATCTGGTTCTACCACTCTTTCGGGGGGTTTGTCTTTGGTGTTTAATGTTAGGGCACTGTCAATCATTACACACTTAAATTTGTCTTCATTAGAGACTTCCGGAGAACATTTTGGATCATCACTTATTTCCTCCGAATCGTGGTCTTTTTGAGAGTCATTCACAGTTGTTGAGTTTCTTCTACGTTTCAGAGATAATTCCGTGAAATCAGTCTCGAATTTCTTCGGTTTCCTCTTAACGCGCGAAGGTCTTTCCGACGACAATTTCGGAGGAGCCGAGTAAACAGACGTAGGCTCAGTGGTAACTTTTGAAACGGGTGTTTTGGGTACAGATTCAATAAGGGTTTTATTTAAATCCTTGGACTCCTTGGCATCGCATGGCGCAGAGGACTTTTCAATCAATATTTTAACATTCTGTATAACTCTGTCTTTTAAAGCTATCCTCGGAGACTTCAGTTTTGCAGCACTAATAGAGAGAAGCTTCACTGGCTTTGATGATTTAGTGTCAGAGTTAATATTTTCATTAGCAGCAGGTTTTTTTGTATCACTGGCTATTTTGTCTGAGAAAATATTTTCCATAATTTTTGGTACTACCTCAGTATTGGGCATTTTCTGGAGCATCACTACAGCATCATTGTTACCTACTTTGCTATTAGAAGTTGTGGTATTACTGCTGGTTGCAGAAGTATCTTGGGAGTCTGTCTTCCATGACCTAAGTTTAAACTCGTCTTGTGACTGTGATAAATCCTGATACAAAGCTGGAATATCTTCTCTCTTTTTCTGAAACTTTTCTTTTTGATTCTCTGTCAGCTTTTTCGGGTTAAACTTCCAGTTGGACTTGACCACAACATATTCCTCTCCGTTTTCCACAACTGTATTGATGATACTGGGCTCCTTCTTTTTTTTCTTTGCTGATGTTTCTGGAGCGGCGAAACTGTCTTTTGACTTCGGCGCGTCACCCTTTCTGAGGTGAACTGAGACTTTTTTGTAAAGTGGAGATTCCTTGTCTGAGCTCTTTAGCACATACATCCTTAAAATTTCAGAAATGAGGTTTTTAGCAGATTGACGCTGAAGCACCTCACAAGTGGCCAGTAAGTTTTCTATCGGGATGACTCTTAATTGTTCATTTTCAATCATTTTTAAAATTCTTTTCAGTTGTACTAATAATTTCTCCGCATGTATGACGCAGCCATCCTATAAGAAAAATAATAATTTTAAATGTACCTATATCAATACCAGATATTTTACATTAAAAAAAAACAACTATTGGCTCTGAAATTTGTTTGTTTGTTACGCTTTATTGCACAAAAATTAAGAAACAGAAAAAAAACGTCATAGTTCATAAGTTCTCACTTACATCTCCATGAATTTGTTCATTCTGAAGTAAGATTTTCAAGGAACTATTTGCCAAGTTTAGTGCGAACTCAGTAACCGTGACGTCCATCACTTCTCCGATTCTAGACAACATCAAGGCGCTGCTGTCTACTGCCAATCGGAAAACCTCTTCTTTATTGTCGCAGTCGACGAAACTTTGTTTTGCCAAAACTTTAGCTAACACTGGGAAGTCCAACTTCAAATTATTCTCTGAAACAAGAAAAACAGAAAAAGGTTCTGTGAAAAATCTGTTGACGTAATATACCTACGTGTCATTTTTCTCGTGACAGTAAGCAACCTCATATTATTATTACTAAAGATGTCCTCAAATATCCAACAAGAAGTGGCAAGCTACCTAAGTTGCCTCGTTTAGAACTATATGTTAGAGTGTAATTATACCAACAACATTTACTTGAGAGCTGGTGTGATTTTTTTTTATAGATTACATTCTACTGACTAAACAAAACTGTTACATTACAGAATTAATGGAATGAATATTTTTTTATACTTAATACCACAGTGGCATAACTTATTGCAACCAAAACAAAAATAATGTAATAGTTTTGTTCCATTGCCAGCAATGTCTCAGTGATTTTACAATGGTCAATAGATAGAGACTAAAGCCATCAAGATTTCAATGAGCGGGTCTCAGGCTGAGTCAAGCTTCACCACTTCTGCAGGAATGCCTTAGGTATGCCTTTTCTAATCATTGGTTGCTAATAAGGCAATAAGCATCTTAGTATTTACAGTTGGTAAAATATAGCTTGGTATGGGACGTGAACAATGTCTTTTCGGGACCAATTGGAAGAGGATAAATCCGTAACCTCCACTTTTAAATTCACCGCAGTTTAGTTTAATCAATCGACAAATAATAATGAACAAAAATTTACTCCATCGCAAAGTCATCCTATGTGACTGTGCAGATTTTTGTTCATTATCTGTTGGGCACCATAACAATAATGTACTGAGCTATATTTTACGAATGCTTATGGCATAGCGTAAATAAAATTCAAAGTGCATAAATAAATAAATTTTAATACATATGAATCACTTACTGTATTCCCGATCATAGTTATTTTTAATAACATGTAGCAGGGCAAATACTGAGAAATCACATAGTGCAGTGTCGCTGTTGCTTAGTACTGCCACCATATCATTTTGCATGTTTGTGTCTTGGAGCTTTACCCTTAATAAGTTGTATGTTTTATTCCACATCAGAGCTGCATACCTCATCTGTAAAACAATAGGCATGACGAAAGATTTTAAAATCCTCTTCCATAATGTGAGGACACGTTTATTATTTACAAAAAAAAAACCTATATTTTGAAGTTTAAAGAAGGTTAAAGCCATATTTCTAAAGTTATTTTTAAATTGTGGAAAAACCGCTCGCGGTTTGGATCGACGTCAAGCATCAAGCATAAGATAAGATAAGAATATTCTTTATTGTACACTGGAAAAACAACAAATACATAATAATTACAAATATATACCTACATAGTACATTAGTATTGGCGGCCTTATTGCTAAAAGCAATTTCTCCCAGACAACCTTACGATGGAATCGTAGCATCGTAGTCACTAGTTGTCACAACAAAGCACGGGTGAAGTTAACCAATGTTAACCTAAGCGTGACGTCACGCGGTGTGATGGGTGTTTCAGTCAAAATGGTTGAACGCAATATTATAATCTTTTACTTTATTGAAAATATTGGTAATCTATTTTTTTTATACAAAACTAAATCAGTGTTTTAAGTCATTTTAATATGTACTTTCTGCGTTAAATCTTTGATTATTTGATACTGTCGTCACGCCTATTGTGCATACCTATATAAAGAAGGGGCCTTATGCGGCGATACCTATACAAACGTAATTTGGTTTTAATTTAGAAACGGCGACCGGCATCACAATGAAGCTGTATCAATATAATTAGGAGAACGAAAATCGAGGTTTAGTTATGCTCAGAATTGACAATAAATAAAAAAGAAGAAATTAGGGCCTCATAAGCCTTTTCTCTGAGAGTGCTCATGTCTTTATGATTAAATTATTCACAATTATAAAGACGGGCAAAGAATGTTTAGCAAACAAATTAAAATTGGTCATGTCGAAACTAAAAAATGAACAGATTGTGTGATAACTGCTAAGGTAACATCATTAACGTCTCTGAACTACAGCATAAAGTTTCTCGAGCAGACAGTACGAAATCAGATTCAAACTTACTGCAAGCTTATGAACTGATGTAAGTTTGATAAAACGCAACATTTCGTGCTTTCCGTCCAATGTACTTACATTTCTAAACTGCTCCATGTGCTTCAGAGGCCAAAGAAGGGCCTTGTTCAAAACAGCTGCGGTCATCTCCAAATGTATTTCGCACACTGTGTCCATCACGGCTGTCCACAAAAGCAATCCAGTGTCGTTGACAGGCAGATATTTCAGCAGCAACTCTAATGACACCTGCGGTGGGCCCAGCACATCGTACAACACGGCGTTTGCGAATGCAACCAGTTTGGCGACTGAGAATTCTGTTTCCATGCTAAAAAAGAGAAAAATAGAAATGACAATGTTCTTAAATAAAATATATCGAACCTAGTTTCTGAACTAGACACCATGATAGTTCATTATGGTACTTATTGAGATAACGCTCGCGCTATAAGAGACGCCATGATGCTATTGCAGAAATGTTACGATAGTATACGTTCCTTCTTTAAATTGTTCCTTTCTTGCTACACTCAAGTGAAAACTTGCTAAGTTACAACATAACATAACAAATAACATTTACATACAAGCACATACATTGCTTCTGGCCCCACACTAGGATACCCTGTGTCGTGGGAAGCAGAAACAACGACATCACAAACATGTAAACATCCAAGACCTGGGCTTTTTTTTAATCCCAGCCGGGATTCGAACCCGGGACCTCTTGCATGGTAGGCAGACGCGCTACCGCTACGCCACAAAGGTCGTCAAAATAAAGATTCAAAAATAAAGATCAAAGTAGAGATTCTTCTACTTCAATGTTTCTTCAAATCTCGACCATCCCACACCACACCTAACTTACATAAACACTCACACACACGCTCATAAACAGGCACGCACGCGTACATACGCAAACAAACACACACACACACACACACACGCACACACGCGCAGAATTTCATTCCAAATAAGATTTTTACAGCCATAGTTTTAAATCTTCTGTTCCATTTTTTAATAGAGACTGGAAAAGTACACATTAGTAGTAAGTAGTAGTACAGTAGAGTACCTGGAATAGTAGTTTGTCAAAAACGGATTTGTTATAACAGCCAATATCTGCAAGGTGTGCCCACTGAATTCCGTTATTGTTTCTCTCACAGTGTCAAGCATTCTTCTGGACTGCGGTTCCTCTAGAAATGTTTTAAGCACGACATCGAAAATTATATCCAGTATGCCTCTTTCGCTTGGACACTCCTGTGAAGACAAGTATAAATTACGAATATAATAAAGTAGCCAATGAGAAATAGAAAATGTGTAATCTTCTATTATATAAAAATTCATCGCTGAATGTGTTGGTAAGCGCAAATCTCGAGAGCAGCTGAACCGATTTCGCTAATTCTTTTTTTAGAATATTCCTTGACGTACGAGGATGGTTCTTAAGGAGAGAAAAATAAAAAAAATATTAAAGAATCGATCGTAGGCGGTACGAAGTTCGCTGGGTCAGCTAGTATAGAAAAAATGACATAGAAACCAATTTATTTTCAATCCAGTTTATCTTCAAAGCCCTATATAATTCAGTTTACTGTCATTGCTCACTAAAATAAAGAAGACATTAGCAATCAATATTTACCTCTACAAGAGCTTTCATCATTGCCAGCAATTTTGTTACAACATCTTTCTTGACATCAGCTTGAAGTCTTGACACTACAGACAGAACAGACTTCCATACACAACTAATCTGCTTCTTCCCTTCATCACTGTTGTACTCGGCCGAGCCACAGATCTTGAGAACTGCCTTTAGAGATAGCAACCACTGACTCAATGAGTCCTGAAAGGCTTTAGGATTAAGAAGTCCTTGTGCCAACTTGGGAAAGTCATCTGATGTGCATCCAGTGCAGTCAATGTGGCCCGTGCTTTCCACAAATGCTTGCACAGATTTCTTCTTCAGCTGCAAGGAAAGTTGCCCGGGCACTAGGACATTTTTCTCAGCGGCATGTTTCGGGTTGCCAAAACAAAATTGCAGAAATGGTACAAAAATCATATCCATGTGGCTGTGCATCCTTGACTCGAATTTTCTGATCATGTGCCACCATGTGTCGAACTTGGCCAGAGCTGTCTCCTCAACTTTCGCATTGTTAGAGCGCAGCGGTATTATAAGCAGCTTTATTCTCTTGTTCACGAAATTTTCGTTAGCTTCCGCCGAAAAGTTGTCTACTAAAACACTCCAGCACCTGAATGCATGACATCGATTGACTACGTCGACTTTGAAAGCTGCCTCTACAACTGGTAACATCGAGTTAATAGGGCTGCCGAGTTTCGGTTTTATCATCGTAATTTGTTGTTTGAGCAATTTGACAAACAATATCCAGACTCGATGCCATCTTTCGTCACCAGATTCCAACAGACTTTTCATTATAGCTGGGTATCTGAAAGTAAAAAATGTAATGCAAATGACCTCACATTTTTTTAGCTTTAAGTATCATTGTGTAAAATTAATTTATGAATGAAACCTTTTCCTATCTATTGTAAGGTAAACAAAATGCATTAAATAACCGCCCTGTAGGATCTGATCTAGGTAATAAGAATGTAATTTGAAACAACCTGTAATTATAAAACATATTATAGTGTAGATATACAGAAGTTGCTGCGTGGTGTCGGCTTAAAGAATAGCACCAAACCAAAATCTTCCCGCGGGTGTCGTAAAAGGTGACTAAGGGACACAAACCGGAGGGTGGGCAACAGCGCCCCCTGCAGTACAATGCCACCAATCTGCGATCCCCAACCCGCATGCCCAGCGTGGGGATTATGGGCATTAACCCCCAATGATGGTATAAGACAGGGCGCTATGGCCATCATTAGGTGAGGGCTATGTCCAGCAGTGGATTACATAATATAGCCTGAAGAAGAAGAAGATATAGAAGTTATCTTACTTTTGGGGTGAATAGATGCAATCCATTATGACCATCCAATGTGGATTATCTGAATACTCTATGTGTTGCAGTTCAGCACTAAGAATATCCAGCACCTCCAATGTTACGGAAACATCCGGGTTTTGTGAAGAAGTCAGGAGAGTCATAGTTGATGGTACCACTTTAGAGAACCAGATATTCAGACCTTCTTTTACAAACTCTGTCTTTTTCTCAGGGGGTAGTGTGCTAAGGAACATATGGAGAGTTTGGAATGCCTGTAAAAAATACAAAGTTATGAAAAAAAATATTATTCTGTGAGCACAAAGTATATGTATTGTTAATGACGCCTTGAGTTTAATAAGATGGTGTAATTATACTATTTTTATTTTTAATGCACTAACCCGTGCTAAGGACAATTTGAAAAACCTATTTAGAGCCTGAAAATTCCACCCATGCCGGGATTCGAACCCGCGACCTCTGGCTATCCGTGCCAGCGCTCTTTCCAACTGAGCCAATGGCCGACTCACCGGGATCAGTGAAATTTCGAACCTCTTTACACTATTCTCTGTATTACGTACAGGCAGCGACATCTGCCATCTTTAACAATAAAAATAGTATAATCATGTGAGTACAGCTAATATCATTCCGACGTAAAAACCTAACTGGAAAGTAGGGCTGTTAGTAATGCAATCTACTTCAGCCAGATGTCGCTGCCTGTACGTAATACAGAGAATAGTGTAAAGAGGTTTGAAATTTCACTGATGCCGGTGAGTCGCCCCTTGGCTCAGTTGGAAAGAGCGCTGGCACGGATAGCCAGAGGTCGCGGGTTCGTATCCCGGCATGGGTGGAATTTTTGGCCTCTAAATAGGTTTTTAAGATTGTCCTTAGCATGGGTTAGTGCAAAAATAAAAATAGTATAATCATGTGAGTACTGCGATATCATTCCGACGTAAAAACCTAACTGCAAAGTAGGGCTGTTAGTAATGCAATCTACTTCAGCCAGATGTCGCTGCCTGTACGTAATACAGAGAATAGTGTAGAGGTTCGAAATTTCACTGATGCCGGTGAGTCGCCCCTTGGCTCAGTTGGAAAGAGCGCTGGCACGGATAGCAAGAGATCGCGGGTTCGAATCCCGGCATGGGTGGAATTTTTAGCCTCTAAATAGGTTTTTAAAATTGTCCCTAGCACGGGTAAGTGCATTAAAAATAAAAATAGTATAATCATGTGAGTACAGCGATATCATTCTGACATAAAAACCTAACTGCAAAGTAGGTACTCGGGGCTGTTAGTAATGCAATCTACTTCAGCCAGATGTCGCTGCCTGTACGTAATACAGAGAATAGTGTAGAGGTTCGAAATTTCACTGATGCCGGTGAGTCGCCCCTTGGCTCAGTTGGAAAGAGCGCTGGCACGGATAGCCAGAGATTGCGGGTTCGAATCCCGGCATGGGTGGAATTTTTAGCCTCTAAATAGGTTTTTAAAAGATGGTGTAAACCACTCAGTGAATGTGCTAATAATTAAACATAAAGCAGCCTATCTGGAGGGCACAGACAAGAAGGCCTAGTAGAAACCCTCTGACATCTCTGTGGTTTCGACCAGCTGCTCTATCACTATTTACTGAGGTCTGGGATAAGTGAAACATGTGTGGCACTCAGATTTTATGTCAGAAACAATGTGAAGGAAGTGTCCTAACTGTGCACTACCTGTTGTTTATAAGTATATGTATACCTACATATATTTTATTTTAGTTTCCACTTTAGGTAAAAAAACATATTAAACATGTAGTTTAATATTTAACAAATAAATTCAAAGTATTTAGGGACATAGATATTTATTCTATCAATAAGGCATAATAGCAATGGTTCTAGATATTATAATTATAACTCAGCTTTTGAAGAAAATCAAGGTATTTATTGATTATTTCATCAATTGCAGCCTTCTCATACATTTTGTTTATTTGACCAATATTTCAAGAACTTTGTTTTTGGATTTGCATAGAAATGCTATGTACGGCTTAATGGCATCAAAGCTCAATTAGACAAGGGGTGCTGTGAAGCAATCACTATGAAAAAATAACACTTAAATATTATCAATCGACATAAACCCATGCCTGTAAGGGTAGGCACAGACCAGGGACTGCCACTTGCGACAATCCTGAATTATCATAGTAACATTTATCATTTACTTACCATAATTCTGAGGAAAACGGGAATCCCTTGATGTAAATATAGGTTGAATAGTCCTATCACTTCGGAACAGTGGTTGGTCACTAATGCAATGTAGGTCTCATCAGGATATGCTAGGAAAGTCTCAAAGCTTAGAGTCTGAAGTGCCTGGACTTTGCTGATCAGGGATGTAGTCTTTATTATATGCAGCACAGCCAATGCTGATCGCACTAGTTCTGGAACCATGGGACATTGTTTTGCCTGAAAAGAAGATTAGTTTATTATCATAGCTGAAACATCTTAACAAATTCACTGTTGGATGAGTGGAAAAGCAACCAAACACTACTATTAGGTAACTGGGATCTTTTATGGAGGCAGGAACCACCAGGGCTCTGATGTCACTGCTGGCTTTCTGCTGGAAAACAATAGGTTGGCTTGAGTAATCTCACAGCCTTGAAACTTACAAAAACCCAACTATGTGGAAATATCAGGTCAGTTAGTCTGACCCAGTATTTTATAAATGAACAGTAACCAACCTCTTTGTTTCAATATTATCAAAGTTTCCATAGTCTACAAATTATTTACATTTATAACTCTTTAAATTTTAAATTGAGTTTTAAAAATTTATAACTCTAATTATTCAAATTTATAAAGTACTGTACTTAAATAGTGGAGACAGTAATAGTGCAGCATTCAATCGAAACCATGAATAATAACTATGAATAAATACCTTGATTTTCTTCAAAAGCTGACCAATAATAGCCAGTGTGATGCTAGCATATTTCATGTCTTCATTTAAATCATGGATGCATACTTCCAGCAGTCTCCCGGCTAATGTTTCATTGATTTCAAGCTGTTCATAGAACGAACATTGTATCTTTTGATAGTTCACACATCTTGATTGGTATGTAGTCAGCGAGTAGTCTTCAAGAAAATCCAGACATTTTTCTATGTCCTGGCTTCCTGGCGTTTGTTCCGGCATTTCTGAAATTATATTCAATTAACCGTTGTAAGGTGGCATCTCAATGGTATGGGGCGGATATAGCGCTCCCAATGCGGTAGCCCACTAAGGGATGTTATACATTATAACAATGAAATAGTAATTATTCGTCCAAAGTATGTTTTTACCCTACATCATATGTGGATAACACCAATGAAACATGTTACAGCAGAAAATACCTAGATAAAAACGCTGGCGACGCAGAAACTATGCAAAGGCTTCTGGTACAAAGGTCCGATAAGGTATCGATAGAACGCACGTCTAAGCGTTACAAATACGTGATGATTAGCTTAATAACCCACCCACCTGATCTTTTTACCGATTCACACACCTAACAATAGTATGATTTTTAGCGTTTCACGAAATAAAATGCATCACCAATTCAAGATCAACACATCTTTGACAGTCGGCATTTTCTGGCGCGAATCGAAGAAAAAAACAAACTTCGATCGCTACGCTTAGACGTTCCGTGCGTTCGCGCCACACCTTTACTTGAGTGTAGACATGTGTTCGTACTGCAAGTTATGCAGTTACGCGTTATATAGCACGAAAGCGTACTGGACCAGTACCCAGAAGACGACAAAATGTTGCATGACCGTTGCTATGCACTTGCACATACATGGTACAAAGAGCGCAACGATCGGCGAGCGTACCGTATTGCGTAGAGTACCTACTGGTTTGCTTAGAATAATATCCTATTTCGATGTTCTGCTGTCCGTCGGTGGGCATCGTAAATATTCGAGTAATCCGCCATTTGACTCTCTTTGCAAGTAAGTCTTAAATGGTAAATATCTCTTCTATTAGACCAAAAAATATTTTAGTAGGTACCTATATTTTTTGAGGATCTAAAAGCAACCAAAAAATATACTTTAAAACTTTGCTTTGCTAAACAGCCAAAAACGCGGTCAGCCATTTATATCTATGGTTTGAAGACCTGAAGTATTGTAAACAAAGTTTGACTTTCAACAACTGTGAGTGATTTGTGAGCATAGTGAAATAACAACGACGAAACCATGATTTCATCGAGTTTACATGCAAAGCATAGCAATTATCATTATAGCATTGTTCGAGAATGCTAAAACATGTCCATAAAGAACCCCGGGAAGTAGTGGATTCGTGTACCCAGTGAAATAAACACTCGAAAAAACTGGCTCAAGAAAATTGGCTCAAACTTGCCAAAAGAGATCCCGAAACTTTATCGATTTAAACTCGGGTGTATTTACGTGAAGATCACTTTGATGTAAGTCCTATAATAATCAATGTCCACTGGTTCTGGCTGACAGATACTTTTTTACAACCGAAAGATGCTTTCAACATGGCGGATAGCGTTTTTACTGTCCCGAATTAAAAGCGGTAAATATTTTACTTATTTGCAAATTTTGCAGCCATTCTACATACTTACTTAGCAAAGTCAATATATTTCAGTTTCTTAAGTAAATACTACAGGAAATATTCATTTATCGCGTGCAGTTTGATACGAGTCAAGTAGCGGATTGTGCGAGTAAGAAAAAATGTCCTCGCTACCACCATCGGGATTCCGCTGTCTATCGCTAACGTTTTGAACTCGATATGTTCTAAATAAGGCCTACATTTCTTTGACACCGCCCCGTATTTTAAGTATAATGGATTGATACAGACGGGCTACGTCATGTAGGCATGATGAGAATGACGGTAAACATGGCCCTCTTAAGTCATAATGCGACATCTCAGGTAGGTCATGTTTAGCAGTACGCAGTGCTATAATGCCATGTGACGCGATACGAAATGCCATACCATGTGGCATGTCCTCATAGGCAAAACAGTATAAGTATGTATATGAGTAGGTACGTGGACAGCACATCATGGTATACACCCATGCACTCTACTCCGTTGCGTTACGGGCGACTTTGCAACTAAAATGTGAAGATTGACGTGCTGTCGACTGTACATACGCATACTGTTTTGCGCATGTCTACTTGAGTGGTGACTACAGGTAAACAAAGAGTAATAAGAATAACACAAACCAAAAGCTTATAATACCATTGGACTGGGTCATAGAATGTTATGGCCGCAGGCAAATGTTTTTAACCAGACAGCCTTGACGTATGTGTTTTATTTTCCATTTTATTTTTCATTTTAAAGTCGTCTCGTCTCGGGATTATGAGTACAGCTGGCTTCGCAGTGTAGGCCGAATTAAAACAGAAAAAAAATTTCCTTACGGCGCGGCCACGCGCCTTGTGGAGTAAGTATTTGTGTTTGAGCGCATCAAAACGGATCGGATCAGAAATTGTCTATGGTTTGTTTTCTCTTTGAATCGTTGAACGAAACGATGGCACTGAAGACGTTAAGAATGAAAAATATATTACTGAAGACTTTAACCTCCCAAAAACTCATAATGAAGAACAGAAACCAAAGACGTGGCAGCATGGTCTACGACCTTAGCCGGTTCCTTGCAGGACGAACTAAAAAAAAAAAAACGATGGCAAGACACTCGTCGTCTTCCGTGGCGTAGCGGTAGCGCGTCTGCCTACCATGCAAGAGGTCCCGGGTTCGAGTCCCGGCTGGGAACAAAAAAAAAAAAAGCCCAGGTCTTGGATGTTTACATGTTTGTGGTGCTTGTATGTAAATGTTATGTTATGTTCATAACGTTTCGTTAACGATGTGTAGGTAGACTGCCAATAGTAGTAGTTTTATTAATTTACTAACAAACGCCATCACATTGTATCGTATCGTTGTCGTAAACTCGTAACCCATATCGACAGTGGAAATTTCAAATGTTGTAAGGGACAAAGGTCTACTTTTCAGGAGAGCCAAAAAACAAAATCCAAATTTTAAAAAAATCGTAACTTGTTTAATATGTATCCGAATTATATGATTCTTACATACATAACTTTCAAATAGCCTAATCTACATCACACAAACAGTTATATGCTTGTAAACTCAATAGTTTAGGAAATAGTGTCCCTTACGCAATAAATTTACTATAAATATGTCCCTTACGCCTCCAAGAAATCTTACTAATTTGATGAAAATCCCTTACGACATAAACTAAAATACAATCTCACAGTCTTAACTGTTAAACAGCATTCTACATTGCGATTTTTTCTGTTGTATGGTCATTCGAGTTTTCAAGTTTTTTGAAGTAAGTAGCGAAAAATAAATGAAAACATAAACTTGGGTACTTACAGTTGTATTATTTTTATAACCGAAGATCAATTTGTCGCGGAATTTGTTTTATTTTAGGTAGTCCGTTACAGGTTATGGGAAATAAAACAAAAAAGTTGGTTTACATAATTTTTTTTAGATTCGTTTTTATTTTTAAATGTGAACATAGAAACCAATCAAAGAATTACCAATCAATATAAATTATTATGGAGCCTTTTGTGGTACAAGAAAGGATAATGTAGTAGCCTGATCAAATAGCCGCTGAAGATACCTTTCTGTCAAAGATCCTATAATACATAATAGAAGGTGTTATCTATTAATTTCAATAAAAAAGATTTTATTAATAAGTCGTGGCTTCTAATCAATACTTTAAGTAACTATTACAGTACCAACTAAATAACAATTACCTATCTAAAAGGAACGCACAAAATGAGTATCATATGTTTAGAAACTAAAATAACAATAATTATGTTAATCTCTAATATTGGGTTCTTAAAACAAAGTCAGTCAAACTGTCTGTGCACCTAAATAATTATACTTATACTTTGTACTACAGTACCAGTATGAGAATATGACAAATTATCATCTACTGATACATTTTTATCAAGGAACAATCACATTTCTCAATAACTATCACCTAGGACTTAGCAGAAAACACTAACATAGTATGAAAAATATAACTTTGCTCTGTATAAATTATTGATTGACCTCAATATTCCCTGTAATCACAACCAGCAGGCAATAAATATTGTTTAATAATTATTAACAGATAGAACTTTCCATGAAGTTAAATTTTTAGTAATAGATAGTATTATTCAATATTCAAGCACTAAATTTTAATTAACGAAACAAAAATAAACTTTTCCCGAAAATAAACGAAATAAGTCCTAATAGATATATTATTATTGACGCTATTACTCCTTATTACTTACTCCTCTGGCTCTTCAATCTTCTCGTCTTCTTCGTCAGTCTCCGCTAATGTATCAGGGACGCCATTCAAATATGGAAGGTTTGAATATTCAGTAGGTATGAAAACGCTTTGGAATTGTACCGTTCTTGCATAAGCGTTCAAAGTTTCGTGTTTATTTTATCAGATAGAATGTCATAAAGAAACTATTTTTTACTGTAGTAACTTACAACATTAGGATTTATGAATTAGATAGATAGACGACGTTGGAAATAAACACGTAAGACCTTCAAATTTAAAATTTGACCAATACAACATAATTTTTTAAGCATAAGGAAGTTACAACAAAATTTAGTGCCTTCATAACTTCTTTATTTGAAGGGATATCAAAAAATCAATTATACAGATCGAAAGAGAAAAATTTTCTGAGTTCTATGCAATAAAAAAGTCCCTTAGGATATGGTCACCGCGCCCCTTCATTCGCAGTAGTACCACAGATTAGATAATCCTACCATTGCCTAGTTCCGTGATGGAACTACTCTGAATATAATCCAGTTCCATTCGCGTGCGTACAAGCTCAAATGATGGAACTACTGCGAAAAAAAAGAATTCTTAGTATCATTATTACACAAAGATTATTATAATTTGAGATAAATACCTAACTTAAATGCTAGTTTTAATTTTTTTGATAGGTATGCGTAAAAACAACAAAACGTAAAAAGAGGACAAACGAGACGAGACAATCACTTTTTTCCTCAGATCATAGAAAGAAGCTTTTTTCTCTCTGGCCACGTGGTCCGACTGTCTTTGTCCTACAAATCGGACGACATGAACTTTTTTTCCGTTTGGTCAGATTAATGGGATTTCAAGTAATTGTAATTCCGATTCGTCCTACCGATCGGACGACAAAAACTTTTTTCCTGTTGGTTCGATTCGATTAGCCGCTTTGTCCGACCGATCGGACAACATGAACTTTCATTTACCAGTAGGTAATCTAGTTCTTGCGTTCACATTACGCGTGAGAGAATTGGTAGCACTGAGATGTTTACTGTTACCATGTTAAATAAGAAATCATTCCCATTACTTGGGGAAAATAAAGGGATTGAGGGCTTGTTTTACCATCTTCCGATTAGGTCCAAAAGCTAATTCACATGTTATGTCCTTGTTACCAATTCTCTCACGCGTCAAGTTAATGTGAACGCACTGTAGTTCATTTGCCCACCGATACGAGGGCTGCTACTTATGTATGCGGAATAGAAAAAATAAATAAACAAATATATAAACAAATGTATATGGCTAAATATGCTTTTATTGTTTTTCAAAGTATTCTCCACTATGATCGATGCACTTTTGCATTCGATGAAACAAATTTGTAAAACACTTTTTCCACTCTGATTGAGGTATCTCCAAAACGTGCTGTTTGAACGCATCTATGGCATCTTCACGGGTCGAAAATCGTTGATCACGTAATTTATTCTTTACATTTGGGAATAAATAGAAATCATTGGGAGCCAAATCAGGGCTGTACGGTGGATGACCCATCAATTCTATTTTTTGACCATCCAAAAATGTAGTTGTTTCCTGAGATGTATGACAGCTGGCATTGTCATGGTGAAGTATGATTCTGCGTCGCTGGTTGTTTTGGCGTATTTCTTCAAATACTTCCGGCAAACAAATGGTCGTGTAGGTACCACTCCGAATTAACCGTTCTGCGATTCTCCAGTGGTATTGTAGCCACATGCCCATTAATACCAAAAAAGCAGGCTACCATTTGCTTTACAGTGCTTTTTGCACGAGCCACTTTCGTAGGCTTCGGCTCATTTTGAAACACCCAAACTGTTGATTGTTGTTTAGTTTCGGGATCGTACGCGTAGATCCAGGAGTCGTCACCTGTGTAGATATTATAAACAGATTTTGAGTCGCCTCCGTTGAATTTTTTTAAGGTTTTCTTGCACCATTCGACGCGAGCATCTTTTTGATCCTGAGTTAAGTTGTGCGGGTTCCAACGCGAACATATTTTTTTTACAGATAAATGTTCATGAAATAATATCCTATGAATGCTCGTCATACATATGCCCAGAATGGGTCCCCTACGTAGTTTCGATAGCGAAAAACGTTGTATCGAATTTTTTTCCCGCTGCCTCATAAGTTCGAAAGCTTATGGACTTGAATGCTGTAGTGGCGAAAGACGCTGTTTTGAAAAACATTTTCGCTGCCTCATACGCTCGAATGCTTGTTTGTTTTTTAACTTTGTTTTTTACACTTTATTGCGCAATAAAACTTAAATAACGTACAATGTGATAACAATTACGTACACCTTCGCTCCATCAACGTTCAATAGTCATATAGTTCTGTTATTGTTGGCAATTAATAGGCTTAAGTACTCGTTTGTACTAATACCTACTTATAATACTTGTGCAATTGATTAATTTCGAAACTTGATACCACTTCAGTAGTAATTGTTATATATCAGTACTAGATTTTTTGTTACACGTAGAAAATTTGTTAAATAATAATAAATGTAGATTTAAATTAAATTTGTTTTGTTTTATTCACTACTTGATTTTTTTATACGCATTAAGACTGCATGAATCGAAATGACAAGCATTCGAGCGTATGAGGCAGTGAAAATGTTTTTCGAAACAGCGTCTTTCGCCATTACAGCATTCGAGTCCATAAGCTTTCGAACTTATGAGGCAGCGGGAAAAAAAATCGATACAACGTTTTTCGCAACAACGGCTATCGAAACTACGTAGGGGACCCGCCCAGAATAGCCTCTATCTCGCGATACGTAACATGGCGGTCTTGCATTATTATTATTAGTTTTCGCACAGCTTCAATATTTTGTGGCACAACCACCGATTTCGGGCGACCTTCTTTAACTTCGTCCGTGAGCTTACTGCGCCCGCGATTAAACTCAATAAACCAGTGATACACAGTCGTTTTTGATGGAGCTTCACCACCAAAAGTCGAAGTTAATTGATCTACGCACTATTGTTGCGTTAAACCACGTCGAAAATCGTAATAAATACTAACACGAATATTTTCACGAGTGAGTTCCATTTTTTCAGCGATATGACATTTTAACCCCAACAAAAACAAAACACTAACGTATATAAGAGAAAAATATTAGCGGCCAGTATTTAAAAAAGAACGAATTTGACCATAGAGGTCAGAAATTGCGTTTAAAATTATTGGAATCCCAGATTCCGCATACATAAGTAGCAGCCTTGACCAGCCTTGTATTTCAGTTTAAGTAAACCGGCCCGCGTGACGCTGGTTCCGCACCTACATAGAAAAAAAGTTGGTTTAACAAAACTTAATCTACTTATAATAACATTTCACCACTTAAAATTGATATGGTCCCAAATAAGCACACAAAATAATTAAAACTCAATTTAAAAATAATTACTTAACAATATGTAATTTAATTATGTTTAGCACGGAAAGACTCGCTTTTACCTATGTTTTAATTAACTTTAAAAAAAAAATAAAACCGACTTCAAATGCGTGAACACAAAAAAAACTAAAAATTAAAAAAATAATTCCTAATATCTATTACCTAATACTATAATTTTCCTAAACTATGTCAAAGTAATTAAAGTAAAACCAGCTAAATATCTTACAATAGTTATACTTATATACGTATTGCTTTTTGGAGTCGGTGCCAGTCGTATTAAGTTTAGCCGCGAGCAAGAGCCGCGCGCGCCCGCGTCCCCCGCAGCACCGCGCGGCCCCGCCTCGCGCCTTGCGTCCCCCGCCACCGCGCCGCACGGTCGGTTTTTTTTTAAAGTTAATTATTTTATTAGTTTTTTTTGTGTTCACGCATTTGAAGTCGGTTTTTTTTTTAAAGTTAATTATTTTATTATAAAATTTAAATGGGACCACCCTTGAGGTATTACCTATACGCCGAAAAAAGATTTGTTCAAATCGGTTCATAATTGGCGGAGTTATCGCGTAACAAACATAGAAAAACATACGGGTCGAATTGAGAACCTCCTCCTTTTTTTGAAGTCGGTTGAAAAGCGAGCCTTTCCATGCTAATCTTTCTAAAAGGAGTGATGATGATGGTCTTAGGCCCAGTTTCTAAATTGAGAATGTCGCTAAGTAAATACTTAACTGCAGTGCTGTCTCTACGAATTTCTCAGCAAAGAGCAAGACAGAACGTTACTTAAGTATTTACTTAGTGAAATTCTCAATTCAGAAACCGGCCTTTAGAACATGATACCTAGTTTATAATTATAGTCTGATTAGTTGATCGAATTAACCGTAAATCAAAAGTGCTTGTCGTCGGATCGGTGGGATCAAGTGGTCTAAGAAAATGAATAAGTAGTCCGATTAGTTAATCGGACCAACTGGAAAAAAAAGTTTATATCGTTCGATCGTTAGGACAAAGGCAGTCGGACCACGTGGCCAGAGGGCATTTTTTGGTACCACCGAGAAGATAAAAATGGCCTAAGACTTTGCATATTGCAACAGATTGTAACCCAATAATAGGTGCAATTAGGTCAGACCTAATTGCACCTATCAACGACGGTAAAATATATTTATGCCACACCTGGCAATAAAGTGGCTTTTTCCGCACGCTGCGCGTACGGAAAAAGCCGCTTTCTGGCCAAGTGTAGACATAAAAAGATGTACACAACACGGGAGGTAATAAAGAAAGCTCTCGATCGCATATTTACGTCCCTCGCTTGCAGCTCGGGCCGCAAACTTCTGCGATCTCGGCCTTTCTTTGTATTACCACCCTAGTTGTGTAATGTAGGTACTATTATGTTTCCTACCCTGAAATACCTACCTACCTGAAATCTATGAAAAATAACTAGGTACACACTTACTGGTTGTCGAGAACAAATAAGTACAGTCACAGATTAGATACAGTGGACTCATCGTGATTGTATCAATAAGATTCGACAGAAGCTGCTCACACTCACAATACTACTCTAACGGAAACATACCTACTGTTACCTTCACCTACTCAATCTCACATAACCATTTGATTTCCTGATCCATAATAGAAGTCTGCAGCAACCACTGGATGAACGAATATCTAGCCGTAACAAAAAGTTATGAGCATCGCCCCCGCGGCGGCGCCCAGGGGCGGACCAGCGGTATTAACCGACCTAGGCCGCATAGTTCATAGTAGGTATATGCTAGGTGTCTTCGTTCGAAATCGCTGAGCTGTATAAAATATTTTCATAAATTATCTGTATGTTTTGTATCTGGTTATCTGCATGATCGTATCGTTTTTCAACCTCATACAACTTGAATCATCTCTCGCGAGTTACGGCATTATTATAAAAAATACTATTAGTGTATAACATGTCTTAATTGTACTTTCACAGTCAAGAAATCAAAATGAACAATGCTTATTGAGCAGAACAGAATAAATAAATATTCATGGACATATTACAGTCTCGTTAGCCCCATACTAAGTACAACTAAATGACTTGTGTCACAGGTGCTAACTCGACGATAGATTTAATCAGTAAATACATAGATAACATCCAAGACCCGAGAAAAACTAGAAAAGTTCGTTTCCTAGTTTGAACCGGCCGGGGATCGGACCCGATACCTTCGGTTTTACAGACAGCGTGCCATACCGCTGCGCCACCAAGGCTCGTTGCAGTCCGTTGTAAAGTCGTTTACTTTCGGTCTTCCCCACCCAAGGCCCGGGGGCCTAGTTGGTCTTGGAAAGTCCGCCCCTGCCAGCAGGTCTTCACTCGCGGCATCCACCCGCTGCTGCCGGCTAGTTAGTTACGTTCGCTTTGCCTCACCTCACTTCACTTGGCTGAAGGTAGCCGCGGAGCGGTGGCGCGTGCTCTCACTCGCGTGCGCGTGCATCAAAATATTTTCCCGCCGACCGACCGTGCATCATTCCTCGAATATCCGCCGCCCCCGTGCCGCGAATAACAAACAGCTTGTCGAAACTATTAATTTCAAACCTTATTAGGAGTGCCAATGGTTATGTGGTCATACGTACCTAGGGTTCGCTGTGCAAAACCACACTGTTTAGTGAACGTGCAGGTAGTTTAGAGTTTTGTGCAGTGTCAAACCATGCCGGGACACGCCGGGAGCCCGTATTGGGCCGCGGTGGACTTCGACAGCGAGGGCGAAGAGAATAACAATTCGCCGCAGCCGAATCAACGGATCTACCTGGATCCTTGGGAGAATGAGACCTACGGCATGATTCAAGCGGAGCCGGACTCCCTCCAAGGGGAGAACTTCAATTCGTTCGCGGGTGAGCCTGTCAGCGCGAGTTTCTACTACGTGCCCACGAAGAGCTACGACTCGGAAGAAGAGGTTTCTGTAAAGAGGAACAGCATCGTGCCCATACATCATCACCCGGAAGAGATAGCAGGCCAGGAATACCCGATATACGGGAGGAAACTGTCAAGGCCTGTTGTGCCAGTAGACTACCATCCGGACCCTATTTACAATGGCGGTGATAGGATGATTCGTAAGTTCCTAATATTCCTCTCTCTGTGGCTTTTTAGGGTTCCGTACCTCAAAAGGAAAAAACGGAACCCTTATAGGATCACTTTGTTGTCCGTCTGTCCGTCCGTCCGTCTGTCAAGACCCTTTTTCTCAGGAACGCGTGGAGGTATGAAGCTGAAATTTATATCAATTACTCAGGTCTACTGTCCCTTGAAGCTGTGAAAAAATCAAACTTCTAAGCCAACGCAATCAAAAGATACAGCCGTTTATGCCGCAAATTTTCGACACTTGCAAGGGAATCAAAACCTACAGGGTGCTTCCCGTGAACTCAGAATCTTGAAATTTGGTACGAAGCAACGTCTTATAGCATAGATAAAGGAAAAATTACGAAAACCATAAATTTTTAGTTATATCACATAATATATATTTTTTTTAATAATTTTAAACTTACTACCCATTTCCTCATAAACGCGTAGAGGTATTAAATTGAAATTCATACCAAATACTCAGGTCTATAATACAGGTTTGTACGGAACCCTCGGTGCGCGAGTCTGACTCGCACTTGGCCGGTTTTTTAGATTTCTTGAAGATTTTCTTGCACTGTTATTTAGATAAATCTACAGCACATCAACCCTTACACCCGTGCTCTCTACTCCATTACTCTATGCACGATATGCAAACAGCACATCTGCATTTACATGTTCAGCTGAAATAACAACCTTTTTGAAAGAAATAATTCTTTCGTTGTACCTAAGTGCCATTTTATTGATACAACATTCATTCAGGATAATAGAACATTTGTGTTAGAAGTAATTTAATCAATTTGAAACGTGATGGATGAGATATTGGACGCTATAATTAAAACTGTTTTTATACGGATTTATGCTCGTTTATTACATTTTTACAATTTTCCGACGTTTCGGCACTTTTTCAGGTGCCGTGGTCTCGGATGACTCATGATAGTCATGATGGATGATGGATGGATGAATGGTCATCCGAGACCACGGCACCTGAAAAAGTGCCGAAACGTCGGAAAAATGTAATAAACGAGCATAAATCCGTATAAAAACAGTTTTAATTACGTCTAGTGCAATATATAGTAAAATACTATATTGGGCTCTTTGTACTCTCATCACCAAATGACATAAATTCAATGGACATATCTATGTCATTTGGTGATGAGAGTACAAACCATAACACGTCCGATATCGGCATCCGTCGCAGATTCTGATGAATCTGCGATGCTGATAAGTGTTTACCTATCGTCCAAACACCAAGTTGATCCATATATTCTTCTTTCAGGCGAGCGTCGCAGATCTCTATACATAGAAGAGCCCTTGTACGCCCCTCGTCCGATGCTCTACGAGCCTCTCTACGGGCCGGTTCTGCCTCCGCCCCCGCCCCCTGGCTACTACCCACCTCTCCCAAGGTCCAGGATGTCTCTGCAGCATCATCCCGACTACGTTATGGCACCCGTCGGATACGGGAAGCGTAGCAGGCGACATTCCAGGTAAAATGAACTTGTATGTAGTCTCTCCTGGAGAGAGTAGAGCTCTAGCTCTACACTCCTCCATCTTTGTGGCCACCTCCTCCCAAAAAGTCTGCTTAAAAAACATTTCTATCTTCTACGGCTATCTGGGCCCGTGTTCGGAAAAGTATCGTTGTTACTATTCGGGGCCTTGATTCTGCTAACACATATTACCTACGCATTGATATCATTTAATTTTTGCTTCAAGTCTGAGCAGGCACACGATACCTTCTAGGTATCAATGAAATTAAAAAAAACATGTTACCATGACCCTGCCATGAATGTGTCATCATCATATGGTAATACAATGCCCGAAAAATGTCTTGAACAAATTACTGACGCGGACGTATTTCGGGTCTCAGTGGCAGTTGCAGAGGACGCGGGATGTGACTTAGAATATGTGGGGTATAAGTAAATTGAGTTTTGTACATTTCGTTTGCTTGTAATAAAATTATGTAAACGGTAACCTATCTCATTGGCAAGGAAGACAGCTCTTCAATTACCTGCCTACCGACCTCTGTAAAAACATCTCTCTATATCACAAAACATCAGTTCTACGCGTCGTGAGCACGCCACTGCGGCACTTATAGTCTGAGATCCCCTTTAAGCACATGAAGGTGGAAATAACTATTAAATGGTAAGTAACCCAATCCTCTCGAATTCATAATATTTACCTACTTAAAAAAGGGTAGTATAGGTTAGGTAAGTATTTTACTTAAAGAAGGTTCATCAGAATTCAAATCAGAGTTGCGCAAAACGTGGTCGCCGGACGCCCCGAAACGGATATAAATTAGTAAAATCGCTAAAAAAAACAGTCATTTTAACAATCTACTGACACGTAGCGAGTTTTAGAAGGATTTGGATTAATATAAGAAAAAAGTTATTCTGTTCATGGCAAGTGGCAAACCGTGGTTTCTGCCTACCCTTCCAGGATACAGGCACGAGTTTATATTATGTTTTATGTTATTTGTTTGAGTTACTCGATGGCCTCCGAGACACAGGCATACCGGATCGCTGTCTACTATGCACGACAAAACGCATCAGAAAGTTTTCACGCAAATGGGAGGAATAATAATGGTTATTAGACAGAGAGCAGACAATGTCGCAGGTGAAAAGATTTCTAATCTTACCTTTTATTTATAGCAAGTACATACCTAACAGTAGATATACCTACATAAAAAAACGCAGCAATAAGTGAGAAAAGGCAATGTAGCAGTTCTTCTGCTGTTGTTAATGTGACCAACAGCATAATGTTATAGAGTCATGTTTCATAGCACCACAATTCATGGTTCACTGTGACAATTTAATGCGTATTACAAAGCCAAGCAACCCACAAATTTAACAAGTTACTGTATATCTTGAATTGTCATTAACAACGTAAACTACGTAGTTTTACGAAACTCTGCCCTGAATACGTTACGATAGCTGTACAGCACATCACGTGAACTTTACTCTGCATAGTTAGGATAATGCGTAACTTTGCAACAAAAAGTTGGAACGCTGTTGACTATACTTCCCTGGCGAAATCTAATACCTATATATAAAAATCTCGCGTCACAGTGTTTACATAACAGATCGAACTCCCTTGAAACGGACTCGCCGATTTTTATGATTTTTTTCGTGTATATTTAGTGGTTCTGAGATAGGTCGTGGTGACTTGGCCCCCATGGTGCAGTATGGCCTAACTTTCTTGCCATGCAGGAAAAAACCCGTGGCCCAGCAGTGGGGACATACAAGGGTTGATATAGATAGGTCGTAGGCTAAATTAATAAACGACAAAACAACGTTTGCGGTATTAATTTATTTATATTATATTACGCTCAATTATGTAGATTTTACCATCTTTTAGTTTCTAATTAAAACAAGTACGCACGAAATAGGTAATTTCCTTTAATTTCGCCCAGCTTTGGGGACATACAAAGCGTTGATAAGTATCAATCAATCAAAACTCTTATGAGGTTCCATGCAGTAACACTAGCACCATTAATGGAAAAAAAAATTACAGATCGTTTTTGCAAAAAGTGTCAGACTAATCTTTCAATAGGTACATAGTTACATATTAAACGGGTCTCATCGCGATTATTTATTAGATAAAACGTACATACCGTATTACCTTAACGAAGGAAAGAACGTTTTACCTGCCTAATAAATAACCGCAATTATATACTTTATAATTATGTCTTTAAAAAATACTATTAATAACATAACGTAAGTGTACGCCTGTTTCGCGGAGGATTAAGCAGAGACTGGGGTCTGCCACTTGCCACGATCTTGACAGATCTCTTTCGCTTCCAAAGAGTATATAACCACTACGTTTCGCTTCATCAATTCATTAGTCTTTGCATGCACGCACGCCGGTCTCGGGTGCTTTTTATCTTGCCCTTTGCACCCCCTACTTGTTCGAAGTATGTCCTTCTAGGACGTCCTTCGCCGGCGCTTCCACCCACATTCGCTCAATATATTTGTTAACTCAATCTTTCTGCCTTAATCCTCTCCATTGTGTCCAATCCAAGCCAACGTAACCAGAGACTAAATAGGAGATATTACGTAACATTCCTTTCTCAATAATAATAGATATCTATGTAAGACGACATACTTAATGAATTCGTCTCCGTTCAATGGGAGGTGGGGTCAATGTTATAAACACGTTTCACTGAGTGCACTCTAAAACAAGAGCGTGGTAGATTCTCACAGGTGCAACTTTCATTTGTAGGAAGCAAAAAATACTCGTTCACACGATAGGGTACCAGGCATTATTGTAGGTAGGTGAATAGACCCGCTACAGTTAAAGCTGCTGCTTTACGGCACGCCCAGTTTTTGCCGCTAATGCTTTCCATGGAAGCGTGCAGTTGTGGCATGCGACTGTCGTGCTGGGAACCAGCCGTTCTGTTTGTTGACATAATAATCCCAATAAAAGAAAGATGCCTAACGAACTTTTCTAATCCGTTAGCGGTTGCATCGATTCTGAACACGGGCATGAGAAGTCGAGACTGCAATTTGCAATTATGATAGGTCGGTAGATTATCGTTCACGTAGGAAATTAAGTTTACCTTATAAGTAATCGTAATTAGATTCATCCTATCTCCATCATAATTTGGCACAACATTTCACTAACGTGTCTAAAGTAAACTTTCGAACTCTATAAAATGTAGAGATCTTCGGACTTTGGCGCTGCAATCCGGCAAGTAGCAAATCATTCTCTGCTACGCTACTAATTAAAAGAACGATTTTATGAGCACTGCACGAGCAGTCAACCGACCGGATGTTTTCTATCAATTTAACAGACAAAGTGTGTGTCTTGTATCCATGCTACTTTCCCGCTCTTCCAGGTAACTGCTACGAAATCCGTGCTAGGCTTGGATTTTTCTTTTACTCATTTAGGCCTTGATTGTATCGTTTTTAGCAGCCGGGTTTTTGTTTTTTATTTCTTACTTATTTTTTTGCCAACTTTAGCTAAGCACTGAGGTTACTGAGTTGCTCTCTCAACTGTCACGCATTTGCCTTCCAGAGAGGTAACTTTTGAACCACTCCAGCGGCACGCCGGTTATCTAGAAAATCTCAGGGTTTTTTAGTGGGAATGCCACCGAAATAGTAGGAGTATCCAACAAAACTATTACCTATCATACCTTTTCCTATCACTGACATTTTAATAAATTGATGACCTAACCTCGGGCTACTTAGTTCTCAGTAAGCGGTAAACGTTTGCGGCGCGTACGTGAATTCCTGCGCCGAGCATTAATTGTACTTAATCCAGTTCTAAACAGCGGTCATGTAAGCAATTACTCTTGCTAACACATCGGACTTTCTAGTCGCAGAGATTACGTGAACCTGGCGGCTTTGTAAAGTTAGATTTTACCAGATAGGTAGCTAGAAAGTGTGTTTTGCTGGGCATCGCATCATAATCGTTGCCGGTGAATTAGTGCGAAATTGGCGTTCGGAAGTGAATCGATTGTTATCTAATCTCGCATGGTTATCAAATAGGTAGTTTGGAAATAAGCGTTAGGTACTTGCTATTTAAAGCAAAGCCTTACATAATAGTCAACAAAGTTTACTATCAAAAACTTAACTAAGGCAAAAGAAAAAGCTGAAAGTGAAAGTATGTTGTACTAGGTAAATAGTTATGCTGCCGTTTAACTGAAAACCGTTTAACTGAAAACAATGGCCGAGATTGTCAGGTATTTCAAGTCTTAAAAGTCACCAAGTTCATAAAAATAAACTCGGAAACACAATTAATTATGAATTTAACGTATATAATCGCGGTTGATAATTCATCATTATCATCAAACCACTATGTCCCCCCACCGAGGGGCATGGGTCTCTTCCCTGAGGAAGGTACAAGCCATACTCCACCATGGGGGCCAATTTCGGATTGGTGGAGGCTTGCAATACCAGTGGCTTCTCTTATTGTCAGAAGTTTTCAAGGCGCCCTAAGGCCTGTCACTTGGCTTAACAACTGCCATCTATCGACTGCAGTCGGTTAATGTCTGAGCATCGGGAATCATCTTCCATTTAGTACATTGTAAATTAATCTGTTAATGTTGTCTCTGTTTGCTATAATTGTGTGTCTCTCTCTATTTGTTTGTGCACGCATCATGAAAAACCCATTAAACGGAATTGACTAAAACTTAACATGACAATAGCTTAGTTACCCGGGTACCTAATAAGAGTATTTTAGGCTATAACATCGCTAACGTTCACGCAAGGTGAGAAAACGACCATTAATATCTTTATAAACTGGTTATGGTAAAACTATTATTCGTGGATCATTTGAGTGAGCTCTTAGCTTAGGGGTCATAGAATAATGGTTTATCCGGACTAGTTTGTGAAAATATTTATAGGCGCTTAATATATGAGCATCGTTTCCATGACTACCAGTCAACATCGCAGCGCAAACGCCTACAACAGGGCGCGGGACACTGTTAAAAATAGTTTCTCTTACAGTAATGTCAGCTTGCATTACAAAAATAAACTGATAATGCAATATATTATTAATATTACAAATGTGAAAGTTTCTGAAGATGTTCGAAGAACGGATTAACAAGAAACTTTGTGTATCTATAGGTGGACAAAGGTCTGAATTGAAACATAGGATACTAGATATCCAGGTAATGCGTTCCCATATAATATACTCTAAGTTCCCGTGGGATTATTTCTTACTCGGGCATAGCCGCGGGTTAAAACTTGTAGGTAGGTAATATCAAGTAATGTAATGATACTGAATTAACTATGACATTTATTTATTATTTAAAATATACTTCCGGTTATTCTTAAACGTCGTGGTTTTCCAATGCGTCTTCAAATGTGCGAACGAACGTAGGCTACGTTCGTTCGCACATTCGATAAGTTAATTATCAATTAGAATGTAAATAAGAGAATAATAGAGAAGTTTGTCGAGCCCTCTACAGCAGATTAAAAAAGGTCATTATTTCTTAAGACGCTATGTTGTCGCCGCGAAATCGAACTAAGATGGGCGTGGCTTAGCTGCATGCGCGGGGGAACGGGTAGTTAAAAAGGAGGAGTTAAAAAGTATTACGGGTAGTAATACTTTTTAACTCCTGACGTAAAAAGAGTCGGTATTATAAGTTTGACCGCAATGTGTATGTAAATCTGTGCGATGCTCAGCTATTAAACGGGTCTCATCGCAATTGGGCACTGACTGAAAATCAGCGCTGAGGGCTCACTCCCTCAGCACAACGCTGAGCCAGCTGCCCTTTGTGGCAATTTAGACGCATCACAGGTGAAACCTACGTCTGTTTTTGTTTCGTTTATTGTATACCTACCTATTTGGTTTATTTCTGTTGTGCTCATGTTGTGTTAATTGTCTGGTTTTTTGTTTCTGTGATGTGTCTTGTTGGTTTAATAAATGTCTTTCTTTCTTTCAATTATTTATTAGGTTAAACGTAATCACCTTTCCCTCCACCAATCTGGACTTGGCCCCCGTGGTGGCCTATATGGCCTATACCTTCCTCAGGGAAGAGACCTGTGCCTCTCAGCGGGGACGTAATGGGTTGATGATGAATCACCTTTTAAGGAAAAGGAAAACGGGCTCAGTAGGTAGGTACCTAGGTAATAGTCAGTCAACTTATAAAAGGAAAACTTCGTACAAATTCCATTGAGAGTTACTTTAATGAAGTTGTTATTTGTATAAAGCAGGTAGTTAAATAACACTAAATCGTAATTCTAATATCAACCAAAAACCTCTCTTTGCAAGTCCGTGTATTTTGACGACCTCCTACGAAACCCTAATATGCGCGTGGCACGCTCTTGACCGGTTTTTTCCCGTTTAAAGACCATTCAATTAACCGCTGCTCACTTCTCGTAATGAAAATTACTTTCCACAATGTTTTAGTTATGTCAACTTTCCATAGCACCGAAAAAAAATCTCACAAATGTCTATGGTACATACATATGTAATAGTACAAAGATTTCGCCTTATTGTCCACTACAAAATTGATCCGAAGACAAATATAAAATTTTTGAAATAGATTTCTAATACTTACTTATTTGAAAAACACTATTCCGCATCCACTACATTAGGTACTCGCGAAGTTGATGAAATTTCTAGGATGCATTCTGTTTAGTCTACCCTTGAAAACGTTTCTATACTTACATCTATTAATTTTCGGACGTTAAAATCGCCGAATTGGACACAACTCATTTTTGCACCAGAACCTGTCCTCTCAAGGCGCTACACGGTGCTAACGCCATTGGTGGCGCTAGTTAGCACTGAATAAACGTCATAACTTTCTTAAGATACGTTATTTTCAAAAAGTAAACTTCTCATATCTTAACTGTGGCAACTTTTTAGAACCTAGGATCAACACCCTAGAAATTCAATCCATTTCCACTAAAACCGGCCGCTTTTCGCAAAACTGGTTTCAGTAGGTTCTAAAAACAGCTACTATATTTATTGAGACTCATGAAGTCATGAAGTTATGATGTTCACTCGTTTCAAATACGCGTTATAAAAGAATATATAATGTTTCTTTACGTAATTCTGTTTCAGTAGACCTTTAACTCAATTCTCTCTTTCCCACAGGATGACAGACACGTACGAGCAGCTAGCGTACGAAAGCCTGTCCCCTGACTACGAGGACTGGGCCAGACCATTCCCCAAGGCCGCCCCGGACAACTTCCACCTGTCGCGCTACGGACACCTGCAGATTGACTACTCTTGCAGCTGGAACTCTTTGGACAGACTCATTCGGAACCAGTGAGACCAAATCGGATGTAACTTGTTGACTACTGATTGGAAATTACTGCTACGTATAATAGGAGAGCTATATTACATTTCGTCCATTTTTTGTCTGAGTGTCAACAAACAATCGAATAGCTTAGGACGAAATGACTTGATATTATATTGCTACTCGTATTTACCTAAAAGATTTTCGTTAACGGTTTATTTACAAGTACCTAGACAAAATCTGAACTATTACTATCTGTACTATTTTCTTAAATTAGCTTCAAGGCTGGGTTCTCTAACCGTTGCCCCAGACAAGGGGTTTTAAAAATCTTTTGCTCGCTAATGTTTAGTACCTATTCAAAATCTGAACAAAAACATATTACTTTTCCATGTCCTGGATAAGGCCGTAGCCATTATTTTATGTTTTCGAAAACTTGATTACACCAAATATATCGCTAAAAAGCGTCTAAATTGTGTCTAAATTGGGTTTCATGCGAACTATGCTGTTTTGGGGATAGTAAGAAAAATACCAACATTATTATCACTCCATGAGTTAAAAGTTGCAGTACAATTCCACCGAACTGCGATCCCCAACCCGCATGCCCAGCTTGGGGATTATGGGCATTACCCCCTATGATAGCACAACATGGCGCTCTTTAGGGGAGGGCTATGGCCAGCAGGGCTATGACGTGGTTCGTAAAAATATTAGTACTTATATAACATAACATAACATTTACATACCTACTAGCACATACATTGCTTCTGGCCCCACACTAGGATACCCTGTGTCGTGAGAACCAGGAACAACGACATCACAAACATGTAAACATCCAAGACCTTTTTTTTTTTTTTGTTCCCAGCCGGGAATCGAACCCGGGACCTCTTGCATGGTAGGCAGACGCGCTACCGCTACGCCACAGAGGTCGTCTGTATATGAGCGTTTCTGTGATTTTAAAAGCGCAATAATGCGCTCAAAGAATCCGGCCTTAAGATCTTATTTAAAATTGCTCATACTTGGTCGTAAGTGCGAGAGCAAAATAAGGGTAGAATCAGTGGACAAAATGATATGACCAAAACAATTTTATATTTATATTTCTAAGGCTTTTTTTTTTGTAAGTATGTATTAATAAATATACTATTTTTATTTTTAATGCACTAACCCGTGCTAAGGACAATTTTAAAAACCTATTTAGAGGCTAAAAATTCCACACATGCCGGGATTCGAACCCGCGACCTCTGGCTATCCGTGCCAGCGCTCTTTCCAACTGAGCTAATGGGCGACTCACTCAATCAGTGAAATTTCGAACCTCTTTACACTATTCTCTGTATTACGTACAAAAAATAAAAATAGTATAATCATGTGGGTACAGTGATATCATTCCGATGTAAAAACCTAACTGCAAAGTAGGTAGTCGGGCGTGTAAGTGATGCAATTTACTTAAGCCAGATATCGCTGCCTGTACGTAATACAGAGAATAGTGTAAAGAGGTTCGCTGATGCCGGTGAGTCGCCCATTAACTCAGTTGGAAAGAGCGCTGGCACGGATAGCCAGAGGTCGCGGGTTCGAATCCCGGCATGGGTGGAATTTTTAGCCTCTAAATAGATTTTTATGTATTAATAAAGTTATTTTGTTACTCTTCTACCGTTCTATATTACATGATAGCATGGGTATTGAGCATGAATTCGGAACACCTATTACCTACTTGAACTTTGGATAGATATAATGGTAGATAATTATCATTAAAAATTACTTAGGTACCTACCGAAACAGTTTTTGAAAATATGTCTTAAGATATAGTATTACCTACTCATGTGGATAAGAAAGGGCCGGTTCCTGAAATGAGAATTTCACTAAGTAAATAATAAGTAACGTACAGAACTTAGTAATAAGTAAAAATAGTTACATAATATTTTTTTAACGTTACTTATAATTAAGTAACGAACACGCTCTTCGCAGAGAAATTCGTAGAGACAGCACTACAGTTAAGTATTTACTGAGCGAAATTCTCAATTCAGAAACTGGCCCTAAGTACTTAAGTAGTAAGTATTGTGGCCGGGATATTTAACAAATTTGGTCCCAAAGAAAATTAGATTGGCATTGTATTGACCTATTAATATTTGAAATAATTACCAAAGAACATAAACATGGTGTTTTGTTTTAAGACCCTTCTACTTCAGTTTTATTGTTCTCTTATCTCTCTTTACATTTTCTTTCCGGTATAACCCTCCACTTAAAACCTTACTGTGTGAAAAACCAGAGGTTGAGAAAGATCTCATGATAAATTTATTATGTATTGTATCCGCCAAGTACATTTACTTCCATTTATTTTCACTTTAATAAGTATTAACCGTAGATATAACAAGCGTACGAGGTATCTAAAGTATAGACTGGCTTAATAATATGTCTCGAGGTACTCGGAGATCGTTGATCTATCATTATTGCACTTTCATTAGATTTTCCATTGATGTGAAAAGTTTTTTATGAGATGCGGTTGAGTCTCAATGAGCAATTTTCTTGGAAATTGGACGTCTACCTAGCTATTGATATCGGCGAAGATTTAAATTAACTTTCACTGTATCGAGAGGAAAATACCGCCATAATCGGAAAAAGCGTTGTCTTGTATTTTATTACCGAGGTAGGTAAGAGGTACATAGACAATATCGCTGCCTGATTCCATTTTCAAACGAAATGTTTTCTAAAAGTTCAAAGCATTGTATTCTATTTCGTGTTGAAATGGCAGCTAGCAGATGTCGATAAATTCTACCAGCCTGTTCAAATTATCTGTCACGATTATGATCGACCTATATTTTTTTCTTGCCAGGTGCGTTGAATTGGGACGTCCTCACGACGGACGACGTCCTTCATGGGCTGTGCCTACAAATAGATAGAAGTTGAGCGCCCAATTTTTGTTTATCATAAAGTCACTGGAAAATAGGCTCTAGGCGAATTAGAACAGAAAAATCTGTTAGTGCTAAAATAACTGGCTTCATAGTATAATCTGCGATAAAAGTGTAGGTATCCCATTGTAATATAAGTTAATGACTCCCAACAGTCATACAATATACTAAACGGATCTAATCGCGATCGCGACCCGTAAACGTCAGTCATTAGGGTAATTACATTTTTACCTAATAAATAATCGCGATTAGAACCCTTCAATACATGTAAGCCACCAGAGAGCTTAAAAGTTACCTACCAAACTATTTTCGCTTGTAGCGATTTAATAATAATTAATTCAAGTTAGTTAAAACTTCGCATCTAACTACAGTCAATTTATTCTTACTTGTCCAATTTAGTAAACAAGATTCTACCCGTAAACTGTAACTTTTTAGTCCAAAACTGCCATATTTCCATAAATGAAGTAACTTGGAACACTCTTTTAGATAACACGCTGCCAATTTTATAAACATAGTTCATGAATTTGCGAGAAAATTTCTAGCTTGGGCATCTAATCTCAATTTTAAGGTTAGAATCTTGTTTACTAAATTGGACAAGTAAGAATAAATTGACTGTAGGTATTTTTATAATAATAAGCGGGTAATATAAAACTGTGCTAATTAGAGCGTTGAGCAGCAACGTGTCGGCACAACAAAGTAAATACCAAGCAACGCATACAGTAATAATCCAAAGTCTATAACACTACTGCTTGGTTAGTAGACCCAAACAGATTAATTTGCGGGTGTTTTTTGTTTAACGAAAATTAAAATAAGTAGGTTGGCTGCTAGCCTATACTTACACTACACCCAAAATGTAGGTCCGTGATGTAACATTGAATACGTACAATCATGTAACAATGATTTTCATAATCACATTCTTTGTTATTCATAAGGTGTGTGTGCCATATTTGATAGGGTATGTAAGCAGCTAACGGTCTATAATAATCGGAAATTAATACAATAGATAATATAAGACTCTGGGACCAATATTTAATGATAAGCTGCGGGTTACAAATTAATTTATGATGATGCAAGTGGTTTGCAGTTACAATCACATTTAATTTAGTTATTTTTGCTGAGTCATCAAGTGTAACAATAAAAAAATAGTAACTTTGAAAATAAACAAAGTCATAGGTAGGTACATGCCAGCGATTTGCAATTCTGCGAATTTGTGGTGGCAATACCACACACTGAAGGAAAACATTGTGAGAAAACCCGCGCCTAGGTTGGCTCCGCACGTATTGACGTATCTTTCCGGTGCTGTCAGGATAGTAGGTATAGCTAATGGGCAAGCCTAATCCATCAAACATATTGTTCCAGGACTCCATCCGAGTGTTCCCTTCATTCTTCTAGTGAGAGAGCAGGTGCCACTAGACGCTGTACAATTCATCTTATATAGATACAAACGTCAAAGTTTAGTTTTTAAAATAAAAACATATTGTATTCTCTTCACAAACTTCTTCAATCAGGTGAAAAAGGTAGCCTACAAGCATCAATCAACTAACATCTCGTGCTTAGAAGACATAAAGTGAGTATTCTGTCGTGCGATTATTTAAGAAGCGTGTGATCATTAACTAGCAATTCAATTACTTATCTACTTTGCATTTCCTTCAGAGGAAAACGCCTGACGCCAGTGAAAGTTGGGGAAAATCAATCCAGCCAGCCAATTTGCAACCAGGTAGTTTATTTTGAAATTCTCCACATCAGTGTACTGAGGACCAATGGCAACTAATGACAATCTTGCAATGAATGACAACAGCTCTGTTACGTAAAAGCAGCAATTAGAAATCTTGAAAATCTTTTTCATTGTAGAGCTTCCTCTTCTTAGCTATAGTAAATGGTCCTTTTTTCTCGTTCTTAAAAGTGTTTGGGGTCTTATTTCCATAATAAGTCACTTGAAGCGTGTTTGGTCTGGCGGGCTTATTCTGGATCATCGGCTTCGGTTTTGGCGTCTCCAGAACTGGGTCCAAATCAACGGACTCCGCGTAATCTCGGTTCGCAGAATACGGTCGCTCAACTTGACTTTCGTATTGTGACGGCAAAGTGCTCTGCGCGAGATAGTGTTTGAATTGATTCTGCTTGAGTTTCTCTTCCAACTCCTCGAGACGCTGCGAATGGAGTCGGCGCATTACCATATTTAGTGAAAGTTTACTGAGATAATGGGACGTAATTAATGTCGACAATAGCGCGGAGCGACCGACCGACCTAATGCGTTGCATTAACTAAATCACGTTAGGTAAGGCGTATTGCAAACAAACGAAATGCATCATGGACAATCAGCTTCTATATTACGCGCACCAAATCCTAAACGATTCCAATCGTTTATCTGTCAAATTAGTATGGAATACTATTGGAACCACTCAGGATTTAGTGCGCATAATTAAGCCCCAGATGTTTTTTACGCAATACCGAAGCCACCCCCATAAGAGGGCCGATTCGCATTGGAGCATTTACTTAGCATGCTCGGAAATGCCCTCGTTTATACAGAGTTAGTCTTAAAATGCCCAGATCCTGAAACTTACTTTTGCTCTGTCACTTTTGTATTTTTATTATGTACCTACCAAGGAGAATTACTCCTTGATACCTACTTAATAAAAAAATCACGTTTTCCAGTTTGCTATAAAGTGGCGTTGTATGACAGATACGTTTAAAACGGTGTGTAAGACATAGAATGGTCGTTCTTCTAGGACAATGCATTAATGGTGGCTGCGACATTGACAGAGCGCGTTATGAGCTTTGTAAACCCTGATAATTGAATTAATTTAAATTTGAACAAAGACTCACATAACAGAAGTTGTTCATTTGAAGTATTAAAGGAATTGCGCATTTTAGAAACAATCCTATATCTAATACATAATGAACTTATTATGTATAAAAATCTCGTGTCACAGTGTTTGTTACCGGACTCCTCCGAAATATCTTCACCGTATCCGTATCTTATGAATTTTTAGCAGGTACGAAAATAGGCTGATTCTTGTGGCAAAACAACGTTTGCAGGGTTAGCTAGTAATGTATACAAAGCTACGTACTGAAGTTCTCGCAATATAACAGTACTAATTTTTTATTTCATTCGTACGCACCCGCTTGTGGCTAAGTAGGTAGGTACCCATGCTTAGTATTGAAATGTAGAACCCGATTTTTCGGAATGATAAGCCCAAAAAATTTGCTATCCATCTTCTATCTCCATGTAAAACATGCTTAAGAAGCAAAAAAATAAAAGCAAATTAATTAGCTCAGTTGGATAGAGCGCTGGTACGGATAGCCAGAGGTCGCGGGTTCGAATCCCGGCATGGGTGGAATTTTTTGCCTCTAAATAGGTTTTTAAAATTAATGCAAATCAGTCAATACAGTCTGTCTTTGTAGGTACATATTCGCACTTTTTATATCGCTTTATGCTTACGGAAAACTTACAGCTAAGTTTACCAAAATACAATTTTTTTTTCATTCTTTTAGGTAGATACTTAAGCCAGGTTTTCACGGTCTTAGTACGCTCGGACCGAGTGCGTCATCCGAGTAAACTAAAGCTTCTGATTGGACGGTTTTTCGTGACCAAAATAGCCAATCAGAAGCATTAGTTTACTCGGATCGCGCACTCGGACCGAGCGCACTAAGACCGTGAAAACCTGGCTTTACCCGGGGCCTGCTCCATAGAACTACAATTTATGGTTTACTATGACAGTTCGATGTAGATACATTGCGAGAGACCCTTTTAGACCCTGATACACAATGTACCTAGGTACCTGGAATTGTCATAGTAAACAACGAATTAGTTTTAGGAAACTCGGCCCTGACCTAAGTTAACGAGGCAATTGCAAGTCACAAACGTAACGATCCTTCCTGAATATAGGTACGGATGTAAAAAGTAGGTACATGCAAGAAAATGATGATGGCGATGACGGTCAGACAGGTCTCTCTTCAATAATAATGATGATGATTACATGACAGAGCACGGATTCCTCAGCCATGCGTCGCAAATCTGCTGTCGTTTGCGAAAATCGTCAGGAGCCTGTGATAGTAGGCAAGTAGGTAAGTAGGTACCTTATACTTTCTTCGGAAAAAACCTGGCAACATGTTATAAAAATAACATAAAACATCAAAACAATATAAGATTGCCTGTAAGAAATTGCTATTAGCAATAAGACCGCCAATTGTGCTTTTTCTTGTTTAGCTGTTGTTTCTGTTATTATCGTTCGCTGGTGTACAACAAAGCACATTTTTATTTTAACTTTCCTTAACCCTAACGGAAGTCCAGTAAGTACACGCACTTGGGCACTCGTATTTGACAAATTTTAACCATTCATTACCATGTATTCTGATGAATCCTTAGCACTGATTTTGTAAAACCTGCAACCTACTTATGTCGTCGGCAAATACGCGAAGTCGAATAGCCAAGTTAAGCGCCTGCATTACGAAAAAGTGCCTCTATTATGTAAGTATTTACTGTAACGGCTTAGCGTTCATCTGAACGTTTCCGAAGTGTCAAAATATGTAAATACTTGACCACGGGGGCCATTTCGTAGAACTTCAATTCATGGCTTACCATGAAAATTCGATGTACATTAATGCAAAGTACCTACTGTGGCAAAGTCGACCAACCCAGATTAACTAGCAGGTACACTCGGCTATATAACCGTCAATTGCGGTGGATCACCTTAACGTTTGTTTTTCCCTGCAACTCCGAGATGTACCCGAACAGTGTACGCTCATAGAACAGAATGATTCTTAGAGGTCAACAAAAAAAACAAAGCCCAGGGACCAGCTAAGATCGTCACGTGCAAGCTGCAAGCGAAAAGCGAAGCGTTTCAAAAGCGATGCACCGCAACATCGAATTGTCATCATAAACAATGAAATTTTTTTTTTCGAAACAGGGCCTGCTCCTAATCCAGGACGATTCCAATCGTTTAACGCTCGAATTTTATACTAACTGCTATTAAAAACTGCAGGAGCCCGTCAGGATTTGTCGTCAATAATTAGACCCCAGGTGGGACTTAAAAAAGTAAAAGCGGGCGTCATGTTGAGACTTATATGATAGAAAAGCGCCTCTATTATACACATCTTTTTTCTTTCGTGTCGCAAGCGTCGACTCCTCCTCAGAAATAAGATCTCGCTCCCAAAACCGCGCCACTGCGATTGCATGGTGATGCCTCCATGAGATCCAGCAGGCTATATATGGAGCTTCAGGGTAGATACAGAGCGTTGTTTGAGCAGCCACATCCGCACGAGAAATCAGCATCTTCAGGCAGGATCCCCCATCTCTTCAGATTGCGCCTGGATCGAGTAGAGGCGCTGATAGTGATAGTTACCCTGCGGTACGCGTCGATGTTGGCGTCAGTCCGTGCGACCAGCCCCGCATGTTGGTCATGCAGCTGAGTTATCTGTGCCGCGCTCCGCTGTAGCTTTTCCTCATACTCCAGCACTACCACGTTCATCTGAAGAAACAAATCTTGGTAAAGTCTCAAACCCAATCAATCAGCCCTTATCCACTGCTAGGCCCTGTTAGGCCGCCCCTCAATTTTTTTGAGGGCCAAGGACAGAGCCTTGGCCCTCACTTTTTTCTCTCCTCGGTCATCCAGATCCAGCCGCTGCCAGCAATCTGCTACCATATTTGGTCCAAGGAGCTAATGGGCGTTCGAGTCCTATACGCTACGGGCTAAAAATATTCTTATTCAACTTATTAAAATACTGCCTACCAAACACACTTTGCCTGTACAACTGAAGTCAGTACCTATACATACCTAGTCTGTTAGCCTTTAGAATATACCTCGGGCTTTAGAGTACGCTTCGGTTTTCGCCGAAAACACACGAGTGTAATACTACTTCCTGCTCTATATAAAACTTTTCTTAACTAATTTGAAAAGTTATGTAAAGTTATCCTAAATTAACGAGGCAAGAATCCCGTTTCCCTTTCAATTATATTTTTAAAGTATTTTTAAATGCTTTTTTGTCTGCAGCACTTTCATACATAGCAAATAACGAAAGTCTGGAGTATTTTTGTCCATTTATTCTTCAAAGTGATCTAGACTTTAATAGCGTTTCACTTGTTTACTTTTAATAAGTCACTGTTCCGGTGTAATTTTGAATAAAATACTTAGGTACCTACCTACGTTGATTTCATTTGGTAAACACCCACAACCTTAAACGAACCTTGTCTCTATGCTCTGACTCCATTTCTTTGATCTTTACTCTCAGTTCTTCAATAACACAGGAAAACTGGGCAATTTGAGTATCTGCGTCATGTTGCACCTGCTGGACTGAAAAAAAATAGATTGGAAAGTGCAGGGCCGGATCTACCTAAGGGCTGCTTGGGCTGGAGCCCAGGGCCCCGAGGTTACAAGGGGCCCCCAGATCCCGCTAAAAACAGTAGGCGATAATTTGAATTTAAAAAATGGTTGTCCGTAAAGTCGGTTTACGGACGATATTTTTACGTGATAACGTCATAAGAAAACATTGATGAAAAATTGCATACTTTTATGAATTGATTTAAGGGAGGATGTTTTCATGCTGGTTTAGTTTTTTTTATATTCTATCACTATTTCGATTTCTCTCTCACCCAAAAGTTGCCTGGAAGAGATTGCTACCACAACAATAAGGTCGCCTTTTGTATTACTAATACTCGAGTAGATTTAATGAATATTTATGTTATGTGCAATAAAGAATATATAACAATAATATATCAAAAGAAACAGTTTTTTGACATAACTATTAGTTGAGTACCTACTTAGATAGGCCCCTAAGTTATTTCAGCCCAGGGCCCCACAAATTCATGATCCGCCCCTGGATAAGTGACAGTTTCACTCTAGGTATGCCAGCAATGTCTTTGGCATAGGATCCGGATAAAATGTATAAATGTGCTTTGTAAATTTTAATAAAATGTGCTGGAACTAAAACATAAGCACTATTTTAAAAACCTATTATACATAAGCACTACTTATTCATTATTACAGCTTTGTTTTCCGAAGATAACGGTGCCGTCATATAGCGGCCGTAATACAGCGGTACGAAAATGTTGTCTATGCAAACAAAATGGCGCTGCTTCCCACAGAGCGGCAACTGACAGCGTGTTTGCATAGAGAACGTTCTAGCACCGCTGTAGCACGGCAGCTATAGTAGGTATAACGGCACCGTTATCTTAGGAAACCAAAGTTAAGAATGGAAATAAATATTCCGGATTTATTGACTTGGTTTTCGTTTCTACCCACCATTAAGCTCTGCGAAACAGAGCAAAACCTGGCGGGACTCATACAAAAACTCAAGAATGTGAAAGTGGCTTTAGCTCTTTAGTTTTTCACGAGGACCTATTATCGATAGCTCAGTTCTATTTTGTCAAGATTCTCATATGTTGGGTCCTGGTTCGTTCCCGAACCCTATAATTATTTATTGCATAAAAAGTTTGCACATAGGCGAGCTTAATGCTACTTAGCATTATCTACCAGCTAACCTAAGTTTTGGAGACAAGATTAGCAGGTAGTGCAATATTATTTTATGGTAGTAGAAGAAACTTTAAGACCAAAGTAGCAATTTTAAAGACAACTTGACTATAGTTACATTAGTAAAATTACTGTGCAAACCATTTATTTTAAGGTGCCTAAGTTATTTACAGGTTATATACATTTAAATATTATAATCTGTCCCTCGTAGGATACAAAATATAGTAAATAATAATATTATGTAAACAATATGCATAAAGTTTCAAAAACTGTAAGAAGCCTACATCACAACAAGCGTCAGAGTTACAACTATCATAATGTAGGATCCTTGTTATCATTGCGAGTTTACCCAAGAAAGAAGAAAATGTTTGTTTTTGGTCAGAGTGGAGATTTTGTCCCGCTGCCCTTTTCTCCACAAAACTACGGCCTAAAGGCAGCAACTTCCATTCAGCCTAGAAGTATATTATTTAGGCACGTTGAAATATATATTTTTATTTTTGCATTTATAGACCTAGTTTCTAAAATTGGGTTTTGCAAAAAATAATTAATGTAAAGTTTGACTTTCCCAGACAAGGTACCGTTTTATTCAATAATCTAATTAATATATAGTGAACGTAATGAAAAGGTGGGTACGTGGATTTTGGGAAGAGCGATAGTAAATTAGCCTCACTGTTTTTCTCGTGGATGTCCGCAAGTTCTTCCAGTCGTCGTATATGAGCTCTTTGCAGTTCTTTATATTCGTCGTCACACTTTACAACAATGCTCTCTTTTTCCTGTAGAGTAATGAAACAATGTTTATGTATGTAACTAATGTATGTAACTGTTAAATATAAATTATCTGCAATAAAAACCATGAATAATAGGTAAGTACAGTCCACGTAGGTTAAACTGCATTCTTGATATAAAATCGCGTTTGATTATGTTCTTTTTAATGCACTAACCCGTGCCAAGGACAATTTTAAAAACCTATTTAAAGGCTGAAAATTCCACCCATGTCGGGACTCGAACCATATCATTCCGATGTAAAACCTAACTGCAAAGTAGTGCTCGGGACTGCAGGTGATGCAAATTGCTTCAGCCAGATGTTGCTGCCTGTACGTAATACAGAGAGTATTGTAAAGAGATCTGAAATTTCACTAATGCCGGTAAGTCGCCTATTAGCTCAGTTGGGAGAGCGCTTGCACGGTTAGCCGGAGGTCGCGGGTTCGAGTCCCGGCATGGGTGGAGTTTATAGCCTGTAAATTGGTTTTTAATATCGCGTTTGTTCAACATAAGCCTACAGGCCTACAGACAGATTGTAGAAGCTGTAGGTATGTTGGAAGAAGTTATAAAAATTGGCTATTGTCGTTTATAGAAAGCGCACGAAAGATATTCAATAAATGTAGGTAAACAGTGACTTTTTGTAATATTGTTAAGGCAGCGTCCTTGGTTTGTAGATCTTCAGTAAGTTTTTTCATATCTCTTTTCAGGTAAACCAGTTGCGATACTGTTTCTTGTAGATGTCCGATCATTTCTCTTGAGCTAAGCAAATGGTAACGATGAGATTTCTCTAATTCTCGTGCCTCCTTTAATTCCACTTCTAATTTGATGTTGGTATCACGCAATTTCTTGCATTCTTCTTTTTCATTTAGATAGTCCTGAAGAAACAAAACAGGGTGATGGCAGGATAACGCAATGAAACTTTTTATCAGTTTTAGCACGGAGAACCAGTACGAATACAGTGTTCTTTATCTATCTATCTACTTACTAATTTGCACTGTGATAGCCCTTGTAAAATATTTTGCAAGCGGTCGTCGAAAATAGATTTTGTTTCCATCGTCGATCGACCTATTTTTTTACAAACAAAATATACGTACCTACCTACGACGTTACGAAAGTTTTTTCAATTTTACCGCCATAAATTGGTGTTGCCTGTAACATAATTATGTTGTAATCTCAGGTTGTAACGGTTTATTGTTCTGGGGTTGTAACTTTGTAACTATAGAAATAATATAAATAGCTTAAAGATTTACCCTCTGTCGTAGCAGTCAAAAGCAGGTCAATCATTACATTTTTATGTTTTCATTTTATAGCGCTCGCTGAGATATGTACTATTAGGTTTATATTGGCAGTGGGGTACACACATAAAACGCTAAAAAGTCGCGTTTATTCAAAATACGGTAGGTTGGGATTGAGCGTGTAATACATTGTTACTACATATTGTTCTGTGAATACATTGGTCCTTTCTTCTCAGAACAATATTGTTCTGTCTGAGACATCCGTGGAGTTAATACATTGTTCTGTGGATAATACTGACACCACAGAACAATTAGCCACAGAACAATTAAACCAACAATTAGTCACGGATGTCAAAAAAAGACGGATGGAACCTTTTGTAATCACGAGTGAAGCAGACAAATGGCCGCCGTTTCTTTATGGGTGCGTGCCATCGGTGTTGCCAGACTAATATCACTTTGCCCACTTTTTCAAATCAAGAGAATCAAGGTGCTTCAGGGTGCTAACTAGCGTCACCAATGGAAAAAAGTCATAAGTTGTGTTATAATACGTTTTATTTTAAAAGTGATCATGAAAAATCTTAACAACTGCGACAACTATTTTTTAAACATACAGTCTAGAAACTACAATCAACAACCAAGGACTTCAATCACTTTCCGCCAAAAACAGCCGGTTTAACGGAAATCCATTAAAGTTCTAATCTATTGATCATATGTTCTAGACTGTAAGTTTGAAAAATAGTTATCAAAGTTGTTAAGATTTCTCATGTTCACTTTTAGATAAAAACGTTCTATAAAAAAGTTATGATTTGCTCCGAAACGCCTTAAATCATGTTATCAGAAAAGTAAACTTACCTAATCTAGTGAAGGTTTCACTTTTATCATACATTACTGAGTGACTTAAAAAGCTTTTATGAAGGAAGTGGGGCCTCGATTGAGGGATTGGTTATGATTAGAGATCGGATAATCGGATGCATATTTGCATAAAGTTGAGATGTTAGCTAGCATTGATAGCATTTTCTTTTAGTTTGTTACTATAGAATCAAATCGGGTGTAACTATATTTACTTATTTTAAGGTGCTAATATGGAGTGAAGTTTTGTATAAAAAAAATTTGGGAGTTTGGGAATCAACAAATTTAGTGTTTTTGTAGAAGATACCTATAAAAACTGCCTCTTGTTTTTTCTTCAATTTTTAAAACATTGATAAAAACTAATAAGAAACAAGAATAAGAAAGAGAAACTACATTTACAAATTAACGTGAAACAGCGTCACCAACTAACTCACGCGCTCAATTTACTCACACTATCACATGTGACGAATAAGTGGAAAGTTTAGGATACAAAATATCTAAGTAATATCACTGCCACCTACGACGGTGGCGGGTGTTTGACAACTTAACTTATATCAGCTGGATGTCAGCTGTCAATAATTATTGTAGGTTATCTCTTGTTTTTTATGTTTGTGGTATAGCCATTGGCACTATAAAAAGAAATAGACGACTCATGCACAACGTTGTTAGATGTCCACACACAGCACGGCTTGTACAGAAATGAGGCGGCAAATTTCATACAATTAGATATTTAAAGATATTAAAGATATGTTATTTTATAAGGGTTACGGTTGCGTATTTCCATAATTCAATATAAAAACACTAATAAATGCAACAAATACATATTTCTCCACTTTTCGGGAATTTTTCCAGAAAAAAAACTGGTATCACTACGCTATTTGACATCCCAATTTGTAAGTAAATAAAGAAAAGTAAACAAAACCTATTAAGGAAAAATATCACGAATCAGTAACTTAAAACATTACTTACGCATGGTAGGTGCTCCCATGAGACTTATTGCATTTTTTCGAGAAGTGTTTACACCACCGTATCATAGGGTTGCCAACTTTCTTTGTGACAAATATAGTATTTTTGAAGCTATTACCCGTAAAATTATAGTAGGTGGCAAAATAATAGTAAAAAAAATAGTATGTGGTTATATATTTTCTTTATTTTTTAAAAGAATATTTTTATTATTAAAAGTATTATTATAAAAGTGCAGGGGAGTAGGTACCCCTGCGCCTCAATAATAATATTTTTATTTTTAAGAAAATAATCAAATGATTCATTACAATCAAGTTTTAAGTTAAAAAACACCATTAATTCAGCTTTAATTAAATTGTTACGCTCGTCTCTCCATTTCGTCTTCATGACCGAAAATATGCGCTCTGTGAATGCTGAAGTAGCAGGAATTAAAAGAAGAAATGATATGATTATTAAAATATTAGACAAATCTGAATCTATTATGAGAAAAACTTCCTGCTATTTTTCCACGGTTGATTTAGAAGAAATTTTTTGTTCAGAAAGTACTATGCCCAAAATTTTGTTGATTTCAATAATTTCTGATTATAAATTATTAAAATTGAGTTTTAATTTCTCTGCAATACCCATTTTTTCTAATAACATTTCAAATTTTGAAAATTCTAGTTATGTAGTAAGCCTGAAGTTTTTTTAGCAAATTCAGCCATTTAGATTCAGAATAATCAAACCAATTGTTTAAATAATTTTGACATTTACTGAAAAATAGTAACAAATTCTTCTTAGTCAGTGGAAATATATTAGGGAAATCTTGTTCTAACTCTTTTAATCTTTTATTTGTTTCATACCCAAAAATCAAGTCCTTTTCCCTTTGTATTACTTCTTCCTTCAACTTCTGCATGATGTCAAAAGTGCGAAAGCGCGGCAGTCATGCATGCTGCGCGATTCACGGACTTAAGGCTTGAAGAGTCAGCTTTAGAAAAAGATTAAGGCTGGGTTCCGTTTTACTCAGAATATAGTAGTATATTCTGAGCAGCCTACTAAGTTCAAATACTATATATATATATATATATATATATATATATATATATATATATATATATATATATATATATATATATATACAGGGTGTCCCAAAAATCAACGTCAAGCCGAAAGCGGTTGATAGGCCAGGCGGTGACAGTTATCAGAAAAATATTTAAAAAGTATAAGTTAATTTTAAATACTTTTAAAAAAATATGTATTTAAAAATATTATAAACATTTTTTTTTGTGAGTGGTGTAACCCTCAACCTGAGGGTTACACCACTCACAAAAAAATATGAAAAGTAAAGATTTGTAGTCACAGTACTTAAAAGATCATCACAGGGTGACAATTTAATTTTTTTTTAATGTAAATAATTTTTAAACTACTTAACTTAGATTTTTTTTATTATTTTTCTGATTACTGTCACCGCCTGGCCTATCAACCGCTTTCGGCTTGACGTTGATTTTTGGGACACCCTGTATATATATATATATATTTAAATATAGTATTTGAACCCCTAATATAGTAGGATACTATATTATATAGAAGGGTTGGCAACCCTACGTACCACACAAGACGACATTTCTTAAAATTTTCTTTTGTGTCAAACAAGACTTACTGGCACTGCTGCCCTGGAGCGTAATGGCGGCAGAGTGATCGACTTGGTGTATCTGTGTGAGTTAGCTCGTGTATACACACGAAAATGTCGGGCTAGGGGTGCTTCACACCCTTTCAATGCGAGATGGCATCCGTCTTTTTTTGACATCCGAGCTGACTGAGAGTCACAGCACAGAGTAATTATTGAGTGACAGTTAATCTGTGGACAGTACAGTGACAGCACAGCCACAGCGTGGGAAATGTTTTCTCAAACCGTGTTTTACATATTTAATTTGTGTGTTTTTGGCAATTAAATTGCAATTGATAGAAGTCTTGGCAATGCCACTGTCCACTTAAAGAGACGACAAGCGAGTATTTTGATCTGAATCCAAACCTAACCTCTAAATCTATCAACATTTTCAATAACCTATTATGGCAGCTGCATACGGCATCCATTTGGGCAATAGCTCAGCATGTCTCGCTTCTGTTAGCAACGGTGCAGCGGCAGTTATTGCCAATGATGCCGGAGACCGAGTAACACCTGCTGTAAACGCGTTAAACGGAACTGAATGGGAGATTGGACTTCCTGCCAAGTCTGGCCAAGCTAATTCCAAGTCTATTATCAAAAACAACAAACGCCTCATCAATTGTGACTGGAACGACGAAGATCTAACGTGTGTGGAGAGCACTTCATCGTGTCGAATCATCAATGACGAAAGGCTGGTTAAATTCGAGTTTAAAACCAGTGAAACCACGGCTTATGCGACACCAGACGACATTGCGACTAAGATATACGCTAAGCTGTTCACTATAGCTAGCCATTCCAATTCTGAAGGAGACTTGAAGCTAGTTTTGGCTGCGCCACTACATTGGCCCAGTAGCAGCAGGGAGCGTCTGGCTAAGTGCGCAGAGCTGTCTGGTTTTGATGTTATACAAGTGATCAGTGAACCGGCCGCTGCTGTCTTAGCCTACAACTTGGAAGAGACTCCCGAGGATGTCAATGTGTTGGTCTACAGACTCGGAGGTTCCACTTGTGACGCTTCAATCTTGAAGGTCTCTGGTGGTTTTATGACAGTTGAAAAGAACATCTTCCGGTCTGACCTGGGTGGCCAGTGCCTCACTAGAGATTTAGCAGACTACATTGCACAGGAATTTAGGCAGAAATGGAAACTGGACCCTACTGAAAGTCGCAGAGCGATGGTTAAGCTTCAGCAGCATGCTGATAACTGCAAACATGTCCTGTCAACATTGAACTCTGCTCATGTATTCATAGAGTCCTTGTTAGACGGTGTGGACTGGAGTCAAAATGTTTCCCGTGCACGGTTTGAGAACATAATTTCCTCTAAAATATCATCATACATTGAGCCAGCACAAAAAGTGATAGAGAGCTTTGATGGGAAGATACACAAGATTGTGCTGTGTGGTGGAAGCATGAAGATTCCAAAACTGCAGTTCGCAATAGCCAATTTACTTCCAGAAGCTGAAGTACTGTCTGGGATTAACCCTGATGAGGTAATAGCAATGGGATGTGCTAGAGAAGCAGGTCTGCTGCTTGATGTGCCAGAATTTGCTTTAAAAGACCTTAACACTGATGTTGAATTCCTCGGCAAGGACATTTTCTTGAAGTATTTAGATCAAACGGTACACCTTTTCAAAGAAGGTGCTCCAATCTACACACAGAACAGCTGCTGTGTGAATATACCAAATGATGCCAAGGATATAAGTTTCACTTTACATGAGAGTCCAGATAGTGAACAATTTGCAACAGAAATTTTCTATGTTGAAGAGCTCTGCAAACCCTTCACAGTCAAAGCTACAGTACAGCATTCTAAAATAATGTTGCAAGTTGAGTGATTGAATGGCATTTTGTCAAATGTGGTGTTTAGTTTGTAAATTGTGTACTGTAATTTAATAATATTTTATTATTGTATAGTTGTGTTTCATTCACAAGCTCACAAGTAGCACATGAGGAGCAAGCATTCTTGGGAACATGTAGAGGTCAGTGTGTTGAGCGAGATAGTGTGATTCATCCCTGCTTTAGAGTATTAAAAAGTAGTGATTAACTACCTAAACTCCTATCAAATAAGATTGAGTTCCGACCAAATCAGAGACAAATTTAGAAACTGTATTATTTGACAATCATATTGTTACTCATTCTAAAAATATGTGCAGTGCAGTCGACAATCGATATCACAACAGCCTTTTTAATCGCACCCTTTTTTAACCCTCTGTTTTGCGCCAAAAGATTACAGTTGGTCTTTGACTACTGGGATTACATCCTTATTAAAGTACTTTGAGTAAGAGTATGGTCGCGGTCTAAAAATGTTTATCAGTTTTCAAATTAGATTCTTTATTTAAGCACACTGTGTGCAGTAAAGTCTAAAATGCTATATCTAGGTACGTATTACTTTTTAATAGTTGTAGCATTGATTGATTCTAACAAAATGAGTATTCGTGACGTTTTGATGATGAAACTCTTTTCTTTATTTAAAAGTTGACATAATTGAATTTTTTACAATGACATTTATCAAAAATACTAGGATTGAATTATTAGAAATTGATTGTAAAACCATGGCAACCTCCACAGAACAATTAAATCAAGCAACCTCGCTTGATGCCTCAGAATAAGAGCTCAGAATAAGGACTCTATTCTGAGGCTTCAGGCTTAGTCCAAAGAGTATATAAACACTATGTTTTAAGAGATGGGACCTCCATGCTTTTGTAATGAGTTTAGCCCCGTTAGCAATACCAACCAATAGAGCAAAAATGCAATGTCAAAAATAAGTGCTACCAACATAATAACTTGTCTGTGCAATAGGGACGTCCACTTACATTACTACATTTATCGATATCGATAAATTATCATCCAGGGGCTCCGCAGTCAGCCTAACAAAATTAATAAAAATCAATGTTTTCAATAAAACGACAAATGAAATTAGTATTTAATTATTTATTATCAAATCACAATAATTGTGGTCAAGGTCTATTGAATTTATTTCAGCAGCTATTTGGGTTTTCTTTAGAGGTGTCCAATCTGAGTGAACTTCATCAATCGGTGGTTTGGATTCAGGTGCTGAAATCGAAAAAAAAAGTGGATTCGTTATTGATTAATAAGTTTGTAAACTATGCTACTTACCGGGATGGTTCTGATATGCTGAGATTCCAGGCCACAATAATTGTGGTCAAATCCTGCTGGACCAATAGCAACAGCTGATATTTTGGCTGCTGTACAAGGTTCTGAAAATGATAACACTTTGTAATTTATCAAAGTAAACAAACACTAGTTACAAAAAACTTCAGCGATAAATGAAAAGTCCAGAGTACAAGTACCAGAGTTCTTTTGTGAAGCTCGGCAACTAATAGGTTTTTGTGTAGCTGAATCTGAAAATAAACAATTGCAAGAATAGTCCGAAGAAAAATAAATTGTTCCTGTTTACCAAATAACTGCATAATATTGTTACATACCGCAACATGGGGTGACTCTGATTAATTTTAAAATTAAAATGCTTGTTTCTCAGCCAGTATAAGTACAAAAATTATAAAAAAAAAACACTATAGTGAGGACTTAGAATATAGATTACTATGGCGTGATAAAAAAAATGTGTCGCTTAACATTTCTGCAAATATATATATATATATATATATATATATATATATATATATATATATATATATATATATATGGGCTATCAACTTTATACTATAAAAGGGGTTACTTTGATAACCACCACTTTTAAAGAAGGTAATCACCCCTTACAGGATTCTAAAACAAAAAGAAAACTTTTACTCCTAATTAGGAAAATTATTTATTGAAACATATTGAAATTGAACTTTAATAACCAGTCTTTTGTTTTAAATAATGAGATCTGATATAAATAAATAGAATGAGATCAATTTTTTGTAGACTAAAATTATATAAAATCTTCTTAAAAAAAACAACAGCAATAGCAAATAAAATCACCGCAAAATGCTCTTTATCTTATAGCTCTTTTACATGCTCTTTTACATCCACATCTAGTGGAAAAGCATAATTATAAACCATCGCGTAACGTTGGTTTGGGTAAGTAAGGTATGATGTTAGTTTCGTCGATTATAGACACGTCATCATCATCATCGAACTTCGTAACATTTCTTCCTTGTTGGTCTAAATATGACTTCGCAAACATTCGAAGATCGAAAGTCGTGAGTGGAAATCCCCAATCAGCACAAGTAGCTGCAGATTTTAAAATCGCTACTTCTTCCAAGTGCGAAAACACTGTCTGTCCAGCCGAAGTCAAGCCATACAATGCCCTTATATCTGTTGTATTAGGTGCCAAAAGGAATTTTATAGTTTTAAGATGCTGCATTTATACTCATTTCCCCATCTGTAATTTTCTCCATGGCTTCCTCTAAAGTTTCCTGTAAGTTTTATACTCACAGCTACCCGGAGTATTGAATCTACAAAAATAAAAAACGGGGGTCACTTTGATAATCTTATTTTATACATACTATTACATTAAAAAAATATCTTGGGGTGTGATGATAACTATCAATGTCGCCTCGTATCAATCATCAAAGTAGCCCCGTTGAATAAACTTCAACACAAAAGCCACAATAGCCGTCACCGGTAAAAAGCAATATGGCGAATATATTCCCAAAAAGTTAAGAATATACAAAAGTAAAGTAAAACTAAACAGATTTTAATACTATCTGTTGCAGCGAAACAGTTTTCTGATGCACAATGGTCAATGATAATTGGCTCGTGAACTGTCGATTTATTTTCCAATTATGTAAAACAGCTTCTGCGCTTACGCCTAGAGGAAAGACAGCTACTATATCGATGTTGCCATTACTAAAAAAAAAACAAGGATACATTCAGAATTTGTCAAGATTTTATTAAAAAACCAACCAAAAAAAGCTATCATCAAAGACGCCCCGTATTTTTAAAGTCGCCCCATTTTACGGTAGTCAATATGTAACTATCAAATACATTTTTATAAAAAAATATTTTAAGTTAAAATCAGTAAAAAAATATTTTAGTAATTCCAATCACTAACCAGTTTCAAGTGATGCGACGTGGCTACGTGGTAAGGAAACTCAGCTAGTAAGTAATCAGGAACAGGAGGCGCATTTATAAGTAGAGAAGGTACAGCCCTGTAAAAAAAAATTTATCTAAGTAATGCCATTTATGTATTAAGACGTAACAATAATATTGCGTTTTAAATGACGGAGCAAAATACATTCAAATGTTCGACGTAAAGCAAGGCGTATTTTGTGTTTTATTACATAATTAATTATTCATGAATGTAGTGAGTGTTACATTATAACACAACTCACCATTTCTTTAATTGGCTTCCTTTTAAAATCGTTGTTAAAATCTTTCGGCCGGAAATGATCTCTACAAACATATTTATGTTGGTGGAGTTTTTCGATGGGGATATACGCAAGATCTTCCACAATTTTCACCCATTGTCTGCATCTAAAAAAAAAACCACATTCAATGCAGCTAATGCTAATAGTGCATCATTGAAATATTGTTATGGCTTACAGCAATTCACCCGTCGTACACTGAGTAGTAATTCTGACCAAGTTACTTATCAGATATTTTTTTATCGATATTGAATATATGTATGGCACATCACTATGACATTGAAACATCTTAATATTTTTCTCTTATTAGTTACGTTATTTAACATAATTTATGATCTTGCTCTTGTGCAAGATGACAAAAACTGTAGCCAGAAATACTTACCGGTCTTTATCCCTAGGAAATTTGCTCATAAACTTTCTTTTGGTACCCTTTGACCGGCTGCATCTTATTTTACAAATGACACAAGTCCGACACCATCCGATCAGTGCCATTATTAAAAGAAAATCACTAAACACGGTACAACAAGATACACACAGCTGGATATTGAAGAAACATAAAACACAAAAAAATAAACTAGAAAACGTTCTAATATGTGCCGCGTTCCGCCATATTTGTTGTGTGTAAAGTTCCTTCTTGCGCTAGGCTGCTTTAGTCCTTATTCTGAGGTCTGAGTGCTTAGTGCGAGTTTGACAGATCGAATCGAATAACTTTACTACCGCGTTAATCGAGCATTGAGTAGTGAGTATGAGTAAGTTAACCGTTCGAACTGGCAAAACGCTATCACAGTATCACTCGTACTAGCGTTTATTCGTGTTTTGGCTGGTAAACGTGTTCACTTCTCAACGTAAACCATTACCTACAACTCGCACTCAGCAATTTTAATTTCCATACTATTGTCGCTAGGTGGCGCTTCCTCGATGCCATAGAAATATGAGTTTACGTTAACGCGATCGAGTAGGTAGTTAAAAAACTCGCACAAAGGGGTAGCAGTAACTTCGCTGAAACCTTCGACAGTAATGCTGTCCTGCTTTCGCTAACCAACCTTCCATAAGAAAAAAAGAGATGGCACTACGTTTATCAATGCACCGATTTCAAGGTGAGCACAGGCCCTAATGTCAAACGCTATCAACTAGGGATGGGCTTAACACTCCATCGATATCGATAGAACCGTTGAAAAAATTAAGACTTCATGAATTAAATCATGTAATTAATTAAAATAAATTGGATTGTATATAAGTTTTCAATCATGTTTCATCAAAATAAGTAACAATAATTTAAAAAGCAACACTTTTTTATACAAAATAGTTAAGTTACAATTTTATTATAGTCGTCAACGTCAACATAACACTCCGTCTCAGATTTCTTCCTGAAGGCCTATGCTTCAGAATAGAATCCGTAACGACGTATTATATTGATGTTACGTTTCTTCTTCCCATTTAGTAAAAATACAGATCGAGCTAAGACCTTGTATTAAAAAGTTATCAAAACTTTATACTCTATGTTTATTTTGCAATGAAATTTGAAAAGGAAAATACTATTGCTAATATTGATTAGGTAAATCTATCTTCGACCGCAATCTGTCCCTAAAAGTTGCCAGCAAAACGTATTTCGTCGTCGTCGTCGTCAGGCTATACTATAGTACACTGCTGGATATAGCCCTCCCCTAAAGAGCGCCACGTTGTACTATCATAGGGGCTAATGCCCATAATCCCCACGCTGGGCATGCGGGTTAGGAATCGCAGTTCGGTGGAATTGTGCTGCAGGGGGCGCTGCTGCCCGCCCCCCGGTTCGTGTCCCTTAGTCGCCTTTTACGACACCTGCGTGAAGAATTGAGTTGGTGCTATTCTCTAGGCCGACACCACACAGCAAGTAACGTATTTAATTATCACAATATTATATTATTATTGCAAGTAATAATTCAGTAATTCGATGGATGCAGTAATTTGAGGTGTCATGTTATGAATTCTGATATTTAAATACATTTTGTTGACAGATTTTAGACAATAGGTATAGGGGTTTATGACCACATCAACGAAGGAATTTTCAAATGCATGACTATAAGGATCATCAACTACGTCAGTCTGCAGTAAATTTGATCAAGAAAAAAGAAAATGACCGTGGCATTGGCAGATAACAGACATATTTGCTTACTTCCCATGTTCAGTACTGACCTGAAAACAAAAAGAAACTTAATAAAGGGGTACCTATGAAAGAGAGCTGCTGAATAATTACATATTCCACTTTTAGACACTTTATAAAAGCTACTTGGGTTACCAGCTACGTCCATTATTGACTGATCCTGATAAGTAATTAATTACATACTTTGAAGTAAGGTACAATTTGGATCTATATAGTCAGATATTTTTTGCAATAAGGTGATCACCACATAATTGATTAATTGTGAAACTAACAGCTTTGACGTCCATTCATTTAACGTTTTATTTTTACCTTTTAACCTTACTTTATCCATCTACCTATGATTTACACTGTTAGAGAGATAGTTTATTGTGGGTAAGTCTTTGGTAGTTTGTATTATCATTGGGTGAGATTTAAATTCAGGACAAACATAAAACAGCTGGTGGGGTTTGGAAAACAAATTGTTTATACGTAGAAGTCTTAATATAAGCAACATCGTGATGTGGGAAATTCGGGCTTATTTTTTTGATATTATCAATTCTTACATCACACTGTTTAATAATTACAATTTAGAAATACTGAAATAAAGATAAACTGTTAAATGAATTAAATGGATGAAGGCACCTCTCGGATGCTGTGGTGCTTGGACACTGTTTGGATGTAGTTGACTATTAAAGAAGTATGGTAAAGGAAAAAAAAATGTAAGCTTTCGTAGTTATTCTCGTTATGTTCGAATACAAAATAAACTCATGGGAGCATCCTATTTTGTAAAAACATGTGATAAGTGTATATGAAAAGGTAGCGATAAAATATTCTGTAACAAATGGTTACCTTTCTTACCATTACTTCCTATTTTACTTGTCTAAGGTGGGCACCACATCTTCCTTCAGGCGTGTTCGCAATGAATTTCTTTGTCCAAATCACTCGGGTCTAAAGTGCCTTGAACGCAATTTACAGACGTTTTTGTCCTATTTCTTATTTCTGCGTTTTTGCGTGCTTTTGCTTCCATGTATCAATTTGGGAAAACTTGAACAAGAAGAAACAATGAATTATGTCCTAAGAAGGTGTGATGAACAAGTATCAATTATACTACTACTGAGGCGAATTTTCATCGACCATGCTTTTGCCATCCCATCACTAGTACAACCTACAAATGGATTGGTTTATTTTCCTTATTTTAGGGCGTAGAAGAGTTCTAGAAGCAACAATTACGGTAATTTTGGTTAATGAGTCCTTAGGAAGTTTATTTCCAAAGAGATATTTCATCCCTCGATCCTTTTACGCGTGAAAACATAGGTTTTAGGTACTCACCTTTGGATGTTCATATTATAATCTCCGTTTTCTTTGTTTCTTATGTGACCTGCAGCAACCACGCACTTTTCACCTCATTGTGCATTTATTGTACAATATCCCAGGATGAGTTGTTAGCACCAAAATATTATAGTTATTTCAATTTTCTAAAATAACCCGACGACGTCTTCACAGATTTTGCACTTGCGATAACCCGACTAATTTTGAAAACATTCAGAGTGCTGCCATTATTGTAAGTTACAATACCATCTTAATTTGGACTCTTACTCAGGGCATTAGGGCATCGTTTTGACAATTAGGCTTGTACGCTGTCACGTGACCATCGTTTCTTCTCGTAGATAGACTCCCTCTACGTTTCTTCAAAGTGATTACATACTCTTTGCGTTTCTTCTATTGGTTTTTGTTCTGTGACTCGCACTAAGCCGTAGAGGGAGTAAAACTATCTATCTACGCACTAAGCACTGCGATGATTCTACCTAGTCTATAGTAAGTTAAAAGTTCTCCGTAGAGGGAGTGAAGTTCTCAGAATATTCTGAGCAAGTTTCTCTGTGAAGGTCATAATTTTAGTTGACGTTATTGTTCTGTGGAGTTATTTATAGTCTGTGATTGATGGAATAAGCTCTGTATCCAATAGCCAATAAACTTTAAAAAAAAAAAAAAAATAGAATGTAAACAAACTTGAACGTGCTGATATTTTGTGTGATTTACTGAACAAAAATTGAAAATAGGTAGTACCTGTATCTTGTTTCTTAGAAACTGTGGTTCTGACTGATCAACAAACTCTTTTGCATAATAAAATTATACGAGAAAGGCAACCTCCGATCAAAATGAATTTGGTGTTGCTAATTTTATGTGCTATTCTACTCGCAAAATGTTTAGTCCTTGCAACTAGCCGAAAGTCTGATGATATTCGCAATTACCTGGGCACTAGAACGCCTTACAGGTTCAAGTATAACAAGGATGATTCAAAAATCAAATATCCAGGTAAGACACCATCGCTTAAAAGATAAATCAAGGACAACGAATTTAAAACAAAAAACTACAATGTAGATTGAGCAGGCGCTGGTATAGACATAACAGTAAAAGTAATGGTTGTTAATTGAATAAAGTAGGGTTATCCCTTGGTTACTGTTGTCTCCATGCTAGACTTTGATCTCTATTGTGGAGATTTGTTAACAATGTGGTTTGCATTGCATTTGCAATTCAGAAAATCTTATGATTTTTAAATTGACGGTAGACCGCCGCCCTCACAATTGGGATTTCGTGGGTCCAAATCGTCCCACCGACTTTGTTTTCTAAGTTTCATTCATTTGTGGAATGGTAATAGCAATATTTTTTTATTATTATATTATAATAGCAATACCATTCGTGGTGAAGGAAAACATTGTTTCAAAACCTGAGTGTTTGAGGTGTTCACAGCACTGGAAATTGCCGAAATCTGCAGTGGGCATGCATGGTATACTCTCATACTTTCTGTCTTAAAAAGGCTTGTGCTCTGCAGTAGAAAGTATATAGGCTATATACAAGAAAAATATGTATGCGAGTAGTTGTTACATTGTGCTGTGATCTGATCAGTGTTTTCACTCCAACAGGTTGCAAAGATGCAAAGATTTGGATGATGATCCGCCATGGAACGCGTCTGCCAAGTCCTAAAGATATAATTGGATCCAACACAACACTAAAAGACTTGAGGAATAAAATATTACTGAACTACAATGCTGGCAAAACACAGCTTGATCCTGATCAAATAGAACAGTTTAAAAATTGGAGCCACTATGTAAAGTTAGACAATGCCAAAGACCTCACTCCGGAGGGAGGTGATGAAATGGTGCTGCTTGCTGAGAGGATGCATAAAAGATTCCCAAATGCTATAAAGAAAAAGTATAATAACCAGACATTCTTTGTAAGTAGCAAAATTGCCATTAAGGTGCTTCGGGTTGCTAACTAGCGCTACCAATGGAAAAAAGTCAGAACTTGTTTTATAATATGTTTATATCTAAAAGTGAACATGAGAAATCTTAACAACTGTGACAAGTATTTTTAGAACCTAGGATCAATATACTAGAGCTTTAATCTTAATACTAAACTGTTGATTAAAGTCTGTAGGTTCTAAATATAGTTGTCACAGTTGTTAAGATTTCTCATGTTCAATTTTAGATAAAAACTTAGTATAAAACAAGTAGGTAATGATTTTTTTCCATTGGTGGCACTGTTATATATATATGCTGAGCTGTTATGAAAGTTGTACACCATATCCTTTTAATATTTTGGGTAAGTACTCACGATTGAGAATGTTTCTGTGGAAGATTGGACATATTTTATAGGCAGAGCCTGTTGGCGACAGACCTTTTTTATTATTTTATTTTGACTTTTTGTACATAATATTGTCTTTTTTACTTAAGTCAGTTTTTAAAATTTAATTCCCTGTTCTATCTAGTTATTAGTTGTCTTGTAAAATATTATTGAATAAACACGGATTTATAAATAAAATATTTACCTATTATTAAAACAGAAAAGTAGGGCACCATACGGTGCTTAACAGAGCCTATGTCCTAAATATAATCAATACTTTCACTTGCATACAATTTAAATACTATACCAAAGCAACTACATAGTTAAAGGCAAAAAATAGTTCAGCAAAATTTTTTGTCTCTTAAATTTGGTTACTCATACAAGGAGCTTGGGGCTTTTAGTACATGAATTTTTAAAACAAAATATTTTCTCGGTGATCAATAATAATAAATAAACCCATTAATTATTACAGAATAAAAAGTATTCAGTATAATATGGCAAATGGGTAGAATAAACAATCTAAGTGGAATGTGGTTCCTCGTACATTGGTCAAACCAAGCGTACCATAGCTGAGCGGGTAAAGGAACATATCGCAGATGTGAAACATCAAACTTCGCTCTGGTACATCTGCAGTCAGCGAACATAGACTTATCGGTACCAACCACTTTATACATTTCGATAAAGTTAAAGTTCTAGCCCGAGAAGACCGTTTCTTCCCTAGAATGATACGCGAGGCAATAGAGATCCGCTGGCATCCAAATTTTAATAGAGATCGTGGTTGGAACATACCGGTAGCTTGGGAACCAGTGCTTAAGTGCATGAGACCCCCTTGCTAGAAGTGTGACTGTAGAGTTAAAATTTTTAATTTCTATTAATAATCAGTATTTTTAAGTTCATGTAAAGTAAATAGTTTATAAATTTAATATTAACTTCAATTACTAATAATCAATATTGTTGACTTTATATAATAATTAATATAATTGGTTTGCCTATTTTGGAACGTAACTTCATAATTAACTTTTGTATTTTTTGCCGAAGGTAGTAAACTAACCGTTAATGCTTTCTAAAAGACGCCTGTCACCTCACTCATCCGGGACCACGGCACCTGAAAAAGTGCCGAAACGTTGGAAAATTGTAAAAATGTAATAAACGAGCATAAATCCGTGTAAAAACAGTTTTAATTATGTCTACTGCTCGTGTTAACCTTAGAAAATACTATACAATCTAAGTGGGTTAATTTTGATAGTCGCATTCATTTTGGACCCCTATTTGGATAGAAACCTCCTCCATCTCCATCTAGACTTCTCTGTGGTCAAATATATATGCTGATTTATTATCAAACAAGGATTTTCTGTGAAAAATGTTGTGCTTGTAGACTCAGTGGCTTAAGCTGAACCATGCAGACTTCATCATGGTAACAATATCAACTCTTGTATGTCCCCACTGCTGGGGCATGGGTCTCTTCCTGCATACTCTTTAGGTTAGGCTATACTCCACCACGGGGGCCAAGTCTGGGTTGGCGGAGGATTGTAAAACAGTGGTGGGGCTTACTGTCAGAAGTTATCAAGCCGCCCATGAGGCCTCTGACATGGCTTAACGACTGCCATTACTTGACAGCCTGCATCAACGGCTTAACGAGCCTTGTGAAGCACGGAAGCACTCGGAAAAATGCCATTAGCAGTAGTCACGGGATGGTTACCCATCCTGTACCTGACCGCGCTAGTTATTGCTTAACTCGAGTGATTGATTCCAATCACTCGGTTCGACCAGGCCACGAGCGCTTCGTAACAGTAACTCATAATTAATTTTCTGGTAACATGGTAACAGTAACTCATAATTAATTTTCTGTGTTTCCAGTTCCGCTACACAGCTACACAGAGGGCTCAACAAAGTGCACTACACTTTGCACTGGGACTCTTTGACAAGAAAGGGTCGCAAGATGTGGTTTTTGAACCAGCGACTAAGGTTGACACTGTTTTAAGAGTAAGTTAAAACTTCATGGAAGATGTGTAGACTACCAACTGCATTATTTCTTTGGTAATCATACCTTTATTTTTATTACCTACCCTATATGATAGATAGTATTATTTTAAAACATTAATTGCTTGCAGCCCCAGCTGCCTGAGTTATCTTAAACGATCACAAAGGTTAAGCAATATAGGGCGCGTTCAGTGCATGGATGCGTGACTGTTTATGAAGTGAATGTGGCTATTGGAGATTAGACAGCATGATGCCCTATCGCGTTAACAGAAGTAGCCTAATTATTCCAATGCGCGACATACCCCCTCAGAAAGTATGGGTTTAATTACGATGCTTGCCCACTGTGGATTGGGTCTATTTGCACTTGGTCACACTTACTTTACATATTTTACTGGAATATGGGAAGTGCTATCGATAGTTTTAGTTCCAAAATACTAATCCTCAGTTTCTTGTACAGTAACAATCTGTTAATCCATGCAAGAGATCCCGGGTTCGAATCCCGGCTGGGGACAAAAAAAAGCCCAGGTCTTGGATGTTTACATGTTTGTGATGTCGTTGTTTTTGGTTCCCACGACACAGGGTATCCTAGTGCGGGGCCAGAAGCAATGTATGTATGTGCTTGTATTTAAATGTTGTTATGTTAATCCTACTAACAGCTGTCAGTTGCCTAAAGTGCATAGAAAAAAGCAACTGGCAGCACTGATGTGAACAGAAGCTTATCACACTGTCGAGAATCCGAGGGTTATATTCTTGTCAAGAACATGTGAAGAGGTTGAAGGAAGAAAGATTGACGAAACAAATAAATATATATATATATTGCGAATATATATATTTGCCAACCCGGACTTGGCCCCCGTGGTGGAGTATGGCCTAACCTTCCTGCGATGCAGGAAGAGACCCGTGCCCCAGCAGTGGGGACATACAAGGGTTGATAACTGATGAACGATAGCGATAACGAAGGCTTGATGAACGATATTGCGAATGTTAGCGGAATAGCCGGTAAGGAACGTCCCAGGAGGACATGCGTCGACCAAATAGGGGCAAAGGGGAAGATAAAAAGTACCCGGAACCGGCGTGCGTGCATGCAACGACTTATGAACTTTGATGAAGCGAAGGTGATCTGTCAGGATCGTGGCAAGTGGCAGTTCCTGGTCTCTGCCTGTCCTTCTGGGATAGGTTCATTATATTTTTGTCAAATTCTTCTATTGAGTTCAACATTTTCAGTTTTACAAACACTGTGACAGGTGGCAAGAGCAAGTTAAGAAAAACATGACCACATACCGAGAGAGGCACATGTACAGTCGAAGTCACGAGATGAATATCTCGTTGGAAGCTATTTCTAACAGACTCGGCTTCGATAGTGTCCTAACTTTAGGTTTGTACACGCTCAAAGTAGAACGCTCTGCTTTGTTCGCGCCAATAACTGCACTCGCTTCAATTGACACAAACATTAATATTATAGTAAGTAACAGTATTTTTTTCTGGTTAATTCGATAGGCGTTACTACAGCTAAGCTTTTATTACACGCACCAAATCACTGAAATTCCATACTGATCGCTAGCCTTAAGAATTCGATAGGATTTGGTGGGGTAAAACGTTTTTGGGTGAGCATGAATAGGCCTACATCCAGCAGTAGACGAATTGGGATCGATTGATTGAATTAGGCCTCAAATCGCGAAATATCTTGAACAATGCGCCGTAGTCCATTTTTAAGTCTTTGACGGACCGAATATAGCGCGGGGGAGGTTAACAGTCACGCGATTAGTGATAAGTCAGCCTTTCCGCAGATTTTCATTTCCTTTTTTGCGCAGCTATTTGCTGCCTTCGCTATCTGCCAATATTAACGCAAGCGGTCTTTTCACGGATATAAATGTAAGAAAAGGTATAAATTTTTTTTTTTCGGCCAACACGAATCATACATTGTGACAATACAGTAGTGTTAGTAAGTGAAATAAATATTCTTATAACTATAATATAATACCTGCTTACCCATCTTAGCTAGATTAATATTCACCTTAAAATTGACACCAAACCTTTTGGTTTTACTGACTCAAGACTCAAAGTATAATTAAGGTAAGGTAATTAAATAAAGAAGTGGTAGACCTTGCCCTCGCTGGGTAGACGACATAGGATAGACGGCAGTATACCCTTACGGGGTCCTAAATTCCTTAGATTTAAATTTTAAATATAGGTTTTTAATACTTATTCATAATAGTTAGTTATTCTTATGCAAATTCTTCATAATTGTTTAAATTAACTAAATTAGTAATTATTCTTGGTTTATTTTACTGTTTAATGTATTGTATTTAATGTTACCATTTAATCAAGGTCCTTGAATAAATAAATCAGGGTAATGTAAGAAGAGTAACTAATAAAAAAAAATAGGTTGTTAGGAATAATAGAGGCTTTTTATTTGTATTTTATTTATTTATCACACATCAATTTACTTGATGCTCCCTTTGTTCCCAGGTGAAGTGGATCTAATGTACAAAATATGTGGCTTTGAGACATCGTGGCACAAACACCGCACATCACCATGGTGCTATGCCTTCGATGTGGACTCTATCAAGGTATTGATAGGTTCGTCATATGTAGGGGTACACTTAGGCCCCGCCTAATTGGGCTTGCTTTGAAATATCCATTGATACATACCTAGCAGCTCTTATCACCCCAATCATGAGAGAGATTATTTAAAAAATATTAGGCGCTGGAATGCAGTACAATTCCACCAAACTGCGATCCCCAACTCGCATGCCCAGCGTGGGGTTTATGGGCATTACCCCCCAATGATGGCACAACCGTGCGCTATGGCGCTCATGCCTTGGGCTATATCCAGCAGTGGACTAATATAGCCTGAAGATAAAACATGATTTTAGTGAATTCCTGGAATCCCAGAACCGACTTTACCTACGTCTTAAGTGTATTTAGGTACTTGTAGATAAGGCTGGTTTTTTTGTAGTGTAAACTCTATTTTTGTTTTGCAGAAATTTGAGTATTATCACGACCTGCAACATTACTACGTGGACGGTTACGCGCGCGAGCTGACGTATCGGCAAGCCTGCCTATCCATCAAAAACATGTTCGATATTTTCAGGTATGAAACTACTTACATAGTTATACATCCGAAGGACAGGATTTAAGCTTATTAAGTTTCTGCATGCCCAGCGTGGGGATTATGGGCATTACCCCCCAATGATGGCACAACCTTGCGCTATGGGTCTCATTAGAGGAGGGCTATGTCCAGCAGTGGACTAATATAGCCTGAAGAAGAAGAAGTTTCTTCAATAAATAATCGCGATTATTTATGACCACGCCTGTATGCCAGACGGTAGGCAGAGATCAGGGACTGCCACTTGGTACGATCCTGACAGATCACTTTTACTTCATGGACATTCATTGGACGTTGTATGCACGCGCGCCATTTATAAACATAGATTTAGCCGGTCGCATGATTAAATATTACGCACTGTTTACCAAGCCGGGTGGATGCGACCTCTTTGGGGCTAGTGGAACCAGCCAATCCCAGTTGTACCATCAATGGTTCAAAATGTTACAAATGGGATTGTTCAATCTCAATGGTACTGTTCAATGGTACAAGTGGGACGGAGGCGCAATGATCTCTGATCGATTCAAATATTACGCGCTGTTTACCCAGCAGTGTATTCTGATTGATTCAAATATTACGCACTGTTTACCAAGTAGTATATTCTGATCGATACAAATATTACGCACTGTTTACCAAGCAGTGCATTCTGATCGATACAAATATTACGCACTGTTTACCAAGCAGTGTATTCTGATCGATTCAAATATTATGCACTGTTTACCAAGCAGTGTATTCTAATCGGAGTTTCTAATAAACTTATTTATCACCTGAAGCCGTTAGCCTCAACAGCCGGATAGATTTTCAATCGATTTTGTTTCCACAGCAAAGAGCGGCCGGACGCGACGTTTTTGTTCGCGCACTCCGGCACCCTGCTCAAGATTTTATCGTACCTGCAGCTGTACAAGCCGGCCTCGCACCTTCGCGGGGACTCGCTCCAGGGCGACCGGCCTTGGCGAGCTTCGGAGATCGACTGCTTCGCTTCCAACTTGGCCTTCGTTTTGTACAAGTGAGTTGGATTGAGACTGCTAAAAATTAAAAGTTATTAAAAGGTTTGTTCAAAGTAGCGCAGAAACTGCGGCTTAATGAACGTTACAATTCAAATTAAGTGTAAATTTCAAAATCTAGATAATTTTGGAGAAAAAATTTATAAAAAAACTTCAACTTAGTCTTTTCAAAATCCTTAATTAACAGAGTTAACATAATTATTTTAAAACATAGAAGTCATGCATTGTACTGGCTGACGCGTGCCAGTGGCGAATGTCGAGAAGTATACTTTGGAGTTGGTGCCAAGCTGCGTGAAGTACAATGGCCAATAAATATCTTAAACAAATGACAATGACTTCACAAGGAGGTTTGTTGTTTAAGTTATCTGTCGGGCATTGTACGTAATTTTTTATCACAGACTCCAAAACATGATACAATATCTTCAATATATTTCTAATGTAAAGTTGATATAATAATAACTTCCACGCAAAACAATCACTTGAGCTGGCCCTAGAGTCGAATACTTACATAGTTTTTCAAAAGAATGGTATAAGCACGCTTCGTAGACTAATTGAAAGCTAGACGCTATGATCAGGAAAATAATTATCATGATCCTGGCAAGTGGAAACCGCTAGTGTCTGCCTACCTGCCATGTAACCAGGCCCCAGAGTCTTATAATTACATAGTTTTTCAATAGAATGAAACAAGCACGATAATGGTTGACATTTGCCTCAATTTGGTAGTTTACAAAGCAATAGCAGTACAATGTCATTCCAGGGGCAAATTAAATAGGCATCTCTCGCGAAGAAGATCGAATCGCGCGAGGCGCCTAGTTAAGTAGCACAGGTTATACGAAGGCTGCTACTTATGTATGCGGAATAGAAAAAAAAAACAAATGTATATAAACCAATAAAAGCATATGTAAATATGCTTTTATTGTTTTTCAAAGTATTCTCCACTATGATCGATGCACTTTTGCATTCGATGAAACCAATTTGTAAAACACTTTTTCCACTCTGATTGAGGTATCTCCAAAACGTGCTGTTTGAACGCATCTACGGCATCTTCACTGGTCGAAAATCGTTGACCACGTAATTTATTCTTTACATTTGGGAATAAATAGAAATCATTGGGAGCCAAATCAGGACTGTACGGTGAATGACCCATCAATTCTATTTTTTTACCATCCAAAAATGTAGTTGTTTCCTGAGATGTATGACAGCTGGCATTATCATGGTGAAGTATGATTCTGCGTCGCTGGTTGTTTTGGCGTATTTCTTCAATTACTTCCGGCAAACAAATGGTCGTGTACCACTCCGAATTAACCGTTCTGCGATTCTCCAGTGGTATAGTAGCCACATGGCGATTAATACCAAAAAAGCAGGCCACCATTTGCTTTACAGTGCTTTTTGCACGAGCCACTTTCGTAGGGTTCGGCTCATTTTGAAACACCCAAACTGTTGATTGTTGTTTAGTTTCGGGATCGTACGCGTAGATCCAGGATTCGTCACCTGTGTAGATATTATAAACAGATTTTGAGTCGCCTCCGTTGAATTTTTTTAAGGTTTTCTTGCACCATTCGACGCGAGCATCTTATTGATCCTGAGTTAAGTTGTGCGGGTTCCAACGCGAACAAATTTTTTTTACAGATAAATGTTCATGAAATATCCTATGAATGCTCGTCATACATATGCCCAGAATAGCCTCTATCTCGCGATACGTAACATGGCGGTCTTGCATTATTAGTTTTCGCACAGCTTCAATATTTTGTGGCACAACCACCGATTTCGGGCGACCTTCTTTAACTTCGTCCGTGAGCTTACTGCGCCCGCGATTAAACTCACTAAACCAGTAATACACAGTCGTTTTTGATGGAGCTTCACCACCAAAAGTCGAAGTTAATTGATCTACGCACTGTTGTTGCGTTAAACCACGTCGAAAATCGTAATAAATCATAGCACGAATATTTTCACGAGTGGGTTCCATTTTTTCAGCTATATGACATTTTAAACCCAACAAAAACAAAACACTAACGTATATATAAGAGAAAAATATTAGCGGCCAGTATTTAAAAAAAGAACTAATTTGACCATGGAGGTCAGACATTGCGTTTAAAATTATTAGAATCGCAGATTCCGCATACATAAGTAGCAGCCTATGTACCATTGCAATGCGATTGGTTAATAGACTACCGATAGTGTGAGTGAAACGACCATTACCGAACTGATATTATTATGACCCTATTGAACAACTATGCATTTTCGAGACTCTCTGTCCTGGTCCCAAACTAGGATAGGATTTACCACCCGAGGTCGTGGGTTCGATTCCCATTAGGGGCCGCCGTAAATTTGGACGAATGGCCGCAGCTGAGTGTATTTCCATGTTTATGATGTCGTAGCATGCTTAACATATTTTAAAAACCTATTTAGAGGCTAAAACTTCCACCCATGCCGGGATTCGAACCCGCGACCTCTGGCTATCCGTGCCAGCGCTCTTCCAACTGAGCTAATGGGCGATTCACCGGCATCAGTGAAATTTCGAACCTCTTTACAATATTCTCTGTATAACGTACAGGCAGCGAAATTTGGTTGAAGTAATTTGCATCACTTGCAGCCCCGAGTACCTACTTTGCAGTTAGGTTTTACATCGGAATGGTTAACGTAGTACAGGGTATTCTAGTTTGGGCTCAGATCAAGTGATTGTGTTATGTGGAAGTTATTTGATTAGTTATTATAGCTAGTTAAGTTATTTAATTATTAATCTTTTCAGGTGTAAAGATGAAGAGTTCGTGTTGACCTTGCATCAGGAGAGAGTGGTAAAGCTGCCGATGTGCGACGAGGAACTGTGCCCGCTGAAGAGGCTACGAGATTATTTCCGCGACTCGATTCAGAACTGCGTTTATTCGGACATGTGCAGCCTGGAGCCGAGGAAAAATGAGCTTTAGTGCTGTGATAATACGACGTGTTCAGGCGCTACCCGCTCCTAAGTAGAGCCACCAATGGAAAAAAATCATAATTATCTTATTTCAAAAAGAATAACAAACGCTTTTTCAAAAAGTGAACAGAATTCAAATAAAGAAAAATTAAATTCAATACCTATTTATTTATTTACATAAACAAATAAAAATAATGGTTGGGTCTCTCCATTTAAGTTTAAGAATAAATCATAACAACGGTGATAACTATTTTTAGAAACTACAGCCTAGAACATCAATCTTAACCACTGTAATAACTTTTTTTACATCTTGCAGTCTAGATCTTATGTTCTAGAACAAAGGACCAAAAACCTAGGACTTTCTCTATTTGCGCTAAAACGGCCGTTTTTTGGAAAAAAAAATACAGACCTAGATTCGGCCTAGTTTCTTGTCTGTAGGTTTTAAAAGCTACTAGGTATATTTATTGACAACTAGCTGGCCCAACGAACTTCGTACCGCCTACCATCGATTTTTTTAATTTTTCTCTCCGTAAGAACCATCCTCGTACTTCAAGTAATATTCTAAAAAAAGAATTAGCGAAATCGTTTCAGCTGCTCTCGAGATTTGCGCTTACCAACACATTCAGGGATTAATTTGTAATTATCGACTAGCTGACCCAGCGAACTTCGTACCGTCTACCATCGATTCTTTATATTTTTTTATTTTTTCTCCTTAAGAACCATCCTCGTACTTCATAATATTCTAAAAAAAGAATTAGCGAAATCGTTTCAGCTGCTCTCGAGATTTGCCCTTACCAACACATTCAGGGATTAATTTGTATATTATAGACTAGCTGACCCATCGAACTTCGTACCGCCTACCATCGATTCTTTAATTCTTTTATTTTTTTCTCTCCTTAAGAACCGTTTTCGTACTTCAAGTAATATTCTAAAAACAGAATTAGCGAAATCGTTTCAGCTGCTCTCGATATTTGCACTTACTAACACATTCAGAGATTCATTTTTATATTATAGAAGATGATGTTCACTTTTTCCAAAGACGCGATATAAATGAAGATTTGATTTTTTTTCCGTAGGGGCGCTAGTTATCACCTGGTAGCGCCTTCAGTGTGCGAATTTGTATTATGATAATGATTACGAATCCGTAGTAAACGTGTTCTGTGAAGAAACCATAACAACGGTTTCGCCACAGGGTGTTGCAAAGAGGTCCAGCGAAAAATAAGTGGGTTATTATCTTATCGAATACCGGCTAGGTTTCATAATAATTATTTTTCTTGAAAAAATGTGGTTTGTTTACATATTTATTAGGTTTTAGTTACAATATGTATTGTATGGAATCTGGCGTTACTTTGCTTTGTGTTAGAGGCGAAACGCGCACAAGTATTGGTGTCGGTTCGTGTCTTGCTTCTGCTTGAAAAAGTGGGAGGGAGGGCGGTGCATTAGCTAGCCGCATGGTGCTTGTGGGATTTTAGCCGGAATTTAGCAAAGTAATTTTTACCTTTTAATGCTACAATATATAAGGCAAAACGGGATATAAACAACTGTCCTCTGGCCTTAACTAGGTTCTAGACCTGTATCTCAGGCGAAAGTGCTCTGCAACGTTCAATACAGTGAGTATCTAGCTTAGACATGCGTAAATTAAAACATTGTACCTATTTAAATAACAGGAGATTAGAGTATTCTAGATTAGAGTAAGAGTAATATACTATTAAGATAATATAAATAATAGTAATTAAAACTGTTTTTATACGGATTTATGCTCGTTTATTACATTTTTACAATTTTCCAACGTTTCGGCACTTTTTCAGGTGCCGTGGTCCCGGATGACTGAGGTGACAGGTGTCTTTTAGAAATCATTAACGGTTAGTTTACTACCCTCGGCAAAAATTACAAAAGTTAATTATGAAGTTACGTTCCAAAATAGACAAACCAATTATTTTTTATATAAAGTCAACAATATTGATTATTAGTAATTGAAGTTAAAATTAAATTTATAAACTAATTACTTTATATGAACTTAAAGATACCGATTATTAATTGAATTTAAATTGATTTTTTATTATTTATTCTACAGTCACACTTCTAGCAAGGGGGTCTCATGCACTTAAGCACTGGTTCCCATGCTACCGGTATGTTCCAACCACGATCTCTATTAAAATTTGGATGCCGGCGGATCTCTATTGCCTCACGTATCATTCTAGGAAAGAAACGGTCTTCTCGGGCTAGAACTTTAACTTTATCGAAATGTATAAAGTGGTTGGTACCGCTAAGTGTATGCTCGCTGACTGCAGATCTACCAGAGCGCTTATGTTTCACATCAGCGATATGTTCCTTCACCCGCTCAGCTATGGTACGCTTCGTTTGACCAATGTACGAGGAACCACATTCACAGTCAAGCTTGTATACTCCTGCTTCTTGTAAGGGAATCCTGTGCTTGACACTTCGCATGAATTGGTGTATCTTTCTTGGCGGCTGGTAGATGGTTCTGATTGAGGCGCGTTTCAAAATACTCCCAATTTTGTCAGTCACTCCTCTCACGAAAGGCAGGTAGGCTGGAACTCGCTCGACTGTGTCCGGTTTGACACGTCCTCCGCGACGGACACGCGGAACTTGCAGCTTGTTTGCACGAAGTACTCGTTTGACATGCTGGAGTTCCGCAGGTAGATGGTCCTTGTCGCAGATTCGGTGTGCCCTCTGTAACAGAGATTTTCCAACGGTAGACAACTGACACGGGTGATGGTGAGACTCACCGTTTAGGTACCTATCAGTGTGGGTCTTTTTCCTATAAACTGTATGTCCTAAGGTTCCATTTGGATTCCTGATGACTAAAACATCTAAGAAAGCTAAAGAACAATCTGCTTCTAACTCCATTGTAAACTGGATCTTGTTGTTTATAGAGTTAAGGTGGTCTAAGAAAGCCGTTATTCCGGCCGTTTAATAACGGCTTTCTTAGACCACCTTAACTCTATAAACAACAAGATCCAGTTTACAATGGAGTTAGAAGCAGATTGTTCTTTAGCTTTCTTAGATGTTTTAGTCATCAGGAATCCAAATGGAACCTTAGGACATACAGTTTATAGGAAAAAGACCCACACTGATAGGTACCTAAACGGTGAGTCTCACCATCACCCGTGTCAGTTGTCTACCGTTGGAAAATCTCTGTTACAGAGGGCACACCGAATCTGCGACAAGGACCATCTACCTGCGGAACTCCAGCATGTCAAACGAGTACTTCGTGCAAACAAGCTGCAAGTTCCGCGTGTCCGTCGCGGAGGACGTGTCAAACCGGACACAGTCGAGCGAGTTCCAGCCTACCTGCCTTTCGTGAGAGGAGTGACTGACAAAATTGGGAGTATTTTGAAACGCGCCTCAATCAGAACCATCTACCAGCCGCCAAGAAAGATACACCAATTCATGCGAAGTGTCAAGCACAGGATTCCCTTACAAGAAGCAGGAGTATACAAGCTTGACTGTGAATGTGGTTCCTCGTACATTGGTCAAACGAAGCGTACCATAGCTGAGCGGGTGAAGGAACATATCGCTGATGTGAAACATAAGCGCTCTGGTAGATCTGCAGTCAGCGAGCATACACTTAGCGGTACCAACCACTTTATACATTTCGATAAAGTTAAAGTTCTAGCCCGAGAAGACCGTTTCTTTCCTAGAATGATACGTGAGGCAATAGAGATCCGCCGGCATCCAAATTTTAATAGAGATCGTGGTTGGAACATACCGGTAGCATGGGAACCAGTGCTTAAGTGCATGAGACCCCCTTGCTAGAAGTGTGACTGTAGAATAAATAATAAAAAATCAATTTAAATTCAATTAATAATCGGTATCTTTAAGTTCATATAAAGTAATTAGTTTATAAATTTAATTTTAACTTCAATTACTAATAATCAATATTGTTGACTTTATATAAAAAATAATTGGTTTGTCTATTTTGGAACGTAACTTCATAATTAACTTTTGTAATTTTTGCCGAGGGTAGTAAACTAACCGTTAATGATTTCTAAAAGACACCTGTCACCTCAGTCATCCGGGACCACGGCACCTGAAAAAGTGCCGAAACGTTGGAAAATTGTAAAAATGTAATAAACGAGCATAAATCCGTATAAAAACAGTTTTAATTATGTCTACAGCTCGTGTTAACCTTAGAAAATACTAAATAATAGTAGTTAATGTAGAGTTGCAGTATTTAGTTTATTACGAACTCCAAAATATTATTCGATAATTTCGAGTTGCCCAAGTAAATAGAAATATTTGTATTGATGAGTAAAATGACCTTCAGGCTTCAGGGTGTTACACAAGTTTCTACACTGTTCCGTGACAAACTGTAGAATGCACCGTTTGGTTGAATGTCTGTACAGTTTTGTTGGTAGAAGTATTTTCCTTTGTGATAGACGCTACGAAAACAACGAATCTGTTCCAAGAGATGAAATTAGACGTGAAATAATGAAATGTAGGTACTTAGGTATAAATAGCTGACGATATTTTAATACTAATAAAATTGATTTATTGAAATTATTATCGATTCATTATTGGACAAAGGATAACGTAGAAAAGGTGGAGTCTACGCTTAAAGGAGGATTGAATGATAAGCATTTAATACTAGTCAACCCGCAATGAAATAATGAAAAATCATTAAGTTACAAAATAAAATGTGCAAAGCAATACATCTTTATTATAATAGGCGATTCCTATTTAAACAATAAATTTACATTAAATGCAAAATTATAATATTAAGTAAGAAAATATTATGTCATTTATACAATAAAAACATAGGTAGCAGTATAGAAAATCTATCAAAAACTAATTAATATTTGTTTGGGTCAACTCATTCTTCAAAGAATAATTAATATTTATTTGGGTCAATTCATACAGAGATAAATATAGTGCCTGCCTACCTGCGCTGGGGGTGAGTCTCTAAAATGCATAGTTGTTCCATAGAGTCATATTAGTCTAGTAATGGTAGCTTCATTCGCACTATCGGTATCGGTCTTGTAACCGATCGCGCTGCAAATCCGACCCGTGCCATTTTACGAGCTCAATACTTAAAAGCCTGTCTTCAAAATGAAATCACGATATTAATGTGTAACTTTTTTCTTTTGTTTTTTGTGTTCGCCAAATATTTGAAAATATTTATACTTATCTGTGAATATGTTATGTTTTATGTTCTTTGTTTTTACATTGTGTTTTTAGTATTGTCTCGTTAAATAAATGTTTTATCTACTCGTATCTATCTACTTAACTCGGAGCCACTCGCGATTCTATCTTCGCGAGATGTACTTATTCAATTAGCGCGGGTTATACCCCTGCAATGACATTGTACTGCTATTGCTTTGTAGACTACCAAATTGAGGCAAATATCAACCATTGTCGTGCTTATTTCATTTTATTGAAAAACTATGTAAGTATTAGACACTGGGGCCTGGTTACACGTCAGGTAGGCAGACACTAGGGGTTTCCACTTGCCAGGATCATGATAATTATCTTTTTGATCATCGTTGTTGTCAGGCTATACTCTTAGCGATAAGACCGCCAATTGTATAACATTACTTAAGAATCATGATTTAAGAATCATGGTTGTAATATTTTTCTGGTTGTGCAATAAAGTGTTCTCTATGTATCTATCTATACTAGTCCACTGCTGGACATAGCTCTCCCCTAATGAGCGCCAAGTTGGCTATCATAGGGGGTAATGCCCATAATCCCCACGCTGGGCATGCGAGTTGGGGATCGCAGTTCGGTCGAATTGTACTGCAGGGGGCGCTGCTGCCCAGCCCCCGGTTTGTGTCCCTTAGTCGCCTTTTACGACACCCGCGGGAAGAATTGGGAATTTTGATCATAGCGTCTAGCTTTCAATTACTTAGTCTACGAAGCATAGGACCTAAAATGAATGACTTATTGTTTCACTTCACTTGTGATGTGATAGACATATTGATGATAGACAGATAAATTATTAAGAAAAAAAAGAGAATGCGTACCTGTTGTATTTATTACATTACTGTTCCTACCAACGTTTTTATGCATTAAATAAAGTTAACAAGACAGAATGACCCCTTTCATTGGTTTCCTATAAAGTTAAAATTGTCAACCCTAAATAAATTGACTTTGTTCCGAGTCGCTGGGAATTCCCGAGGCCATCGGGTTGGTTCCTTCATCCGATTCAAATTAGTTCGGCTGATTGGATCAGGATGCTGCTTTTCATTAGGTACGTAAAAGATATAGAAGTTCAACTCGAGTTTGTCCAACGATGTAGGTACGCCTGACCACCAAAACAGAGGTCGTGAGTTCGACTCCCACTGGATGACTCCGTACCTACTTGATTTGTACGAATGGCTTAGACTGGTGTCTTTCGATGTTTGTGATGTCCTTGCCTGGTTACCATAGTACTGTAGCGAACTATTATACTCATTAAAAACACTGAATTAAGCAATAATACTATCGCCCATTAGCTCAGTTGGAAAGAGCGCTGGCACGGATAGCCAGAGGTCGCGGGTTCGAATCCCGGCATGGGTGAAATTTTTAGCCTCTAAATAGGTTTTTTAAAATAATACTATGTTTATATTATCTTTTTTATATCGAAACCCTAGCCTAGCTGCGGGTCTCAACACGACTGACACTTAAACAAAACGTAACGATATTCTTCTAATAATTTATCACTGTCTAGAGTCTAGGCAGTGTTAGTCTAGGCCCTAGACTGCTACGCCGGCCAGCTACTATAAAGAAGTATCGTTGTACATACAGACTCTTAGTTTGGGACCTGCGCCTCCATATGTAACTATGTAACATCTGTGTGCAAATAGGATAAGTTGTTGTGTTGTGTCGAGTATTACCGCGTTATTGGCCATCGAGATTCTAATATTACCTAGAACCAACTTATACAGGGTGTAATAAATTTTTCATGATTATCCGACTAGGTGGGATGACGATCTGCGAAAAACTGCAGGAGATGCTGGTTGCGGCAAGCTGAAGACAGGGCGCTATGGCCCTCATTAGGGGAGCTCTATGTCCAGCAGTGGACTAGTACCTATAGCCCGACGATGATGATGATAATCTGAAATACTAATTATTCCGAGGGTTCTCGTCAATAATAATAAAATTGATCTATATAACTAAGTACCAAAATCTAAACGAGGACTTCGCCTTTACTTACATCGCTTTATTTATATAAAGCGATGTAAGTACGGAATACAAGCGTGAGTTTATACTCACGCTTGTATCCCGTAAAGATTGGCAAAAACAGCGTTTCCTATTTGCCACGATCCTGCTGACAGACTTCTTCGCGTTATCAACATTCATTGATCGTGGCCGCACAAAGCCTATAAAAATACTTACTTTATTTTGAAATCTCGTAAAAACATATAATATTAATCCATAAATTTTAATGCAGCAAGTCGTAACTTTAGTATGAACTTAGCTAATAATTCAGAAATCAATAAATATTTGAACGTAAAGAGTTTACATTATGTGTGCTGAATGTCAATGTCCTACAGTCGATAGCACATCAAACTTTTCATTTTAGTTGCAAAGTGGCCCGTAATGCAAAGGAATAGAGTGCATGTAGGTATGCAAAGGATACTCCACCAACCCGGACTTGGCCCCCGTGGTGGAGTTTGGCCTAACCTTCCTGCGATGCAGGAAGAGACCCGTGCCCCAGCAGTGGGGACATACAAGGGTTGATAACGATGCAAAGGATGATGTTCTGTTGACTGTACCTACAATTTTATCCGTCTTGCAGGCCGGCGTAGAAAAAGTTAGCAGGAAATAACTCCTTAAGACCATCTTTTCTAGGTAAGATTAGATTAGACTAGCTCTGCCCCGCTGTGATACCCGCGGTTTATCGAATTTCTAATGGGAATAAGATATTTTCCCGCAGTAAAACCTAGCATGTGTGTTAATTCAGGGTGTCAGCTAATTCCATACCAAATTTTATTAAAATTGCTCCAGCCGTTTAGACGTAAAGAAGTAACAGACACAGGTACACACACTCACAAACTTTCGCCGTTATAATATTAGTGTGATTATTAAAGCCGAAAGTTTGTGAGTGCGTGTGTGTTATGTATAAAAAACATTCCGTTCTCCATGAGCTAAACATTGTCTCCGCTAGTGGAAGCAAAATAAAAACTTTATACTATTTTTATTTTTAATGTACTAACCCGTGCTAAGGAACAAATTTAAAAATCTATTTAGAGGCTAAAAATTTCACCCATGCCGGGATTCGAAGGTTGCGGGTTCGAATCCCGGCATGGGTGAATTTTTTTGCCTCTAAATAGGTTTTTAAATAAAAACTTTGTCAAAATAATGGTTTCGCAAACTATTTTCCAGCTGGATAAACGGGAGAAGTTTTTCTCGCAGAGAAACTGCAGCCCAGTTTCCTATATAACAAAATAAAAAAGTTATATAGTAGCACTGACCATAGTAGCTAAAAAGCTGCCATTCAAGGACAAAGATAGGAAGTGGCGCTTATCTGGATGTAGGTCTACAACGAACCCAATCCGTGCGGACGACCCGATAACAATCTAGATCAATTTTTAAAAACCTACTTAGAGGCTAAAAATTCAACCCATGCCGGGATTCGAATGGGTGGAAGTTTTAGCCTCTAAATAGGTTTTTAATAATTATCCTTATCACGGGTTAGTGCATTAAAAAGAATATAATCTAGATCAAGTTAGCCCCGTTGCCTCGTTGGTCCTGTACCACAGGTCAGGGTATCCTAGTTCGAGAAGTCACCAATTCTTATGATTCTTTTGTGTGTAGGTATTTGGTAGGTCAAAGGCTAAATGGATAGGTAACAACGTTTGCCGGATCAGCTGGTTATTATTATAAAAGTTTCAAAAAGCCCGTTCTCATATCGTGCTCATCGACCGCACGGTGCCAGGACTTTTTTGCTCTAGTATTGTAGTCCTTAACCTGAAAGTATTTCGGTTTATTTTACTTTGTATCTTTGCGTCCGTTTTTAGCCGACTGTAATGTGGATAGTCCTTAAATGTAATAAACAGTTGCACTGGCGAACGTTGTTAGCGCTTCGCCCCCAGGGCTTTGGGCGCGCTCGTGGTTACTGGTTAGTAACAACACAGATGCATTGGGGTGAGAACACAAGCACAGAAGGTAAGCGCGTTTCGTCTCCCACATCGGCAAAATAAAAATAATATAAAAAACGACTTGTACCTATATAGCCCAGCCAGGGGTATTACTACGGTTCCAAATAAAAAAAGTCAGGCCCGGAGATTACGGAACTGTCTTCCTTTTAAGTTTAGCGAAAAAAAATTATGTTGCAGCAAAATGTAAATAATAATAAGTTCCACACAACACAATCACTTGACCTGGTCCCAAACTAGGATACCTTGTACCATGTTATCCTACCTTGATCCTGGTAACCAGGCAAGGACGTCACAACATGAAAATACGCCCAGACTGAGGCCACTTGTAGTGTGGGACCAGAGGCAATGTATGTGCCTGTATGCAAATGTTATGTTGTACAAATGTACGGAGGCCCCCAGTGAAAATCGAACCCACGACCTCTCATGGTAACCTAGCGCCTTAACGCCTAGACCAACGAGGCAGTCAATGGTTTCCTTATATTAACTTTTACTGTTAGGTACCCGTTGGTAAGTTACCAAACAATCGTCTCTATGAAGCCAAAGAAACTTAGGTATGTTTTAATTGGGAAATGGAAAAACAGTGGTAGAGTAGAACAAGTTGTTCACGAGATGACAGTTTCATTAATTTCCCGAATTCAATACATTAAGTTAATACAATCAGTTACCTAATACATTTAAGTCCTCAAGTAACTTATACTAACGGTGCATATTGTGACTGCCTGTAAGTGAGGTAACACTTAGTTTATTTCTAGTTATGGTCTATTGTAAATGTATTGGTGTAGATATATCTTGTTGGTAGTCCTAATAAATAATAAAAAAAATCAGATAAAAAAGTTTGGCAGCAAATCCGGCACCACCCAAATCAGAATAATTTCCATTTTATTCGTTGTTCTAGCGATCACGTCTGATCGCCACGCCGGAGGTCGTGCGTTCGATCCCACTGGGCCGCTGTACTTTTGTACAAATTGCCACAGTCTGCGTGTATTACCATGTTGGTGATGATCTTGCCTGGTTACCACAGAACAGGGCATCCTAGTTTGGGACCAGCGCCTTAGGTAATTATGTAAGTTTTCACATGTACCTACATCTGTGTGAGAAAGCGAAATAGGTATTTACTTAGCTCTGCCGTATAGATATGAGGCGTTATATGTATTGTACATAGTGGACACCGCATTTCAGTGGTTATCTGACATGTGACAGTGATGAGCCATGTTATTGTACAACAAAGTCCCGTAGATATTTCGTTTTTGCACGCAGATGTGTGCTGGAAAAGTTACATAATACAGGCGCAGGACATGTGATTGTGTTGTCTGGACGTTATTTATTTCTTTTATTTGAAGCACTGCTCTACATTTGCCCCGATATCAACCCTTGTATGCCCCCACTGCTGGGGCACGGGTCTCTTCCTGCATCGCAGGAAGGTTAGGCGATACTCCACCACGGGGGCCAAGTCCGGGTTGGTGGAGAATTGTAAGGCAGTGGCGGGACTTCCTGTCAGAAGTTATCAAACCACTCATAAGGCCTCTGACAGGGCTTAACGACTGCCATTACATGGCAGCCGGCACCAACGGCTTAACGTGCCTTGCGAAGCACGGAAGCGCTCGAAAAAATCCCACTAGCGGTAGCCACGGCAGAGTCATCCATCCTGCACCCGACCGCGCCTGTTGTTGCATAACACTTTTGCCTATTGCGGACCTATTAGGTTCTTGTGTTTAGCTTGATAAACACAGGCGTCCTGGTGCTATCGATGCGGCTCTTCTCAACGTCACTATTTTGCGGCCAATGTTTCGGACCAAGAGACACTTGCAGACATTGTAGAAACCTATTTCAGCAACTCACTCGGGGCCTCAGACCGACGTGGCATGTTAACAAGCCCATAAACAACATTGTGTGGAACGTAGCGGGTAGTTTTTGAACTTTTATCGCGCCCCAACATTATACTCGATGCGCTTTATGTGGGCGGTTATGGGCCCTGAATTGTTATCTGTTCGGTGGAGCCCGAAAACATACCTACCCTTATATTTAAGCCGTAGGTAACAACAAAACATTCGGGAATTTCATAATGTATTCGAATAAAGGTATTCACATAAAGTCGTGAATTCTACACGTGTTTTCATTAAACTTCTGCCTATTGCACGAAACAATGTATTTCAATGCGATTATTTTAATTTTATGAAATTAAGTATACCTACTCTACTTAAAATTCAATGCTTGTGTTTTTTAGCAATAACACAGAGGAAAGGTGCAGGATGGGTGACCATCCCGACACTAAGCGGTTGGTGCCGGCTGTCAATAATGACAGTCGTTAAGCCATATCAGAAGCCTTATGGGTGGCTTGATAACTTCTGACAGTGCCCCAGTAGTGGGGCACGTATCTGGTGGGGCAAGTTTCTAAATACTCGCCTCGCTAACCAATTGCCTCGTAGTAGCTCGGCGGATCTGTAGTTAGAGATAAGCAACACAATACGCAAACGCTTGCAAAGTTCTTTTTAGGCAGTCGACTAGGTAAGAAATTTGACAGAGCAAGAGGGGATGACCTAATCTATAATTCGAATAACATTGTTTTATTTTGCAATGAGAATGTTTCGCGCATAAAAAAAAACTTACTGTTTTGTGTAAGGCTTTATTGCAGTAGCCAAACACCACCCAAACACCTAAATTATTCGTAACTCGTAGCTGTCTCGAAGTAGGTCAGCGGACCCGTAGACAGAGATACTATGTGCCCCACTAGGCGTGGGGCACATAGGAAGGGCGTGGGACGATCAAGGGGAAAAGACCCGATGTCCTTTTATGGAGAACTTGCGCAAAAGTATGTTTTAATGTAATCGGAGAGGCCATGTTAAAAGAAAAAAAATCGAGTAATTATTCTCTGAGACTATTGAATGCTTTTCATAATTCGACCTGCTGAAAAATCATTCTAGTCACGTGGTACAAAACATAAAAGTTGTCTTAACTAGTGGGAACATTCCAATTCGAGTTATCTCGAAAAAAATATTTTTCTGTATTTACAACACCCTATTTAGAAAAGGTTTAGAATTCAATGGTAAAATAAAATCGATCATATTTTTTATTATTATAGTAACGTAATTTTTCGCATTTTAATAAAATAAAAATAAATAAAAGCACTGCCACTTCAATCTAAGTTTGACACAAGTTCCCCATTCACCTTCACACAAATAATAGTTATATATTATTCCGGTCTAATCGCGATTAATTATTAGGTTAATCGTAATTACGTCAATTCTCTACATTTCGGCAGAGTTGTAGTTGCCATGGTCACGCATAGATAATAGCGGTGAGTACAGTAAATTATTGTAGAGATGGTAGGTCGGCTACCCTCAAGTCACTTTTAGTTTTTTTACGTCCGCGGACAGGTGTCCGCACCGGTTCATACAAAATGTACTGAAGCGATGGGACCGCTCGAGGCCTAGGCGAACCGAGTGATTGGAATCAATCACTTGGTTAAGCAACAACAGGCGCGGTCAGGTACAGGATGGGTGAGCGTCCCGTGACTACCGCTAGTGGCATTTTTCCGAGTGCTTCCGTGCTTCGCAAGGCACGTTAAGCCGTTGGTGCCGGCTGTCATATAATGGCAGTCGTTAAGCCATGGGCGGCTTGATAACTTCTGACAGTAAGGCCCGCCACTGTCTTACAATCCTCCAGCAACCCGGACTTGGCCCCCGTGGTGGAGTATGGCCTAACCTTCCTGGGATGCAGGAAGAGACCCGTGCCCCAGCAGTGGGGACATCCAAGGGTTGATAACGATGGGACATATCGCAAACGGGTAAGACGGGGCGAGGACGCGTACTATAAATCTACAACGCGTCTCCTCTAGGCCCTCGTTCCATGTCCTTCCTGCGTGGCCCAGGCCTAAGTAGGTCCTTTTTAGGCAATCTGGTAATATGAGAGAGTTAGAAAGAATGACCTAATTTGCTAATTTATAATTAGCGCGCCAGTTATAAGTCGTGCATTATTATAACACACGGCACAATCCGGGTCACGAGCGGCTTTCAAATCTTTTGTAAATCAACCTCGTAAAGTTATCATAACATTTCGCCATCCTGGCACTTTATGAGTCGTTAAACACTACAGAATTGAGCTGTTACCTTTTCATATGTTCGAAGATGATTAGTTCCTTTAATCTTATGAAATTGAAAACATAGGTGCAGGTTTCCAGTCCCCTGTTAAGTAACGGTCCACTGTGTTGGATTGTCCCTCTAAACGTTTCCGAAGTGTCAAAATATGTATGCATTTGACAGCTGGAGTTGCTTGAAAGTAGTCAAAATCGACGTCACACAACCCAGTGGATACTTACATAATAGATACATAGATAGAGAACACTTTATAGTAGGTGTATAAAAATGGAAATTACTCAGATATTTCTTAAGCTAAGAGTAAGTACAGATGGCGGCCTTATCATAAAAGTGATCTCTTCCAGCCAACCTTTGATCACCAGTGCGATTCATAAATGATTCATCCCTATTGTGCAATATATCTTAGAGGATTGTCCGATCAATACAAACATTTTTTATTAATTAAGGGACGAATGTGGCTGAGCATATTAAGCTTTATAATCAATTCGTAAAATTTACTGCAGTAGATAAATTCTATGTCTACGGTTTAACTTGTAGGTAGGTAATATCTAAAGCTAATGTGTATGGCTTTATTCCATCAGGCAAAAAATAAATCTTTAGTTGTTTCGTTATTGACTGTAAAAAATTTACGACTTTTACAACGCTCAAAATATAACAATGAGTTAATGGACAGTGTGTTTCGTGATTAATTATGACGTGATTAAGTATGACTAACCTATACAACGCACCAAATGGCGCATATGTGTTTGTGCAACCAAATGAATAGAGCCTCAATAAGCCATCGACCTAAGATGTTGCAACCTATAAAACCGTAAAATAACCTGTTAATTAAATAAGTCACGCTCTATTTTGCCGCTTCTAATCACTTGACACAACGTTCGTGGCCGTTGACGTTAGATTTCGAATGTGAACTATAATTAAGTACCTATTCAAGCTTAGAAGATGTAAAAATGGTCAAAATACTGTTTTGTTTTCTTTTCCGCATGGTTGACGACACAGTAGGCGTGTCATCTAATCGCATGGCGCTCGGGACAGCAGCCGTGACACGATATTTTTGTTCGACGCCACAGTTTGAAGTTTTCGAAATAAGACATCGCAAACAATCGATTAATAGTAGATAATATTTATAATATAACCTCACGCCTGTATCCCAGAAGGGTAGACAGAGACCAGGGACTGCCACTTGTCACGAGATAGATAATACTTACCAAACACAGAGGATAAAACATACATTCCTACGTTCTTAGGAAAAAAAGAGATGAGAAAGCTAACTTTTATTTTGATTACATCTGCCGAATTTTATATTGAAACGATCTTACCTAATTATATATCTCTCGTAAAGATAGTATATATCTAAAGGTATTTGTGTTGGAGTGAGTTAATGAAGCAGTCGGGCCAGCTTAGAACATAAAGAGCTCCCTATTCCAACCAATTATTTAGCTGGAACGATGAAAAAAATTGGGAAGAAAACCCCCTTGTTATAGGTACCACTTTGGAAACTATAGGCACCACAGTAGGTACAGTGCTACACAAGAAATAAGTCTCGTGGATTTACCTGCGCAGATGACCAAATTTTGGATGTGCGGCAAGTTGATCGACCAATCAGATAGTTTCATTTTATGGAGGCCGCGCGCCTTTGTTGCTATGGGTTGAATCAACGTCATCGATGCAGGTGACTATTAGTTTGGCAATATTAGCGTGAACGAAATAGGTGGCGCTACTGCGGCTAGTTAAAGATCATGTTGAATGTCCTAATAGCTTCGGGTACTTTCGTTACACTTCTGCCTAGTCTGCGCGAACGTACATTACCGAAGGTACTTTTATGATGTGTAGTACTGTACTACACTAGGTACCTACCTCGTGCAGTATCTATAGCACTAGGTACCTACCTAGTGCACTACGTATGGTAATTAACCTGCCACGTTGGTGTACAGTCGCGTCCCCTAACATGTAAACACGTTAGAACTTTGTCACATTAACCTCTTCTAACCTGATGTATGAGAAATTGACTTTTTTGACTTTGACAAGGTACTGAAGTGCATACAATGTTAGTGCTTGTCACTGTACCTACACCTACGACATTAATTTTGACACTAAAGGCCAGTTTCTAGATTGAGAAGTTCTAAGTGCTAAGTAAAATGTAGTGCTGTCTCTTCGAATTTCTCAGAGAAGAGCGTGACGGAGCGTTAGTTAAGCATTTACTTAGTGAAATTCTCAATTCAGAAACCGGCCTTATGTGTACCTAATTACTACATACCGTTTTATCCATTATGCAGCAAAAACATAGAAAATGCTATTTATTACAAGATCATTTAATTAATTGTGTTTTCGACTTCGAAGTTCATCCCATAGTAAAGTCAGCTCAATTGAAGTCGCGAACACAATTAATTGCACGATCTTCCAATAAATTACCCATCAAACGCCACCCATTGCTTGGCTAGAATAAAATACTTATAAGTATGAAGCTCGCGTATTGTGCAGTATTAATTTGGTACAATAAATAATTATTTTGATCAAACAGCTACTGCAAAGCACAAAAACCGAAAGAAATATACCTATTTGAAAAATAGAAACATACATTTCATTTTTGTATCTAATATCAATTTCAATATTTCCTGTGCAATAAAGACAATTGTCATGTATCAGAAATTGTGAATTTCAGAAATAACCCTTTATAGTGGTGCCTAGTGGGCGTGTATACAACAGATAGCAATTAGCGCTAATAACGCCTAATAACGGCAATAGTCTGATATAATAGCAGTCGATATCTCACTAATTCAGCTCTCACTGCCAGATATTACCTATAATGTCCGTATCACCACATCAAAGCTGGCTGGAAGAGATTTCTTGAAATAAGGTCGCCATATAGACATTTTATTTTGTAAATTTTGTGTTTACTGTATGATTTTTATGTGTGCAATAAAGTATATTTGTATAGCCATTGGTGCCGGCTGTCATGTAATGGCAGTCGATAGAGGCTTGATAAATTCTGACAGTAAGGCCCGCCACTGTCTTACAATCCTCCATCAACCCGGACCTGACCCCCCCGTGGTGGAGTATTTTCTAACCTTCTTGCAATGCAGAAAGAGACCCGTGCCCCAGCCGTGGGGACATACAAGGGTTGATATCGAAGCACCTATCTCCGTGACTTGATCATTATTCGTGACACTAACAAATCGTCTAGGTATTAAGTTCGGGTGGCAAGCTGAAATCGATAGCCTAAGCCAGCGCAAGGAGCTTACTGGCAGCACCCGGTCAGATAAGAACTTGAAATCCCCAAGTTAGTTTTCTTTCCTCTTTACGATGCGATTTTTTTGGCTTCTTAAATCATATTACGTTAAAGTTATAACAATGAAGTCGATAACAAAATTTTAAGAGGACATTCTAGGGCTGATTTTTCAATAGTCAGATAACTTTTATCTGAGGAATAAAAATGGCGGTTTGACATAATTTTCATACATAAGCTGTCAAACCGCCATTTTTATTCCTCAGATAAAAGTTATCTGACTATTGAAACATCACCTAGCATAAAATATGACGCTAGTTTAACTAGTTTTAACGTAGGTAGTAGAAAACTTTTATCAACACTAGGGTATTTCCTACCACTGAACTTAAATTAACAGCTTTAACCAACTAATATGTTATACCGTTACTGTAAGATCATTAATATTCCTTACTGTATCACAATGAAAAAAACACTACACCTACCCTCAAAATATTGCTAACAAAAGTTTACCCAAACGATACGGCGTTTTACAAATTTACAAACGACTTTTTTTTGCAAACTAATGTTCTCTCCTTTTGTTTTGGTGGACAAAAGGGTGAATTAGTGCAGAGACTATTTGCATAAGCTCTAAGCATAAAAAGTGCGCTTCCATGTTTCGCAGGGCACGTTCAGCTGTTGTTTCCGGCTGTCATGTTATGGCAGTCGTTAAGCCATGTCAGAGGCCTTATGGGCGGCTTGGTAGTTTCTGACAGTAAGACCCGCCGCTGTCTTAAGACCGTCCGCCAATCTGGACTTGGCCCCCGTGGTGGAGTATGGCCTAACCTTCCTGCGATGCAGGAAGAGACCCGTACCCCAGCAATAGGCTCGCTCGTGAATTAACGTGCAGGTACTATTTGGCGCTGTCTAGCTTATAAAATGCCCCGGTCTTTGTTTGGCTATGGGGTAAGCTATGTGTAAAGTGTGATCCACTTCTGTAATGTTTCCTTAAACGATTCAGTCGCCTCGCAGTCGCGTACGTTTTGCACAAAGTTGGCATAGCACGAGAGTTTCGTAGCAAAGTTATAACATTGCTGCTCTGGCATCCGGCCGCGCGCGCGGCCTTACCATCACGAAGTATTCAATAACAGAATGTTGGCTGAGAGGCTAAACTATTTCACAACATCCGGTTGAAACAATTAATTATTTTATATTGGTAAAAATCTTTCATATATGCATTATGCTGTGCTTTCAGTAATCACCTATCTTTTGTGTTTCTTGGGGCAGTTTATAATTAATAATATACCGCAGTGGGCAAAGCAATGGACTTGGAAGCGATAGACCCAGGTTTTTAAAGTACCACTCGCTAACTGTGAAAACGTTGTGAGGAAACCTGAATCTCTGAGGTATTTAAATACCTCACGCTCACCGCACGCGCTTGAAATTACCAATCTGCGGTGGGTAATTAAGCCAATACTCCTCTCTCTTAACGAAAGCCTGGGCCCTGCTGTGAGACGTTTATCGGCTACATAAATAAAACTATAGTACAATAAAACAATAGTATAGTATTGTATTAACTACCTGTATGCCCTTATTTAAGACCACTGGTATGGAAACTGCAATAGAATAGAATCCGACTGGAGGGCGTAATTAGGGCATTGAGTTAATTTAGCACATAAAAAATATCGTTCGATGTTCGAAATGTGGTTTAAAGGGTCTATTTGGAATATTTATTTTTCATGGCTCCTTGGTAAGCAATTGGCAATATTCGCAAATACGAAAAGGTCTGTGGTGTGATATGCAGTGAGTGAGTAAATGCGTAGCAACAGAGTCTACATTCGCTCTGAGATACGGTAAACGGCCATCGTACAGAGGTTCGTTGACTTCGCATAATGCGTGTCCTGTTAACCTAGTCCATATTCTAGGAGGTCGTCTTGATATAGCTCTTTGGCAAAACGTAATCTGTGCCTTTGTGTGCAACGTGATTAGAAATTAATTGCTAATGTCGGCAGATAGGTATTAGCCTGATTCATAATTCACTTGCCTCAAACGCTCAGCTAATCAGACCTTTAGATCCGGATGAGACGTGGTATCTAAGTTTTACATTACCTGTAGTGCAATTCCAGCCTGTATTATGTATTCGGCAGTAAAACCCTAATGAAAAAAGGTTGTCTGGTTTATGTAGGTACAATCAAGCAGAGGGTTCTGGAAAGGTAGTTCATAGTTAGGTCCAGGGATACGTACATTGTTAGGCCCTGACTAACGGTAATTAGGGTTCGCCTGTGCTTTTCGTTTTTCTATGTTCCTACCTACGTATCTTTCACTCTGGGCTTGGGAGACAATTATGTCACTGTATCCATTAACTTACAAGCAGCAGTTTTTCAGCGGGGCGTAGCGTTAGTCCCAAGAACTGAACGAACAACTGTATTATTTGTTTGGTTTTGTAAAGGACACTATTGTGTTCTCTCTGGTAGGTGTCTTTCTTTCAAAAACTTTAAGACTGAATTTCATATGACGGAAATCTTTTTTTAGAACTGTTACTGAAAACATTGATTTCAGTAAGTGACGTCCGAAACGTGGTGATCTTCTTGACTTGTTACCTTAGCACAGGGCGTATAGTGGACAAGGACAAGTAATTGAATTAAGTTATTGTTGTTATATAATAGTAGCTGAATCGGCAACCGTTATTTCGCCATATTAATTAGCCATCGACCTATTCTCAAATATACACAAAACAAACTCTTGAACATTAGTGAAGCCGTTTCGAAGAAGTTCGATGACAAACACTGTGATACGAGATTCTTATATATAATACTTATTTTAATTTATACTTTATTGCATACGAAAAACACAAAAAAGGAATAAAATTTAAGAAAATACAAGTACAAAGGCGAGCTTATCTCTGCGAGAGCTTTCTTCCAGCAAACCTAGAGGAGTCGGAGTGGATACGTGAAACTGGTCTATGCACCTGTACAACATACTATAATAATAGTAATGATAGGATACGAAATGAAATGAAAAGGTTTATTCAAAGTAGCACAGAAACTGCGGCTTAATGAACGTTACAATTAAAACTAGGTGTCCATTCCAAAATCTATATAATTTAGGAGAAAAAATGGACAAAAAAACTCCTAACTTAGTCTTTTCAAAAGTCCTTAATTAACATAGTTTACATAATTATTATAAACATAGAACTCATACATTGTACTGGCTTTAATTCCAGACCTCATTGTCATCTAAATAATCCTTTATGTTATAGTAGCCCTTTTGGCACAAAGTGTGCTTGACATATTTTTTGAACCGCGATTCAGGCAAGCTTAATATATCTTCAGGGATTTTATTAAAGAAACGATACGATAATAGCTTATTGACATTACAAGGATCTACATAGTTGCACGAGTTCATTTAAACCTCTGTTTCCGAGCTAGACATACAGCCTGTATAACGGTATCCTGCGGCACCAAACGGAATACGGCAAGGCAACATATTCTAAGCAATATAGGGAGAGAGAAGTACTCGTGGCCTAGTCGAATCGAGTTATTGGAATCAATCATTTGAGTTAAGCAACAACAGGCGCGGTAAGGTGCAGGATGAGTGACCGTCCCGTGACTACGCTAGTGGCATTTTTCCGAGCGTTTCCGTACTTTGCAAGGCACGTTGAGCCGTTGGTGCCGGCTGTCATACAAAGGTAGCTGTTATGCCATGTCAGAGGTACTCGTATCATGGGCGGCTTGATGACATCTGACAGTAAGGGCCGCCACTGTCTAACAATCCTCCACCAACCCGGACTTGGCTCCTGTGGTGGAGTATGGCCTAGCCTTCCTGCGACACAGGAAGAGACCCGTGCCCCAGCAGTGGGTAAAGGGTCGATATCGAAACGAATTAAAGAAAAACGGAAGCCTGATTCGAGGAGTGGAATCAATAAGAGTGTATACTGTAAATTCTTAAGTTTCTGTTTGTATCATATTTTTTTATTAATCTAAAGAGACAACTTACTTCAGAACTTACTTGATAAAATTCTCAGTTCCAAAACCTGAATTTCATAAGTCCAAATAACTTCGCATTTGCCCAAAGCAACCACCACGTGTGCCCGCGAATGTTGCGAATGTGAGTGGAAGGGCTGGTAAGGGACGTCCCAGGCGGACATACATCGACCAAGTAGGGGATGTATTGGCAAAGGTAAAGATAAAAAGTACCCGGAACCGGCGTGCGTGCATGCAACGACTTATGAACTTTGATGAAGCGAAGGTGATCTGTCAGGATCGTGGCAAGTGGCAGTCCCTGGTCTCTGCCTACTCCTCTGGGATACAGGCGTGAGTTTATGTATGTATGTATGTCTATTCCTCATTTATAGTAATTCACAGTAATGATCATAACAAAGAATAACTTTTTGTAAAGTCGAATCGGTTAAAGGTTATAGGTTAGAAGGAAGAGAAGAAGCGAGGACTCGTATAAACAATATATTATGATAGGATGGAATACAAAATATGATAAAAAGAACAAATTTTGTTGGCATTTGAAACGATGCTGGTATGAAGAAACAAATATGAGAAAATGTTGTGGATTTTGAAACGCGAAAACGAATATATGGAGAACATAAAAAGTTTGTTGCAGAGTTTTTAACTTAAAAAATATTGCCCTGAATGCGTTGAACACAATCGTCCTCGAAATCACATTAATTTACATTAATCTACTGTTTAACTCCAGACACCTTTTTTCTAACAAAGTAAGCGTTATAGCCCAGTGTGTTTTTTTAAATATTTTGAAACGGCGTCGAAGGTAACTCTAAAATAAATTGAGAAACCTTGTAGAACCAGAGTGAGTTTGACAGATCCAATCGAATAACTTTACTACCGCGTTAATCGAGCATTGAGTAGCGAGTATGAGTAAGTTAACCGTTCGAACTGGCAAAACGCTGTCACAGTACAACTCGCACTCGCGTTTATTCGTATTTTGTCTGGTAAACGTGTTCACTTCTCAACGTAAACCATTACAACTCGCACTCAGCAATTTTAATTTCCATACTTGTCGCTAGGTGGCGCTTCCTCGATGTCATAGAAATATGAGTTTACGTTAACGCGATCGAGTAGTTAAAAAACTCGCACTAAGCACTCAGTTAAGGATTTATCAACTTTAGCAAGTCTCAGTCATGGAAATTATTAATAAGATTCTGTGAAAATTTCATCGGATACCTACCTTTAAACAATGTTCCAGGCAAGGCACTGCTGCGACCGAGTGGAACCTTCACCCATATAGGGTGAATGAATGTGCCACTGGACGCTGTATCTCATTTACGTAGATGCAAAGGCCAAAGCTCGCACGAATAGCTCGTAGCCCCCGCTGCCTGAGCAATCTTAAACAATCATGAAGGTTAAGCAACACAGGGCGCGATCAGTGCATGGATGGGTAAACCGTCTATTACTAATGCTAGTGGCATTTTTCCAAGCGGTTCCGTGTTTCGTAAGGCACGTCAAGCAACTTGATGCCGGCTGCCGTCGATAGGCCTTAGGGCAGCTTAAAAAATTCTGATGGTTCGTTCTTACCATCAGAAGTTTTCAAGCAGCCAGCCAATAGTCTTGCAAGCCTCCACCAATCCGGACTTGGCCCCCGTGGTGGAGTATGGCCTATACCTTCCTCAGGGAAGAGATCCGTGCCCCTCGGTGGGGACATAATGGGTTGATCATGATGTTGAAAGGCCAAAGTATTTGTTGTATTTATATTTAATTATGTAGCAATTAGAACAAAATAATGGCGAGACTAGAGGGGGAGATAGGCGTCATCGTTGTCATAGTAACTGAGTCCCGATGGCATCCTTCGATAACACAATCATGGACCAAAAAAGTGTGTAAAAATGTAAGAGTTTTTTATATATATATATATATGAAGTGGGCTTTATCTTAACTTTTATCTAGCCCTAGGGTTAAGATGAGATTTAGGATGGACCGAATTTGCACAGAAGAAGGTTGTTCACAGGCTTAAATGCTTAGACTAGTAAGTGTCATTTAATGCGAGTTGGAGGACCAAGGGCAGTTAGACAAGGGGAGAATAATGGAAAACTTTCCCCGCAAGCTTAACGGCCGTGTTGCTCTTTTACACCATTTGTTTTAATGACGGCAGCGCGAGAATTTCATTAGAGTACGCCCCAATGAAGGTACTGTCACTTACAAGTGCTTCCGACCTGCCTACGTAATAGTCAACCGAATATCGACCTTCCTGATGTCATTCTGAAATTGGAGTGCGGAATTAATTAGCGATAAGATCGGTCCAAAGTAAAAACCAGCCAAGTGCGAGATGGACTCGTGCAGCGAGTGTTCGGTTCCGCCATAAAAAGAAAGATAGATAGAATATTCATTCTTGTACACAGAATTATTGTAACAGAAATTATATAAAAATATAATATTACGTATATAACAAAAATAAGTTTTCTTTTATAATTTTTAGGATTCTTATGTTTTATTCGTAATATTTGTTGTTGCACTATATGTTACAGGTGAATTATAGAGCAAAATCCACTTAATCTGTACCTATACTATGTAAACCAAAAATAAATAAAAAACAAAAGTAATTGGATGGGGCGCGCCTTATTTGTTGTAGTTTTTAAGTATCTGTTAGTGTCCAAAAAATGTCAACTTCAACTTCAATCAACCATTTATTGTTCATGCACTGCACTGAACGCGCCCTGTGTTGCTTAGCCTTCGTGATCGTTTAAGATCACTCATGCCCGGTTTCTGAGGTTCACAGTTAATGGTTCGTTAGCTATAGAATCAATAAAGTTATCGATTCAATAAACGTCAGTTAATTGTCAATGCGTTTCTGAATACACGCAGGACGGTCGTATAGTTATCGAACCGATAAGTAGTTCACCATTCCGCCACTAGATGGAACTATTTTGAAGCCTACTCTTAACATACGCATTTCATCTGTATTCTACTGCAGATTCAGGTTTTGCATACATAAAATAATTAAAATAATAGTTTTAAATCTTATTTTTTTTTTATAGATGAGAAATCTTTTTCACAACCTAAACTAATAAATGTATCTTTACCACTGTCAAGAAAAAAAAAGTCAGTTGTTAGTTTTGTGCGGCAATTTTGTTTATCAGTTCCTACTTGTCCAAACTTTACATAATTGTGTGTTATTCTATTCTTCCTTCTTGCTGTACCTATCTATTGTTCTAATGGAACCTACAAAGGATGCCGGAAAACGGAGCAAGAACTTTACGGAACGAGAAAAGTTATTGCTTATCGATATAGCTAAAGAGTTTGTTTCGATCATTGATAATAAAAAAAACTGATGGAACGACAGTAGAAGGCAAGATAAAAGCTTGGGCTGCACTCACTAATAAATATAATGCCACCTGTGGAAGTGGCCCTAGAAGTGAGAAACAATTGTATGCGTTTTATGACAAGCTGAAGAAGAAAGCTCGAAGAAACTTAAATAACGACAAAGTATTTTGGTTTTCTTTTCATTTAATATTTTATAAGTTAAGTAGGTACATACTTTGAAACATAAAACCTAAGTACATTTTATACTCAAGTGCATACGTTGAAAAATATAATAAAGTTTTCTGTAATTACAAACTAGGAACACCCACGCAAAAATTTTTTTTAAATCGAATACCTAGGTAGTTGCAGAGTTTAGCTGACCCCAGAAGAATCGTTTATAATCATACTTATTGTACTTTAATTTTAATCTTACTATTTTAGGCTGAAATGTACAAGACAGGACAGTATCCTTATTAAAACGATATCTTGCTTGGAATTCCTCATCCGAGAACATTTCAAACGGATTTCTTCGGGACCTCAAGTTTCTCGGTATCGGAAATATGTGCAACAAGCTCCATCACTTCCAAATCCGAATCTGATGAACTAGTGTACTCCATACTAACAAACTATTATTTAGAATGAAAATATAGTGATAACAAGATAAAAATAACAAGACTCTGGTTGTTTTTCACAAGAGAAATACAATTTATGTAAAATAACCTAAACTATCTAATGTCACTTAAAACGTCAAATAAAGTTATAGATTCGATAAACGACCAAATCCGGGCGGTTAAGTTGAACGAAGTTTAAACCAAGTTTACCTATTGCATAGGTGTTCAGAAACGTAAAATGTCAAGTTATTGAATCAATAGCGTTATGTAATAGATAAACTAGGTTTAAATGGACCTCAGAAACCGGGCATCAGGCAGCCGGGGCTACGAGCGATTGAAAACTTCTGACAATAAGTCTTACAATCGTCCAGCAACCTCTTACCTTCCTGCGATGCATGAAGAGACCCGTGCCCCAAATAACTTACGCAAAACACTTGTCATATTCCCAAACAAAGATACTCTATTGTGATATGGTAACCAAGCAAGGACATCACAAACAGAAAAATACAGCCAAACTGTGGCCATTTGCATAAAAACAGAAAATAACAAATTAATATACGTGTTATTTAGATTTTTATTGTTTTCTATTACCGAGAGATAGACGGAAAGACATTTTATTACAACGTTGATAACGATGAGCAAGAACTTACAAACGTACAAAGTTTGTAAGGTTTTGCTTGCCTTAACATGAGACGCCGTGTGGTTAAAAATACTACCTGGTGAAATAGTGTGGACACGCTAGAGATTTGAAATTACCTCTATTGTAATTCTTATTTTAAATCGAAAAATATGAATTTATGTTCTGAACATGCTTTCAGGTAACAGTGATTTAGTCAAATTTTAATGTGCATACAATATTACTACTATCACGTAGGAAAAAAGTAGGTAGGTACTATGAACAATTTATGATCAATCCGCTATTTTGTCACGTATCAAATTTTACGCGATAAATGAATATTTCCTATAGTATTTAACGTAAGAAACTGAAATATATTGATTTTGCTAAGAAGTATCAGGATGGCTGCAAAATTTGCAAAGTAAAAAAATTTTTTCCTTATTTAATTCGTAACGGCGAAAACGCTATCCGCCATCTTGAAACCATCTAAAGTATGTAAACAAACATCTTTCAGCCAGAGCCAGTGGACATTGATTATTATAGGACTTACATCAAAGTGATCTTCACATAAATACACCCGAGTTTCAATTGATAAAGAGTCGGGGTCTCATTTGGCAAGTTTGAGCCAAGTTTTTCGAATGTTAATTTCACTGGGTACACAAATCCACAACTTCCCGCCTTTTTTGAAGTGTTTTTTCATTCTCGAACAATGCAATAAAGATAATTGGTATATTTTGGACGTAAATTCGATGAAATCATGGTTGCGTTGTTGTTATTTAACTATGCTCAGAGATCACTTACAGAAAATTGAATGTCAAACTTTGTTTACAATTTTTTGGACTTCAAACCATAGACAAAAATGGCTGACCGCGTTGCTTTTAGGTCCTCAAAAAATATACTAAAATATCTTTTGGTCTAATGGAAGAGTTATTTACCGTTTACGACTTATTCGAAAAGAGAATCAAATAGCGGATTGTATCTTTTCATCTAGTATCCATTCGACAATAACAGTGCTTTGGCACTAAAACTTTTGTATGCACTACACATTGTCAACCTCATTCAGGATCACTTCAACCCTTGAATTTGTGTCGGAAGAGTCGAGGAGTCGAGGAGAGTTTTTGTTGACCAGGGAGCCAATTCTCACTTCATTAGCAAATAAGTCGTATACGACTCTATTGACTTATGACTTTTTACGTAGGATTCTACCTACGTAAAAAGTCGAGCTACAGCCAAAATCTGTTTTCTGAACGCCATGCTAGATTGAATTCGAATAAAAAAAGAAATGTCTAATGACTCTGTCGATTTATCTTATCTTATTTTTATGCGTCTAACCCGTCTAACCCTTTTAATATTTTGCGTGTACCAACGCTTTCAATTTGCATGGGCGAGATTCGGCCCCCATTTTTCTCTCTTTTCGATAAGCCTAATCATGTTGAGTAGAAACGGACCTCTCGTAGTTCGGTTGCTCTTCCGAGAAAAAAATATAAGTAAGTAATTCCGGAACCAATTTAAAAATGTCTAAGTTATTTATAAAAAAAAATCAATAACTTTGAGTAGAATGAAACGCGTATGACTAAGGAGTATTTTAAGTTGTATTTATAACAGTAAATAACACTTCCTGCGATGCAGAAAGAGTGCCCGTGCCCCAGCAGTGGGGACATACTAAGGGTTGATATCATAATATCAAATAACACTATTAACAGAAAAACCTAAAAAAAAATCTGTCCGATATAATTGTAGAATTTAATCAAGTAAAAGACTTCCAAGTGTACTTTCGTACTTACCAATAAATCATGCCTGTACAATAGAGAGGCTATTTCCGCCCTTAATAGAGCGCTTTGTTTTCTATAAACATAGCTCATCATAACGGTAAACATTAAACAACAAAAGAAAGCTTGCTCCATAAAGTTCAGGTTTTCGATAAGACTTGATAAGGAAATAATATTTCGATAAAGAAAATTCAATTTCCCTCACCCTTCTGCCGGGTATCTGCAATCCTAATAACAAATGAGTTTCTAAATAAATTGGAATTTCAGCAAAACAAATTCATGCTGTCGGCGTAAGCTTGCTATAAAGATTTTCGGAAGGGCAAAATGTGGCTTCTAAGGCCCCGAATGCACTTGTGGCATTACACTTAACTTCGTGTTGGTGTGGACAAACGTAATGAACAGAAAAAATGTCATAAATGAGCTTTTCTTTGGTGTTTAGTAATAATAATAATATACGTTTATTTAAGACCAATAATGCATAGTAATAAGTACTCACAAAGTGCTCATCAAGTACTCATTTAATAAGTACTCATAAAGTGATGATTTTAAAATATTTGTGATTTTTTCTAAATACAAATAAAAATTCACTTTTTAAATAAGGTCACCTAGGTGTGCTTGAATAAATCTCTCACAGAGATAAGCTCGCCTTTGTACATGTATTGTCTTAAATTGTATTTCTTTTTTGTGTTTTTCGTGGGCAATAAAGTATGGTAATAATAATAACAAGTACTTTTAAACTATCTAATGAATTTTAGTAAGAGGTTTGCCGAAATCATGTCAGCTAACAAACCCTAGTCTTTGCCTATCCCTCCGGGTTACAGGCGTGAGTTTATGTAATTACTGTACAACTATTTATTTGCCCCACTGTACCTTCAGCATGTCGGCTGCGCGAAAATGTGAAGTTTAAAACCCGATTGGTTTTGGTAAGCATCAAAATTGACTCGCCGACTATAAAAGTGGTCTGGAAGTCTTCAAGCTTGTATTTATGAGATTAATGATTAATAGGACAATTCTTTCCACGGCCAAGATCGACGCGGAAGAAAGGGCTTCAGTTAAGGCGCTCCACGTAGTAAAGCTGGCGCCAGGAGTTACAAAAAAAAATTGTTATTAAAATACAGATCGTAGGTATTTGTAAAATATGTCAGCACAATCCCACAATCGTTTAAAAAGTTCTTTTAAGGACTCTTAGGCCCACTTCCGTCAGTCCGGGTTAACACATTTAACTCGAGTTAACCGATTAAATCGATGATATTGCATGCGAAATGATCGATTTACCCCCTGTTGCTGGTACACTAACAAGCCGTTAATCTACTGTTAACAGCTGTCAGTTGGCCGAAGTGCGTACGAAAAAAAAACATTTGACACCTGTTAACCATACATTAGTAGATTCTTAATGTACGAGAAACTGGGGGTAACCAGTTAACTCGAGTTAATTGAGCTAACCCATGCTGACGCAAGTGGGGCTTAAACGTGAACGCAGAAATGACGTAAAATACAATAAGAAAAACTTATAAGGGTTATGTAGTTATTAGAAATTGAATTAGGAAATATATTTTTTAACGTTATTTTGTGTCTCACTCGTAATACAGAAGATTGTCAAACTTGGTATAATAATGATATTATCACTAAAGTACATATAGCAAGTAATAATGGCCAAGTCTATGCTTCAGAATCCTGAACTGCAGTGCTATTCACTAACGCCGTTCGCTCGTGGGTTCGATCGAATTCGTATTCAGTAATTTAAGCTACCCCAGCGCTACGGCGGTGAAGTGAACTAGTTGTGCAGGTGGGATATTGACCCTTATTTCTATGAAGTTACGTTTAAAACAAAGAAAGTTCGAATCTCGACTCTATTACATCTGTCAAATAACCCTTTCGCGTACAACGGCAAAATAATTAATAAAATTTTTTTTGCCGAGGGTAGTAAACTGACAGTTAATGCTTTCAAAAAGAGCCTGTCACCTCAGTCATCCGAGACCACGGCACCTGAAAAAGTGGCAAAATGTCGGAAAAATGTAATAAACGAGTAAAATCCGTATAATAACAGTTTTGATTAAAATATGATCTTTTTTTCAAAACTATTTGTCAATTAACAGGTAGTTAGAGTGCTTTGATTTTCGCTCTCAGCACCGCTCGCAAACTCTAGGATTTATGCAAATTCAATCGAAACATTTTACTAACTTCCACTATTCCTCCTTCTTCGTTAGTCTTTTTTTGAAGTCGATTTATCTAATTTTGCATTTTCAGCTTATGCAAGTTATCATTTGGGGATATTGACCCAAAGACCCCAGGGTAAAGGTGAAAATATTATTAATATTAAGCATTGATAATCCTACTATAATAAGGCCGCCAATTGTAGTGTACTATGTTATTATTTAAGTCTCTTATGTAATTCTTGGTAAACATGGGGTAAAGAATATTCTGTCTATTTCTATATAATATTGCATATGTCAATGTTTTTCAAGTAGTTTAGATGATTGTTAGTACTCAATTAGACAATAATGGCTTATTGGAATTACATGAATTATGTACAGATAGACGAAGCTCTGAATTGAGACAAAGGCTACTTGATATCCCGCCAACGCGGTCTGAACTAATCCTGCGCAGACGAAGTCGCGGGCACCAGCTAATTTACCATATTGGCATTAGCAAAAAGTTCGTGTACCCATGAAAGGGTTAATTCGATCGTGAGCTCACATCACCATTCACATCACACTCACTTGTGCGTGACGTTTAATTCGTATTCAGAAGCAAAATACGCACAAGTCACAAGTGATGTTGCCATGGGTTACCTATTAGGGATGGAACACCAATGTTTGTCAGTCGAAAAGTCAAATTATTATTTTGTTCAGCTTAATTAGCCAAACGCTGCCAAATATTTCTTACAAATAAATCGTTCTGCTTCATTTTTTTAAAGTCTAGGCCTTTTCTAGTTTTCGAGTCTACGTCTTGTGGATAAAAGTTATATTGTTGACCAAAGAGTACCCACCGGTGAAGCTTTCTTCTTCTACAGATAAACAAAGGTAACCGCAAAAATGTATTTTAAATATTTCTAACCGAGACATTGGCTTAAATTTATCACACTTATGTATGATTAATCAATTGTATAGGCAGTACAAAATGCTTGAAATACGTTGTAACAAATTTCACATTGCGTGTCATATAACCTTCCCTGCTTAAAAAAATCACGAAATTTTATTCCAGTTTGAAGCTCAATCAGCTATTTGAAGGCTCCTGACACCAACATACTCAGGTGCTCCATCAGAAGTAATGATCGCTATTAAGATATGTGCGGAAATGTATTTGGGACAATATGGCATGGTTAGCTCTACATTAATTTTGCACGATCTACATAAAGGGGATCTGAGAAAACCACAAAATCTGCAACGGTTGTTTCTTTATTTGGAGACCTCTCTGGAGATCACGAATCCCAGACCAATATTCGTCTACCTAAGGACGAAATCAAAAACCTTGGCCAAGAATTTGAAACCTTTTATGAAAGAAACAGAAGGGATATTTAAAAAAAACATAAGGTTAGTACTCATAGTAACGAAGAACCTTGCCTCAGCAAACGTGATTTGGTACATTAATTCTTGGCCCTGCCATCAAAATGACATCTTGCAATCAAGATGAAACTAGTAGAAATACTAGTTTCCTATTGATATTAAAGTAATAACATTCTTAGATTGTTCTACAAATTTTTTTATTTTAATTATGAGTCCTTGATGTTGTATTGGTAAACACATTTTGCGTAATAAATAATTGGTAGTTATCTTATCATCCATAAATCTTTTCCAGACTTCTGATGCCGACTGAAATATTTCAAGGATTGCTATTTCACTGAGAGATGTCTCCCATGACAGCCATGTGTTTAACAAAAACCCTATAAGGCACCATCTCATCAATGTGCTGAGCTCTGTAAAAAGCGAGGCTTCACTGGGTAAACAATTAGCTAAATCTATTGCAATTTATATATTTTATGAGCCTATACTTTTATTGTACTACTTCTGAATTAAATCTGTATTTTCTAGGTGACTCACGCTATACTCCGAGAGAGCATAGATAATGACAACTCTGGTTGAGGATACTCCAGCCCTCGGTAGAAGAATTAAACTAAAAAGCAATGCATAGCATGTAACAGTTCTTGATGCCCCCCAAGGAATGGTCCCCACCATTCCCTAGATGTCAATAATCGAGAATTACAAAAAGAAATGCAGATTGTGCATCATCTCGAGATTAAGGTGGAATAATAAAAATAACGTAGCATTGTTTTTAACCTGTTTTAGCAAAATGGTGTTTTAGACCATACTCCATGAATCTAGACGGTGAATTTTAAAAATAATTATTAAGTTACTGTTACTTTAGAAATGCCACATATTTTTACACGAAATTTCTGGAAGATTTATTTAAATTGGTTGATTTAAATTTGAAATAAATATTTTTTACTATAAATAAACAATAAAAAATGTACTCTGTACATTTATTAAATAAAACGAATTGATTATTCAAATTATTGTTTTAAGTCACCAACATTATACTCATTAATAACCTGCAACAAGCAAGGTACGTAGGTATATAGGTATAATCCACAGCACATTATAGTCATTAAATCCAGACTACATGTCGACCTTTATACGTATCTTTCTGTACAGTTGGGTACAAATCGAAAATACTCATAGGTAGTACCTATATGGTAACACTATTATATGCCAATGAGAAAATTCAAATTTGAGCACAACCTCTATGATCTGAGGGCACAACCCTGTATTTTAGGACCACAACCAACATGATACATTTTTGTTATTTATTTGGTCAAAGTAGTTTGTGTTAAGTGACATCTACAAAACAACATTTTAAATCATTACCATTATTTTATTATGCTAATGCATAGAAATATTTAAACTATTAAGTGCCAATTACTCTTTACTTGCTACTAGATTGAATTGTAAGCCAAGGTCGATAACACTATCAGGCATCAAAAGTTATAATTCATTCTAGTAAAAGAACTAGTTTTAGTATAACGAAATAAACTAATTTAAAAACGTCTCTTTAAATATGAAACTATAAAATTATGACTTACTATTTGACCTCCGAAAACATCTTGACGACCTCTGTGGCGTAGCGGTAGCGCTACTGCCTACCATGCAAAAGGTCTCGGGTTCGAATCCCGGCATGGGTGAAATTTCTAGCCTCTAACTAGGTTTTTAAACACTTATAAAAAGAACGAATCCTTAGAGCTAAACAAAAATACGTTCCGTTTTTTTATTTCGAACTTAAAATGGGAGCTTGAAATTAAGTTTAAAAGTTGATTTGATATTACATATTCCATTCCCAACACATAAGTATTTTTTTATTTCGAACTTAAAATGGGAGCTTGAAATCAAGTTTAAAAGTTGATTTGATATTACATATTCCATTCCCAACACATAAGTATTATAATTACACGTATTGAACACCTACGATGATTAATAATTACACTAATATTAAAACAATCCATTTGTTGCGCTTCCAAACAATCCAAGTGCATTAGCCACAATTCGGAACGCGCGAAGTGAGTGATACAGACAGGCAATATTAAAAATTCTTCGTTAACGTGCGCGCGTGCTCAAAGAAATGTAGGTTAGGTACGCTTAATTTTGTGAAAAAGATGGTGGTACAGTGTATTGAGTGATTGTAAGAAAAATTGGCTCACACCTAGACGCTGTGAAGTATATTGACCAGTCCAAGGGAGCGAAGAATACGATCGGCTACTGCTACTACCAGATCACGGATGATATTTATATTGAAGATTTAGTGCTCAAAGGGTGATTTTCAAGACTAGTATGTACCTATGAGTTTTTTTCTAAATACATGGCATACTGTTGGTACGAAGTTGTCGGTGCGCGTCTCCGACTCGCATTTGGTCGGTTTTTTATGATTTTCATAACGTAATTTGATTTAATACAATTAAAATATGGTTTAGTACTATTTACTTAAATTTTGTTTTATTTTACAGCCCTCGTCTCTCAATCGGGAAGATAAGTAGGAATGCGTATGTCAATATAAGGTTGTGATAGAAATGTGACGTCTTTAGAACTTCATAAGGGCTGGTACTTTAGTATTTCTCAACGTCTTACTGACGTTTTGTGATACTACATAAGACGTACGATGCACGGCATACATATGACGTCACTTGCACGTCATATGGTGTCGTATATCCGACGTCTTCAACTGACGTCGTAAGGCTGTGACAAATTCACGTCATCTGAGGGTTAACCCAACGTCGTAAAATGACGTCTTTTACGTCGAAGAGGACTGTATATGGACGTCAAAATGACGTAGAAATGCTACCTGGGCGTAATACAGAGAATAATGTAAAGAGGTTCGAAATTTCACTGATGCCGGTGAGTCGCCCATTAGCTCAGTTGGAAAGAGCGCTGGCACGGGTAGCCAGAGGTCGCGGGTTCGAATCCCGGCATGGGTGGAATTTTTAGCCTCTAAATAGGTTTTTAATAATTCATGTTTATAAAATTACTCAATATCTGTGACTTTGAGTACACAAAGTTTATCCAGATTGAATGTATTTATTTATATTCTTTTTAAGGCACTAACCTGTGCTAAGGACAATTTAATAAAACTATTTATTTAGAGGCTTAAAATTCCACCCATGCCAGGACCACTGGCTAACCGTGCCAGCGCCCTCCTGATAAACTGAGCTTATTATTCCGGTATTTACACTATTTCATTCGGTACGATAGCAGTTATGACTACCATACCTCAGCTCCCTTAGCGCTGCATGCCGCTCACACCGGGTACCGGCAGAATACCAGCGCTGAAGTTCTTCCTGAACTTTCAGCACATGATGAGTCGGAGCCTATTCACATTTGCCACACCTAGGTTGATCACTCCCAGTCCATTACATTGCCTAGGTACACTACAGTACCGTGTATGACTTATCTTCTGGGTTTTTTTGCTTTTTATGTATGCTACTGTTTTATTATTGCTTTGGACTGGTATTTGGTTTTGTATTGCTATGCATTGTATACGTGTGTGTCTTATGTGAATAAATGTTTTATCTATCTATCTATTTATCTATCTAAAGTACAAAGTACTGCCGGAGGTCGTGGTTTTGTTTGGATGTACATTTGAACAAATACATAGCCTCAGTATCAGTGTATTTACATCTTTGTCACCTAGCTGGTTTACCTAAACCTACTTCGTAACATCACAAACATAAAGCCACGCCGCTCGTGGCCTAGGCGAACCGAATGATTGGAATCAATCACTTGACTTAAGCAACAACAGGCGCAGTCAGGTGCTGGATGGGTGACCGTATTGTGACTACTGCTTGTGATATTTTTTCCGAGCGCTTCCGTGCTTCGCAAGGCATGCGAAGCCGATAGCGCCTTCTGTCGCGCAATGGAAGTCGTTAAGCCATGTCAGAGGCTTCAGTTAGTTTATCCTGTTTTCTCCGCACTCAGCCTCATAGTTGGGCCATTGTGAGATCACTCCAGCCAGCCAATCTTTTTTCAGAAAGCCAGCAGTGCACCCAGGTCACTGCTGGCCTCCCGAACGATCCCAGCTTTCCTATTATCGATTTTCGTTGCACTTCCACGCTCCCTCAGTGAATGAACACGTCGCGGGTAGTTCGTCTTCCTTGAGGCATAGTCGACATAACGGGATGTCGGTCAGTCCCATAGCGTGGAGGTGTTTATTCAGTGTTCAATGGCTCGTCATAAGTGCCATGGCTTTGCGCAGATCGCTGCATGTGAGGCGTTTCGATATTGTTGGTAGGGCCTCTCTAGCTTGTTTGCATTTCGTTTCTGTTTTCCATAGTTCAGCATGATGGGTTTCTGTTTGCAATCTTAATGTCGGAGGCCTTATGGGCAGCTTGATAACTTAAGGCCCGCCTCTGTCTTATAATCCTCCACTAACCCAGGCTTGGCCCCGTGGTAGAGTGTGACCTAACCTTAAGAGACCCGTGCTCCAGCGTGTGGACATACAAAGGGTTGATATCAAAAAAGGGCACCTCTGTATCCCAGAGGGGTGAGCAGATGCAGGGACTGCCAGTTGCTATTATACGATCCTGGTTAATTACTATTACTTCATCGCCATTTATTAGTCGTTGCATGCGAGACGGTTTTGGGTACGTTTTATCCTGCCCTTTGCTGACACGTCCCCTATTCGACCAAATACGGGTCGAAGTATGTTCGCCTGGAGCGTTTCTTACCAGTCATTCCACTCACATTCGCCATTCCACCCACATTATATTTATTCTTTCTTACTTCATAATAATTAATGTTCTTAAAATATACAGTATATGATATACATCCCACTGTAGAGCACAGGTCTTCTTTCAGAAAGAATATAGGCTTGATCACCACGCGTGCCCACCTCAGATATGCGAACAGCGAGTTATATGAACATATCAGCCAGTCAGGTTTCTTTACGATGTTATCATTCACAATTAGCGAGTGGTATTTCTACTTTAACTTCACAAATGTGCCTGAGATACATAACATTACTATAATAATACTGGTTTCAACAAAAAATAATGAGTTATCTTCTACATTATGGGATTCGATCGTGAGTTCACTTATAGGAGAGTAACTTTTGATTTTGACAGATGTAATCGAATTCATGTGCGAGTTCATGATCGAAGTGAGCTGCGAATCGAACCTTCAGAATACCAATTTCATTGACATTTGTAGTTCTCTTCACCGCCGTAGCGCCAGTGTAGAATTAAGTCTTGATTTAAAAGCAAACTATTCGTTTGTGTGTGTGTGAAGTGTGACCAGATGCTGGCCGGAAAATATTGACAAAGTTTGGAAAAACTGGGTCTAACCATGACGGAGTATAAATATGAAAAAAATACGTTCTATGCGTAAGTACGTTCATATAACACTTTCTATTTAACATTACATCGAGTGTAAATTACTGTGTCAATGTTTTTATCTGTAAATAGAAAAAAAAACAAATAAAGAAACGGTAGTCTACTTGAAAACACACTCAGTGTTTTCGTGCTAACCACCCAAATTATGTAGATGTCATATTTAAACGCTCCGAAACGCTAAAATATAAAACGAAACAAAAGTGCCAAGAAATGTGTTTTTTAAGATTTCTGTTTTTGATTTACCTACGGCGAAAGTGTGTAACAAATTAATAATACAATTCGGCTTTGTGCGAAATCCCCCACTAAATAGTTTACTGAAATAAAAAAAAACGCAGAATAGATTAATACGTCTCTCTTTGTGTTCGAGTCTGACTCGCGCTTTGCTAGATTTTATCTATATATTATATTATAGAACTACATAACATATTGTAAGAAGGCGAACATAGAAAAGCTGTTATTAGTGACTTATACATGTTCTCTTTACAGTTCCATCGACGACTTGAAATTCGTAAATGAGTCAGTCAACTTGTTAAATGAATCATTTACACAATGATAAGGAGTAAGACGTCATGATTGTGCAACATCAAAGAGTGGAACGTCGTTAAGACTGCGGAAGAGCTATTCAGAATTGCACGGAACAGAGAACGCTGTAAAGAACTTACTACCAACCTTAATTAATGAAGAAGCACTTTGAGAAGAAGAAGAAAATCCACGGCAACTAAACTCGGTCACCAAACTACTTGCTAATGTGCGTTAATATGACGCACATATAAAGCGTCTAATAAACAATGTTATTAACGGTGTGATATTAGTAGCTTGTCGATCACACGCAAAATACTAAAGATAATATGCTTTTGGATTTTTCCAAAGCTGTCGAAACTGTCTCTGTTCCCATTCTGCTGGATAAACTAGAAACCATTGGAATCGGAGAGTTGCCCTTTCAAGGCAATGTAAATGAGCGACAAGTTAGGATTGGTGACTACACGTATGATATAGGCGTATGGCGTGCTCCCCAGAATTCCGTGTTATGTCTTGAAAGAGCTTACAGAGCTGTGATAAAAGTAATACTTAGTGGTTCAGTCAGATACTCGATTACACTTTTATATTGAGACTTGATTGATTTCCTCACAAAATTATTAACCAGAAACAAAACATCTATGACCTACGTTCCCCTAGTACTTAAGAATCGACAGAGTATACCAAACGTTAGCCCATAGAACCAAACTTTCCCGGTGTCATTTTTATGTAGTAGGTTCATACACTTTTAATAAATAAAAAAACGTAAAGCCCAAACAACAAAATAGTTCCTTCGTCTTAACTATTAAATAACGGAAAATCTACTAAAACCCATACAGTAAAACCTAGCCCACAAATAAAGTTATCGTACCTCATCTTTCTCTTCTCATTTGTTTCAATTTATTTTTCCTATAGAGACATACATAGCACGAACACTCCCCGTTCACACAAACACAATACACATACGAAATTACCCCACCATCTTTCCCTCATGCTCGCTACTTTACACACGTTTACTTACCGTCCATTACACTGCACCTATCGATTTTTTGCTAAGGTTAAAATAAGATAAGAATAATGTTGATTTTATTCATTTATAATTTCTAATTATGTACAACTTATTGTGTAACCTTATTTAATAAATGCATGTCCTAATTATACAGTGTATATTTGAAATCTAATGGTAGTTGGCGTTGACGTCTGAGATACAGTGTTCAACATTAGTTCAGATGTCATCGTTTTTTTTTGTAATGCACGCACTAGTAGGCTCGATATTATTGTGTAAGGAATGTATTGCCTATATTTTTAAAGAATAAAAATTACTGAATTACTGAACTACCTGTAAGCAAATAAATCAGTAATCGTGGCATTTTTATTTTACTCGTATGGTAACCCCACGAGAATTGCTTCTTATGCCAGCGACTTGGATACACTGTATACTGCCAATGATATAATCTTTTTATACATTTCAATAGATTTAGGCTAATAAATACTTAGACTGTACAATTTTAGACAACGCAACATGTTTGTAAGATTTTTTTATAGCATCGTTTTGCCAAAACATGCGAAACAAATTATAGCCTACGACTTCGACTGAAGTAATATTAGTGTCAACCCCTATGCCAGGAATGTCATATTTTCGGGTTCTGAAGGTCAAATTAAGGTGAGTGTGAGGTGAACGACGAGGTGACCGACGAAGTGACCGACGAAGTGACCATCGAAGTGATCGACGATCTTACTGAATCGACATGCTGAAGAACATTTTTATGACGTAGTACATTGATACTACGGAATGGTATTACGGAATAGTATTACTATGGTACTACGGAACTACAAAATGTTTTTTTACTGATGTACATTTTGTAAAGTGTCCTACATTGTCCCTTTTGCCATCTTACTCCACATAGGTATGTATCTTCGAGAGGTATGTATCTGGTATCTTCGAAAAGCGAGCCACCGGCGCCGCCGCTTCCTTTAAAGGGCTATTTTTGGAATGAGCTATTTCCCTAGACGCTTCAATTAGAGTTTATATTTGGCAATAACTTTTGTCCTATGAGATTTTTTCACAGATTTGAATTGTGTCAAGGTTGTCAATATGTAATTTTATTTAAAACGCTTTCTTCTAATGTCGCAGTCTTTAGTAAATCATTGTTCTGCCAAGTCCATTCTTTAGCCCATAGAGATATCAATCAGCTAAACCCCTAAAAATGTATAGGTATTCTTGAAGAAATCAAAAGTTTCACAAACCAAAAGTAGAAAAACTAACTTTATTATAATGACTAAAAAGCTAATAATGTATACGGTACACGAACATGGATGTATGCTTTACCAAAAACTGTAACCGAATTACCAGATAAGTTACAAAAACTATTTATGTGCTCTGATAAATTTAAACTTAAGATAAAGAATAATTTTATTAACAACTATAAATAAGTCAAAAGACCGTACCTACGGATTGTGAATGGCTGCTACTTATTGTAATTAATTTCTAAATATAGCGCGCCAAAACGTACGTTCCGTAGGCCTTTCTTAAGTTGTGCATGTAAAAATAAAAACTAAGAACGACCGCCGCTAACAGATAAACCGAACAGGTTTCCGAGAGCGGCTAGATTTCAAGAAACACTTGTTATTTTACATATTTCACAAAAAATAAATAAAAAAAAAACAAACTCTATCTGACATGTTTTAAGAACTGCGCATTTTAGAAATAATCCTGGAAATAATAATCTAACGATATTTTTTACGTCAGACAGTGATTAATAACTTCATAATAAAATATCTGTATTATTACGAAGTTATTATCGTATCGGAAAACGCACAAAGTTTCTAATTTACTTTTGAATTATAAGGCACCAAAGTGTTTTTCATCCTAGTAAGAGGAGTACTTGCTAGCTTTAGTATAGCAAAACAATCGAAAAAATGTTCTCCGATTTTCGCGATATTTTCTAAATGAGATATTTCTCATAATTTTAGTTTCACCAAACTTGCCGTTACTTATTTTTGTTAGACCCATATTGTAACATCGAGGTCGACGCAAAGTTCATGCTAAGCCATTCATACTAAACAGATTTTTAACGATCTTCGTAAACGGTCGTACCCATGCAAATATCTTCTGCAGTGAGTTGCCGCAGCTCTGCGTGAATACGCGCAAACGCAGTTTTGTTAACGCAATCTTTTGTAATCCACTTTCCATCTTTCCTGCGATCCCTTTTGAAGTGTTTCTCATTACAGTTTTAATTTTACTCGGCAAAAGGTAACCTAAATTGCTAAAGCTGGATTAGAAATCTAATTATAAATTTTGTTTCGTTAAACTTTCTTGTTGGGGGCGTTAAATAAACAGTGATATTTTACATTTTATTTTCAGTCGCAATGAATCTTAAATTGAATAACGATGTGCGAAATCCAGGCAATACGAAATCTAAGGCCTTGACAATAAAGGTAAGTCAGACAACAGCTGAAACAAAAAATATCCGACAAACGGACTGCTTACAATTCACTACTGCAGGCGCTAACCTAGGTACTTCCATTTCCTATAAAATAATTGATTTACCTATTTTGGAACGTAACTTCATAATTAACTTTTGTAATTTTTGCCGAGGGTAGTAAACTAATAGTTAATGCTTTCAAAAAGACGCCTGTCACCTCAGTTATCCGAGACCACGGCACCTGTAAAAGTGCCGAAACGTCGGAATATTGTAAAAAAAATATAATAAACGAGTGAAATCCGTATTAAAACAGTTTTAATTACTTCCATCGAGTTTATTTGATGAATTTAGCTAAGCAGTCGAGTTGTTGGTTATAATTTCTTGCAGTTTTTAGTTTTGTATTGTTTTTATTTTAATTGATTTTTTTTATTCGTGTTATGGGAATTTCATGTGGATATCATGGAACTGGCGTGAACACGAGGATTTGATTGAGATTTGTTTGTTGAAATATGACCATTGCTTAAGGAGTCTTGAGGGATTATAGAATAGGCCATACATACATACATAGAGCCCAAACATATGACCCTCCTTTTGGGCTTCGCCGCAGTAGGTTAAGAGATATTTATGCAGGTAAGCGAAAAATGTACACAGTACAATATGTCTCTTCAATCTATGCACACTCACGATTTCATGGTGAGAAGTTTTCTATTCAGGTGTTCTTTATTATAATTATTCACCAAACGGGTTTTAAAATAAACTCACGTGTGTATCATATACATAAACTCACCCACGTATTTTATTGGTACCTACATGTTGCTACTTTTCCACGTTTAAATGTAAAATAAGGATTTTGCTGTAAGCACGTTGCGTCTGAGAATTCTTGCGAGACGCTTTTATACAGAGACTAAATCCTACTTGCTAGTAATTGCTTACATTTGTCAGATTCTTTACTGTTAATAAAAGAATGTTTCTGTTAACTGTATAGCTAGAGTCTGCAAATCGTCAAACCATAACCGCGCATGCATAGTCGAGATAACTTTTCAGGGGTAAGAAATAACATGTCTTTGGTTTATATGTGTATTTTTTTAAATTAAACACGAAAACTGCTCTAACTTTAATTGATTCTACTGGTTAATACGTGTATGTTATGTGCAATGCCTCACTGAATGAAACAAATATGTGGTTTTTACGATTTTCTTTGTCAAGTGTAATAAAAATAAACATGGAAATTGGTTATATTTATTTATACTTACAAGGTTTTCCCTCTATGCGCTTTCCTTCAGGAAATTTGACTTCAGTGAGAAAAATCCAATTTCATTTGACTTCTAAAGGAAAAACCTACTCATTATAGCCTAATTCAAAAGAGTTATTGCCTAGGCTTACATACCAGATAGAGATTTTTGTATAGCATTTACATTCACATGTAACCACAGACTAAATAAAAACGAAAATAAATTAATTTAAAACTCATGTACGGGACTCTAGCACAGAGTCACGTATTTGTGCCGTTTGGTGTCGAGACACTCGGACCGGAGGCGCAACTTTTCTTAAAGATCTATCGTCACGCCTCATCAACACGACACGACCAAGGACCCCAGGGCTTGCTATTACGTCGGTCAGAGGACAAGTGTCGCCATCCAGCGAGGCAACGTAGCCAGAATACTGGGGACCCTTCCCAGAGGCAGCCATGATCTCGATGCAGTTTTTTTATACTTAGTTATGCGTGGTTTATTTTATTTTATTTCATTTAAGATTTTAATGTACATAGTACGATTTTTTCTATTATTCATCAATTAATATTGGAAAATCTAATACATCTTATTTGATAAAAGAAAATCGAAAGATGATTTTTGACCCTGTAAATCTATGGACATCACTACTTAATTTACTCTTATTTTGACCTGAAAGCATTTCAGTTAATTTTAGAATTTTGTACCAGACACTGCTTAACAATGAGTATATAAATTTACGCCACATGTATGTGAGGAAATCTGAATGTCTGGGGTGCTCAAATACCTCAGCGCTTGAAATTGCCAATCTGCTGTGGGCACGCATGGTTATTAAGACCATACTCTCTCTCTCTGAGAGAAGGTCTGTGCTCTGCGTGGGACGTTTGTAGGCAACATAAAAAAAAGAATTTTGCTGGACTGATCACCGACACCGAAATCTATGTTGCTGGCATTGTTTTGAAAAAAAAAAATGTGGAGATTTCGTGTCTTCGTTAGCATCTTCTCCACGTACAGTCGCGTGCGGTAAAATGTAAACACCTTAGGACCTTGTCACATTAACCTCTTCTAGACCGATGTATAAAAAAAAATACTATTTCGATTTTGACAAGGTTCTGAAATGCATACTTGTGAGTGCTTGTGACTGTGTTCTATTAATTGTAAAACTAAGAGCTTTGATGTTCATTTCGTAAACATTTTGTTTTTATAGTGAATAAAATTGTTTCGACTTGCTTTGAGGTCTGCTTAAGATTTTAATAGTCCGCCCTCAAAGTTAGTACGTTACTTTTATCCCAATTGCCTAACTAAGAAGCTATTGATTGACTTGGGGTACGGTTGAGGCGTAGGTGTAATCTCGTGCTCTTAGGGGCATGCTAATAACGTAACGACTAAATCCGTATTCAATTAGGTCATGTTAGAATTCAGAACTACGTTTTCAGGGTGGGTACAGTCATCGACCCCTTGGAATTATACACACTACTCGGCACTACGAATCTAGCATGTTTTGCATAGTGAAGTGTTGCTGAAAGTACCAAAGAGTATATAAAAACCTATTTAGAGGCTAAAAATTCCACCCATGCCGGGATTCGAACCCGATGTCGCTGCCTGTACGCAATACAGAGAATAGTGTAAAGAGATTCAAAATTTCACTGATGCCTGTGAGTCGCCCATTAGCTCAGTTGTAAAGAGCGCTGGCACGGATAGCCAGAGGTAGCGGGATGAAATCCCGGCATGGGTGGAATTTTTAGCCTCTAAATAGGTTTTTGAAATTGTCCTTAGCACGGGTTAGTGCATTAAAAATAAAAATAGTACAAAGAGTATAATAACCAAAATTACTGTAACAGACTGAGGGATAATAAGTACAACCGGAGTTACTAATGTAAAAAATGTAAAGAATAATAAGAAGATGTAAATTTGTTGATCTCTGTGGCATAGCGGTAGCGCGTCTGCCTACCATGCAAGAGGTCCCGGGTTCGAATCCCGGCTGGAGACAAAAAAGCTCAGGTCTTGGATGTATACATGTTTGTGATGTTGTTGTTTCTGGTTCCCACGATACAGGGAATCTTAGTGTGGGGCCAGAAGCAATTTATTTGCTTGTACTCGTATGTAAATGTATATATATTATAATAATATATAAAAAAACATAAAAAAACTTTTGAAGTTCTCGTGGCATGTTTACAACGTATAATTTTATAGTGACTTGTTTCTAGCTTATAACATAAAATAAATTGATGAAAATCCTTTATTTTATGTTATAAGCTAGAAACCCTTGTATAACTAATTTCAAAATGTAATTTGAGTACAAAATGGTTGTCTGTCACACACCTAATGTACAGGAAAAGTTATGTTGATTCATTTCTTTTATGGTACTTTATTGAGTGTCACTTACCTCTGTTGGTCTCAAAGACTTTTCATGTTCATCAGTACCATTGCCTTGTGGTTGGTATCATAAAAATGGGAATTGATACTGTACCATTTTTCCAAAATCTATTAATGTAGTTTGTAATTGCTGAAAAGTAAATTCTTAGATTAAATAGATAAAATGTTCTTTATTGTACAAAAAAATTACGGTATCTTTAAAATAACATAAAAATATAGTGCATACAATATATTTCTAGGTATGGTGTCTTAATGACTCTTTTCAGTAGCTACAACGATCCAAAATAGTTCTTGCTGATCCACTTCGAATTTCCACCCTGTGTAAACACTGTAGTTGAATAATACAATTTATTATAGTACATAAAATTAACAACCTACATGTAAACCGGAGGTTAGTTAATAGCATCGTGAATGAACGTTATGGTACAATGAAATTTATTTCTGCATCCCTGAATGCACTGTTTCCCCTCTAAGCGCTTTCACTCCGGCTGTTTGTGGAACCGTTAGCGGAACTCACATTCCTAGAACTATCAAGAATATATATAGAACTATACTATGAACTATCAAGAATATATATAACTATATATAGAAGATTTAGTTTTACTCGAATCCAGTTTAGTAGGTACTTACTAAAGCCGGATGGGCCTTTAAGGGATGTCAAAGGCGGACAAACTTCGATCAAAGAGGGAATGTATTAGCAAAGGGAATGTGAAAAATAGGGAATGTGTTAGCAAAGGGAATGTGAAAAATAGGGAATGTGTTAGTAAAGGAAATGTTTAAAATAGGGAATGTGTTAGCAAAGGGAATGTGAAAAATAGGGAATGTGTTAGGTAGCAAGGACAAAGAGTACCCGAAAAAAGTACATGCATGCAACGACTAATGAAAGTTATTGAAGCGAAAGTGGTGTGTCAGATTATGGTTAGTAGCAAATCCTGGTCTCTGCCTGCCTGTAGGATATAGGCGTAAGTTTATGTTATTCATTATGTTATATACCTTCTGAGCAAAACAAGTTGAGCCCTGAGACAAACTGAAGAGGTGTGTACTCCTCAATATACAAACATTTACTTAGGGTATATATTTTTTTTTAATAACCTCTAACCCGTGCTAGAGACCATTTTAAAAAACCTATTTAGAGGCTAAAAATTCCACCCATGCCGGGATTCGAACCCGCGACTTCTGGCACCAGATGTCGCTGCCTGTACGTATACAGATAATATTGTAAAGAGGTTCGAAATTTCACTGATGCCGGTGAGTCGCCCATTAGCTCAGTTAGAAAGAGCGCTGGCATGGATAGCCAGAGGTCGCGGGTTCAAATAACCTCTGGCACCAGATGTCGCTGCCTGTACATAATACAGAGAATATTGTAAAGAGGTTCGAAATTTCACTGATGCCGGTGAGTCGCCCATTAGCTCAGTTGGAAAGAGCGCTGGCACGGATAGCCAGAGGTCGCGGGTTCGAATCCCGGCATGGGTGGAATTTTTAGCCTCTAAATAGGTTTTTTAAAATATACAGTTACCTTTTTTATGTAGCATAAAAAAACGTCCCCCTGCAGGGCACAGGTCTGCAGAGCTGGCAGTTGGCTTATTTTCTGATAAACTTAAATTCGAAATAGAGTAAAGTACAAATTCAACTTCAACTTGCACTTTGCACATTTTTTGAACCGCGTTTCAGGCAAGCTTAATATATCTTCAGGGATTTTATTAGAAGCCCCACGAAGGATGTATTAAGCTTTGCCAGCCTAAATCTTGGGATCGTAAGGTTATTTTTATTTCTAGTATTTACATTGTGTTGGCTACCTATAGTTTTAAATTTACTGATGTTTGTCCTGACATACATAATATTTTTATAGATATGACTGACGACCTCTGTAGCGCAGCGGTACCGCGTCTGATTACCATGCATCCCGGGTTCGAACCCCGGCTGAGGACAAATAAAAACCCCAGGTCTTGGATGTCTAAATGTTTGCGATGTCGTTGTTATATGATATGATAGTGTGATATGATAGTGTGTATACAAGATATGATAGTGTGTATACAAGATATGATAGTGTGGGGCCTGAAGTGTATGAGCTGTATGTAAATGTTATGTTATTTACTATCTGGCAACTGTCAGGACGTTAGTTTCTTTCTCGTATTCGTAGTAAGTGCATAGTAATGGGTAAATTGTATTCAGTGTTTGAACACTCTATGCTTGTGACGCACATCACGCTCGTCTATCAAGAGATACCTATATGTATTAAGTGAAAGCTCTCGTTCCCTGAGAATAGTGAGTTTCACGCATAAATTATCTCATTTAAACTCAACGCTTGTATTCCAGAGGAGAATGACAAGACAATGGCTTACTTATCAACGCTACAATAATTCTAATATAGAGCTATATGGCGGGTAGAACAATGGATTTGGAAGCGAGAGACCCATGTTCGATTCCTAGTTCGGGCATGTGCCAATGACTTCTAGATATGTTCATTCGTGAAGTTATGGTTACCACTCGCTAACGCAGAAGAAAAACATCGCAGGGAAACCTAGAAGTCTGAGGTGTTCAAATACGTCAGCGCTTGAAAAAGCAAAGCCGCGGTGGGCACCCGTGATAATTAAGCCCGTACTCTCACTCTGTGAGAAGGCCTGTACCCTGTTGTGAGACGTTTATAGGATAGTATATAAAAAAGAGCTACAGACTAAAACTTAGATTTGTAAGCCTTTTAATGTGTTTTATTTTCTGGTGTGTACAACAAAGAGTTCTGATCTTATCTATAGGTACTTACGACTCTGAAATTATACCTTAAACCAAAAATATTGAATATTTCAAGTAAGTTTTAAATTTTAGAAAGTAAATTTAATTCTAATCTGTCAACAACAGAGTCTTGAAGTTTGTATGCAAATACATTCATGCATTATTCAACTCGTTAGCCCAAGAATTGAATTCAATTACCCATTTGAAGAAACTTTCCGATTCGAAGCGTTTATACCCGTCACAATTGTTGGGGAACAGATTTAACGTACCGAACAAGGAAGGGTTCCTTGTTTAAGGAGAAAACTTACCTTACACAAGGAACATAGTGCTATTTTACTGTTTATCTAGTTCCAAATGGAGTAGTTAACATAACAAAATTATAGATTAATCAACACACAACAATTTATTCTGATGAGATCCTTCATGTACTATTTGACCATTAAAAATATCGTGTCCGGTTTATGATACATTTTATGTATAGTTTCTATTGATTTATTGATATCAACCCTTGTATGTCGTGGGTTAGCTGGAAGAAAATACTATCTAGTATTAAGCTCGCCTTAGTACAAATTTGTTTTAGTGCAATAAAGAATTTTTCATTCATTCATTATGTCCCCACTGCTGGGGCACGGGTCTCTTCCTGCATTGCAGGAAGGTTAGGCCATACTCTACCACGGGGGCCAAGTCCAGGTTGGTGGAAGTTTGTAAGACAGTGGCGGGTCTTACTGTCAGAATTTATCAAGCCGCTCATAAGGCCTCTGACATGGCTTAACGACTGCCATTACATGACAGCCGGCACCCACGGCTTAACGTGCCTTGCGAAGCACGGAAGCGCTCGTAGTAACGGGACGGTCACCCATCCAGCACCTGACCGCGCCTGTTGTTGCTTAACTCGAGTGATTGATTCCAATCACTCGGTTCGACTAGGCCACGAGCGTTTCTTAATAATAGGGAGGAAACGTTAATTAGTCCTCCTCGTTTAGAGCGAGGAATACCGATCTAGATAAAATTTTGACCAATGAACAGTATCTTGTTAGAAAGCTGAATCTGATTTTCCTAAAAAAAGTCTAGAACCAAAGATAAGACATCTGCGTTTAGTCAGTCAGTCGAACCCATCTCGACGGTCTAGCCAGATGTGCCGTTTTTTTCTCGTAAGTATGTGCCGTTATTTTCTTGAAGCTCACGATTGCATTAAACTAAACTTTGCACACATTTCTCGTTCGGTAGAGCTCTGCTGATACACCCACTTTGTTGTTTGAGTTATATTTCAGAAACACCAGCTCTTCAACTAATTGTACAGTCGATGGGATGTCAACCTTTACCATCGACTGTACAATTAGCTCTTCAACTAATTGTACAGTCGATGGGATGTCAAGCTGTGTACGTAGACTCTACTGAGTTACGTTGCAGGTGGCTTTGTAACGAAAATGTAAAGGTTGATCGTCGACAGATCGTATATTTTTTTGCTAATATTACGGTAGTTACCTCCCACCCAGATATTGGGTGGGAGGTAACTACCGTCACTTAAAAAAATCTCCTTTCGTAGTATGTTTTTCCAAAAAAATATACTCAGCATAGCTATTGGATTAGATAAATACTCTTTATTGCACGTCATACACTGCTATTTTAGAATCTACAATCTACATTAGGGCAGGGATTACAGTCAAATACCTCAAAATTTAATCTACTTCAAAAACGCTTAAAGCCACAACGTTATAAGTCTCTGCCACAGAGAAAGGACGTGTGGCGAGGGCAGAGAAAGGACGTGTGGCGAGGGCGCGGAAAAGACGCGACGACCTTCCAATTCACTTTCATAAAAAATATACTGAAGAAACGGGTCGAACGATAGCCCACGTAGAAAGAAGGGGTAAGGTTGCAAAATCTATGTAACGTGTCACGTCTTCTCCGCACCCTTGTCCAACATGTTTCCTACGTGCCCCAAGCCTTAGTTCCTTAGGCTGTAGGTTCTAAAAATTACAATTACCCTTATTAATATTAATCATGTCCACTCTTTGCAAAAACGCATGTTGATTTATTTTCTTTCATGGCGCTAGTTCGTTCCGCGAAGCCTCTTGTTACCGATATTAAAACGTAAGTCGTGCTACCAAAACATTACGCTGGTACTGTGATTTTCTCATCAATCTTTCGCTGCCGTGTATGGGGTGTAGGCTTTTTCCACATACGCCGACCTTCAAGGTCTCCCCATCCGCAGGCTCGAATCATTTACCGAATATAGTAGTGTGTCCACTCCTATCGTTCTTCTTTCGGGCAGTGTTCCCGAAAAATTCTACCAGAATATATAAAATATGCCTGATTTGGAGTAGCCATGTAGAAACAAATTGCCCTAAGAAAAATTATTGTAGTTCTGTACGCAGATAATTTGTAAAATTAGCAATAGAAATGTTAAATTACCGGTTTTACATACAACGTCGCTTTTTATATTCACAGAATCATAAAAGAGCCACGACAGTCCCGAAACGACACAAATAAATTCGTTTGTGTCGTTTTGGGACGACATATTATTATGCCCTAAGCAAAGATAAATCTATTTACAATTTGTTTTATTTTTCTACGAAGCCAAAAAGTTGCCGGAAAAAAAATTAGATATTGTGCCGCCATTTCGTGTTCCGATATAGTCCAAAGCGGGACAAATCACCGCATCAAGCAACACCGTTCCCGGAATGTCTCAATTCTCGGCTCTATCGTTTCTACGTATTTGTTTTGAAACCTCTCTTTTTCACTCGCTGCAATATGTCTCTCGCAGGAAGAGCGGCAACGCACAGGTCGCTACATCGCGATCCTGGTCGGCATCCTTCTGTTCCTGCTAGCCATCTACCACGCATGGGTGCGGCGGATACCGTTCATCGCCAGCCTGGTGGTTCCCGCCATCATTATGTTCATCTACGTCGGCTGGGTGCTCTATACCGCATCCAGGGACAAGCACAGGGTGAGATGCATTATGAAAGCGGTTTCGGAATTCAAAGGCTCTGAAATTCTGACAAACTATTTTATAGCTTTATTTAAACGGGTCTAATTGCGACGAATCCCGCGCCTTATTACGGTGTGTTGTGTGTCGGCCAGCTATGAAAAACTAAAAGTGACTACCCACAATAATTGGATGTACTCGCCACTTCAGTCTACCCGTGACCACGACAACTATAACGCTGCCGAACCCTCGGGAAATAAGTTAATTACGTTTTACCTAATAAATAATCGTGATTAGACCCGTTTAATGTATAATTGTGTATGAGTGTCGCGAAACTTTTTTATTCTATGGAACTCTATATCAAATAAATTCACTTGAAGCGTCAGGTTTTTGAAGGTATCACCACTGTCCTATTACCTAACACAAAATAATATTTGTAGTTAAAATTAAAACAAACAGTCAAAATATAGTGAAAAACTCAAGAGTTCCGCGTAATCCACTTTCGGAATACCAATTCTATGACATAAACCGCCTTATCACCACGTCTGCTGCATATAAATTCACTCCAACAAGAGAAGAAGAAGGGGATAGAGAATGAGAAAAAGATAGGGAGAGATAAAGATTAAAGAAGATAAAAATAAAGAAGAAAGAAAGATCGGAGAGATGGAGAACATGCGGAAAGAACAATAAAAGATGCCTTTTATTTTTAATTAAAGGAAGAGAGATATACAGGTAGGAGAGTAATGAGAAGAAAGATGCGTTTTATTCTTTTGACATGTTGATGACTAGACAGGATCCACTGCTAGGTATCAGATTTTTATCAGAGAAAGGGAGAGAAAAATAAAACAAATAATCTTATATTATTTGGTTTTGCGCCCCACTCCTTTTGAACAAATCGTCGAAAGATAGACCTTCCACATTTAACTTTACAGAAAACAACACCCATAAAAACAACCTAAACTAAAACGCATTTCTGCTGCGTATGTTAGTTTACGCCGAGCAGCCCGAAACCGTTGATGTCAAACGGATCAAACAGATAACCGCAATTTATAGAGCGCGTAAAACGTAAATACATTGTCCGATTCAATTACCGCCTTAATCGTGTAAACATCAAAGTTACGTGAGTACAAGGAAGTTCACCTTCTGTAAACAAAAGCCGCTGATTCACCTAACTGATAGGTTTATTCCCCCGCGCTCCCTCTACATTGATTCTATTAGGAGAGAGAAACACTGAAATATCATGACCGGAAATCTACTGGAAAAGAAAATTTTCAAAATATCCTAATTTTATAAATATGATCTTAACATAAATCATATTGCCTTTAAGTCCATAACATATTTAATCAATGGTTACGGAATGGAAACGGGAATGAAGATAATCACAAAAAAAGAAAGTTTTAAAGTAATAGATAGATCGATAGAGCTTCTTCTTTACTTCATACCTCACCTTAGACTAACAAAAATGTCTGGCCATTTGTAAGCTTTAGACATTTATATCTATTTCTCGCAAAATAAAATGAATAGGTCTTACTGAATGCATGTAAGTGGAACCGACAATGCACAAGTGTTCCTAAGCAGAATTAAATTGCGAATTAGTGGCTTTTACGTCCCTAAGTTTCACAATGCAAGTGCTACACATAATGCAGCCTATATTGGTCCCACTGTAGGGCACTTGACTTCACTTAGAGAGTACGGGCTTTATTACCATGCGTGCCCACCGCGGATTGGCAATTTCAAGAGCTGAAGTATGTAAATACATCAGGCCTTCGTTCAGGCTTTTGCTTCACAGTTAGCGAGTGGCATTGCTACTACAAATTAGAAAACAAAATGGCCGCCGAATGTGCTGAGCTTCAAACCCATGATCTCATGATCCTTGAAACCTTGATCTCATGAAACCCGTAAACAAAAGCCGCTGATTCATCTAACTGATAGGGTTACTCCCCGCGCTCCCTCTACATTTATTCTATTAGGAGAGAGAAATCACACTAAAATATCACGACCGGGAATCTACTGGAAAATATTTTTTTTCTCTTATAGGGCACATGACTTCACTTAGAGAGTACGGGCTTTATTACCACGCGTGCCCACCGCGGATTGGCAATTTCAAGAGCTGAAGTATGTAAACACATCAGGCCTTTCTTCAGGTTTTTGCTTCACAGTTAGCGAGTGGCATTGCTACTACAAATTAGAAAACAAAATGGCCGCCGAATGTGCTGAGCTTCAAACCCATGATCCCATGATCCTTGAAACCTTGATCTCATGAAACCCGTGATCTTTTGTAAACAAAAGCCGCTGATTCATCTAACTGATAGGGTTACTCCCCCGCGCTCCCTCTACATTTATTCTATTAGGAGAGAGAAATCACACTAAAATATCACGACCGGGAATCTACTGGAAAATTTTTTTTTTCTCTTATAGGGCACATGACTTCACTTAGAGAGTACGGGCTTTATTACCACGCGTGCCCACCGCGGATTGGCAATTTCAAGAGCTGAAGTATGTAAATACATCAGGTCTTCCTTCAGGTTTTTGCTTCACAGTTAGCGAGTGGCATTGCTACTACAAATTAGAGAACAAAATGGCTGCTGAATGTGCCGAGCTTCAAACCCATGATCTCCCGGATGAGAAGCAATTGTTCTCTCGTTCAGGGCTAACTGTCATAGTATCCCCGTTCGTCACTTATGTATGATTCATTACAGGCCATCGATACCTAATAAGGTATCGAAGAAAGCTATGAATGTGGTATGCATTAAAAAAACAATGTAGGCATGCAATTGGACTGCAATAGAATGGGCTGTTCGCCTATCGTTTATTTTTAAACAGCACGCAAGGGATGGTTCGGTTCAGATATCAGTTTTAAACAATAAAATAGGGTAATGATCAGCAAAAAATACTGCTTCGTGCATCGAACAATTAAGTATATTTGTCAGCTATTAAATTCTTTTTAGCAGCGGCTAGTTGTCGCTGCTAAAGCAAAAGAATTAAACAAAAAAAATTGAGGATATAATTATTAATATAAAATAATATTACTTAAAGGGAAAAAGAAAATAGAAAAGAAAACTTCTAATTATACAGCAGAAAATGCCAAATGCATCGGTTTATAAGTTGTATGGTAATACGTTGTATTTTTTTTAAGATTTAGTAAGATCAGCAAACTGGATAGATTTCTTGTGAATCCCATTACAATAGTGAAATAAATACGTGTACACTAGACAGCAAATCAACCTTAACATTTTTGTCTTTACAAGTCCATCCGTTAACGTAACTGGTTAAAATACACATAGGTATGTAAAGGAAGATATGCTGTCGGTGTGCTAAAAAAGTAAATTAATATAATGAGTTTGCTTTACCATTTTATTTTGCTAAATATCATAATAACCAAAATAAGTTTATTTGCTGACCTTGTTTTATTTGGTGACTATGTGTTCTTGCGACTTATTTATTTACCTGACCATTGAAATTATTTGCTTATCAAATTTTTGTTCTCATCAAAAATTGTTCCTAACAGAGTAAGATAAGATTAGAATATTCTTTATTGTACACCAGAGCACAGAGTAATTTAAGCCATAATATAGAGCGTACAATTGGAGCTTTATTGGTTCCAATCAACGTCCTAAAAAGTCAAGAGCACATTTCACGGCTAAAAACAAGAGCCCTCGAGACCGTTTTTTGGTCGGTGAATAAGTTCGTTAAATGAAAGCGTCTGTCATTTTCAGACGTTTTTCGGTTCAGCTAAAGTACAAAACCTTTGAAGTTTTGATTTGCCGGCCTATTCAATATTGCGATTAGATTTACGGAAGTATTGGTTGGTTGCTTTTGATACTCATGTCGAAAATTAAACGAAAAGTTTATAGTCACACAGTTTTGTAGGAATATAATTTTTATTCTACTCCTTGAGCGAATCTAGTGTATTTTTTACAATGAAATAGTGACAAGAAGAATTTGACGGCGGTTATCGATATACATGGAATATAAGTGCGCCCATTGGAAATTAAAAGAAAAGATTATAGTAACAACGTTTGGTAAAAATAGATTTATCGAATCAAGTGTAGTCTTTTCTATGAAATAGTGACAGAAGACGGCAGATACGGATTATAAGTGCGCCCTTATATTCCATGTATATCCATATCCGCCGTATTTTTTTTCTTAAGTCACTAATTGTATAACTGGTGTAAGAAAAATTGGCAGAAAAAACGAATGAGTTGTCACAAATTAGGTTAAAAGTATACACCCTTTAGCCAGCGGCCACACAGAATGGACGTGGGACAGGGGCGCGCAAAAGACGCGACACGTTGTAAGATATTGCGCCCTCGTCTCGTCCCTTGCGGGCCTTTCTCACATCCCTTCCGTATTGGGTATGAAAAAAAGTATATTTCTCAATCAATTGATTGATTTGAGCCCGTGATTGTCCACTGTTGGGCATTGACACCGTAATGATATTGATGTACCTACTTAGATTAATTAAAATAAGAGTTTTAGAATTAGACTACATTATATTTTTCTGAACTACATAGTTCCATCATTGGCTGCATGTAAAAATTATTAAGTAACTATTGTTTATTTAAATTGTATTGTTGAAGATTTCTGTTGAGTAAATAAAATAAAAAATAAAATAAAAGCCTTTTTCGCGTCAGTTCCACGTCTTTTCTGCGCCCCGTCTGTGTGTCCGCTGGGTTATAGCCGTTTCATAAATTCCACACTATTTTCATGGTTGGGCTGGCCATGTTAGACGTATGGTTCCGGAAAGGTGGACAAAAATCGTCACTGATAGTTTCCCGTGCAATGGTTTCCGGCGACGTGGCAGACCAAACCGGAGATGGTGTGACGATCTGACCAAATATTTGCCTGGGTGGGAAGAATTGGCCAGAGACAAGGAGGAGGTGGAAATCTAAAGAGGCGGCCTTTGGCCAGCTTAGGTTGACATAATCGTGGCTAACTAAGAGAAAAAAAAACCAGTGGATCTGAGATAGCCGAATTGCCAACCTCCCATAAGAGACGGCACATGAAGAAGAAGTGGATCTAAAGGATGTTTAATGTCTACCTGTCAAACTCCATACTAATTGATATCGCAAGCGTCAAGATTCCGACAGGTGCGCATAATTAGGTATCAATACAAGTTAACATGGTCCTTGCAAAGCTGGCTGGTTACACGATAATTTTCTAAAGTAACAATGGAATCTGATGGTGCTCTTGACTTTGTTATAATAACCTTCCGTTTTGTAAACAGCCATGTGAATGAGCCAATGAATGAATGAATGAATGAATGAATGAATGAATGAATGAATGAATGAATGAATGAATGAATGAATGAATGAATGAATGAATGAATGAATGAATGAATGAATGAATGAATGAATGAATGAATGAATGAATGAATGAATGAATGAATGAATGAATGAATGAATGAATGAATGAATGAATGAATGAATGAATGAATGAATGAATGAATGAATGAATGAATGAATGAATGAATGAATGAATGAATGAATGAATGAATGAATGAATGAATGAATGAATGAATGAATGAATGAATGAATGAATGAATGAATGAATGAATGAATGAATGAATGAATGAATGAATGAATGAATGAATGAATGAATGAATGAATGAATGAATGAATGAATGAATGAATGAATGAATGAATGAATGAATGAATGAATGAATGAATGAATGAATGAATGAATGAATGAATGAATGAATGAATGAATGAATGAATGAATGAATGAATGAATGAATGAATGAATGAATGAATGAATGAATGAATGAATGAATGAATGAATGAATGAATGAATGAATGAATGAATGAATGAATGAATGAATGAATGAATGAATGAATGAATGAATGAATGAATGAATGAATGAATGAATGAATGAATGAATGAATGAATGAATGAATGAATGAATGAATGAATGAATGAATGAATGAATGAATGAATGAATGAATGAATGAATGAATGAATGAATGAATGAATGAATGAATGAATGAATGAATGAATGAATGAATGAATGAATGAATGAATGAATGAATGAATGAATGAATGAATGAATGAATGAATGAATGAATGAATGAATGAATGAATGAATGAATGAATGAATGAATGAATGAATGAATGAATGAATGAATGAATGAATGAATGAATGAATGAATGAATGAATGAATGAATGAATGAATGAATGAATGAATGAATGAATGAATGAATGAATGAATGAATGAATGAATGAATGAATGAATGAATGAATGAATGAATGAATGAATGAATGAATGAATGAATGAATGAATGAATGAATGAATGAATGAATGAATGAATGAATGAATGAATGAATGAATGAATGAATGAATGAATGAATGAATGAATGAATGAATGAATGAATGAATGAATGAATGAATGAATGAATGAATGAATGAATGAATGAATGAATGAATGAATGAATGAATGAATGAATGAATGAATGAATGAATGAATGAATGAATGAATGAATGAATGAATGAATGAATGAATGAATGAATGAATGAATGAATGAATGAATGAATGAATGAATGAATGAATGAATGAATGAATGAATGAATGAATGAATGAATGAATGAATGAATGAATGAATGAATGAATGAATGAATGAATGAATGAATGAATGAATGAATGAATGAATGAATGAATGAATGAATGAATGAATGAATGAATGAATGAATGAATGAATGAATGAATGAATGAATGAATGAATGAATGAATGAATGAATGAATGAATGAATGAATGAATGAATGAATGAATGAATGAATGAATGAATGAATGAATGAATGAATGAATGAATGAATGAATGAATGAATGAATGAATGAATGAATGAATGAATGAATGAATGAATGAATGAATGAATGAATGAATGAATGAATGAATGAATGAATGAATGAATGAATGAATGAATGAATGAATGAATGAATGAATGAATGAATGAATGAATGAATGAATGAATGAATGAATGAATGAATGAATGAATGAATGAATGAATGAATGAATGAATGAATGAATGAATGAATGAATGAATGAATGAATGAATGAATGAATGAATGAATGAATGAATGAATGAATGAATGAATGAATGAATGAATGAATGAATGAATGAATGAATGAATGAATGAATGAATGAATGAATGAATGAATGAATGAATGAATGAATGAATGAATGAATGAATGAATGAATGAATGAATGAATGAATGAATGAATGAATGAATGAATGAATGAATGAATGAATGAATGAATGAATGAATGAATGAATGAATGAATGAATGAATGAATGAATGAATGAATGAATGAATGAATGAATGAATGAATGAATGAATGAATGAATGAATGAATGAATGAATGAATGAATGAATGAATGAATGAATGAATGAATGAATGAATGAATGAATGAATGAATGAATGAATGAATGAATGAATGAATGAATGAATGAATGAATGAATGAATGAATGAATGAATGAATGAATGAATGAATGAATGAATGAATGAATGAATGAATGAATGAATGAATGAATGAATGAATGAATGAATGAATGAATGAATGAATGAATGAATGAATGAATGAATGAATGAATGAATGAATGAATGAATGAATGAATGAATGAATGAATGAATGAATGAATGAATGAATGAATGAATGAATGAATGAATGAATGAATGAATGAATGAATGAATGAATGAATGAATGAATGAATGAATGAATGAATGAATGAATGAATGAATGAATGAATGAATGAATGAATGAATGAATGAATGAATGAATGAATGAATGAATGAATGAATGAATGAATGAATGAATGAATGAATGAATGAATGAATGAATGAATGAATGAATGAATGAATGAATGAATGAATGAATGAATGAATGAATGAATGAATGAATGAATGAATGAATGAATGAATGAATGAATGAATGAATGAATGAATGAATGAATGAATGAATGAATGAATGAATGAATGAATGAATGAATGAATGAATGAATGAATGAATGAATGAATGAATGAATGAATGAATGAATGAATGAATGAATGAATGAATGAATGAATGAATGAATGAATGAATGAATGAATGAATGAATGAATGAATGAATGAATGAATGAATGAATGAATGAATGAATGAATGAATGAATGAATGAATGAATGAATGAATGAATGAATGAATGAATGAATGAATGAATGAATGAATGAATGAATGAATGAATGAATGAATGAATGAATGAATGAATGAATGAATGAATGAATGAATGAATGAATGAATGAATGAATGAATGAATGAATGAATGAATGAATGAATGAATGAATGAATGAATGAATGAATGAATGAATGAATGAATGAATGAATGAATGAATGAATGAATGAATGAATGAATGAATGAATGAATGAATGAATGAATGAATGAATGAATGAATGAATGAATGAATGAATGAATGAATGAATGAATGAATGAATGAATGAATGAATGAATGAATGAATGAATGAATGAATGAATGAATGAATGAATGAATGAATGAATGAATGAATGAATGAATGAATGAATGAATGAATGAATGAATGAATGAATGAATGAATGAATGAATGAATGAATGAATGAATGAATGAATGAATGAATGAATGAATGAATGAATGAATGAATGAATGAATGAATGAATGAATGAATGAATGAATGAATGAATGAATGAATGAATGAATGAATGAATGAATGAATGAATGAATGAATGAATGAATGAATGAATGAATGAATGAATGAATGAATGAATGAATGAATGAATGAATGAATGAATGAATGAATGAATGAATGAATGAATGAATGAATGAATGAATGAATGAATGAATGAATGAATGAATGAATGAATGAATGAATGAAAAATTCTAAAACAAATTTGTACAAAGGCGAACGATTGCAATTACATGAAAGCCGGCACCAATGTGTGTGTGGTGTGGTATCGGCCTAGAGAATAGCACCAACCCAATTCTTCCCGCGGGTGTCGTAAAAGGCGACTAAGGGACACAAACCGGGGGGTGGGCAGCAGCGCCCCCTGCAGTACAATTCCACCGAACTGCGATCCCCCGCATGCCCAGCGTGGGGATTATGGGCATTATCCCCTATGATAGCACAACGTGGCGCACTTTAAGGGAGGGCTATATCCAGCAGTGGACTAGTATAGCCTGACGACGACGACGACGGCACCAATGGCTTAACGCGCCTTACGAAGCACGGAAACGGTCGTAAAAATGCCACTAGCAGTACCTAGTCACAGGATGGCCAACCATCCAGCTCCTGACCGCGCCTGGTGTTGCTTAACCTTAGTGATTTAATCCAATCACTCGGTGTCACTAGGCTACGAGCGCTTCGTTGTTTGACATTAAAATTTTCGAACTCAAATGAACCGGATCGATTTCGGAGTCCCAGCCTACTCGTATGTGTGGGCATAAAGAAACAAAGTGGAAACGTCTGTTGACTGTAAAAGGCGGTGGTAGGTAGAAAGAACATTGGAATTGCTCTATTTAAAAAAAACTGTACCAGTCTTATTTATATTACACGATTCTTTAAAACACTTTTCAAATGCGGAAATCGATTAAAGTTCTAGTAAATTGATCGTAGGATTTCTCGATTATGTTAACTTTTAGATAACTTTTAGATAGTTTTTTATTCCATTGGTGGCCCCAGTTAGCAACCCGAAGCGCCTTAATCATTGTCTTAGTAGAGCCTCCCCACAGACATCTTCTCCGCAACTGTATTTCCGTCATGCCCGACCGCCTTCACTCGTGAGGACTTGCAAAAGGTCTCAGAAGCCGGAGTGCCCACGGAGATCTGGGCCATTAAACATTGAATGGTTTGTCACCTACACGATAAGAAGAAGCAGTTTATCTATGAAGTTGTAGAAGCAATAACACTTGCTACCGATGAAAGAAAACATCGTCAGGATACTTGAGTGCCTGAGGTCTTCGCATGCCTAAGCGCTTGAAATTAAGCCGCGGTGGGCACGCTTAGCACCTCCTTACTCCCTTTCTCTCTCTGTAGAAAAGAATGAACCTTGCAGTGGGATAAAACATAAACAAGTTTTTTAAAAACCAATTTAGAGGCTAAAAATTCCGCCCATGCCGGGACTCGAACCCGCGACCTCTGGCTAACCGCACCGGCGCTCTCCCAACTGAGCTGATGGGCAAGTGCCGGCATCAGCGAAATTTCAAACCTATTTACAATATTCGCTGTATTATTTAGTGCAACATTATTTAGGGTTAGTGCAACAAAAAAAAATAATATAAACATAAACAAGTGTTATATGATTACACTTAGGATTTTTTTTGCTTCCACTGGTGGGAATGAGGGATTATTTTTACATTGCTCTCTTAAAACAGTAAATTTAAAACTTGGTGATAGTGTGATCCCTATATTATAACAACGAAGTGGGACCGCTAAGGGTCTCAAAGTTAGTGAAAGAAAACCAGCTTTAGTCCCACATGGTGTTGTCAGCTTTTCTCATTTTCTCTCAGCCGATTTATGACCTCGTTTACGGAGGCTCCATATGCGAGATCTCTCTTAACCCGGTCCATCTACCTAGTTTTTGGGGTTCTTCTGGCGTGGGCCAATAATTATGGACGTGGGGCGAGAGGAGGCGTTGCTTAAAGTTCGCCTTCGTCCCGTCTCCTTCTGTGTCCCTTTAGTACATTTTGTATAAAAGACGATCCTTGAGTCCCTTGGGATCTCCGTCCAAGTATTGATACGCGAAAAATCTCGTTACTGACGTCATGTTTTCTAAATACATTTTTTTGCGAGTAATCGTTAGATTGTAGCATTTTTTGATAGCAGTTACAATTCAAAGATTTTTTGTTAGAGCAGAGCTTTTCTTTCTCTCCTGGCTGTTTAGCCGTTTGTATGTGCTTTAGTACATTAATTCAGTTAAATGGAAAATTATCACGGTTATGTAGGCTTCACAAGTTTTTATTATTATTATTAGTAATTCTTTATTGCACAAAAGTTGAACTTAATGCTAATTGCATTTTCTACTAGTCATGTAGAAAATGCAATTGGCATTAAGGCATGCAAAAAACGAAAGAGATGAAAACACATATAAGTACCTAAATGTGTTATAAAGAGAGGGGTAGATATAAAATTAAAAGTTATGCATTACAATACAATACACAATAATACTTGATATTAAGGTAACATATAATATTTTCATATTTATACTCGTAACAATATATTTTTTATAAATAAATGAAATAGGAACTGGCTAATAATAAATGTTTACTAGTCGACCAACTTATAAAATAAAGTTCGTAAAAATTCCATTGAAAGTTACTTTGATGAAGTTGCTAGTTTTGTAAAGCAATCACGAAACCCCACCTTTTACGGAACCCTAAACTGTAAACTGCCTGTATCCTGACACGCACTTGGCCGGCTCAGTTTATGCTGTACTTTAAATGTGAAGTCAAAAGTTTTATCAGTCTGCAAATGTCACACCGTACACAAACTTTAATAACAACGATCTATTGTTATTTGAGAAAGTTATCGCTCAGAGACCTGCTTTGCATTTTTCGAGCGAGCATCAGCACCAACTTTCCTGATAAGGAAATTTCATCTCAAGTTAGCCATTTCGAAACCACCTTGCGCAAAACTTTTAGCGTAGAAGCTATTTCGGGGGAACATTATATTGTTTGAGAAAATGTTCTAAAGAAATTAAGAAGAACCACCAAATTCGCTGTGAACCTAAGAATAATATTGTTATTAACGTAGCTTTCTTTGTGGCCCACTACTTGGTTTATTGTTGCTAATAGAATATATCTAATAGAGTAAATAGGCGCTCGCTTGTATTAATCTTCTTTTCAAAGACTATTACCGTCTACATTCGCCAGGGACTATACTTAAGGACAACCAAAGTGTTTTTAATCACCAGAAATAAATGAACTGAAAATTTATAATTCTTCTTAATTGCCACTGTCAGTTTTATTAGCTTAAATTACTTTTGTGCAGGTTTAACAGTCAAAATTTATATGGAAAAACAGAGAAGCAAAAGCTTAATACATTCCTTATTTTCTCGATTTCCATACACGTTTTTATAGAAATCATGATTTAGGGGGAAACACTGTTCTTTAAGTCTCAGCTGTAGTCAATTAAAAAACAGCACTTCGGGTAAAAAAATAAAAATAGTTAAAGACCACCATTATCAAATACATTGTCTTATAAAATAACCATACTAGGTAAACTCGATAGTCGATATTCAGCAAAATACATATATCGAAGATGTAGGCACACGAATCATAAAGCTAAAATAGAAATGGGTAGGGCTTTTGGTTAGGCAGGAAGACGGCCGGTAGACAATGGTAGCTAAAGGTAGATATATAGATAGAATATTCTTTTCATTACTCATACTCTGAAATTAGGTCTGAACTTGACTGAGCGGGTTGCAAGTAATGATTTTCTGCCCTTGGGCGGATTGTTTTCTGACACCTGTCAAATTATAATCAGAAATTTATTTAAAAGTTAAGAATTTACATTCTGTTTGTTGAATGCCAATTTTATTGTTATTGCTGTCTTTGCCTCGCATTGTAGCCGAGGAAAAGACAGCGAAAAATACTCCACTCTGGCCATCTTTCCTCCTATGATCTTAAATAAAAATTTACAAGTAGTTCTGCGACTTTTACGTAACTTTTGTAAAGTTCCTGACTAGCGGAAAGGTGCCATATCTTTTTCCTAGAGGAAATCTTTACTACATTTTAATACCACCTTTTAATATTTCCGGGGCGATGAAAACGGGTGATTTGAATCGTTTTATATCTGAGGCAGTCTACGGCAGCAGCCAGGGTAATGCAATCTAATCCAAGACATCCAAAGCCCATTTCTTCTATTATTTCCTCAAGATATACTTACCCTTTATATTGTTAAAGAGAAAATGAACCCATTCAATATCAATTTTATTAATTTAATAAATAGGATTATATCGGTTCACATTTAGTTGGTTGGGCCAAAGTCAGTCGGTCGTTAGGTGGCACTAATCGGTTTTACTAGCGGTCGCAAGAATCGTAGCGAATGGGGCAAGCCAATATAGTCCGATATATGCCTTCCTGTAGCCTCTTTGCGATTGGATGACTCTTGATTGGCGAATGGACTTCTCACATCATTTCTAAAAAGCTGTCAGGATCGTGGCATGTGGGAAACCCTAGTCTTTACCCTCCCCTCGGGTATACAGGAGAGAGTTTACGAGTTTGTATTTGTAGATTGTAAAGTGATTTGTGTGAGACCTAAAAAATGCGCTAAAATAAATTCCTTAAATATATAATGTCGCTTTTAACTTGTCATTTGCAACGACTTGTGTTCTACGACTTTTAACTCGGAGATGGCATTCTATAAGATAATTTGAATCCGGGTATATTCACGATTGAACAATGTCAGTGCCGCTGAATCCAGATATTTACAAGATCCAGCAGGAAGGACTTTGACCTCTGAAATCAATCAAAATAAATACCGAAATCGGTTCCTTAACATCTCAAAATTTCTAATTATAGAAATTTTGAGATGTTAAGGAACCAATTTATTAAAATTGAATCTGAAAACCTAAGCAACATCGGTTTACATTTTACATTGACATTCAGCAACCAGAATGTAAATTATTTACGTTGAAATAATATTTATTTGATTTTGATTTCATTTGAATGTTTCGTATAGTTGTAAATAGACTACCGTGAACCGAACGATACGCAGTCGAGTCTATTTTGGAATAATTTTCAGTAAATACGTTGTTTTCACAACGTCATGAAGGTCTTCGGTCACCCTGAAAAAGTTTTCTACTATAGACGTGAGGATACTTATTGAGGGTGAAATAGAACCTTCTGAAGACATAGAATAATGGATCTTATTCAGTGATACACTCGAGGGCTGAAGTTTTCACACGCAGGGTAACGTATGATCCGGGTGTTTTCTTGTCCAGGCTTTTCTTTAATTCCGGCACTCCAGTGGGTTCCCGCAAAATTGACGACCGAGATTAGTTCCGCAAAATGTGTGCAAGATCTTGGAAGTTCGGGATCCCGGTATCATGAGATTGCGTTCCCAACTTTGGACTGTACCTAATTTTTTTATGATCAGGTGTAAAATCGCCATATAATTAGAAAAAGAAGGGTTCTACTTGCTTATAGTATTAACAGACGATCGACCTTGGTACGGGCTGGACAGCGGATTGGGCGTACCCATCGGACCGAGCGAACAAGGAAAAGTAATAATTATGTTCGGCAGATAACTATACAGGTGAACGGATATGGTATGGAGGGTACCGAATCCGCTATCCGGCCAAAGGGTTTTTATCGTCGCTCCTACTCGTAAATTTTTACTATTTAGACTACCGACTAGAGTATTGAAAAACTATGTGTGTATTCGACTCTAGGGTCGGCATATAGGAGTTCCCAACTTTACACAGTCGCAAAGTCTCTTGTCGGCCAAACTCACTGAACCGACACATAGGTAGTAAGTTGTAAAGAACTTTCGCAGAGGTAGAAAATTACACGAGACGAGGGAACAGTTTCTTTCAAAGTCAAACCCACGAAAGGGTTAACATTAATTTCTTGTGGAATACCTAACCGTAGGTAGAGAAAATTCATTGAAACATTTTGCGGGTAAGAGTATGTTTTTTTTGGTAACGCGGGGGAATGCATTTACGCACTTCACTGCTCTGCTGTCGGGGGACAACAGAACGGTTTTGTGTGGGACTCCGCCACACGGAGCTGGGCCTCCGGGCTGGACTACCAACTAAACCCCCGCGGTGTCCTCCTCTCCTCTAGCCACGGGATAGGCCAGAGGCTAGGTCACCGCGACCCGGCAGGAGGTCACCCCAAGGGGCTCGACTGGTGGGGAGCCAAATCAGCTCCCCAGCGGCGCCCCCCGCCCCATCACCCTTACAATGAGGCATGGAAACGCCGCGTCTCTTGGGGGAGGGGGCACAGTGTGAAACAGGGCCCACGCGACCCCAACTGCCAAATTATTCGCCGTTGGCCAGCAAGATCCCACATGGAGAAGTTACTGACTAACGCTCGGGGTGCACCGACACCACTACTTGCACTCCAATCTGGTTCATTGAATCAGAGGGAACGGAAAGCGGAGGTGTACACGTGAAGGTTTTCTGGCGCAGTACCCCGGGTAAAAGTAGAGAGGTTAGGTTAGGTTAATGAAATAAATATTCTAATCTTCTTCTTAGCGTAGCGAATCGTGGAGAAAGGATTTGTCAAAGATCCTAATTGAGACATAGGATACCTGATATCCCGATAATGCGTCCTGCACTAATCCTGCGCAGACAAAGTCACGGGCACCAGTGCAGCTAATAAAAAATACCTTTTGGCCTCATAAAAGTCTATTCTCAAGGCTAATAATTAGGCTGTAAATCCTTATCGATTAGTTTATTTCTAATTCTAAGCACGGTCATACCTCGGTTTCTGTCGGCATGTGTCGTTTGGAAATAAAAACCAACCTACGTGGTTGGCATTAATTAATATTTACTGCCCGTTATGTGACCGAACTTTAACTCTGTGGTGGCTCGGATGACGTGTTGAATATTTCGAGATATTTCGCGAAAATTACTCGTTTCGGGACTCAGGTGCGACATTTCAATAGCTCTCGCGATGAACTTGTTTTCCGCCGGAATATTATTAAAGAGAAGGTTAATTAAGTCGGGAGAGGCCACGACTCTGTTGAATATACTCGCAAATCGGTAGGGTCTGACAGACACGAATATTAAGTAAGAATTTAGATACAGTACGCAGTTAATTAAGTTAAGACCCGACGAAGGTAACTAAGTTATGTCCTAGTTGCCTAGAAATTGTCTTATCCTAATTTAGTGTACAGGTGTTCTGTACAATTTAGAGCCAATCGCTTTCAGATTTAAGCAATTAGATTGATAGTGTTGTATTGTGTGTGGGTTGAAATTGTCGAATGTAAAAGAAGTCCCTACAGGATATTTCCCGTGTTTTGCATCTTACCCCGTCTTCATTCATTCAATATCGCGGACGTAGCCCACAATTATTGATGTTGGTCTCCGTGAACAAAAGTCATGTTTCCCTGTATTATACACTACACCTGTAGTGTATAATACAGGGAAACATTACACCTGTAGTGTATAATATGTTCACATAATCTCACGGTCGCCATATGTCCAGAAATGATACAGCATCTTAGTTCACAAGGGGTTTCGTATATTTCTGGATTATTTTATAATAGTACGATGTGCACCTTGACGTGGGATTTTTTACACACAACTTTTGTTGCCAAGGAAACTGACATCTTTCATGACACTACGCTTGGATCTCCATTCTTCAGTCTTTATAAATTTTCGCCAACGTAGCGACAAAAAATGGATCTTGGTCTCCGCAAACAAAAGGCGCCATCTTTCCTAGCTCGCGATACCTCCATCCTACAGTCTGGAGCTTCCATTTCTTTCCCATGGTGTTTTTCCAGCGATACTGGGCGACGACTAATGATACGTCCTTCATACGAGTATGCTCTAATTACAGCTCGATATTTTTTACTCTGTGTGACTGAGCTAGCGGACTTTTGAGGATTTAGGCTCTCCTACTATGTTGGGCTCGGTTCTGACGTTTTAATTTTTTTACGGATCCTCTATGAAACATCTTCGCGTCTTTTGGCCAATGATTTTACAGTCCTTATGTGCCGACTTCATCTAAAAAGTAATGTTCCAGGCACTGATCCTCCGGTTAAAGGGCTTAGAGACGGCGGCAGTGCTTCATACAGTTTCTTCTCTAGAGTAAAGCTTGTTTACAGTTTTAAACAACAATTACAATGATATTCGTTATGCCCCGCAAATTTACGACTCCTCCGCGGTTTAAGAGCGCGCATAATATCGCCGCATAAAATTAATAGCAACATAAATACTCTCACGCCATGAATATTAAAGACTGCTACGGAGTCTAGCAACAAGTTGTTTCTAACAAGGCTCTCAGCTAACTAACGCAGCCTCGTGTCACAGTACAACTCGTGTGACTCGGTCGACCCCGACGATGGGTAAAAAAAGGAAATTATTGCTCTCTTCAGAAAACTACGAGAATTTCTTTACCTGTAGGAAGATTTTCAAAGTTACGCCGAGAGAGATTTCGAGTAAACATTGCCTCGTGTTCGTTTAGTCATTGGATAGCTAGTCCACGTTTATTCAGTGTTTTATCTTTTCAGTGGTCTTTTTTTGGTTTCCGTTTTGTAGGATTGTCTGTTGATGTTAATCAAGTGAAGAGCGTCATCTACTAGTCTAGCAAGATTTATCAGTACCAAAATTAGATGATGCTATAAATAGCACTACCTCACTAGGTACGTCACTAGGTAATGCTATTTATTTAATAACACTATTATGAAGGGAACTTCTTGCAAATAGATCTAGAGTTTTATACAGAATTATTTTTTTGTTGGAACTGCGACAATTGTGTTATGACATAATTATGATGAATCTATAGAGAACTTATTTGTCAAAATGTAACATTTGTACGAGTTACATACCTACGAGTTAAATAAACTGTTACTCTATACCGCAGTCGGGCAAACATTGAATGACTTAGATTAATAGGTAGTGTGCACTCAACGAAATAATTATGTCAGGAAGTAGTACCATACATAGAGATAAAGACATCATAATATTTAGTTATGCTAATTAGATTATATCTTTGTATGTCTCAATTTCACTAGGTACTCGTAACAAATTAAAATATTGCGATTAATATGAACAAACTGAATTCTCTACGTTTTATGGAATCGATTGTGTTGAGCAGGGGTGCTAATTAAGCCCGTACAATCCTCAAAGGCGGACAGGCGCTTTTATTCACACATTTGACTGTACTTTGCCACACATTTGGCTGTAAGACTAATGAATGTTAAGAATGCGAAAGATGTTTGTTAGGATCACGGTGAGTGCAAGAGGCCAGGCAAGGGATACGTTACGGCAGGGGATAAGGGATAGGCATGAGTTTACGTAATATGTAATTACTGAGTGTATTAATGACGCTATAAGAGTTACTTTTCCTGCTTTCCAGGCTCTGGACGCCGAAGCAGCGTTGGCTGCTGAGTTAGCGGCTGAGGAAGCGGAGAACCTGGCTACTGCAGACCCTGATCTCACAAACGAATCTCAAAAGACACCAGAAGACAACCTAACAAAGAACTTGGTACAAATATCCACTGTGACGACTAAAGAAAACCTCGAAGAATCTCCTGTGATAGTAAAACCTATAATTTTAGTCAACGATGAACCTCCTGACGATGCGGACTATATTTATGCGCAAATCGGCACAAAATACGTTTTAGCTAATAACAAGATTAAAGCTCTGCCTATGAGTAGACGTTTCAAGCGACGTTTTTGTAGGAGTAAAAGAAACGCGGCGTTCAAACGAAGTTACTCGATAGCTTAGTGGTAGTTTATGCTTAACTACTTATCTATTTGACTGCCTGTGAGATTGCCTCGTTGGACTAGCAGTCAACACGCTTGACTACCGATACAGAGGCTGTGGGTTCAATTCCCACTAAAGGCCACCGTAATTGATTTGGGCAAATGCCCTTAGTCTGGGGGTAATTCCATATTTGTGATGTCTTTACCTAGTTACCACAGCAGGTTTGGCTTAATGATTGTGCTGTGTGGATGTTATTTATTTATGTAACATGGAAATATTACAGAAATATGTTTCTTATTCTAGACTTATATGGGAAAAATTAAGCATGCCTCCAAAATATATCTTACTGAGTACTTTAATAGGTATAAGTAAATTATAGGAGAGAGCGGGTATTTGTAATTTATGAAGAGTACATACAATTTGTTAACAATAATAGGAAGATGTGAGAATCGTTATAATAACTAAATATAAAATTAAATTAATATGCACTTAGTAACTTTTTTGTAGTTTATAAACACCTAGATATACTAGAATATGAAATGTACCTACCTATTATTTTTATGTCCTGTTTCTAATCACTTATCATCTCTAAGCCACGCTACTGGGTCACAGTACAAATGAAGGTAAGGTATATCGATAACGACAGTTTACACTCTTTTACCAATTTTAACATTGTTTCATTCTTACTCGCTCAAAACTACGAATACATGCTTTGCGTTTACTTCGCATGTTCACGCATATTTGCAAAGATTTTTTGTGGTGACACGGTCTTATTTATAGAAACACAATTCCTCTAAAACACTCCTCAGAGATGGTTTAAATAATCTGTGGCTACGCCGTTTCGTTTACTACGAACTTTAAAGTGATTCTGAGCAGTGTTTTAAAGACTGGTATTTTTATTAGTAAGACCGTTAGAGTTTTATTTATAAAAAGTCGATTCCGCTAAAATACCCTTAAGATGAAGTTAAAGCCGGTTTGTAACAGGAAATCGAGTCATAAGCAGGCTTCAACTGCGTTTTAACAGTGTTTTAGTGGAATCTACTTTTTTATAAATAAGACTTACGGTTTATGGCAGTAATTCTTGCAATAAGCTGGATTTTATTCCATCGTAAGAGTGATTTAGTGGGAGCGATTTTTTTAATAAATAGATTGGTTAATTTTCCGTCGCGATCGTAGTGTTCCAGACACGTGACAGACATATTACTTTCCCGAGGTGGGTTGGTCGGGCAATTGTCTTTTATTAGTTTTGCAAATTAATAACTACCTCCAGGTAGTCTAGATCAGCGGTTCCTGAAGTGGTTTCCATAGAACCAAAACTATAGAGTCCTGTGGATAGGAATCCGCTAAAAGTCCGATTATGTAAGTATACTCTTTGAAAGAAAAGGAAGAAAGAAAGACATTTATTATACCAACAAGACACATCACAGAAACAAAATAACCAGAAAAATTTACATAATATGAGCGCAATAGAAATACACAAAAAACAAAACAAAAAAAAGACATAGGCTTAGCCTGTGGTGTGTCTAAATTGCCACAAAAGGCAGCTGACTCAGCGTTGGGCTGAGAGAGTGAGCCCTCAGCGCTGATCAGTGCCCGTCATCGACTCTGGTTACATCGCTACCTAATGAGCCTTTTTCAGCACAAATTCACACAACACTTTGTAGATGGCGCTTATGGGCGTGCACATACGAGAACAGAGATGTATGTCAAAGGACTTTGTCCATTTTGGGCTATACGTGGACAGAATGTAAGAGAAACATGGAAATAACCCCTGATTATAATTAATTTCAAAACGAATATTTTTGCTTATCTCGTTTTCGATATTTTAAACAGTTACAAACTAATAAGAATTTTATCTGGATTGTGCTCAAAACGGCTCATTATACCTTTTAGATACTTTTCAAAAGTAACAATCGATACTTTTCTCTTAGTATCCTATTACAGTCTTCTTCTTCTTGTTCAGGCTATATTAGTCCACTGCTGCTGGAAATAGCCCTCCCCTAATGTGGCCCTAGCGCAAGGTTGTGCCATCATTGGGGTGTAATGCCCGTAATCCCCACGCTGAGCATGCGGGTTGGGGATCGCAGTTTGGTGGAATTGTACTGCAGGGGGCGCTGCTGCCCACTCCGGTTTGTGTCCCTTAGTTGCATTTTACGACACCCGCGGGAAGAATTTGGGTTGGTGCTATTCTCTAGGCCGACACCACACAGCAGTCTATTACACACACTATTACAGTCTACGGACTTTTAAAACTAGTTTTACAACTAAGAGAAGTGTCTGTCGTAAATAAGGATTAAATACCAAGAGAAGCCGCGAAAGAAAGTCACGAGACTTAAGTTGCGCTTGGCAGTGTTTTAATAATATATTTTTTTTAAATCCGCTAATAAAAAACAGTTTCAAGGCTTACCCTACATGTATAAAATATAATTAAAACTGTTTTTATACGGATTTCACTCGTTTTATTATATTTTTACAAATTTCCGACGTTTCGGCACTTTTACAGGTGCCGTGGTCTCGGATGACTGAGGTGACAGGCGTCTTTTTGAAAGCATTAACTGTTAGTTTACTACTACTAGTTTAGTAAAAGAAATTAGGATAAAGATTAATACTATTGCACGTCATTTAGAGGGTAACTTAAATATATCTAAGTTAGGTGCATAATATGCAACATCATAGGCAGGCAGATTACAGGCAGTGTGATCGCCAAAAGCGATCTCTTCCAGACAACCTTAGGATGGAGGTGTTCCTTAGTGTTCGGTTACCTAAAATGTTAGGAACCGCTGGTCTAGGCTGTTAAACACAGGTAGGTTGTAAGTTGCGATGGTTTTATAAACTTTCGACATGTCGAACTTACTTTAGGTAGGATGTTTGCACCTATAATGCTGTATGTACTATAAAGGGTGACGCCAAAAATATGCAATTCCTGAAACACTTTTTTGTTATATTTAAAACAATTTTTGTTGTACTATTCAGGATTTTTTTCGACCGAATATTGATGTTTTTCACAGTTTTGTACTCATAAAAGAGCTGCTTAAGACCACAATGTGTTAAACAGGAAAACATTATTTATATCTGGATTAAAAAAAGTGAAAACATTTTTTTTTATTATTGTATAAAATGTTCTTAAACATAAATAAGTCACCTTTAAAAATCCCTAATCAGGCCAGAGTTTCACAAAATTACAATTCGTAGTTAGGATTGTAAAACACAGTAAAACTCGAGATACTCCACAAGTTCTTTATTCGTGCTCTTTAGTAGTTCGAATAATAACTGAATACCAAATCACAATATACTGACTTTTATACTCTAAGCCTTACTACGAAGGCAACACTTCGGATATTGACATTAGTCAACTCATGATACAAAATACAAATCGCAATGACACCATCTTAAGAAAAATTGTGAGTATCCGGGAGCCATTTTTGACAGATAATCCTATTGTTTATTTTAAACGATACAAATGTATTTTGCAGATTTCACCTGTGCCAACTCTCAACTTCCAGAATTTTCTATTTTCGTTTAGCGAAAATAGTGTTCGCGGTAGTGTAAAGTGTTTTAATTCGAGGAAATGCAGTGTTTCAGGGTGTGTTTCAGGTAACGAATGGTAACAGGATGTATTATGATTTATGACAATTCGAGGCTACATTGGGTAGCGGAACGTTATTTCTTGTTACTACATCAGGCTCTATTAGTCCACTGCTGGACATAGCCCTCCCCTAATGAGCGCCACAGCGCAAGGTTGTGCCATCATTGGGTGGTAATGCCCATAATCCCCACGCTGGGCATGCGGGTTGGGGATCGCAGTTTGGTGGAATTGCACTGCAGGAGGCGCTGCTGCCCACCCCCTGGTTTGTGTCCCTTAGTCGCCTTTTACGACACCCGCGGGAAGAATTTGGGTTGGTGCTATTCTCTAGGCCGACACCACACAGCAAATATTTCTTGTTAATCTGTGGGTTAAGCGGCTTGGCAATGTTGATCGAATTGTCATAATAAACCAAACCCTGATCTACTTTTGTTTAGTTAATATACCTAGATAAGTCTATGCACCAGTAACCAGTTCTCAGGCATCCACCGATTATTAACGTAGCAGTTTTAAGAAATAAAAGAACTTTTTTATACTTAAATTGTGTACAAATGTTTGGCCTTTGCATCAACATAATGAAATGGTTTATAGTCTGCTTAGCCCACAGGAAAGACAAAGGGTGGGAGCCCAGTGGGTAGAACTATGGACTCGGAAGCGAAAGCGAAACTCCTATACATCCACAAATTTGTCATGCCAAACCGATTGACTGGAGGCTTCTTAACCTGTACTATAGTCCCTAATATGTAGCGTATACCTACACATCACATGTCAAGTTAATACTTTATGAGATTAAGGAGCAAAGCCAACTTTGTGAGAAGGAAGTGGCAGTTTGAGACTACGCTTAAGATTTTCTTCATACGACGAATTTGCAAAAACGGAAATAAGATCGTTGAGAAGTATGTGTGTATTTTTAATGACAGGAGAAGTAATAGTTCGATTAGAGAACGTTGTCGACTGAAAGAAGATATAGTGACTAGAATGAGAAAGGAATGTTACGATGGTTTGGACTTGGAGAAAGAAAGATTGACGAAAGAAATATGGGTGGAACGTGGGTGGAACATTCCGGACTCGTGTCTCCCCTGGTATCTCCCCTTGGGGAGCCATCAGGATTTTCTTAGTCCTCGTGTCTCCCTCACGTAGGGGAGACATCAGACCTTGCTTTTTAATAATATTTAAAGTACTCGTGAATCCCCCATCCTGACGCCTCCACCCACCAGACTAAGATAGTCTTTATCTCTTACCCATACATTTGATCGGTTCAGCTCTCTTTACCAAGGAATAGGTAGGTACGTGAGGCACTTGCGAAATTTTCGCGAGTGTTAAAACATAAGAAGGTAAAAAAACTTGGAATATTTTTTACAACATTTCTAAAATTTCCACATTTCTTGAAAATGTCTTCACCTCTTACAAATTTATGTTGTCCTGGTACTTTTCACTAATTCCATTTTACAACATTTATCGAATTAATTGATTACTATGTATACCCAGTGGGATAGTCCGGTGGGTGGAGGGGTTCCCTTATCAAGTGTAGTAATACTGGCCACTCGTAGATTAAGTACCTATTTATGCCCGATATCTGTGTCGTGTCAATGTCAAGTTTGTCATTTTATAATAGATATTGTATTTAAATTCCATATTGCAGTCATACAGATTTTCACTAAAAAATGGCTATAAATTTGCATTTCGTACACAGAAAGGGTGGGAAAGTTTTGATTTATGAAGGGTACCAATATACTAAACATAAACATTATAACAATAATGAAGAAAGATGGGTTTGCTGCAACAAAAAGAAGTACAAATGCTCAGGAGCTGTAACTATAAACGTAAGTAGCTTTTTGTCTTATCCGATAAAATTTTCCAGTTTGCCAGTAAATTCCACTCATTAATAAATTATTTTTAGGATAGCCAAGTTTTAAAATCAACGGAACACAAGACGGGTATCCAAGAATGCTTCCCAAACGAAGCACGAAATGATGTTGCGTTGAAATTAGAGGAAATTAAACATAAAGCCGCCTCTAGTACTGACATACCTGAAAAAAAAATTTATGATTATCTGATGACACCATTGTATGATCAGGGTATCAATATATTAACGAAAATACCCTCATACAACAGTTCCAAAACTGCAATTTATACGAAGCGTAAAACTGAACTAGGTGTCAGCAAGTTGATTTATAACAATATAGCTGAAGTACAGATCCCAAAAAAATATCAACCATTAATATTAGGTGACTACAAAACCGAAAATAGGAGAATCATAATATTTTGCTCAAAAGACGGAAAACGGCTTTTGCCCGTACTCAAAGAGATTTTTGTCGACGCTACTTTTAAAAGCGTCCCTCGCCCCTTTATCCAACTACTGACATTACACGGTGACCTAGGGAGCACCCCAGAAACAACGAATATTGTACCTCTTGTACATGTTCTGATGAGCGATAAGACTGAGGAATCCTATTTCATTTTAAACGACATCATAAAGGCAAATATCCCCGATTGGCAGCCTGATAAATGTCATGCCGACTTCGAAATGGGTTTAACTAATCCGTTAAAAGTTTTTTTTCCAAATATTTTTGGCAAGATGTCACTATCATTTTATTAATTGTTTGTGGAGGAAGGCGAAGACTTTAAAGCTTAAATCTAAACTACATCGACGGATCGTTGGTTTGTGTGCAGTTCTTCCATTAGTACCACGTGATAAAGTCTTAGAGGGATACCAATACATTAAAGACCAGTGTGAAGTATTAAATGAAATGAAATTAAAGTCATTTCTTTCATATATGCAGAAGACGTGGTTAAAAAATGAGCAACTTATATCGGAATGGTGCATTTATGATCAACGCCACAGAACTAACAATTTTGCCGAGGGGTGGCATTCAAAACTTAATCGGCAAATAAATAAAAATTATGTAACGATGGCGAAGCTTTTGTCGGTGTTATAAAATGACATGTCGATGAATAAAATAACAATAATAAACTTTGAAAATGGCAATCACTCCAGTAAACGAAGGAAAACTCAAACCGAAAGAGATAATTTTATTTTGAATGCACAAATGCAGTTGATTCATGAAGAAATCTGTGTTTGCCATTACATGGAACAACTACGATGATTGACTAGCTACCTTTAGATAATTGGCTAACTTTGTTTTATTTTTACGTCGAGAGAGAAAGAGAAGTTTTAAGTTATTTTTTTGTTTGGAGAAGTTAAAGATTTGCTTTCACACTTGTTCTTTGATTTTAAGTTATTTTTACTCTGTATGTTTAACTGTGGTTCTTCGCAAGTGCTTCACGTACCTACCTATTCCTTGGTAAAGAGAGCTGAACCAGTTATCATAACTACCAGGAAAACATAAGCCGACAAGAGGTATTTTTTAATGAATAGGAATCCAAAAATAATTAGTAGGATCAAATGTATGGGTAAGAGATAAAGACTATCTTAGTCTGGTGGGTGGAGGCGTCAGGATGGGGGATTCACGAGTACTTAAAATATTATTAAAAAGCAAGGTCTGATGTCTCCCCTACGTGAGGGAGACACGAGGACTAATCTTGGCTCCCCAAGGGGAGATACCAGGGGAGACACGAGTCCGGAATGGGGTGGAAAGGGCGGAAAGGACGTCTATTACGATGACACATTTCGGCCAAATAGGGGATGTTTTAGCAAAGAGCAAGATAAAAAGTACCCAAAGCGACAGTCTTCTCTGTCAGGATCGTAGTAAGTGGGATCCTGGTCTTTGCCCATCTCTCCGGAATACAGTCGTCAGCTTATGTGTGTGTGGGACTAATTCATCATTCAAAAATGTAATTCACAAGTTAAACTAGACAATAAAAATTAGCTTATAAATCCACTTAGATCCAGTGTTGAGTTGTTGATCTCAGTATTACTAGGTACTCGGTAAAGTAGGTAAGTATACCTACCTAATTTCTGTTTTTTTTTTCAAAACAAATACTAACATGCACTTGCTAATTTTTTTTTCCACATTGAGAATGAAAATCTTTAACATTTTCATTTCCATAGAGACATATTTTTAAAATTTACCTAATTTATTCTATCTAACCTCCGTGTCCGTCCAGGTCTTCTGGGAGAAATAGATTTTTAGTAATAAAATAAATACATCGCCAATTTTACTTAGTTTGTGCAATTTTTTTTCAGATATTTCTTAAAGCCGACAAGGCCAATCTGGTCCAAATTTTTCGGCGCCGTTTTTTCTTAGTTATAGTAAGTTGATAAGCTTTGCTTATCAGAATCAAAAACAATTCATAAAGAGACTTCTAACTTCATTTCGTAATATTAACAGGGTTCAGATTACATAGTGAAATCCCCACGTCCTGTATTTTCGTGATGCTTGAAAGTTCCTATTAATATGTAAATTAATAATACTTAGGAAGCATGAAAACGAACTTTTGAGGGTTCTTAACTTATCATGTCTCAAAGCTTAGGTATATGAGCGTTGATATTTTAATAGTTGCTCAATTGTACTACTATACAGATACTAATAATTATAGTAGAACCCAACATTTTCAGTTTTGTGGTGATATTGCTCGTATTGTAACGTAGGCGCCGAGATTATGTAGAGTCGACTCTACATGATCCTTTTTATTCGTGGACATTTGTCAGTTAAATTTAGGACAATTTTGCAACATAAACGTAAAGCTAGTACTGTTGACTGTACTTTCAGTGACCGTGAACGACGAAATAGAAATATGTATCGACCCTGTTCGAACTAAAGAAGTTTTTTTTCCTAAGTTTGCCTCTAATAAGATGCCACACATCCTCATATCAAAAATAGGGATCTTACTCGTCAATGCAAACTAAGAACTTTTATTATCGCCGTTTTTGGTTCGGTCGCCAATCGCCATTGATGAAACGATCCTCATTCTTCTGTGTGAGCAATACAAGTAGATATAGTTTATTTTACTTATATAAGGTGAAGTAACAAAATTGTTATTGTTAGGTCAATTCCGGATTTACTTGACTTTTTATCGGAAGAGTCTGACCAGGTTTCGCTCTGATTCGCAAAGCTTGATTATAGTGAATACTCGTAGAGTCAGCGCGCGTCGTCGGAATTGAAAAACATATGAGATAACAATATATATAGGCTGCATTATCATTATCTTATACGAACCTTTAAAAGTTCGTTTTCCCACTTTATGACACAGGCCTTCTCTAGGAGAGAGCGTATGGGGTAATCACCACGCGTGCCCACCGCGGATTGACAATTCCAAGCGCTGAGGTATGTGAATACCTCAGACACTGAGGTGTCTTCGCGATGTTCTATTTCAGCGTTAAAAATATAAGATAAAAAATACTAGAATTACTAAAGTACATTTTGTCAACATCTCAGCATTTCCCAAAGATAGGTAATAAATAGGTTGAAGGAAGAAAAGGGGAGAGAAAATAGTCCGTGCGTGATAGTGAACGCTATTGTAGGGTCGGATCTATAAAGCTGTACAATCGACGACATTGCTTATCCAATTCATAATTATGTAACGTTACCTTTATGAAGTCTGTGAACGTTACAAAACCATTGTGTCGATGTCAGGATATTCGGTTCTATCTCTCTTAATCACGAACATACCTAATCAGGAAAGGCAGTTTAGTATTTAGAGAAAATACCTTCTAAGCGTTTCTTTTCATTTCTCATTGTTTGTAATTTAGCAAAATAATAAAGCTGTAATAGTATCGCTGTAGAAAAAATCATTACAAAGAATAGAGATGCTATAAGTAGGTTTCAACAGGGCAAGGACGGATGTCACCAGCGTCGAAGACCTATTTTGCTTGGCAAGAAATGTAGAAGAATGTAGGCAGCCAATTTCTGTTAGTGGAGAGGCATAGAAAGAAAAAGAAGAAGAAGACTGCCTCAGTGGCGCAGCGGTTTGGCACACTGACTGTAAAACCGAAAGTCTCGGGCTCGATCCCCGGCCAGGTCAAACTAGGAAACGAACTTTTCTAGTTTGACTCGGGTCGTGGATGTTATCTACGTATTTATTGTATTAAATTTATCGTCGAGTTAGCACCTATAACACAAGTCACTAAGTTGTACTTAGTATAGGGCTAACGAGATCTTTGTAATATGTCCATGAATATTTATATATTTATATAAAAGTAGGTTAGGCATAGAGACTGCAAAGAGAAGAAGACAGGGTTTTAAGAAAGAAATTTATCTGTAAATCCTCATAGAAGAAAAAAATACAACGACTTTTAAGTAGACACAATGTTGTACTCGCATATAATTTTAGATGAAGAAAAAATAAGAAACGAGCTTCAAAAAAAGAATAAGTTACAACTAACAAAGAGTTCACAGTCTATTTGGTAGGGGTGAAAGAATGAGGGAGGGACAAAGTTACGGTATATATTCGGTCGAAATTACGAATAAAATACATTACCTCAATGTCAAAATGTAACTTTCATAAGGCGCTGCGTTATGCTAACTAGCGCCACCAATGGATTAAAAATCATAGCTTGTTCTATACTACGTTTTTTTAAAGTAAACATCGTAAATCTTAATAAATGTGACAACAATTTTCAGAACCTGCAGTCTAGAACTTAGGACTAATCGATTTCCGCTAAAAACGGCCGGTTTTGGCAAAACTGCTTTACAGTCAATTTGTCAGTAGGTTCTAAAACGAGCTACTATATTTATTAAGATTTATGATGTTTACATTTTCCAAAGATGCGTCATAAAGGAAGATATGATTATTTCCCATTGGCGGCGTTAGTTAGCTTCGCGTAGCGCCTTAAGTCAAAAACTTATGAAAATTTAAAAAGTTCAGTTCGATCACAGCGGATGCTCAATTTGTTTCGAACGTACCTCATACACGGTTATTGGTATTTACATTCTTTCCGTATTGCGTTCAACTTCGGCGGTGAATTTCTAAGAATATTTCTATCTGGCGCGGCTCCCGCACGCTACCAATTTTTATTCCGTTCGCTAAAAGCGTTTCATAAAACGACAACCTGCGTTGGCGGGCAAATAGACGGATAAGCGAAAAAAGTAAATTAATCTCTCCTACCTAACTGCTTTTGAGAGCTCGAAAAGTTAATTTATCGCTCGTCATGAGGATTTCGTATTTCGTCATTCGCGTATTGGGGCGAAAAGGATCATTATTTATTCAAACCCGGTTTGAATAACACGCTAATATTGAAAATTAAACAGTCTGTTCTAAGGGGCCATTCATTTGACTTAATTAAGTTTCGCTAACGCAACCACGAACTTTGAATAATTTGTGGTTGCCGGCGCCGCGGCCGACACCTTCGGATTGGATTCAAAATTACAAGAGCACACGAAATACTGCGTTCCAAGTATAGAGCCTCAAATCTATGCGTGTGTTGCTCCGCGTACAAATGAATACTGACGACAGAGCCCTCTCGAAAACTTTCGCTAACCTGTAACCTGAGTTAGACAAGTCCTATGTAAGACTATGTTTTAAGACGAGACTACTCCCACAGTAGATTCAAGCGCATCAACGTGGGTTAGCTGGAAGACAATACAATTGCAATAAACAATTTTCATTGAATGAATTCACATTGAAACCTGGTTAAAATGAAAATGGTGTTGTGGGGTCTTCTTTTAACATATTCTTTTAAAATAATAAATTCAAATACAAAATCGTTGAACCACTAACTTTGCTGTAGGCATTTAATTTAGGTGTTTAAAATTAAAACTTCACCTTGTCAAGTTTCAAGACTCCATGAAAAATAAAAAATTAATTGCGAATAACAATAGGAAATCGAGTCAATAGGAAATGGTTTCATAATTGATACTGAAAGTTTAGTAGATTTTGGATATTTCAATGATACGTTTTAAGATCAGAAATCATTCCTAATAAGTATTATAATTATACATAGAAGTGTGTACGTTTGAATATTGAAGTTCAGCAATGGCATTTGACACGTAGAATAGCTTTGGATGAACTTTGACACGGACAGACTATGATCTCGATTTATACAGGGTATATCATTTCCATAACCAACCGAAAAGGGGGGATTCTAATTGTCAATACAAATTACTTTCACTATGGTGACCGAGTCCTCTTTGTAATAAAACCCACTCATCAACCCCTGCGAGCTTGAATTATTCTCAATATTAAATTGTAACGTTTACCTGAGATAAAACCGCACAAAGGGGTTTTGTTCTGTTTCCCATGCCGCTGAATAATTTAGCCTTATTAATTTTGTTTCCACACCATTGAAGATACTGAACTTCGCTAGAGAGCGAAGTGAATTACGGGAGAAATAACTATGTGTAAGAATCTTGAATAATTTAGAAGTTCAAGATACTTCCTAGCTGGAGATTATCCGATAATGTTCTCGCATGACGACCTATTATAAAAAAAAAACAATGTCTTTGTTGTATTGAGTTTACGTGGCAAATATGGAAAACTACCGTCTCTGTGCTAAGCCGCGGACAGGCAGACGAATTGACGTGGAAACAACATTCTACCCGTAAAGTACGTCTTTTTTGTGAAAAACTGCCATTTTCCCATAAATGAAGTACTTAATCGGGGAGAGTATTTTAGATAACGCGCTGCCAATTTTACAAAGTTTACAAACTCGCGAGAAAATATCTAGTTTTGGCATCAAATTTCAATTTTGAGTTTAGAATCTTGTTCACTAAATTGGACAAGTAAGTATAAATAGACTATACAATGGTTTCTTGTTGACTGTGGAACCCAAATGCAGAGCGTAGTAACATATAGTTAAGAATTCATTTTTGAGCCTTTATTTGTAAAGTGCACTTAACTGGAACCCAGCTAATAACTAGGTACAGTACTACACATCATAAAAGTCCCTTCGGGAATCTACGTTCGCGCAGACTAGGAAGAACTGTAACGAAAGTACCCGAAGCTATAAGTACATTCAACATGATCTTTAACCGATACGGTTAAGGTGCAGAATTGATTGCCGCAGTACCTATTTCGCTCACGTTGCCAATATTGCCAAACTAATAGTCACCTGCATCGATGACGTTGAATCAACCAATAGCAACAAAGGCGCGCGGCCTGCCATAAAATGAAACTATCTGATTGGTCGATCAACTTGCCGCACATCCAAAATTTGGTCATCTGCGCAGGTACATCCGCGAGACTTATTTCTTGTGTAGCAGTGTAAGTATATTTGACAGCATATCGACTTTACATGTTTACCTACACATTATTTTCACATAACTGTGAGGATTTATGAGGGTGGCCGATAATATAAGAAAGTGTCTTGATGAAGGGATATGTCTAGCCGTGGACGAGAACGGGCTGATTGATATTATTCAGTTGCATTAGTGGCGTAATGTAAAAGTAAAATTAAATAGAGATTGTTAACCGAGGGTCGAAAGAATCCATTCCCGAGGTATTTTAGACGTCCGAGGGCAGCGAGGGCGGCTTTAGTCCGAATATGAGGAAAATAAAAACTCATATTTTATATTCAAATCTTAGCATAAAAGATTATTGCCTATTTTTTTGAATTAAATTAAATTAAAATATTTTTTATTGTTAAAAACTTAATACTACAAAATTACCAGGGGTCCTTGCACTAGGCTTAGCCTGTTTCGCGAGGAACCAGTTAAAATTTTAACATCGTAATTACTTATAGTAAACAAAATAAAATTTTATCGTAATAATAACATGCTAAAAATAAACTTATAGAATAACTTTAATTTTATGGTTTAGTTCCCTTTCCATACAACAGTTATATAGAAAGTGAACCAAACTTAACCAAACAGCATCATATCATAATATATTTTCCTTATAGGTACAATAGGGTTGTGGACTAATGTTCGGAATGGATTTTGTTTCATAGATAGACGCTATTTAAACACGAAAAAAATATTTTCATGAAAAAATACGTCACATTTTACTAAAAAAATACTTAATTAAAACTACTTTTTAAAATTCCCGCCAAAACGTTCTAAACTAACGCGTGAGTATGATGACGTCACAGACCGATAAACAATCTCGCGCTCTATGAAAGTTAACCTGATATTCAGTGAATTCTTACGAATAAATAAGTTTTCTGAATGGTGTAAAAATGAATACGATGTACAAATGCTGTGCAGTACCCATGTGTAAAAGTAAGTCAATAAGTATGCCGCAAAAAATGTTCATACATGTTGCAAAAATTGCTAAAATAAGGAGAAAGTGGCTAACGCTTGCTAGAAGATGTTCAACATCATTGACATTTACAAGTAACAGCTATTTTTGTGAATACCACTTTGATGTAGGTAAGCCAAATATTCTAAAAGTATTGTACGATAAAATTTAAATACGAGTATGTACCTACTTAGGTACAAAATAGTTTTAGATAGGTCGTTTTGACTTTACCCACCAACCATAGGTAGGTATTTCAAACGTACTTGCAATGACATTTTTACGTTTCTAAGCTCCGCTGCACAAAAATTCTTATTTCGGGTAAAATAACTTGCCACCATCAACGAATCTATCTTCGGTAAGTTAGAACTACTTCTTTTGATGAATCCAGTCTCCATTGTTATAATATTACAATAATATTATAATAATATCGTTTAAATTAGTTCGCCGGTGATACTTTTGACTACGTGAGCTTGTTTTGTTTAGCGGTCAGTGACGTCACCCGCGCTTTGATTGACGTTCGCAGTCACGTGATAATGGGTATTAAATAATGCAATTTAAACTATTTTTATTTATTTTATGGCAAATAAATATATTCTTCGAATGTTATAATACGTTTTTAAATACGGTCTTTAATTAAAAAAAATAACTTAACATGAATTGGTAACATGTGTCAACATCCGTATTCCGTCACAGATACATTTAACAGATTAGTGTCCCGCCAATAAATGTCGACTTTTTAAATATTAAATATGGAACTCACCGCGTACCTAATTGTTACGGCTTATTCCGCTCAAAGAAGTTTGCGCTAAGTTCACACTGGCTGTTTAGAAACTCACATTTCCGCAGCATTTTTTTTAATTAGTTTTTTTTACAAAAAACTCTTCACAGCTGCCAGTAGTTCTATTTTTAAAGTTCATTCTGGCCCTTAGGTGGGAAGTATTTAAATGAGTTTTTCCTCTCCAGGGAGGAAAGGAGCATTTTCCACCCAATAATCAGATCAAAACAACACTACTTTCCGAGTATAAGAAATGAAAAAGATATATACGAGTATGTAAAGGTTTAGTAAGTTTTTTAAGAAGTCAAATGACTAATTTGACTCTTTACGATATAAAGTACCAAAAATCGATTCAAATCAATTTCATTTTTAACAGCCGCCAAATGGCTTTGAAGGAAAATGTATCCCAAAGTTCCAATCTGAACCAATAGCAGCTAACTAATAAGTTTTCCATTGAATATGCAAATTAACTTACGTTGCGGTTGAAGGTGACACTGCATATTCATTAGTAAATCAGCGTATCTAAGTTGTTACATATATTTATGAGATGATCAACTGTTTGTAACATTATGGGTTCTCGTTAAAATAGTTGTGATTTTATAATTTATATTCCCTAAATACACACCTGTATTCTGGAGGAGTAGGCAGGGTTAGAATCGCTCGTAGCCTCGGCTGCCTATAACGATCACGAACGTTAAACAACATAGAGCGCGTTCAGTGCATGGATGGGTGACCGTCTATGACTTACACTAGTGGCATTTTTCCGAGCGGTTCCGTGTTTCGCAAGGCACGTTAAGCAGTTGGTGCCGGCTGCCATCAATAGATGGCAATCGTTAAGCCATGTCAGAGGCCTTATGGGCGGCTTGAAAAATTCTGGCAGTAAGACCAGCCACTAGTCTTGCAAGCCTCCAGCAATCCGGACTTGGCCCCTGTGGTGGAGTATGACCTATACCTTCCTCAGGGAAGATACCCGTGTTCATCGGTGGGAAGATAATAGGTTGATGACGAAGTAGGGTTTGCCATCAGACTGACAAACTTCTTCCGCTTCATTAATATTCATTCGTCGCTGCTTGCAAGCACGCCTGTTCTGGGCACATTTAATTACAGCTTAGGTCTTCTCTCAGAGAGAGAGAGAGAGAGAGAATATAATTATAGTAACTTCCATATGACACAATCACTTCTTCTTGTTCCAAAGTAGGATACCCTGTGCTATGATAACCAGGCAGGTACGTCACAAACAGGTAAATACAGCCATTTGTACAAATGTACAGGCTTAATCACCATGCCAACCCACCAATTTCAAGCGCTTGCACTTATTATCTTGACCTTCGCTAATAAACCCCTGTTTAACTGTTACAAAAAGTACAATTTTACGTACGAAATTCCATAATTGTTAAGAAGAGAGTTCATAATCCTCACGGTTGAAAACGTAACGAACATTTTGAGTAAGTACGAGAAATAAGAAAATTGTGTGTCTCGTATATATGCAATTTCAGAGCACAACAAGATTTGAACGCAGCTTATCACAATATTTCCATATTCTACATTACAGCTACGACGAGGTTCGTCGCGTAATAATATGGCGCTGCAGGATTTCCGTAAGAATGTAAATGTTTGAAAAAGATGAAAAAAATTGCAAGCACAAATTTAATTCCATTTTTCATGTAGCCTATAAAAGTTCCACTGCAAGGCATAGCCCTTCTTTTGGAAAGAGAGAGAGAGAGTGCGTGACCAATTACCAGTAATAAAATATTTAGGTTTCCCAAAAGAATAACTTGTGAAGTACCTACGAGTTCGATAGTAAGGTTAGAAAGTTCATAAAAAGGCAATCTTGTCGTAAACGATTTTCCACGCTTATAGCAGCACGGGGGAAATGTTGTTATAAAACGTAAGTAGATTTCTAGTACTTACTACGTATATTATTATTCTATAATATAAAAATGAATCGCTGAATGCGTTGGTAAGCGCAAATCTCGAGAGCAGCTGAACCGATTTCGCTAATTCTTTTTTTTTGATATACATTGAAGTACGAGGATGGTCCTTACGGGGAGAAAAATATAATAAAAACTAGCTGACGATTCTTTATTTTTTTTATTTTTCTCTCCGTAAAAACCATCCTCGTACTTCAAGGAATATTCTAAAAAAAGAATTAGCGAGATCGGTTCAGCTGCTCTCGAGATTTGCGCTTACCAACACATTCAGCTATTCATTTTTATATTATACTTATAGATAGAATCGAAGTACGCTGGGTCCAGGGTCAGCTAGTGTGAAATAAAATAGAAATGAATGGGTTCAATAATTATTATTGTTTTTACTAAATATATAATTAGTTATAAATATATATTAGTTATATATTATTAGTTAGAACCCGAGACCTTCGGTTTTACAGTCAGAGTTCCAAACCGCTGCGCCACCGAGGCCGCAAGTTGCAGACTATGGACTTTGGACATTGCCTCCTCCTCTTTCTCCGAGTTACAGGAGTGAATTTATGTAATATGTTATGTTAAAATATACAATTTAACCTAAAACTAAATAAGTTAAATACTATATGTAATTATTTTTAATTTAAACCTGTTTGTAACCTAAAGTACCTACAACACCAACAATTTAAAACCAAATCCACGTAATATACACACACCCACACAACTACACACACACATACACACAATAAATGTATTATTCGTATTACACACATACACACAATAAATGTATTTACAACTTTAGGTTTTTAAAATTTTATTATACATTTATTGGACAGCAGTGGACTAATACCTATAGCTTGAAGAAGAAAAAGAAGTTTTTAAACATCAAAATGTATAGTTGGGATCTTCTAGCACAGGTGTTGTACACTTAAAAGGAGATCTCAACCTTGTGAATTCTGTTTGAAAATTTTTTTGTTTAAGAAATAAATATATTTTCATATTTTCACAATGTAATCTACCTGTCTATCTGTGAGTATCAATCCAGCCCAGCTACGAATAGATCCCTCTACTGGGCATAGGCCTTTTCTCTGTCCAACTCTCTCATACTGCGCGTTCTGAACCAGTTTCGTTCACTTTCTAAATTCAGAAGTGTGTGGCCAGCATTAGGTTCGTCGAGCCAGATAAAATAAATGAAGAAATGCAATTTTATCAGCCACAAGAGAAGCGACGCGTAGCGCTGACACTTCCGTTTAAAAGCAGAAAAGAGCTGACATCACAAGCGGGTCACCACTTTGCATTCAATTATAGGTAGATAAGTTATAAACTGCATAGTTACTTGAAACTTCTTTATAACGCCGTGGTCTGAGAAAGTAGTAAGAACGCATCCCGGCTGGGGACAAAACAAACCGTTGTTTCTGATTCCCACGACTCAGGGTATCCTAGTGTGAGGCCAGAAGCAATGTATGTGCCTGTATGTAAATGTGATTTGGTTCCTCAAAAATTAAAGTCATGTCGAAAGTATAATTGATACTAAATAATTGATTGCCTAAAAAAAACAAAATCTTTACAACTAAAGGTGAGCTATTGGAAAAAGATGTGTCTAATTTTTATTCCCTAATTAAGTTACTCACTTCCGTGTACCTACTAACAGTCTTATTTATTAAAACACAATCCCTTAAACACGCAATTGAAATTAGCTGTAGTAAAGGGAAAAACGTAACTAAAGATTAAATAGACTTCCTCTGAGGAGTGTCTTAGAGAAAACGCGTGTTTATAAATAGGAAGTGCACCTATAAATCCATGGCTGAATCTTTTAAATTTTAGACAAACGGCAACTCTTTAAACCACATTCTGTGTGAATCAGAATGTGGTTTAAAGAGTCAACACTCAGCAGGCAGACCTCAGGCAGGATACTCAGCCATTTGGATTTCGCTGAACTAGTGAACTTTTTATTGTATGGAATCAGGCGTTACTTTGCGGAAATCCACGAGGCATCCTCAGGCTCACAATTTGTGAGCCTGAGGATGCCTCGTGTTAGAAGCGAAAGGCGTCGCGCATTTTTTCACACAAGTATTGGTGTCGGTGGAGGTGTGTTCGTGTCTTGTTTCTGATGAAAAAGTGGAAGGGAGGGCGGTTTATTAACAACACACCTTGTGCTTGTGGGACTTTTGGCGGAATTCAGCAAAGAAATTTTCACATTTTAATGCTATTATGGATTTCCGCAAAGTAACGCCTGATTCCATACAAGATATTAATAGGCTTAATCACTACCCCTCCCACTACAGATTGGGAATTTCAAGCTCTGAGGTATGTGAACCTCACAATATTTTCCATCACAGATAGCGATACTACAAGTGCACAAATGGACATAACGTTGAAAGCAAAGTCATTGGTACCTACGTGCTTCTGGATTCGAACCCACGACCTTCCGGACGTGAGGCCGTCGTTTTGCCGCTACTCTATCACCAATGTTTTTATAATATTTTATCTCAAATAAAAGGAGTATATCCTGAAAGAAAGGTTATCGTGCGGTAACCAATGATGTTTTAAACGTTCTTGGCGGTAACGGATCAAAATAAAAACGACTTTCTCGAAATCACCAGGGCTGACATTTTTATAGGCAGCCTTATAAGGGACCTGTTTTATAGACCTAAAAAAGTAATTAAAAAAAACTTTGTTATGTAATTCCTGGTGCACAGTAACGTGTACTAACATGTGCCTTGTCAAAGTCAAAATAGTCAATTGCTCAAACATCCGGTTAGAAGAGGTTAATGTGACTAGATTCTAAGGTGCTTATACGTTAGTGCACTCGACTGTGCATACAATAAAGAATATTCTACCTATCTATTCAGACACCTCGAATATGTTGTAAAGTCCATCTACCCACAGGTTAACAAGTAGGCAGACTCGTCTACACAATGTACATCGAATTGTAATAATAAACTATGAATAGAAGTGTTATGAAACGCGGCCCACATGTTATTTTTTCAGCAGTTAGGTATAGTCACGAAGGTATTTTTAATCAAAGCACGTGCTCCACCCGTCCAAGATTGCACGATGATTTGATAGCCAGCTGTGCAGTGAGGGTATCGTAAAAGAAGGATTTAGTCGAATCGGTTTATGGCACTTGGTAATAAACCCCTTCCGTACGTCACAAAACAAACACTCCCCAAAGGCCGAGGCTGAGGTTTCCCAACGGGTAGCGAGTTATTATTATTTTTAAATGTCACCTAAATTACTCTACGTAAACTACTCCTGTGTCCCGAAGGGCAGAGACCAGGTTTTGGCTAGTTCAAGTTTGTTAAGTTTTTTAAATTTCTATCTACGTGTTTACAAAATTAATTATATGGGTTTTTTATGAACACTCATCCGTAAAGATCACAAGCACACCTACCGCGTTCTAGAGCACTTAGGGCTTTCGGTACTGACTGAAAATCAGCGCTGAGGGTTCACGCCCCCAGCACTATGCTGAGTCAGTTGCCATTTGCAGCAGCAGAGACACACTGCGACAAAGTTTGTAATGTGTTTTTTAGTTATTTTTACTGTCCATACTTTGTCTTTGTATTTAATTTAAATTGTGTATAACTGTTGTTGCAAGAAACGTTTTTCTTTTCTTTTTTCTTTTCTTAAAAATACATTACCTGGCTGCCGGCATTTACGCTCTGTCGAGAGCGTACCGAACAAGAAGAAGAAGAAACCGTCGACTGGTGTTTCGTTTCTGGATCTTATTAATAAATTTAGGACTTATCATCTTAAATTATATCTATAAATACGTAACGATATCACGGCATTCTTCCACCCAGACCTGCTTCTCAGACTCGGTGGGGTTGTGCGGCACCGACCGTGAAACTTTTTTTTGTCCATTTTTTCTCCAAAATGATCTAAATTTTGAAATGGACACCTAGTTTGAATTGTAACGTTCACCAAGCCATAGTTTTTGCGCTACTTTGAATAAAATCTTTTCATTTCATTTCAAACTATCCTCGTCACGCGAAGGTACTCTCTTTCCGATCCAATCTGCAGTAAGTGTTTAGTCTCCTAGTCCCCCTACCTACCTCGCCTATTGTCTTGTATACAAATTTTCCCTGCTAGCAGGTTTTTTACGTAACAGCCGTCAGAGAACGTCCACGTCTTTCTTCACAGACCAAAGTTAGACGACCGTGCTTTAATTCGTTATACCAACGATACACGGTTGCCTTAGAAGAGCCTTCACCCATGAATCTATATAATATATTTATATATACTTTTTTAAGCCCTGACCTGCATATAGTGGCAATAACGCCGACATGCACCACTTCATAAATGTAATTGAATTGAATTTTGTATGAAGAATGTCAGTAAAACCGCTACCCGGTACTAACTAGCGTCACCAATGGGAAAACACATATCTTTATTTATAAGGCTTCTTTAGAAAAACTGAACATCATAAATATGAATATTAATATAGTAGCTCTTTTTAGAACCTAGTTTGAATAATCTAGTTCTTTAACGTGTTTTTGCCAAAAAAGGACCGTTTTAGCGGAAATCGATTAAAATCCTAACCTAAAATCCTTACTGATCCTAGGTTCCAAAATAGTTGTCACAGTCGTTAAGATTTATGATGTTCAAGACATGATTTTTCTATTGATGTCGCTAGTTAGCACTGGGTAGCGCTTTAAATGCTACTCTCTCTCTTCTTCTCCTTCTTCAGGCTATACTATGTAGTCCACTGCTGGACATAGCCCTCCCCTAATGAGCGCCATAGCGCCCTGTCTTCAGCTTGCCGCATCCAGCATCTGCCTGCAGTTTTTCGCAGATCGTCATCCCACCTGGTCGGAGGGCGTCCTACAGTACGTTTGCCGAGCCGCGGTCTCCACTCAAAAACACGCTTACTCCAACAGTTGTCAGTTCTTCGCGAGATATGGCCAGCCCATTGCCACTTCAGCTCGCTAATTCTCTGAGCTATGTCGATAACTCTCTCTTAGTCCATATTTAAGAAATTGGTGCAAGTCTAAGGCCCTTTTTGTTCTATGCCCGCACGGAGGGAGCCGTTTCAACCACCTAAGTATCCTCAGTCTCCTCTGAAACGTAAATGAAACATTAAAAACAAGCCATGAAACCATCGTAGTTTATTACTATGATGAAGCTAAGGACAATGGAAAGCGGATTTATATTAACTTTTCGTAGCTGCACAAATTCAGCCGGCGCTTAGTACCTACTAGCAGTATTTTTTATAAAAAGTCGGTCCCACTACAACACTCTTATGATGGAGTTAAAGGCTGGTCAATTAGAGGAATCCCCAGTATAAACCAACTTTAACTCGGTCTTAAGAGTGTTAGCAAAAAAGAGTTTTGTAAATAAGAATGTAGCAGTCTTATTTACAAGATTGATTAAAATGCTCCTCAAACACAGTTTAAATTTTCACTTTACGCAAAATTTATTCGTGTTTTTATAAATAACACCCAAGTAGTCTTATTTACAGAAACATTATTCCTTCAAACAATCCTCAAACGCAGTTCAAATATTCTGTGGTAAAGCCTTTTCCTTTATCACAGAAATATTAAACTTCATTTGACGAGTTTTTATAAGCCAGTGTTTTTTTAATAAAAAAAACATAGCCGATTTCTCGTAACCATAACAATCAACCGTAAACAGATTGTTAGTTAGGAAACGAGAAATCGGGGGTAAGCAAGCCTTCTCAAGGACGAATTCTATTCCCACCGAGAACTGCCGAGTTTAAGTGCTGAAGCGACGTGCCGTTAGGTATACTTTCAACTTACAGTAATTTTTACGCCCGTAAAAGTTACTATATGGCCTGTTTCTAGTATGGTCTGTAAGTACGAGTATATAAAATTATCATGATCATTTTTTGAACTATAAGTTTTATTAGCCCTATGCATAAATTAATTTAATTTATTCTGATTTCAGAATGAAGTTAATACATATTATTAATTTCATTCTGAAATCAGTTACTTGGATTTTAGTCGGATGATACTCTTTATACTTTAAAGCGCTTTAGTGTGCTAATTAGCGCCACCAATGGAATAAAAATCATAACTTGAAATACGGCCGTTTTTGGCGGAAAACGATTAAAGTCGTAGGTGGTTGATCCTAGGTTCTAGATCAACCACCTAGGTTCTGTAGGTTGTCACATATCACAATAGTTATCACAGACATTAAGAGTTTTTATTTTTACTTATTGAAAAAAACGTACATAAAACAAGTTACGATTTTTATTCCATTGGTGGCGCTTGATAGCACCCGAAAGCGCCTTAAATGCAACGGATGGATGCGGTCGAGCTACTCGTAGATTTGGAAATTTAAAAAAATATGGGAATGAAACATGTGAAAAAATTCTAAAGTACCCGATAACGGCACATCAGCTGCTAAGCTAATGCCAATGTTATTTTCTTAAATTTTCAAACCAATTACCAAATGGAAATTGGTCTTGGAAACTTTATTGAGTCTATCTTAACGAATTGAGTAATATAATAATAAAAACAAAAATTTCAACGTGACAATCACGGCCGTTGTTTCCATAAAATGCTTCGAATGTAACTGACATATTTCCCATGTGACATACACGTACCCATTTGCCTTCCGACAACCAAATGTCGCCTATTATTCAAATTAAACCCTTCCCCACGGATTCCCGGTAATTTCGCTCTGCTTACAAAAAAGCGTGGCGGATACGCGTACCTACCATAGATACAAAATTATCATTATGTAGACATTTGTAAAACCTGTAAGCATACCATACACAAAATATTGCAATAACACATCATAAGATATCATTTGCTTTAGTAAGTATATGTGCACACACACACTCACTCACACTCACACACATACACACACTGACGTTTTACCAGAGTACTTTCTCTCTCTATGCCCTTCAGTGGTTAATTTCATATAGTTACATGAAATCTAGTCTTTAGTCTTCTCATATAATGTACTAGTCATCTTTAAAAATATGTACCACTTTCTAATCTAATTACTACTGCTAAACCCATCTCCTAAAAGTTACTTAACCAGCAGTTTGATACTTAGGTATACCTCCCACACGCCTTCTTTTCGTACATCAAATAATACAAAGTAATTTCGCGGAGAAAATTTAGTTAACAATCATTATCTCTATGGCTATGTAAATGGCCGGCAGAGAATTTTTTAAAATGTTCATCTTTGTGACTGGGATCCCGCGAACCGTAAAAGTGATAAATAGTCCATATTACCCAGCCCGCAGATCCCGAGTAATTTCACAGGGTTGTGTGTGATGTAGGCTCAGTTATAAGTAATCGGGGTTTCAAATTGGAACCGTAATATAAATTATTATGTAGGTAGAGCCTGTAGTGGTAAGTAGAGCAAGGACGTTGTTTAACTGTTTACTGGCTAACTTAATAGGTTTTTCATGCTTTAACAACTAAAACTATCTTTAAAACACAAACGATTAAGTAAAAAAAAAGCAAACTTGTATACATGTTTGGTTTGTCGTGTTAAAGTTATAGTTAAGGTACATTGGAGTACTCGTGGCCTAGGCGAATCGAGTGATTGGAACCAATCACTTGGTTAAGCAACAACAGGGGCGGTCAGGTACAGGATGGGTGAGCGTCCCGCGGCTACTGCTAGTGGCTTTGTTCCGAGCGCTTCCGTGCTTCGCAAGGCACGCTAAGCCCGTGGTGCCGGCTGTTATATATTGGATTTCGTTAATCACGTCAGAGGCCTTATGGGCGGCTTGATAACTTCTGACAGTAAGGCCCGCCACACCCGCCTTACAATCCTCCACCAACCCGGACTTGGCCCCCGTGGTGAAGTATGGCCTAACCTTCCTGCTATGCAGGAAGAGACCCGTGCCCCAGCAGTGGAGACATACAAGGGTTGATAATATTGGATTGCGACATTTTTATAATGTTAATAAAGTTATCTTCTGATAGATTGGATATATGAGACTGACCAGCAGTTATGCCCTTTGTAACTCAAGAAAGGGTAGACTGATTGTTTATTTTTGTTTTGTTGGATTTGTCTCAGACCCGGAAAAAATGTGGAAAAAAAATCACTAAAAGACTAAGACATTCTACGACGGCACGAAGTTCAGCGGACTAGCCAGAGTAAAATAAAACTTTATAATGAATTCTGCAGATACAATAGCGAGGAATCATATAAAACTTTACGCTTTTAACAATGAACAATTTTCCGCGGTTTCACTCTAACCACAGGAAATTGGACGTAGGTACGTTCAAATTGTAATTTAAATTAAACAACGGGAAAATGTTAGTTCTGGTTTGATACAAACAGATGACTTGTAATGAACAGATCACTTGAATAAATTTAACCAAGTCCGAAGAATTCTAAGTCACATTCCGCTTCCACCGCCAAAGAGACCCGTTACTGCGTCCATGCGAAGCCATAAGAATTGTAATACTGAGGATATTGTAAAGAGGTTCGAAATTTCACTGATGCCGGCGAGTCACCCATTAGCTCAGTTGTAAAGAGCGCTGGCACGGACAGCCAGAGGTCGCGGGTTCGAATTCCGGCATGGGTGGAATTTTTAGCCTCTAAATAGGTTTCCAAGAGAATTGGTTCAAGTTATTTGTCGGGCATTATACTCTCTCAAGAATTAGCACCTACATGGCATGTTCTAAAGTTCACAACAACAAAGCAATAACGTTGTCAGTAGCAAACATAATGGAATGGAATCTTAATAAAACGACCAGCGTAAAGAGATCCCTGAGGCGTGGCGTGTCGACTCACCGTCCTTATCTGCGTAATCTGCGTGACACGTACAGCTCGCAGTTTTCAAACAACATTCTCGTTTCTGCTGTGCGTTCAATCTTTACATTTTTGTTGCAAAGTCGCCCTTAGCGTAACTGATTAGAGTACACTTACATGTACATGTTGATGTGCTGTGCGCTGCGCTACTGCGCAAAAAAATACCACAATGGGTATATTGGGGTGTAATTTCCCTAGCAACTAGTGACTTGTGAAATTACTGTTCAATCAAGATACCTAGTTATTGGTATATTGCGCAGAAATATCAAGCCATCACACAATTTCAAGGGCCATTTCAGTAGTTTTCCAAGAACAGAATAATCAAATTCAGGTTATGATGTAAGATAAGATAAGAATATTATTTTTTGTACTCTGAAAAAACAACAAATACAAAATATTACGAATATAGATACATAGTACGATTGGCGGCCCTATTGCCTTGCCTTATTGGCCTTTATGTAATGGTTACTCTAAGTAATAATTGTTAGGTAATGGTATTTTTTATAAAAACAAGCTACAGCGGAAGTGAGCATAAAGCGGCTTACATTATACATTGACATTCATCAAACAGAAGAAACAGATAGTTTTTTTGATTTGATTTCAAAATGCCGAGGCCACTAAATGTTGACAATAACTGTGCTACGTCTTAAGTTATTTCTACTGGTATTCAAGCATTTGTATCTCGTAGTCTGCAGTTCCACCGCTCAAGTCTGGGCAAGGGTACAGGAAACAGCCCATCACAGTTAGTGGGCCAATCTCTCACTCCGAACTGCTTCCTGTCCTGCGTTATTATATTACGCAATTTTACCTACTTATACTCTGCGCTAGACGTACAATGTAAACAAGTTACCTCCTTGGATATATGTAAAGAGATACATAGAAGAATGTCAAATGAACTAGTCGTCGTGTAGTAAACGGCGACCAAGGGACTCAAACCGGAGGGTGGGTAGCAGCGCCCCTTGCAGTACAATTCTACCAAACTGCGATCCCCAACCCGCATGCCCAGCGTAGGGATTATAGGCACTACCCCCTAATGATGGCACAACCTTGCGCTCAATTGGGGAGGGCTATGTCCAGCAGTGGACTAATATAGCCTGAAGAAGAAGAAGATGAACTAGGGATGACATACTCGTAGTCCCGTTTCAGTCGGTTCCATTAAACGTCGTGAGAAGGAACACCATGAGGGTAAGACTCCGGCATAACTCTGTCGCCATCCTCAGCGGGAGGATATCCATGGAGGTTTGGCCATGTAAAAAAAGGATGTCATAGTCCAGTTCTGGAATATCTTTCACATGACATAGTTAGAAATTCTGTTCGGTAGATTTACGTTAACTTTTTTAGTTTTGGTAATTTTTTTTGTGCATGTTGCGAAGCGAAATATTGTTGATAGAGCTGGTTATGGTATAAAGGAAAGAGCATTTACCATCTTTATTTGATACTCGCAAGTTTCAAATAAATTCGTTAAACATACTCAAAAAGTTAGCACAATATTATTGTATAAAAAACAAAAAATACGAAGAAAATTACTCAAGTATTTTTTTACAAACCTATTTAGAGGCTAAAAATTTCACCCATGCCGGGATTCGAACCCGCAACCTCTGGCTATCCGTGCCAGCGCTCTACCAATTGAGCCAATGGGCGACAAAAAGTAGGTAGTCGGGGCTGTAAGTGATGCAATTTGCTTAAGCCAGATGTCGCTGTCTGTACGTAATACAGAGAATAGTGTAAAGAGGTTCGAAATTTCACTGATGCCGGTGAGTCGCCCATTGGCTCAATTGGTAGAGCGCTGGCACGGATAGCCAGAGGTTGCGGGTTTGAATCCCGGCATGGGTGAAATTTTTAGCCTCTAAATAGGTTTTTAAATTTGTCCTTAGCACGGGTTAGTGCATTAAAAATAAAAATAGTATAATTATTTTTTTACATTTAAGTGTCAGCCAATGAACGATTCCTTTTGAAAACGAAAAAAAAACTGATAGCTATTAACAGTAGTTTGCACAACAAGAAACCGGGGTTCAGTATTTGCTAAATGGGTTAGATGTCAACCAACAAAGATTTTAGGTATTCATCACGTGAAGAAACCGTTGATAAAAATGTTTATATCAAGGGAACTTTTACGTAGTTCAGAGCATACGTAGATACATTGTAAAGAATAAATAATGGACGTCAGAAATGCGTCGCGTACTTTGAGGAAGACCGGCCAGCAGTGAACGAATATAGGCTGTTGAATATAGGATCGAGTCAGATATTCAATATTGGATAGGCCTAGATATTGTGGTGTCAGGCGAGGGTGTGAATCTCAAAGGACTCGTTAAATTTGTGAAGTCTTGCTCTAAAGAGATCAATTGAATTACTAAAGAGTTCAAGGCTCACGCGAAACTGGTTTGTTATTGAATGAATCACGTCTGTCTGTTAGCCAAACAGTGTTAGGTCATCAGTTGCGAGCATTAACTACAGAGCTTCGGTCGCATATGTAAGTAAATATTATTAATTCTGTAAATTATTTAGGCTTGAAATTTTATTTCTTTAACTATGAAATCATAGTATGATTTATAAATTAAAGGAATTCTAAGTTTTAATTAGTGGACATGTAAGTTTGAAATTAAGTTCCACGAGATATTAGCTTCAAGCATTCCAAATTCAGGAAAGAAAAGACTATAATATTTTAAATTCGTTTGGTTGTGTGTGAAATTATTGGGTTAGTATCAGATGATCGTAAAAGCAACTGGTCACGGCATCAACTTGTCCTAAAATCATTTCGACGAAATTGCAACTAGACTAAAAAGTAACTCGTCTATGAAGCAAATCGTCAGAAAATTATTTTGTCTACTGCCCTATAATCTATTCGACTTAAATGTGATTGGTCTAAATAGTTGGTTGCCTGTTAAGCAACTCGTCTTAAAAAACAAGTGATCTACATAGTTGGTCGCCCGTGAAGCAACTCGTCTTAAATGGGTGTCGGGTAACATTAATCCTGTTTCAATCGTACCTGAGCGTTCAGATTAAGAATTATGACTGTAAATGAGTAAAAATGGGAAAATCTGAGGCAAAATTCAGACTTATTCGGTGAAGTTTTGTTGAGTAAACGTAGAAATATTTTAAGTACCTACACTTATCTACACGGGAGCGCGTACTTTCTGAAAACTTCTCTACTTTATTAAAACTTTTTCGTAGAAATAAATAAAAAGAACAAAAGTAATATTAAATCAATCAGTATAATGCTCCTGCGATGCAGGAAGAGACCCGTGCTCCAGCAGTGGGGAAAAACAAGGGTTGATAACGAATCAGTATAATAACTAGTTTGAAAAAGATAAGATAAGAATAAAAACACACCTTTTTAAAACTTAACGCATTTTCTCTTACAAACACATAATTCTGCCTAAATTATCTGATGAAAATGAACATTAAATAAAACAAATAAATTATATTTGGCCTAAATGCAAATTTCTTTTTATGTCCGATATAACTATTAAAAATTCATGTGCCGAAATTCAACCAAATAACTATTTTGTGTTTCTGACGAGTTGCTTTTGAGACCAATAACTTTTTAGCTGAATTGCGAATTTGTCCAGGTGATTTTAAGACGATTATCTATAGAGACCAGTTACTTCATGGGCAACCTCATAATTTGTCTAACGGATTTCTGACGAGTTGCTTCATAGACGAGTTACTTTTTAGTCTAGTTGCAATTTCGTCATGATGATTTTAGGACAAGTTGATGCCTGGACCAAATGCTTTTACGACCATCTGATACTAACCCAAATTATTCCGGTTGCACCACAAAAACAATTGCTATTCCTGCCAGGGTGACATCAAAGACGTCACCAATTTTTTAAAGGGACGTTCGTACCTGTATTGGAACTGTCTAAAGATACAAAATACGATCATTTTTATAGGCCCCAAAAATTACTAAGTTATAAACTTATCTTTTATGTAGTCTACGGTCCAGATGTATCACTGCAGGGCACAGACCTTCGCTCAGAGAGAGAAAGTTTGGGCTTATTTACCACGCGTGGAAAATAAGTAGTAGAACTAGTAGAACAGTGAGTAGAAAAACTGTCTCGGAAGCGAGACTCAGGTTCGATTTTCAGTGAGGGCATGTACCAATGACGTTGTTTTCTAACTTATGTACATTTGTGAAGTCATAGGAGCAATACCACTCGCTAAATGTGTAGGAAAACGTTGTGAGGAAGCCTGAGTGTCCGAGGTGATCAAATAGGTCAGCTCTTGAATCAAGTTAATGTCGTAATGGTCGGCCACCTCCATTGTTTTTTTCCGTATTTCCGATGACAACACACATTAATAATATTTAAAAAGTAGAAAACAGTTTTTGACGCTACGACACTGAATTAAAAATCAATTTCAGACGGCAACGCTTAGAAATCACGAGTAAATAGGCGTGATAAAGAATGATACTGATTTTGATCAGTATATTTTATATTTAAAATTATTATAATATAACATTTATATACAGGCACATACAGTGCTTCTGGCCCCGAACTAGGATACCCTGTGTCGTAGGAACCAGAAACAACAACATCACAAACACGTAAACATCCAAGACCTGGGGGGGTTTTTTTGTCCCCAGCCGGGGTTCGAACCCGGGGCCTCTTGCATGGTAGGGAGAAGCGCTATCGCTGCGCCATAGAGGTCGTCATCATCAGTATAGAAAAATAAAATCATTCGAGAAACACAATGGCGTAAAAATTGCTAACGATTTTGAAATCGCGCTGTAGACCGGCAAAAATAACCGTGCAAAAACATAAACAATGCACATTGCAGTGTTGATAAGATTAGGAAGGAAAATAGGCATAAGGATTATTTTAAAAGAGCGCATATCTTGGAAAATTTCAATTACCTTAGGTAGTATTTGTGTTTTTAAGTTTTTTCTTTATTTACTTAGGGCCGCTTGCGCAGTTTCCTTAAATCTATATTTAGTACAATTTTAATAGTTTTGTTATTGAGAATCCATTTTAAATTTTTTTTAAACTAGATTTACGGTCTTGTGCAAGTGACTCTTACTTTACTTACGAAAATTTATTTGCTTAAATAAATATTAAATTCACACCTGTATGCCGGAGGGGTAGGTAGAGACCTGGGTCTGCTACTTGGTTCTATTCCAAGTAGCAACTAATTGTTAATCTTTACCTTACGTAAACATTAGCCTATGCATCACGTAATGAGATGATTTGTAAAGCGTCCAGTGGCATCTTCACTTACACTAGATGGGTGAAGGGACCACTCGGATGCCGTTATGCCTGGGATATGGTTTTAAATGTAGAGGTATATAAAATGTAACACAAGGGTTTTAAATAATCCTTTTCTTCAAATAAATAGAAACAATGATATGACGAAAACTAACAGGCATAATTTATTTATTGGTTTAGTTGTATGCTAATAGAAAGTTGCATTTCTAGGGAGATATTACGTTCAAATAATTTTTCTGCTTTATATCCCAATTTTCATACCAAGTTTAGTTCTGTAATGTGCTTTGCAAACCACCAGAAGCAAATTTGTCTAAATTTATCACAATTCGAACACTTTTCTGCCAATTTCGCATCACGATTATTGGTACATAAATGGCTTGTTGGTACTTTTGGAGTACCCTAGTACTTACGTAAATAAGCTATGATAACACTGTCTCCAACCGCCTAATTGAAGAAGAAACGCCAGTACACTAGTTAAAAAAAAGAGATTGTAAGGTATTTTTGGACCCCATGAAAGGGTTAAGTGTTAAAACTCTGCCACAAAAAAATGGCCACCTTTCCCTAGCCTCTTAAAAACACTACAAACCAAACAGTTTTGGTGGAATATGAATATGGATGAACATTTTTTGACTAACGAAGTGCAAATATAGATGAGAAATACGACCTGTCGAACTGTCGCCATAAAAGTAAAAAGTATTATTTTTGCTCCAAAACTGAAACTACATGAAGCGCAACAAAGAAAAGTGTACCTACGGGTGTAAAGGTCGACGTGACATCGGTTTTACTTAATAGTTTACTACCATCATCAGTTTATAATAGGTATACAAAAAAAACCGCAGGTCGTGGATGTTTACATGTTTGTGATGTCGTTGTTTCTGGTTCCCGCTACACAGGGTATCCTAGTGTGGGGTCAGAAGCAATGTATGTGCCTGTATGTAAATGTTATGTTATCTCTTTCACAGCTTTATCTACTGGTAATAACTATCAATCAACGAAGAAAATGTTGAAGAATATTCTATTGGTGGCGTTGCTCGTGGTCGCAGCCTTCACGGTGTACACTGAAGCATGCGTGGTGCTCGGCTTTGCGGTTTGTACATTGCTGCTTTTTTCTTCTTCAGCATTTATGTATATTTATAATATATTTAAATACAGAGGTAACTGACGAGATCGTTCATTCGATTAAGAACCACATATTGATGATATCAACCTTTTGTACGTCACCACTGCTGGAAAACGGGTCTCTTCCTGCATCGCAGAAAGGTTAGGCCATAATCCACCACGGGGGCCAAGTCCGGGTTGGTTGAGGAGTGGCGGGCCTTACTGTCAGAAGTTATCAAGCCAATAAGGCCTAAGACGTGACGTTAAGACATGGTTTAACGATTGCCTTTGACAGCCAGCCCCAACGGCTTGGCATGCCTTGCTAAGCACGGAAGCGCTCGGAAAAATAGATACAGTAATAAATAATTTAAAATATACAAAATGACATTGATTGTTCCGGTTATCTTTGACCCTATTGCTCTCTGTAGCCTACATTGATTACAAAGTTTATAAAGCATAACAGTGATGTTGTTGGTAAATTTTATTATATAACATTTAATGTGCTATCTAAAGACTTACATATAGACATAACAGTTTGCATTAATTAAAGGTAAGGTAAATGTTTGTATAGGTCTTAAAACGAACCAATTACATTACAAATGCTATGTGAAAAGAGCCCACTCGTTCGTTGTTTTTTTATGCGAGATCAGACGTATTTTTTTTTTTTTTTGGCTTATGTCTCTGAAACGTTGAGAATTATCGGAGAAAATTATGCTGTAAAGTTTGTACACCACATCAACTTCATATCATATCAATTCTCGACATAAAGGTAAAAATACTTGCTGCCTTCCAAAGTTCCGTTCGCTTTCATACCGCCTGAAAGTTGTATTTTCAATGACATATACAATTTTCCCCACTAGTAAAGTGTACTCCGCTCTTTTTAGGGTTCCATAGTCGATAAAGAGCCTCCTACTTTCGCCATATTTGTCTACCTGTCGGTCTGTATGCTCACGGCCTAGCTCAGAGGCCTACGGTATTAGAGTATTAGAAAGCTTAAATTGGCAAAAAATTACCTTTTGTTTTTGTTAGAGAAGAGAGAACGATAACTTTGACGGCCTCTATACCTCAGCGGTACTGCATCTGCCTACCGTGTGAGAGGCCCCGGGTTCGAAACCGGCTGGGGACAAAGAAAACCTCAGGTCTTGTATGTTTACATGTTTGTGGTGTCGCTGGTTCCCACGACACAGGTTATCCTAGTGTGGGGCCAGAAGCAATGTATGTGCATATGTGTAAATGTTATATGTTAACCCAAGAACTGGTGGTTCATAGAGAAAAAAGTATAGTCAAAGGTATCTGACCATTTCAGAGAATTATACAAAAAAGAAAACTTGTGACCTTTAACCTCTCATAAAAAATAACCTACAAGAGGGATCGATGGGGATTTTTGACATAGCATTTGTTAAGAAATATTTCAGTAACACCTATACAAAAATCCAGCTGTTTTAAAGCAAACTCAGCACTTTTTTTTTACTATTTTGACTGGACTAGATCCTAATACAGTTATCATCTATTTTGACTGGACTAAAACATAACACAGTAGTGTCAAGTCCAGCATGCGTCTGAAGTGTCTAACGAAGTGAATTGACTAAGGGTTAACTACAAAGATAAATATACACGTCACATATCCACCAAAGACATAAACTCACGCCTGTATACGGGAGAAGTAAGAAGGGACCAGGATTTGCCACTTGTCAAATCGATTTCCAGTTCTTTTTAATAATGTCAATATTGTCCTTGTTTTCAGTGCAACCCGCTGAAGAGGGGCGAGTGTTGCGGCGATGCTGTCACCTGCCGAGTTGACAACTTCTACGCTCCATGGATCGGCACATGCAAGCTTTAAAACATCGCTCTAATCTGCCGTCCTACTAACTCCACTGTAATGGGTTATCCATTTTGACGTTTCCGAACTGTTAATATAATTATGTAACATAATTAAGTATTAAGGTCGCCGTCGTCGGATTGCGATGAGGAGGACATCATTATTTGACAGTTCGGAGTGGGTTAAGTTGGACAAGTCCGTACAGTGGAGAAGTTATCCAGTAGCTCTCCGTCACCACCGCAAAACCCACCTTTCTCAGATGACAAAAATATAACCCAGTTTGCGAAAATGGAAAGCTAACGCTCTAATTTTTTTATTGCTCACAACACTAAAATTAATGTTTAATGAAATGTAGTCTGTGTATTGATTTTATTTAATATTTTTACTGTATCGTAAAAATTGCTTTGTTTATGTGTTACTGCAAACAAGGAGCCAAGCCAAACGGGTGTAAAACCTCTGGGTAGACAATAGCATTTTCTGTTTGAGTAGTTGTAGTAAAAACTCAAAACAACCAAGAATTGTGACAATTTTAGAATTCTACAGAGAGCGTCGAATTTATTTCTCAATCTCAATATAACTATAATGTTATTATTGAATATATTTAACGCTGTTAAATCTATAAATTATTAGCTTATGAAAAAATAATGTTAGATTTACTGTATATTTAAAAATAAATAAAATATAAAAAAATATTTATAAAATTCTTTTTTTAAAATTTATTCACAGTAACAAGACTTTGTATTTTAGGGAAAGACAAATAAGTAATGAAAATTAGTAAGACCACCAGTTTAATAATATATTTTACGTTTCTTTTTTCCTAGTGTACAATAAAAATGTGCTTAACTTATCTTATATATTATCCTTAACTTAGTTGACGACTGCATTATAATAATATGTAAATACATACATACGCCAAAGTTTTTCATTACTTACATCTTGTTTTGAGGCACACTAGGCATTCTAAGCATGTAGGGTTTGTTGTTTATGTATGGAACATGTTTCACGTTTTGTTTGGACCGCGGCCGCCACCGCAAACATGCTAGTCTGTGGCAGGCTTCATAGAAACAATCTGCGACATGCTGACATGTCAGTGGCTTCACGGCTGAATAGTTTTCTCGCAGTTTATGCTGTGAAATCGAGGAAAGTAATTATTTGCGATAATTTATATCGCATTATAAATAATCACGATGGACATCAACCCTTTGTATGTCCCCACTTCTGGGGCACGGGTCTCTTCCTGCGACGCAGGAATGTTAGGCCATGCTACACCACCGGGGCCAAGTCCGGGTTGGTGGAGGATTGTAGTCACGGGATGGTCACCCATCCATCACCTGACTGAGCCTGGTGTTGCTTCACCTAAGTGATTTATTCCAATCACACGGTTTGCACTAGACCACGAAAACTTCTTGGGCGCAAGGAATAATCGCGATTAAACTCGTTTAATATATAACTTTTTATCGCATTTTTTCGAGTTTTACGGTTCTGTAGTCAACCACCAGCCCTTGTGTCCGTAAGCAAATAGTAAATTGACGACAAGTGGGTACTAGAAAGCTGAAATTTTAATTTGATCTCGATAGAATCATGAAAAAAATTCAGGGCCCTACATGTAATTTCATTAAAAGGATCACAACACAAACAACTAACTACTTCATTATCTGGGTTTCGGAAGTTAACGAGTAATAGCGACTAACTTATAAAAGGAAAACTTCGTACTAATTCCATTGAAAATTACTTTGAAGTTGTAAGTTCGGTAAAGAAAGTGCAGAACCCTACATTGCAAGTGGCCCTGCACTCACTTTGCCGATTTAACCGATAAACATTATAGTTCATACAGTCTATTTATTCTTACTTGTCCACTTTAGTAAACAAGATTCTACCCTTAAACTGTGACTTTTTAGTCCAAAACTGCCATATTTCCATAAATGAAGTAACCTGGAACACTCTCTTAGATAACACGCTGCCAATTTTATAAACATAGTTCATGATAGTTCATGAATTTGCGAGAAAATGTCTAGTTTAGGCATCTAATCTCAATTTTAAGGTTAGAATCTTGTTTACTAAATTGGACAAGTAAGAATAAATAGACTGTACACACCGTCAGAGTTACGTCAGAGGCATATTCGGTTGTTTTCTGCACTTGATTTAAATAACTTGTTCTTTTCTTTTTGAAGTGACTCGTTGATAGATAATATTTAAAATTACATTTATGGATGTTTTCACTGAACATCTAAGGCCTAGCGATGAAATTCCTGATCAGTAGAGAGAGAGATAGAGAACACTTTATTGTACATAATAAAGGAAATTACACAGATATTTCTTAACCTAAGACTATAGACGGCGATCTTATCACTAAAAGTGATCTCTCCCAGACAACCTTTGGATGGACTGGAGCAATATAATTGGATAAGGAAGTAGATGTATATAAGTACAGTATGCGACCGCCTGAGAGTATTTACTCTTAGACGCAGAAATACTGAGCAGTAATTCTATCTGTAATCTAATCTAATCCTGTAATATCCTTTTGAACTCATTGTGTATCAAAAACTGACAGTAAATATTTTTGATTTCTTTTTAAAACTAAACGAGTTCGAGTATTTCATTTGATCCATATGTGTAGATAATACCAAGATAAAATACTCAGTAGAAATCACACATCTACGCCGTTTTAACTCTGTGACTTACCGCCTTAGTGTATGTTACTCTTAGTAATTATAGTATGTCTTTACTTTTGGCAAATTAATCATTTTCAAGATATTTTAATAACTATAATTAATTCTAAAACCTAGTGTGTGACTCTTTAACTGTCCTGAAAATAACTACAATCATAGCGTACGGCCTTTAAAGAAATTAAAACACTCTCTGAATACGAGCAATGCGTAGTGTACCTTTATGATTTAAAAAAATACCACAGATTGAGCATCATTCGGTAAACGCATGATGAGACAAGCTTGCAAACTTGTTGCGCACTTCGGTGTTTTTGTGCTATGGACACAGCCATACAAGATATCAAGTTACGACCTTAGAGATCATGGTCTGAGTCAAACTGCAAGATTAGCATGAACTCGATACTCGAATGTTAGTGCTCCATCTCATTCTTCATAGTCACGTAAAGGATGATGCCGCGTCTGATATCCCCGTATTGAATTCGCGCAAAGACTTTTGCTAAGCTTGCTTGTTTGTTTATAAATAAATCGAGTTTATCTAAGTCATCAGTTGTGGACTGAGGTCTGAGCATTATCTTGAAGCGTCGTGTATTCATACGCTTCGTACCATTTGTAAGTACCTATGAATATATGATTTACTTTTTGTTATTAAGTACTTTTCGAATATTATTGTTAGCGAGAAATAACATTGAAATCTCACTCTCAAATAACACACTAAAACTAATAAATACAACAATATTGTGCTTCACAGATTGATAACCTGAACCATCACCATGTTCAAGTACCTTCTCCTGGCACTGCTGGTGATGACTATGGCCGTCGCTGTCTACAGTCAAACTGAAACAAACTGCACGCCGATTGGCTCGCCGGTTTGTACATTTCTTATTTTGTCAAGGTCTACAGGTCCTTTGTTTACGCCAGCCAAAAAGTGTGAAACCTCTTTGCTAGTCTAGCTTATTTCTTTTCTGTAATTCGTCTTTTGTTTTTACTCCTTGTGAAAAAAATTGAGCAAGCAACACGGTGGAGTCTATTGAAAAGTCGCCGTATTTTCTCCGCGAGGATTAACGAAGAGATCTTTTCCTTTGTTCCTTTGGCGACCGTCCATCTTCATTAACCGTTGTTGTTGTCAAAGTGAAGCTAGATTGCATCATGACCACAGCTAGTGTACACCGGTTTGCACATTTATCTTCTTATCCAAATAACCAAAATTTCTTTCAAATTCATAGAGGCAGATTTTTCAGTCTAGATTTAAATTACGTATTTTCCCGAAAAAAATATAGAAACATAACTTTTATCTAAAAGACAATGCCCATTAGATAAGAGTAAGAATTCACTTCTAAATGGGACTCGTTTATAAAATATAATGTTAGTTGGTACGAAATAAATAAACAAAATTAAAAAAATCAGAAGTCGTATAATTTATGATTAAACGAACTTACCTGTACGTGAAGTTCTATAATAATTATACTCGTGCTTCGTTCTCGAGATTAGTAACCTGAAATAAACTGAATAATATAATGTAGTAACACGCAAGTGACACCACCCATGCACTAAGTTAGGAGAATTATAATATTTTCCCGATCCCGTTCAGAAACGTTTAATGTGGGTACGCCGCACGACTCTGGCCCGGTATTGTCATTAAGTTTAGAGTGAAACTAACTTGACAAGTCACATTTCCGCAGCAACTGGGGTACAACAGGGCTGAGCAGGTGTTACTAATCTCTTCGAACGAAGCACTTCGTATAATTATGATAGAACTTCACGTACATGTAAGTTCGTTTAATCATAAATTATACTCGTGCTTCGTTCTCGAGATTAGTAACCTGAAATAAACTGAATAATATATGTAGACCTTGAGAGTTAAGGCTGTGGAAATGTATAGCCAAAAACAGTTTGTATGTATACAATTTTTTTATTTTAATTACTTCAATTGTAATCACGAAAAATGATCACGTATAATCTCTACTAAACGTAAAATAGTGAACCCTATATAGGCTAGAAGATTCAATAATCATCTTAGAAACCATTAAACCATTCCATTAAACACAGCCTGTAGCTAAGGCAGGTTCATTGTTAGATATATTTAGATTGTAGAATTTTCCGAATGTACTGGAGGTATCGCTCCAGCAGTATTACGAATCTGACCAACAGTGACGCCACCTTGGCGAACCCGAGACGTGGCGGCATGCCGCGTATGGGCAGTAAATATCGATACATCGATTCCGCTGTCCTTTAAAACGCGGTTAGCGGCGGCTTAACCCAGCGGCTTAGCGACTGAACTGTAACAGCACGATAAGTTTTCTGTAACTTCTAAAAAAAAGGCTAACAATGTTTCGTCGTAATGTTTTAGTTTTTTCTAAGTAGGCAATCAAAGCTTTGAAGGGCATACTATCTGGATTGTCTGTACAGAAAGGCAGAATTAACACTGGTGGTTTGACACCTGGTTGAGAAGTTTTTAACTTATCAGGGATTTAAATCATTAGCTTTGTGGGTAATACTTCTGTGTTTTTAATGTTAATTTTGGACAGTGTTAGAACTCTATGGGCTGTTACAAGTGCTCGTAGCATAAGTCACATTTAAACTTTCTTTAGGACTTAGTTGTTCTAGGTAATTTAATACCAAAGATGTGTCCCATGTGACATTATATTTGGGTTGAGGCGGACGCAGTCAGTATACTCCTCTAAAAACCTTGAGGTTTGTTCAGCGTTACACATGTTTGGCCCTTGTATCAAGACTAGTGCTGATCTATAAGAATTGTACCATATTGACTGCCTCGATTAAAAGCCTCAGTAAGAAAACAATAGACAATGGGAATGAGGTATTTCGACATAAAGCCTCCATGAGCCGGACCCGTTCATATGAGTTGTCTGGTAATGATTCTATCATAATATCTATAGATGAGGCTGGGATGTTGCATTGCAGAAGCGCTGACTGCACAACACTCCGACAACCAGGGTAAGGCTCGCTTGTATGTTGCGATTGAGGGAATGAGAAATTATATTACCCTTATTAAGTAAGAACTCTATGGTGTTTGAGAACAATAGTCTTTGGAAAATGGGGTACCATGGCTGAGCAGGCCATTTAGGTACAACCATAATACCTGTAGCTCGGTCAGATATAACTTTTCTCAATGCTTTGAGTATGATTACAAAAAAGAGGAAATGCGTAGAAGTACGCGTTAGATCAATTTATCGTAAAATCATTTACAGCAGTTGCATCTGGATCTCGGTGCCACGATACGTTGTCCGTGCATTTTGCATTAATTCGGCTTGCAAGTAAGTCAAATTCGGGTTTGCCAAACTGGTGAACAATATTTTGAAAAAAAAAACGCTAGCAGAAAGTTCTCATTAGATATCAGGATGAGCGCGCCGAGATTTGGCATCCGCGGAAATCGTTTTCTGAGGACTTTCAGCGTGTATGGTCGCGCCATTGCCAGATGGATTTAGTGACTTTTGTGAGATGGGGGAACTGTACTCCACCGATACGGTTAATATACGCGATAGCTGTGGAATTATCGATACGTAGTATTTGACAATTACAAGAATATTTCCCGATTATTTTAAGACCGAAAAAAAACTGGGAAAAGCTCTAACTCGTATATGTGTTTATTTTTATCCTCTTGCGACCACACTCCACTCGCGGTATCATTCTCACACGCTGAGCCCCACCCTGTAGTTGAGGCGTCAGTAAATGTAAGTTACAGTAGTAAATCTATACTGTAATCGTCTGTTCGTATTACAAAACTGTCAACCGCTTGCAACCACCACTGAAAGTCTGGTTGCAATGAGGATTGTCAGTATATTGTCATAATTATACTGTAAATAGTCTTAATGACCTTTCAAGCTTAATAATGTATGTCTCTCTAGATCTTTTGTATAAGTTCTTGCGGCTTTAATTGACGTGTAACAAATAGTATCTTATTAAAATATCTTCAAAAACAAGTCCGTAATGACTTCAACTTTCCTGATCTTTGACCCGAAAAGATCACTAATATTAATACGACCTTGTGTGTGTAATACCGACGATACACTTGAATACTCATGTTTTCGTGATTTGCAAATATCAACCACCTATTGCCGAGTTTTCTGGCGGAACCTTAATTAAGTTTTTTAAAACGCGCAATAAATTTTTTTAAACGTCTAATGTAGGTATCTAATTAAACCTTCACAGCAACGGACTTGATTCACGCAAAAGTCATCGATTTCGAGTCGAGAGTACATTATTGGATTGTAAGCAGATAAACTTCCTGGGCTTTTGGCCGAAAAGTCCTACAAAAGCCTTAAGTTTATCCGGTTACAATCCAATAACGGAGAGGACATCAATAACGCGCATACACTAGCACCAATTGAGTTACAAGCAAAATTTTAAAAATGGTTACTGACCATATTTTGTATTGTAACAAGTTAAGTATATATTTTTAGATAAAAAGGTATTTTATTTTAATTGTTTATTAAATTATCCAAATGTTCGTGTCAAGTTAGATACAAATAAAATTTTTTTTTTTTTTGTATATATCTGGATGTAGTTTATTATTGAAGAAACCTTATCAGACTATGCGATATTTCAAATTTACTTTGTTTGCCTTTCAGTGCAATCCGGTGAGAAATGTATGCTGCGGGCAGTATGGTGATTGCGGGGCGATCAACGTAGAGGCTCCGTGGATCGGCGTATGCAGAATCATTAAATGGAAGGGAGATCCTTAAGAATTAAGACGGGATATCCGCATTTGCTATCTCTATTTGCAACATTTGTTATTTTCGAATTTCACTTATGCAGCGACTAACGAACGTTGATGAAGCGAAAAAGGTCTGCCAGGGTCGTGGCAAGTGGCAAGTCTGTTTCATGTAACTACGATTAATGTTTTATTGGGGCATTTGGATGTTGATTGCAAAATGAAGAATGTTACTAGGTATGCCAAATCGTCTTGTATACAAATACACTAAGTAAATACTTGAGTAACGTTCTGTCACGTTCTTTTCTGGGAAATTCGAAAATAACTATTCAGTTAACGAAATTCTCAATTCAGAAACTGACCCTTGGGGCAGTTCTTAACGCAACTCGTAGATATATGATACAAAATGTGAAATAAGTTATTGTTCAAAGCTAAATTCAAAGAAGATTTTGGAATGTAAAGAGTTTGATCTCTACATTATTACTGCTCCAGCTTTCCAAATAGTTATGTATTTTGATATGATGAAAACACAAGTAAACACATAATTATTTTCAAATACATCTATAGCTTTCATTGACTATTAACATAACATAACATTTACATACAAGCTCATACATTGCTTCCGGCCCCACAATATTGACTCCATTATTCACTTTACAGCTTTGTAAAATAGCTTTGTTTAAGATTGTAAATGGCTACCTGATAATCTGTCTCCAAAACTTTGGCTAGCCGGTAAATACCTAATAATAATAATAAATAATAAAAATAATTTTATTGGTAATTAGTATTAAGCTCGCTTATGTGTACTATTTTTATACAGTAAAGAATTTTAATAATAATGAAGTTCTTAAGTAGCACTCTCTTGAATCTTTATATTACATAAAAAAAAAATTCTCAGTAGAAAACGAGTTTCTCAACTGGCATTTGTTTTAATTCCATTTCATTATCTCTCCGATTATTGGGTTTTCGGCTGAAGTAACCACTTTATTGTTAGCTTAGCTCTAGACTCACATGTAAATTTGTTCAGTCCAGGACGTCATATTAATTTTTAAAGTTAAAAATCAAAACACAGTCTACGAAACCGGAAGTACGTCATCAATAGAGATCCTACGAGCTGTCTGTTTCTTGTGATACCACGACTCGAACTTAATAAACAAAACTAAAAAGACACTTAATCTCCTAAAGTAAAAGAGGTTATATTAGTTTTTTATTAAACAAGTCTTAGCATGGACATTTTGTCAATATTTTACTTGTCGCATTTGGACACTATTGTAATTTTTATTGACATCACTGGTTATGACGTTATTATTAAATAGATCCCAGGCCTTACATAATTTCATGAGTCTTTTAATGGCGCAACCTCAGTTAAACCATTGTTCTATGTAGAAAAATATAAATTCTATTAAACACAAAAGATTTTAGGCATATTTTTTTAACAAAACCATTACGTACAAAAAATATTTTTTTTTTCAAAATGGGTATCAAAACATCAAAGTTAGTAGAACCAAATACTTTTGTAAACAATAAACTCTTATTTTAGTCTCCTATAAACAGTATGTTAGTAACTGCGCATTTTGTAGGTGTTTAAAAATCGGTTAAATTTAAGTATTAAATGTTTGTTTTACACATTTTCAATCTACATTGAAACAATTTTTTTTTAGCAACGTAATTTAATAATTTTTTGTTAAAATATTTTAATTTTTTTGTATTAATGTAATTTAATCCACGTTTTGTTTCATTTTCAGTGCAATGCGGTAAAAAATGTATGCTGCGGTGAATATGGTAACTGCGGGCCGATCAACGTCGAGGCTCCGTGGATCGGTGTTTGCAGAGTCACTAAATGGAAAGGAGACCCTTAGGGGGTAAATCCGCTTTTACATTACAAATGTAACTTATACTATGTACATATACTGTTAATTAAAGAATGAGACAATTTGCCTCTCGCTAATATAATATCGCCGTCTCTATTGGGTGGACAAAAGGCTACCTAGCTATTCAGAGTCATTGCGCAATGTTTTTATTAAAGTATTGTACTTCCAACAGCGGCAACTAAATATTTCTGGGGAATTGTACCATATTTTAGTATGTTACGTTGGTCGCACACACAATTTAATATATTTAGTGATTGTAAGACGACGAATATGTTTTTAGTAAATGTGTCTGAGGGTTTGATGGATAATTAAATATTGGATATTCAAGGAATATTTTTCTTATCCTGTAGCTACTAAGTTTTTGATTGCGAACATTTCATTCCAAAATTAATAATATTGGGAACAACTTTTCGGCTTGAACTCTACGTATAAGAAAACCAAAATGTAATTATACTATCGGTAATTAAATTTCAAAAGCATGTTCCATGTTAGCATGTCCAAAAGAAAGATAGCATGTTCCAAGTAAGCGCAGCATTTTGATTTGAAGAACAAGTTTTACACGACAACATTTACATCACATAGAGCAAATTTTATTAAGTGCATATTTTCTTAATCGCAACTTTTGATGTACCTATTTTTGCCTTTTTATATTTTGTTCAATTATTTTGCTCTATTTGAGTAAAAATAATTGTAATTGTAAGAAACTTCTGTAATAACATAATTTATTTGAGTAAAAAAGATTTATCTTATTATTCCAATTATTGTTATTACCATATTTTTAAAATAATGTAAAATCTGAAGACCGCTTCTTTAGGACCTGCCGACAAAAAGTTTACAATTATCGATTAAATATATTTACATATCTGTCCGTCCGTCCGTCTGACTGTTTTTCTGTCATTCTGTATGTCTGTACGAAATCGCATTTTAACAAGATAAAATTAAAATTGAGTAAAACTAATATAGGCAATTAACATTCAAGCTACAAACCATCATTCTAACATCTAGTAAGTAATGTTATACAATTAAGAAAAAAGGCATTTATTGCAATTTTATGACCACCCTGCGGTCATAAAATTGCAATAAATACCTTTTTTCTTAATTGTATAACATTACTTAGATTTAAGAATCATGGTTGTAATCTTTTTCTGGTTGTGCAATAAAGTGTTCTCTATCTATCTATCTTCTTTAAAGTCCGGCCGCTAGGAGAAAACGATCATGACAAGTCACGATGGAACGGACTACGTAACTTTGAAGTGGCGTTGAATTTTCGATAAAAATATTTTTAAGATCTATTTGTACTACTAGCAAATAATTGAAACTATACTACTATGTAAACTTACAATTAATGTAATATTTTGCGTAGTAATTTAAATGTTCAATAAAGAAGAAATCAATATTTAATGTTCATGCCTAAAATCCGTACTACGCTGTTACAAGGTTATGTCAACCGTATTTTTTTGGAGTGATGTACCAAAAATAACGAAAATAATAACGTGCCTGTCGTTATACTTTACACTAATATGTTTTTATTTCTAATAAGTTGTTGCAGGTTGGTAAACGAAAGCGCATTGCGAAATAGGCGTAAATTAATAAATATTCATGTGATAACAGGAAATGATGATGATGATATGCATATAATTATTTTATGTTCAATTAGGTTAAGTTCGTTTAATTAAGTTTTTGTTTCATTATTTTGTGCAATAAATAGTAACATAACATACCTATTAGTTTATTTATTTACATATAAATCGTGAGTCGGTGGCAAAAGCAAGTTAAGAATAACGTAAGGTATGGTAACCTTGATTATATTCCATCACTAGTCCTATGAAACAGGCAGGTTTCAGGATCGTATTCTCCCAGCGGCCGAACTGTAGCTAGTAAATTGTATGTGTCACTATAGAAAACAAAACAACATTGATATCTAAGCTCGCAGGAAGATAGAAATCGGTTATTGCGTGTTGAAGCGGAATCTATGACGGCGAAGACGATAAGTCGTGTCCATACGGTAAAAAATTGAACGTGCCAAAACTGGAAATGACAAAGTTCAATGGTGAAATAACGAAGTGGCTGTTATTCTGGGGGCAGTTTAAAAAGATAGATGGAGACCCAGAATTTGAAGAGGCAGACAAGTTATAGTACCTGCTTCAATACTTGGGAGTCCAGACGAGTGCCAGGCAGCTGGTGGAGAGTTACCCACCATGCGGCGAAAATTATAGAAAGACGTTAGAAGCTTTAAAGCCCAGATTCACTCGGGATGATGTTCTCGTACGTGCGAAGGTTACTAACTCTGACGCAAGATAAAAACCAAAGTCCAGCGGGAACCAAAGACCTGCCGATGCAGTACGACAGTTTTCAGACTCATCTCTAAGCTCTGGAGACATTGGGCGTCACCAAAGATAAGTTTGCATCAATTTTTTGTCCGATGGTTGAGGCAGTGCTACTGGATGAAGTTTTGCGTGCGTGGACTGTTCCACGCACGCTAAGCTTCTGTGTACACAGAGTCTGTACACAGAGCCGATGGTAGGCATGACAATGATCTTGCTAGACTGGTAGATTTCTTAAGACAAGAGGTGGTAGGTCTCTGAGGAACGAATTTTGTTAGCACGGCAGGGTACAAGTAAGGCGTCCACTCCAGGCCTGACGACACCTACTTGCTGTTTCGTAACAGGGGAACATTAGGAGAATGGAAACATAGTATGATCTGGTGCGACAAAGACACTCACTGCAGCGCTGAATGCATTAAAGCATCTAAGATTAGCCTGGAGCAACGAGTCGAGCACATTAAGTCAAAGAAGGCGTGCACGATATATCTCCGGCAGAATCACCCAATGTCTCTTCTGCAAGAAACTTCACTCAACTTTAATGTGTTCTGTCATTGCGGAGCAAGCTGGCAGTAAGAAAGAAGAAGAAATAACGGCCAACAACAATCTTCATTGCAAGCTGAAGTCAACGACTCTGCTACAAACAATAGTTATCAAGGTTGTTTCTGACGACGAAAAAAAAGATGGCACCTATGTGCTCGAGCCCTACTCGACAGCGAAACGCAGAGGTCGTGAATTGCAAAGTATTTTGCAGAAAAACCCAATACGATGCCAGCGAGAAACGAAGTTTTGCTAATAGGTACCTGTTTGGCAAAAAGAAGAAAACCCCGAGGAACGTCAGATCTATGACACTGGCATGAAAGGTGTCAATGATGTAGTGAAAGTAAAAGTTGCCAGCAGGATCGGGGTTTTTAGCTCTCGCCATTTAGTGGTCCATATAAAAACTAAATATGATTTTATTATAATTCTCTGTAGGTATGTACTTATAGCTAGAGTTATTATTATAATAATGAATTATTTTCTCCTTCGGTTTTTTGCGCCGCGGAGTATCATGAAAGATGTCCGAATTTCCTTGGTCACAAAAGTTGTATGTAAAAAAATCCCATGTCTAGGTGCACATCGTAATATTATAAATAAATCCAGAAATATACGGAACCCCTTGTGAACGAAGACGCTGTATAATTTCTGGTTAGCTGGCCTATGGCTGCATTCTATGGGATTTTAAACATGACTTTTGTATACACTATTTTATTTTAAATGCACTAACCCGTGCTAAGGAACAAATTTAAAAACCTATTTAGAGGCTAAAAATTTCACCCATGCCGGGATTCGAACCCGCAACCTCTGGCTATCCGTGCCAGCGCTCTACCAATTGAGCCAATGGGCGACTCACGGCATCAGTGAAATTTCGAACCTCTTTACACTATTCTCTGTATTACGTACAGGCAGCGACATCTGACTTAAGCAAATTGCATTACTTACAGCCCCGACTACCTACTTTGCAGTTAGGTTTAACATCGGAACGATATCACTGTACCCACATGATTACACTATTTTATTTTTAATGCACTAACCCGTGCTAAGGAACAAACCCGTGCTAAGGAACAAACCCGTGCAAAGGGTTCGAATCCCGGCATGGCTGAAATTTTTAGCCTCTAAATAGGTTTTTAAATTTGTTCCTTAGCACGGGTTAGTGCATTAAAAATAAAATAGTGTAATCATGTGGGTACAGTGATATCGTTCCGATGTTAAACCTAACTGCAAAGTAGGTAGTCGGGGCTGTAAGTAATGCAATTTGCTTAAGTCAGATGTCACTGCCTGTACGTAATACAAAGAATAGTGTAAAGAGGTTCGAAATTTCACTGATGCCGTGAGTCGCCCATTGGCTCAATTGGTAGAGCGCTGGCACGGATAGCCAGAGGTTGCGGGTTCGAATCTCGGCATGGGTGAAATTTTTAGCCTCTAAATAGGTTTTTAAATTTGTTCCTTAGCACGGGTTAGTGCATTAAAAATAAAATAGTGTAATCATGTGGGTACAGTGATATCGTTCCGATGTTAAACCTAACTGCAAAGTAGGTAGTCGGGGCTGTAAGTAATGCAATTTGCTTAAGTCAGATGTCGCTGCCTGTACGTAATACAGAGAATAGTGTAAAGAGGTTCGAAATTTCACTGATGCCGTGAGTCGCCCATTGGCTCAATTGGTAGAGCGCTGGCACGGATAGCCAGAGGTTGCGGGTTCGAATCCCGGCATGGGTGAAATTTTTAGCCTCTAAATAGGTTTTTAAATTTGTTCCTTAGCACGGGTTAGTGCATTAAAAATAAAATCGTGTAATCATGTGGGTACAGTGATATCGTTCCGATGTTAAACCTAACTGCAAAGTAGGTAGTCGGGGCTGTAAGTAATGCAATTTGCTTAAGTCAGATGTCGCTGCCTGTACGTAATACAGAGAATAGTGTAGAGGTTCGAAATTTCACTGATGCCGTGAGTCGCCCATTGGCTCAATTGGTAGAGCGCTGGCACGGATAGCCAGAGGTTGCGGGTTCGAATCCCGGCATGGGTGAAATTTTTAGCCTCTAAATAGGTTTTTAAATGACTTTTGTATATTCTGCTACAGTTAATGGCGACAACATGATCAAAAACAGAAAAAATCAGAAGAGAATACAGCACACACTGGTCACTCCTTGGAAGAAAACTGAACCACGACTTTGAAAAAATCTTTACGTGATTTAAGCGACGTAAATAAAGACTTTCTTGTAAATATAAAATGGGGATTTTATTCCTACAAAAACCCAGAGAATAGCCAAATTAGTGTGCTGTTAGAAATTATCGCTACTCACTAAAAGTCTATTTACGTTTAATAAGACTGAGTGTGAAGCGCTCGTGGCCTAGGCAAACCGAGTGATTGGAATCAATCACATGGTTAAGCAACTACAGGCGTGGTCAGGTACAGGATGGATGAGCATCCCGTGACTACCGCTAGTGGCATTTTTCCGAGCGCTTCCGTGCTTCGCAAGGCACGCTAAGCCGTTGGTGGCGGCTGTCAAATAATGGCAGTCGTTAAGCCATGTCAGAGGCCTTATAAGCGGTTTGATAACTTCTGACAGTAAGGCCCGCCACTGTCTTACAATCCTCCAACAACCCGGACTTGGCCCCCGTGGTGGAGTATGGCCTAACCTTCCTGCGACACAGGAAGAGACCCGTGCACCAGCAGTGGGGACATACAAGAGTTGATAACGAACGATAACGAAGACTAAGTGATTTATGTTTAAAAAATGCTAGATTGTTTAAAAAACATACCATATTTTCGCAAATTGACTAACTGAGCTAATTGCTCGCTTTTTTTCGAGGCTTAAACATCACTGTCACAAATAAGAGAATTTTTGCTACCACCGTTACTTGGTTTTTTTTTAATAGAAAGGAAGATCAGAAAGTTGAAGAAGAGTTAGAAGTTAGTGGGTTTAAATCACTGAACTCCGTGGTGTAATTGATCTCCTTATTTTCTAAATTTAATCAGCTATATTTATCGATTGTACGACGTTATTAATCTATGCATCACTGTTTTGATCAGACATTCTCTACACAGCTTTCTAAAGCAAAATGGTGCTAGTCCTATTGTTTAAGGGTGTACTAGTACTAGGAGAGATATACTTTCACCAATGGAGCATCAGGGTAGGGCCAATGAATATCTAGCTCAAGCCTACCGCTGCTAGGCAGATTATAAATTTAGTACGCACCTACCCAATCTAAACGCGTCGAACGAAACGAATTTCAGAATTATTCGCATTAAATTCTATGAGACCTCGCTCCTACGCCTCATCAAGTGACTTTGATTTCTGAATTTAGTAATTATAGCGGGCTCACCTCAAGTTCAATCCTTCTGTGAATTGCATATTCACACACATTGCGATAGTCGGTTAGCCGGCCATCAGACTAACCGCCGATAGACAAACAAACGAGGGAGAGCTACAAACGTAATGGGTTTGGGTATTTGACCGGACTCACTCGCAGATGTTCCAGTTTACGTAGTAGGCAACCTGGCATTTCAGAGCTTAATTTCCAATGCATCATATCGTCTACTACAAGTTAGTGAACAAAAGTCCTCCCGACCGCCAACCGCAGGCGTAGCGTGTTACAGCAAAAGTTCTGGCATTTTTCGGGACGTTTATTTTTAGCGATGGGTGTACGTGAGTTTATGTGATCTTTTCATGATTTCCGCTAAGGTACTCGTAAACATATACACGCGCTTAGCCCATTTCTGGTAGTCAAATTTTCCACGCAAATACACTGATAACTAGCACAATTTAATATTACCTCTGTTGTATCAGAATGGTTTGACTCTCAGAGGCTTCTGTGTAATGTATTCTGTTAAAACATTACACAGAAGCCTCTGAGAGTCAAACCATTCCGTTAATAGTTACAATATTATATAAAGATATAATTCAGATAAAAAAACCTTTTTTGCATAACCAGAAAAAAGAATTACAACCACGAGTTTTTTAAATAACTCACTAGTGAGTTGTAGTTTTTTTTTTATTTATTCGTTGAGTTGGAACAAAGGTTCTTGGTTGAGTTACAGAATAGGCGTAAATCCTATGCGCGGAACACGTAGTAGCGCGGAAAAAAAAACTCATCCCTTTAGTCTGTGGCCGATCTCAATGTGCGTAGGAAAACTGATTTATTTTTCCTGCTTTAAAGGAAAAATAAATCAGTTTTCGAAACATTTTTCACAACTAAATAAAATGAGTTTTTATTGTTATTTTATTCAAAAGTGTGTTGAAAAACGTCGTATGATACACGTGTGTATTAATGATTCCGTCCTTGGCTCTCTTAAGACCTCTCTTAAGACGGCTCGGGTCTCAATAGCGCCTCGGCGGTAATCACCAATATTACACACTAGTACCATAATATACTACTTATCATACAATTTGTTAATAGAGTTGATATAATCCTTGATCTAGGCACCAGTAGTGCTTGGCTCTGCATTTGCATGGATCATATCCTACGACTCTATTGCTCATTCACGGTCGCTTTAAGTCAGATAAATCTCGATGCGTATTGCGAAAGCAAAACTAGCTAATTATAATCTAAGCAGCTAGAAAAAGCAAGAACTCGCATATTATAAAAGCAGTAGGACATCTAGCTCACTCAACAGACGTCGGCAAAGTCATTTGCGCAAGCAGATAACATTATTAAACTACGTGGCATCTTGAGCCTACTTTACATTGCATTCCTTGTGAAGTCAAAGTTAGCACGGTGCTGTTCACAGTGACTGTCCTCGTCATTATTAATATTATTTTCGTACCTTCCCCACCTTAGAATTTTCGTTTCAAAGTTGGCCGTAATGTAACAAAGGAGAGTGTATGCATGTACACAAAGACAGTACTGATATGGTGTACGCATGTAAACACAGACCGTACGCCCGATATTGAGAAGTGGGTGGAGTTGCGTCATCTCGCTGTCACTTGCAAAGTGAAGATGGCGGCGCTACAATACTGCTCTGTGAACCTTAGAGTGTGTAGGTAATAAAAAACGTTTATGTAGTTCTTAGAACGGCACCCACGAAGTCACTCATCGCTCACTTCTTGTACATATCATAAAACTTAAAATATTATTGCCTCTTCATTTTTGCGCTGCAAGCCGTCTTTTAATTTCTCTCTCTCTTCGCCTCTCCGTGCCTCTCTCTCAAAGTTGGCTACCGTTGACGGAACTAAAATATTAAATGGATGTTTATTTCAAACTTTCTTCTATTTTCATAAATTCGGCGTGATTGATACCACCGCAAGAAGTTAATAGATAGATAAACAGCGTACGTGAATGCGATGACTAATAATGAATAATAATGGAGCACTTTTGTGCTACTGTGGCAAGTAGCAAAGACTCGTTTATACCCAGCCTTCCAAAGTGTGTGTAAAAGGAAGTTAAATTCAAGCTGTAGTACGAGGGGCGGAGTGTAAACGGGCTACTCAAACTGCTGCGAGATTTTTCCCCAGTTGGAGGGCACTCTGAGTGAATTATGAGTCGCCAGATGACATCCAGCATCCAGCGAGACGCAGAGCTTGAGTCTTAGTTTTTTACCCGACTGCGGGATAACCAAATGCCAAGGAAATGATTGAATTAAACTCGTTAGTATTTGTGGTGCTTGCCTGTAGCGTGAGACAACTGTAATAAGTTAATAGGATACATTAAAGTCAAACGGTTTTTTTAAACGTCGACGTCGAATATCTCACCAATATGTTTTAGTGGGACAGGTAGAAATAAATGACCTCATTCCTCTGGGATAGCGCGCCAGTGTAAACACAGATATTGAGTGCATCTATGAGTTATGATGGTCATAAGACAATGTAGCGAAGAGATACTCGTAAAACTCCGCTGGAGAAAATGACAAAATTATGAAAGAACAATCATTATTTGTAGTAGGGCCAAAGATTCAATATATCGAATAGGAACAATAAGCAATTTAGATCAAGTGGAAAATGTTCCCGCATCGAAAAAAAAAGTGTGGGGATCGATCTAGCCTGTTGGAATCTCCAGTTGGAAATTCGTTGAGATGGGTTATATTTCTTTTATAGCCTGTAATTTGTTACAAGATTTTGCTTGACTTTCTTCTTCTTTTTGGTCGGTACGCTCTTGATATAGCGTTCGTGGTCCTCATGAAGAGGCTTTATTGTAGGCTGATGTTGCATGCCTCACCATTTCTTGCCATTACTCTCGTTTAGATGCCACTTTGGTGCATTCATGCAGATGTCTGCCCACAGTGGACTTGACTCGGTCGTTCCATCGCATTGGTGGTCTACCACATGCGCCGGTGCCCTTTTTCCATTTCCTGTACAAAGTTTAAAAGTCTTATTGTCCGATATGTTTAAACAAGTGAAAGAACAGATAAGTTGTCCGGCGTCGACTATAAGACACGAGTCCAAATTTTGTTTCGATGTTCATTACTTTTAATTACTTTTAATCCTCATCCACTCAAACGTCCGCGTCGCGCGGCCATGTAAGCCTCAAACGTCCGCGCGCGCGAATTACATTTTTTGCGCGCCGAGCGGCCGGTACCATTGTTAGAAAAACTGTAATAACTATAGAACTGCTGCAGTTACCACAAAATAAAAAATACTTCCGAATAGCTTATGAAATTCACTATCAGATAAAGTAAAAATGACGGCTCCAAGTAACATTTTATGGTGAAATTCAATAGAATACATGAAATCAATTGTGGAAACATGGCGTGTCGCGGCTGTAATTTAACATGTCGATTCTGTCGTTGTATGGCACAGATCAATTTTTTTGTATCTTATCATAAAGTGCAAATCCTTACAATTATTTTGATATATAATTCATTGAAAAATAATGAATACTTATATTTTAAAAGCAGATTGAAGTCACCTCACGTAATAGATGGGAACTGATTTTCATTTGAAACAGAAGGTTTTTTTTATTCGGAGACTTGTCTATGAAATCAAGCACCAATTGAAAGAATAATTTAACACAGATTATTTAAATAGCCGATTCGAGAAGTTATTTGAAAGGTTTCATTCATTAAAATCTATTTTACTGATAGTAGTCCGCGAAGTAACTATAGTTACGTGGACGTACAACGCTACTTTTTTTTTATGTAGCTGTAGTTACGATATATGGATTAATTAAGGTACTAAAAAACCTTTTTGACACACCGTTTTTTTTTTCAAAACTAGCACTACATTTGCCTAAACAATGGTTAGGATGCCCCCTTAACAACGACGAACGAGTTTGAAGTCAGTCTGCAGATTGCAATAAGTTAACCGTAAAGAGACCTTACAACAACAAAGCGCAACAAAAATAGAAATACTGAGAAAGAAACATTTCCAACTAAGAAGATGAAAGAAAGTTAAATATATCTATTTAAATGCAGTAAAAATTTAACTTAGGCTTTCACGAAAACCACAGCCCCCATCTAATCACAACCTACAAAAGAGTTTAATATCTACAAGGATATACAGGGTCCAAGCATCCTATGAGCCTATAAGTTATTAACACTGTAGACCACAACGGCGATGACGTATAGGTACCTTAGGCATGGCTTTATTTTCGTTGTAAATTTCTATTGCCACTAATATACAATTAACCAGACTGTGAATTTTCTCCCGGAGTAATTTATTGGCATGAGTTCTAGACAAAATTGGTTCTGGCAATCGAATGAAAAAGGTTTTCCTTGTCGCACGGCGCATAACTACGGCGACGGGGCCGCGTACTTACACCGAATAGAAAATACGTTTTCGCCCGTAATGGTAATACGAGCTGGGAAATATCTACCCATTCTGTTTCTCCTTTGCAGGAAACCTCATGTGCGAGTGTTTCATCTCGAAAACTTCAACGAAGAAATATTAGTTTACCAACAAAATGGAGAATTAATTGGCCACCACCTTACCAATGTTGACAGCGCCGGCGCGATTCAAAGTACTATTCATAGATGATACATGTTGCGTAGCCGACTTTTAGTGCTTTTTATCTGTGAGTTAATCGAATTTGCATCGTAAATCAAATTAAAATATTAAACCAGTAATTGTGCTATAAAATAGGACCCCGTGCATCTTTGTTGGAAAATTATGTTGGGTAAAGGACCCAATTAAATAGTAATACTTAAAACTAATGAGAAATTCCAACTTACAGTCTGTCTGCGTCGACGCCTCTCCACTTGGCAGCCGGCGCTGCCCGGGGTGGGTGCACTGAGGTTTGAGGATCCCTAGACGTCCCCGTCTACCCCCAAGAGCTCTTTCCTCAGAAAGCTACGTACCTGCAGTGCACTTGCACGACACCGCGTTTCACCACAATATATTTGTCCACTATTTTGGGCGATCCGTCGCCCAAAACCAAAACAGTTAATACGGGATCCGTCCCGGAACGTATCTAACACTTCACACGAAGATACAAGCCCGGCAATCTAATTGCCACACCAATTTGGGCCAACAAACGCTCCACACGCTTTCCAATCAAAAAACAAGGGGTCAAAGTGTGCACAGACTAATCTGACAACTGTCAATTCTGTCAAGTAGTCTGCGTTCCAAAATCAAACTTCTATTCTAAAAAAAATACCCGTAACGTAATTAAATATAGTGCACACGTAAAGCATCTGAACGTCTGAACGCACTTTGTGCGGATGTGTGTGAATGAAAGAAAAAAATGTGCCGCATGCTTCACGATTTTATTATAGGTATAGGCCGGTGCGGGAACATTTTCCTGTAGAACTAAATCTCCCAGAGGCTATATTTAACAGTTTTTAGATTTAACTGTAGATAGTAACTTTTATTCTTGCTAAAGCAAGTATATACCTACTGGCGTGAGTGATTGTGACTGTATTAAATAGCACATTTTTGAATGAACCGTTTTCAGCACAAATTTACGAATCACTTCATATATGGCGCTTATACGGGTGCATATACAAGAACAGGGACACGTCTGTCAAATTTTGCTTAGCGCAGATAAATTTTGACACGCCACGCCTGTGAGCGCCATCTATGAATTTCTTTGCCAATTTGTGCTGAAAACGGCTCATTGTAATTATTTAACATATTTTAAACTTTCGCGACTTTTTTTAAATATGTAAAATAACAAGTGTTTCTTACAATCTAGCCGCTCTCGGAAACCTGTTCGTTCTTACTTTTTAATTTTACATGCACAACTTAAGAAAGGCCTACGGACCGTACGTTTTGGCATGCGAATACTTGAACTCATAGTTAGAATATTTTCGTGGCTTAATCGCGTAGTAATTTATTGCTATTTTACCTCAACGTTTCGACGACGTTACAGTAATCGTGGTCATGAGAAGACTCACGACGCGATTAAGCTCCGAAAATATTCTAACTATGAGTAATTATTTAAGGTGTCAAACCTCGGCAAGCCTTGGTTTACTTACCCCTTTGTGATACTAGCTGTTGTCCTTAATTTTTTTTTCAGGTAAGGACTAAAGAGATTATATATGTAATTGAAACTGGTTATGGTGACAAAAAGAAATAGACTGAGTCGATAACGATTCTTTTTGAATCTCATGAAATATGTAAATGCTTCACTCTTTATAGTACAATAAGTATTTTACCATGATACAATAAACTTACGATTTGTTTTAATATCAGGGTATCCTAGCGAGGAACCAGGGTTGCACTTACTGACGTCACCGGTTGAACTTAGTGGGCCACTAATTTTAATATCTAAGAATTTCCTTTTTCTTTGAAACACCAGTTATTTTTAGGCTTAGGCAGTAACCCATTTAAATTAACCAAGAAGGAAATAAATGAATAAAGTTGAGATTATTAATTTAAATCGGCGCATTAATCGCAGTTTTTAAAAAGGAAATTGTTTGCCATTTTGTCTTTACCTAACGTAAAGGTATCGAATTTTATTCTCACAGAAGTCAATTTAGTATATAATCTGCCAAACAATCCTGAAATGACTGACTTAAAATATGAGCATTAAATCGCATGTTCAGCAACCGCTAGTGCCTGTTTAACTATACAGAACCACAATCCATAGTTCATTATAACAATACGATGTATACTCGTATTGGGTAGTTAAGTCTTCCTACTTGTTAATTTGTCTTCCTACTCGTTATATCTGACGCAGGACAACTTTTGTTCTCAAACTTTTGCAAATACCTGGATAGTTGCTGCTAGTCCTCTAAGGCCTATCGGCAAATCGCTATTTTATATGTTTAGGCGAAAATTATAACAGGCGGCTCACGAGGCGATTGCCATGTAATCAAACTTTAGTTTTGATTTAAAAACGACTTGCCGGATAGCAATGAAACTTTACCAATATTCTTTGTGCCAATATGTTAACAGGACGCGTTTTGAGGTCTGACTTCCCATGAATTGAGAATAAATCTATTGAAATGAAATCAAGTTTCGGAAACTTGGCAGTTACCGTGGTCACGGGAAGGGGTTGGGGATTAATGTAATTACATTTTACCTAATTCTTCTTCTTAAAGTGCCTCTCCATTACTGGAGGTTGGCAGTCAGCTCTTTACAGCGATCTCTTTTCAGTGCAATTCTGAACAGTTCCTACGCGGTTTTAACACCGGTCCACTCCTTGATGTTGCACAACCATGGCATCCTTCTCCTGCCCGGCCTTCTCTTTTCTTCCACCTTACCCATCAAAATAGTCTGCAGTAATTGGTATTTACTGCATCGCAGCACATGGCCTAAGTAAGCTACTTTTTGCTGCTTGATGGTGCGAACCAGATCAACCTTCATGTCCATCCGTCTAAGGCCCTCGAAGTTGGAGACTTTTTCGGTCCAGCTGATCCGGAGCATTCGTCGGTAGCACCACATCTCGAAAGCCACGAGCCTTTTTTGAGTCTTTTACCTAATAAATAATCGCAATTAGACTCGCATAATATACCTATGACCATCGCGAGTCACTAAAAAGGCTCAGTTTATTTGAAATTCTGTAAATTGTACAATTGTATCTTTGGATGTATTGGAGGGCAAGTGTTTGTGGTGTGCAAGTTGTTTATTATTCATGCGGTCCGTATTATACATTAAGTTCTTTGGCTTTGAGTTGTATCTGAGTACAAACCACGTCCGATATTGCCAATTAAGGCAAAATACAGCGCGGGGTTTGTGGAAGTTCACTAACAAGGACCGGCTGCGTGTCGTAACTAAATTTGGCTGCACAAATGGGTCGAAGCAAGTGTACCATAGAATTACTAAAAGATATAGAACCGCAGTCCGATCGTTGAAAGTGAGGCAACAAATTGGTACCCAAATTGGCATGACCAACGTAGCCGGTTGTTAGTGTGGCACTATTAATGCGAATGTGTGCGATGTTTCGAACATCACTTACAACAATCTGCTTAGGCGCCACACAAGTGTGCCTCTGTCTGTGCATGGTATGTCTATGAAATGTGCACTTTCCCTCCATCCATTAATAAATTTATATTTTAAAACTAATCGCAAGAGACGCTCAATGAAACTTTATAACAAGGCGGCCGATACGGTAGATGCTACGCTTTTTATAAAAAAAGTTGGAGAATTTCATACCAACCTTAAAAATAGCCTAATATCAGCTGACTTGTGATGTAACGAAAATTCAAAATTATATTTATGTACTTGTTATATGATAACATTTTATTTATGTGCTACAAACGTTATTTTGCCATACTTCTCTCATATCTTAACCTATTCTCAGACACCCTAGTATATTATTAAATATAATATGTATCAATATTCAAATTAGCACTGGCTTCCCGTCTTTCTAAATTCCTTCAGCAACTTTCCATCGTAAGGTTGTCTAGAAGAAATTACTTTTAGCAATAAGGCCGCCAATTGTACTATGTTCATTGTAATTATTTTGTATTTATTTTGTTGTTTTTCCAGTGTAAAATAAAGAATATTCTTATCTTATCTAGATTTTGAAATGGACACCTAGTTTGCATTGTAACGTTCATTAAGCCGTAGTTTCTGCGCTACCTTGAATAAAACTTTTTTATTTTATTTCATTTCATATCCATTCAAAAAAATAATGAAAATCGGTTAAGCCGTTTCGGAGGAGTTTGATGGCAAACACCTTAGCTATCGAACTCCTCCGTGTCGAATCCTCCTTTTAAGTCACCTGTAGGTATTAGGAGGAATTAGCTCTTCCGGCCCATTATAAGCAAACCGGAACTTTTGATTTGATTAAACATATAATTTGATTTCGTGATTCTATACTTTGTATACAGTCACCAAATCAAAGTATGTAGGTTTACGTTTCATATTTAAATTTATTTAAATTAAGATAATGACGTTCCTACATATTTCATAATAACCTCCACACAACACAATCACATGTCTTGATCCCAACTGGATACCCTGTGCTACGGCAACCAGGCAAGGACATCACAAACGTCGAAATACACCCAGACTGAATTTATAGAAACCAATTACGGCGGCTTTTAGCGGGAATCTTACCCACGATACGTAGTCAAGTGTGTTACAAAATAAATGATTTGATTGATGCTAGTATTTTCTAAGGTTAACACGAGCAGTAGACATAATTAAAACTGTTTTTATACGGATTTATGCTCGTTTATTACATTTTTACAATTTTTCAACGTTTCGGCACTTTTTCAGGTGCCGTGGTCCCGGATGACTGAGGTGACAGGTGTCTTTTAGAAATCATTAACGGTTAGTTTACTACCCTCGGCAAAAATTACAAAAGTTAATTATGAAGTTATGTTCCAAAATAGACAAACCAATTATTTTTTATATAAAGTCAACAATATTGATTATTAGTAATTGAAGTTAAAATTAAATTTATAAACTAATTACTTTATATGAATTTAAAGATACCGATTATTAATTGAAATTAAATTTATTTTTATTATTTATTCTACAGTCACACTTCTAGCAAGGGGGTCTCATGCACTTAAGCACTGGTTCCCATGCTACCGGTATGTTCCAACCACGATCTCTATTAAAATTTGAATGCCGGCGGATCTCTATTGTCTCACGTATCATTCTAGGGAAGAAACGGTCTTCTCGGGCTAGAACTTTAACTTTATCGAAATGTATAAAGTGGTTGGTACCGCTAAGTGTATGCTCGCTGACTGCAGATCTACCAGAGCGCTTATGTTTTACATCAGCGATATGTTCCTTCACCCGCTCAGCTATGGTACGCTTCGTTTGACCAATGTACGAGGAACCACATTCACAGTCAAGCTTGTATACTCCTGCCTCTTGTAAGGGAATCCTGTGCTTGACACTTCGCATGAATTGGTGTATCTTTTTTGGCGGCTGGTAGATGGTTCTGATTGAGGCGCGTTTCAAAATACTCCCAATTTTGTCAATTTTGATTGATTCTGTGTGGTGTCGGCCTAGAGAATAGCACGAACCCAGTTCTTCCCGCGGGTGTCGTAAAAGGCGACTAAGGGACACAAACCAGGGGGTGGGCAGCAGCGCCCCGTGCAGTACAATTCCACCGAACTGCGATCCCCAACCCGCATGCCCAGCGTGGGGATTATTGGCATTACCCCCTATGATAGCACAACGTGGCGCTCCTTAGGGGAGGGCTATGCCCAGCAGTGGACTAGTATAGCCTGACGACGACGTAATTAGAAATTATATTATCAAAACAGTAGAGTTACAAAGACCACCCACTGTATATAATTATTACCTTAATTTTTTTTAAATTCTTTTTTATACCTTCTTCAGGGAAGAGACACGTGCCCCTCGGTGATGACATAATGGGTTGACGATGATGATGATGATGATGACAAGCATCGAACGGAAGATTGAACTTTGAGTTTGCGCTGGAGTGATAATTAACTAGGTATTTCAATATTTTTATTCCACTGCGAAACTAAATGAGAGTTATTTGTAAGATTATATTATTTTTAATGCACTAACCCGTGCTAAGGACAATTATAAAAACCTATTTAGAGGCTAAAAATTCCACCCATGCCGGGACTCGAACCCGCGACCTCTGGCTAACCGTGCCAGCGCTCTCCCAACTGAGCTAATGGGCGACTCACAGGCATCAGTGAAATTTCGAACCTCTTTACAATACTCTCTATTGCGTATTACGTACAGGCAGCGACATCTGGCTGAAGTAATATGCATCACTTGCAGCACCGATAACATACTTTGCAGTTAGGTTTTACATCGGAATGATATCGCTGTACACACATGATTATATTCTTTTTAATGAACCCTCACGGGTTCACTCGGAAGATCTGCGGCAGTAAACTTATACTTACTGTATTATTTACAAAAATACTCAACAGACGTCGATCAAATAGTCTATGGTGGAGATTTTTCAATGAAAAGACGTAACCACAGATTAAATAAACTGCATCCGAGGAGTACTTTGTAGGCACGGATGTAAATACATCCGTGTTTGTAGGAAACTTGTTTTTATAAATAATGCACCTTCAAACGGCAGTTAGGCCGGTTTATATTAGGAATTTCTGTCATAAACTTTCTTTGAGAGTTCTTTATTGGAATCGATTTCTTTTAAATAAGACTGGTTAGGCTTACCCAAAGTTAACTACACTCGCAGCCACCTCATGACTCAATTGCTATTCGTATGTCTATCCCCTTTAGTAAGAAAAATTACAAATATTTTTGTATCTAAAGTTGTTGATGACAATTTTGGAAGCGTTCTTATGTAAGTTGCAATGCAACAAGCAAATATGGTTATAATGAAGTTGTTGCGCTCCCTTTTTCTCCACTTTTGAAACCATAGATAAAGTATATTCACTGGCGTTGAAACCCGAAAGCAGCGGCTATCATTGGTCAGACAATTCACAATCAGAATGTAAATTCTTTACGTTAAAATATCTTTCTGATTTTTTTATCACTCATGTATAAAATTGAGTTATCTATCGAGCAATATCTTTTGTCATTTATTCTACCCAGACCTTTGTAAGGATCATCGGAAACTAGTGGTTGCCCCCACGCGGATTATTCGAGACCCCACCGATAAACGAAGATTTATAGGCGGTGCATGTCCTTCTTCGCTATTGCATTTGCATGCAGCTAAAGACAAAAAAAGTCTATACCTAGCAGTGGACAGCGGTGGCCTGACAATGATGTTGACGCGGACAAGAAATTGCGTTAGTAGGTAGCCAATAGTACATTACACAACTAGGGTGGTAATACAAAGAAAGGCCGAGATCGCAGAAGTTTGAGGCCCGAGCTGCAAGCGAGGCACGTAAATATGCGATCGAGAGCTTTCTTTATTACCTCCCGTGTTGTGTACATCTTTTTATGTCTACACTTGGCCAGAAAGCGGGTTTTTCCGTATGCGCAGCGTGCGGAAAAAGCCACTTTATTGCCAGGTGTGGCATAAAAAATGTTATTCAACTCAATTTAATTATTTCAGATGATAACAACCCATAATGTGTGAGTCTGACCCTATGTTAGTAACAATTAATGTTAGAAAAAATAAAAAAATATTTAGAATCACATTAAAATACAACTTAAAACAAAATAAGACTTGCTGAGTTAAAGGTGCTGAGCCGAGTCAGCCCCAGACAGCGCTGGTTTTCAGCCACTGCCTTTACCCTATTTCTATTTACGATTATTTACCAACCAATTGTTTCAGCAATAACGAGTTAGCTACATCACACAGTTGGCCATTGGGGATGGCAGTTGGCCCAATGGCCAGAAGCGCTTCGCCGCTCTGCGGAACCCAATGGGTCCGCAGAGCGGCGAAGCGCTTCTGGCAATTGAGCCTGAAACAATAAGTATGCGCTGCTACGAACATATCCGACGATATTTTCTCCTCGGTTCCGCATGCCCAACAGTGCTGCACTTTAAGGGGATATAGTGATTTTTTGGTGTCTTACTCTAAACAAACTACATATTTATAGGTAATAAAAACTGTATACAAAATTATTAACTATTTCAAGCATAATTGACTTTTATAACGCCCAGAGGAACTCTGAAACGCTGAATAGCGAATCGGACTTGAATGATAGTATACGTGGCACTGACACACCATTTATCATAGTATCAATAAATGGCAATATGGTACAAGGAAAATGCAACGTCATTAGAGGTCTGGCTTCGTCTCACACACCTACCGTAGGTAGCATCGATTCCTGATTTATTGGTACCCGTGTGCTGTATGCATTGTCTGCACTACCACGTGATAGTTTAGCGGATATTTTAGGAGGAGCGGATTTTTTTCTTTTTTAGGGGTGAGTTAGTAGGCTCTTTTCTCATTATTTATGTATAAATCTTAGCTATATTCTTTTCTTCTGAAAGGCTTAAATCTTAGTTTATTTTTCACTGAAACTCGTTTTTTCGCGGTGACTTAATCTTAGTTTATCGTTAGTTTTGTAACGGTGCAAACCTCTTTACACCATTTTTATTTCTTTTTCTATCTATCATTTTCAAATATTTAAATTACGTCACAAATTTTTCGATTTCCCTCATTTTTCATCATTACAACTTTACCCTTGGACCAGATCTGACTATATTACCTGCTTATCCGTTTTTATCCAGTTTTTCTGTTTTATTATAAAATATACTACTAATCTACGAATAAAGCCACAATTGAAGTCGTTCCAGTGTTTATTATTATTATAAAAGATAAACAACCTTTCAGTTTTTCAGTTTTAATATTTTGTGGCTATCAGTGGAAGCCTGTTAATGACTTTCTGTTTCATATTTTTGAATAGTATTAAGTTATATAATGTCAATGGTTTTCCTAAAACTAAATAAATATGTAAATAAATTTTAGGTTATTTTATGTAGTTTGTAAACGTCTTACTGTAGGGCACAGGCCTTCTCTCAGAGAGATAATATAGGCTTAATGAGTTACGAAATAGCTACGCGTACTCAGCGCGGATTGGCAAATTGAAGCTGGGCTTAATTACCACTCGAGACCGCGGATTGGAAATTTCATGCGGTGAGGTATTTGAACACCGCAGACACAGGTTTCCTCAAGATGTTTTCCTTCACCGTTAGCGAGTGGCATTGCAACTATCACTTGACAAATGTACATAACTTAGAAAACAAAGTTATTTTTACATGCCGGGCGCACTGGAAATCGAACCTAGGCCTCTCGTTTCCGTGTCCACCGTCCTACCCACTGGGCTACCAGGGCTCTCGTCGTCTATTTTAGGTTTAACAAAGATTTATACGTGAAGGTTATTTATACCTTTTTTGTCGCAATACAAAGTAATAAATCCATAGCTGGAGAGAGCTATTAATAACAATTACAGACAAATCCCGTGATATATATCAGCGACGAAGAATGCTATCAATATTATGAATACTTCCGAGCCAAATAAAGGCTTTCTTGTTACTACTTTATTATCCTTTTATATTGCATAGTTGATGAACAGACGAGATCTAAGTAGGTCAATGATGCTTGTCTATATAGAGGCATGATATTGTCCTTATTCCTGTCACGTACGTCAGCGGACGACGTTTATGAGTGAATTTCAACAGGTCTTATAAAATCTTCATTTCCATGTACTTTTTTACCTTAAGGTTTTTTTACAAAACAAAACTTTTTTATTGTTGTTTTTGATAATGTATGTACTCTTGCTTAATATCTATCTGATAACTTAAAAAACTAGCAAGATAAACTGGTCTAAAAATTTCGTGCCACGGCGATGAAACATGAGTGCACGGCAATGAAACAAGCGTCCACGGCAATGTAACTGTGCCATAGGAATGAAAGAATCAACCCACGGAAATGAAAACATATTTTATTTCTCCGAGAGGAAAATGCAAACCCAGATATGGGTCGTTTCTTAATTTTTGACGTCTTTTTTTTCAGCCAATCTTTTTCTCTCCTTTCTCTCCTCCTCACATAATTTTGGTTTGGGCATCTTGGCATCTTAAAAATAAACAATCCATTAGTAAAATCAGACTGCAGTATGTGCTGGTGCGTTCGTTTGTGAGGGTGTATTATACGTTTGATAAAGTATTAAATGTTACTAAAAGATGATAAAATACATTTTCTTTACCTAATCATAACATGGCGATGAAAACAAAAGTCACGGAAATGAAATACTTGGCCACGGCAATGAAAATAATTTGTTTTATAAAGCATGGCAATTAATTTTCTTTCATTGATGTGTCTTTTTTTTCATTACCATAGCAAATTTCGCCCACAGAAACAACAGCAATGAAAACACGGTGATGAAAATCGAGGCAATAAATAGAAATAACAAAAAATCTATTAACCATTCGACAAAGTAAACACTTGACAAATAATCATAAGAGAAATAGCGTTCTATCGAATGTTTACTTAAGATGACAATCTTAATTTAAATAGAAATTATACCTATCCACGCCAATGAAAGAAAAAATGTCCAGCAACAAAAAAAAAATTGACTTAACGAATATCGCGAAAACGCAGGCACGTGCGTACGTCCTTCTGCGACGAGCACTTAGGCGGCATTAAACACAAACGTTTCGCGCACCGGGGATGGGAAACAAGTCGTTAGGTAAAACAATATACTTGAACATGATTAGGACACGGCGATTAACTGTAGTTCTGGGACAGATACATTTTTATTAACCATTCGTTGTACTGTGTAAATATTTCAATAAATGTATTTCGTAACAATACTTTGACTATTAATGTATCAAATAAAATTAGTTTTTAGTACAAAGAACCAATAGATGTTTATCAATGAAGAATAATACACAACAAGGTGACGTGCGGACAACATGGCAATGAAAGATATCGGGATTTAATATTTTTTTTTGGAGTATCCATTATTCTTATTAACAAAATGTTTAGTGTTACACATAGATTACCATATTATCTAACCGTAAAAAAATGTTAGAACATTAACACTTTCTTTTTTATTACCAATTTCATTGGTGCCACGCAATTTTTAGTTCCGGGAAATTCACCCTTATGTATTTTTTGTTTTTATTTACTTGTACCATCTAATATTCACAACTTTTTCTTTGACACGTCATTTGATTGGTTGGGAAAAGTAATCCTTACTAATAACCATTGGCCAATAAAACAACGGATATTGTCCATAGAGAATGCGCAGATCATAGATAATAAAAAAAATATTTAAAAAAATAAAAGAACCCGACTGCAGTGATAAATCAACTGAAAGGGGAAAAATAAGATAATTTTATTTTCAAATGCTAATGTCGAATCAGAAGAGTTCATGCTGCTTTACTTGAGGGACCAAATAATATAACTTTATAAGCATTATTTGCTCAAACTGTTGCATTTATTATTTTATATAAAATGTTGCAGTCGGGACCCATTACTGTTTGTTTAAAGTCCTCTAATGGGTCCCGACTGCATCATTTTATATAAAATAATAAATGCAACAGTTTGAGCAAATAATGCTTATAAAGTTATATTATTTGGTCCATCAAGTAAAGCAGCATGAACTCTTCTGATTCGACATTAGCATTTGAAAATAAAATTATCTTATTTTTCCCCTTTCAGTTGATTAATCACTGCAGTCGGGTTCTTTTATTTTTTTAAATATTTTTTTTATTTTTGAACTTTTAGTGACTCAGTAAAATGATACAATTTAAAGGTCCATCTGTTCTGTTTACATGCTTTAAATCGTTATATTATTTTATTTCCTAAATGAATTTTAGTTTATTGCTTTATTTTCTTTTGTTCGACAATGGACATGTCTCGGCAAATCATAAATATTTTTACTGATATACTTGTTTGATATAGTCATAGGTACCACCTGCCTGCATTAAAAATTTATGTCGTACGATATTTTTTAGCTAGTATAATGAATATGGTCTAATGGTGTTAAACTATCTAGAATATTTGCAAAGGAAACGACAGATTTTTTTCTTTATTATCCTTACATAAATTTTCAGTTTTTTATGTAGCCTAAAAACGCTCCACTGCACCTAGTTATTTAATGTTAACGATTGTAGGTGGGGACTGGAATAGTCACGAATTATCTCTTCGACCTGAACGGCGCTCAGCTTTCGACATCTCCAGAGTAGAATTCTTCGTGCTTGCATTGCTGGGCCCAGTCTTCGGTCTCGCTAATTACTTAGAATAAGGACTTTTAAATGGGAACATAAATGGTCTGAGCCTTCAGCCGCGGCCTGTACAAAGGCGCGACAGGTTTCCTCCTAACAGCAACTTTAAGTAACTGTCGCGGCCTTCGGCCTTGGCATCAGCGTAAATAGAGCTCAGCATTTGGAATCGCCGTGGGAGTATTCCTCTAGCCTTCGACCGTGCCGCGACCTGTATTGAGCTCGGCCTTCAACCTCGTCGCGGCAAGTTTCCTCGCACCCGCATGATGGGGCTCGGCCTTCGGCCTGGCGTAGTTATTTAGAGTTGTGGCATGGGCGTGGAGACATACAAAATCTTGGTTTTCTGAATGCCAAAATATTAACGGTATTAAAATGAAACTATAACAAATTCATCTTGAGGTGGCCCCCTAAAGCATTGAAAATTTTTACTGAATATTTAGGTGTAGATAAGCAATCTTTGGTCTCATAAGTGAACAGGAAACCTAATACAAAATCATAATCTTATTTTCGGAGGAAACGAGATAAAATTCGTTAAGATGAATAGAGCTAGAATTTTTTAAAATTTCATGGGTCCTACGATACGAGGTCACGGAGGATCCGTCTTCGGTTACCAGTGAGAGCGTTCAAATATTTTTTTATCATTTATTGTTTCTTCTTTGAACCCAGCTTGTCTGACTATGACCGCACAGGGGAAAAGGAGTTACATGCTACACTTTATATATTTTGTTCAGTTAGTTTTGGTCTAAGTGTCAGTAGGAAATTAATATCAGTGTTAAGAAATTAATTATTTTTTCTCAAACATGCTCGGAAATGTTTGTGTTATTACCATGAAATAAAGCCACAAAGTTTCTCTTTTATGGCTCCCGCCTCACTTTACTGGCCTAAGCCAGTAAAGTAAGTATGAAAATTCATTACCGTCCGCTGCTCTAACTTTTTAAATTTACTTACTAAAATTAAACTGACCAAGGAAAAATTACATACAGCCAACCACCTACTAAGATATGTAAGCATACTTGCAAGATTAAAAAAAAAACAATCTATGGTATTGGTTTTTGTGCGGTTAAACATGGTGCTCAAATATGTTAGTGTATTTAAAAAATAAAAAAGGCGGCAAACTAAACTATTATTCCTTAATTACCAAGTAATTATTTTAATATTAATATTTCCTCGCATTCTTTGAGAAAAGCATTATACAATCCTCGGCCGGAACAGAGATTGCAGGACTCGTTCTAGACGGCTTCGTCTACGACTCGGCCGTCTATCCCAAACTCGTCCAGCAATCCCTTACTTCTCGGCCTCTGCAGTAATGTATTATTACCCCCTATGAGGTTGATATTTCTTAAATTAATGAGATAAACGAATGGCGTAGAAAGAAATAAACACTTTATAGGCATTATTTCTTTCAGCACTTATACCGTTTCTATAGACGGTTTGTTTACATGTAGAGCAAAGCTGATATTATGTAAATTTATACATGTACTAGAATAAATATATGCCAGCGCCATCTAGTGGCTAAAAGTGGTACTGTAGGACAGGGTTTCAGCAGACAAGAAGAGAAACGTTGTTTCAGCACGACAGCACGTACTTAGGGAACTATTTATTGAAGCAATATGAAACTTACTAAGGATTACGGATTAGTAACTGTACTACTCGCACCACAGCGCAAAGCGAGGTATATTACCTACGTCACTAGTCGTGCCAATTATTAGTGGCCACTCAGTATTGGTCGAAGTGATTGGTCGAGTGCTCAAATACTATCTTTTTTTTTTTTTAAACCCTATAAAGGGCACCCTCTGGAGGACACGGGGGAGGGAGGTGGTGAATGCTCATGCATAACAGCACGGACCCGGCCGTGCTGCCAATGTGGGACTCACAAGAAGTGCGCCTACCCACTAAACACCACCTTGGGACTGGTTTTGGTCCTAAAGACCCCTAAACCCACATCGGGAGCGACCCCCCTCGAGGCCGAGGAGGGCGCACAGCGACCCCCCTCGAGGCCGAGGAGGGCGCACAACCGAGGAGGGCGCACAGAAAAAAAATACTATCCAATTTTGTTTGATATTATGTAGGGCCTTCGGACAAAACCATACCGCAATTTAGAACACAAACAGCGCCATCTGTGGTTGGGTAGAGGAACTAATGCTACAGTACTTTAATTACTTAGATGTGAATATTATTTGTGTTGCGTTTGTTCTCTATTAATGCTGATTTTATGTAATCAACGACAGCCGCAAAATTCTCTTTTAAATACTTTGCACGTGTTAGGCGTAGTTAAACACAATTATATTTTTTAATTGAATGAATGATCTAGAAGGATCAAACCACTTTATAGGAATTATTTCTTTCCGCATTTGTACCGATTCTATAAATGGTTTGTTTACATGTAGACCAAAGCCGAAATTATGTATACACATGTATTAGAATAAATAAAATATAGCAGCGCCATCAAGTGGCTAAAAGTCGTACTTTAATTGCTTAGAAGTAAATGTTATTTTTTGCTATTTTAAATATTTCACACCGGTTAGGGGTAGTTCAATAAAATTAGTACTTATTCGAATTCAATAAACTAAATATAACAGCGCCATCTAGTGGCTCCTAGCTGTACTTTAACGAAGCTTTTTAACGAATTTTATTTTTCGTCACGGTTCTGATCGCATAATTATGATTTTATATAGCCTATGACACCCGCGCAAGGATGCCGAATCGAATGACACCTTGTTTAACAAAATCTGACTATTGGTTAAGGAGTTATGAGGGAACATAGAATCGGACATACTTACATACATACATACATACATACGCACTAAACACATTACCCTCCTTTTGGGCTTCGCTGCAGTCGGGTAAAAAGAGACCTATCTGAGCGTTCCATAGCATTCATACATGTAAACGCTAAGCGCGTTAAGTCCCAGGTCCATGATCCTAGGTTCTCAATATTATCAAAATTAATATTAACATGATTGAGAGATTGAACAGACACTTTTTCTAAAAACGGTGTGGTTTTGCTCACTGGTATTACACCACTTAAGAATAGATAGATAGATAGAGAACACTTTATTGCACAACCAGAAAAATATTACAACCATGATTCTTAAATCTAAGTAATGTTATACAATTGGCGGTCTTATCGCTAAGAGCGATCTCTTCCAGACAACCTTTGGATGCAGTGGATTTCATGAAGAATATAGTCGGTACTATATTGATAACAAACAGCAAGGGAGTGCGAGAATATAATTACTTACGATTACCTACGATATAATGTACATATATTTAAATAATAATATACATAGACACCTAAAAAATAAATACATATCCAATTAAATACATATAGGTAAGCAACATATACTTAAATAATAATATACATAAATACCTAAAAATAAATACTTATACAATTAATACATATAAGAATATCACTTTTATTAACAATTGAGTTCAGCCTGATTAAAAAATCAAAATGCAAATGACAAAGATATGATTTAAATAAATATTTTTTAAATATAGAGGTTTTTAAATCAATTGATAGATTGATTTAAAAACCTCCTTATTTAAAAAAAATATTTTTTTATTTTTTTTTAATTTAACAAACTTAACTATCATATTTAAAAAAATATATATTCTTAGCTGCGCAACTTAAACAAAGAAATACAACTATGGGCACCTTTGGGTCAGCGATGTCTCAGTGTGGTCTATTTAATTGACATTTTGTACTTTAAAAACCTATTTAGGGCCTAAAAATTATAAATAAATAGGTTTTTAAAACTGTCCTTAGCACGGGTTAGTGCATTAAAAATAAAAATAGTATAATTTTGTATTTTGTTAAGGACATTATTTATGTAATATTGTATAGTTATGACGATACGATTGTGGATTTGCTTAGTTTAAGTTAACTTTATAATTGTGCATGTGACATTTTTCTTTATTGTATTACTTACAGCCCCGACTACCTACTTTGCAGTTAGTGTAAGTGATGCAATTTGCTTAAGTCAGATGTCGCTGCCTGTACGCAATACAGAGAATAGTGTAAAGAGGTTCGAAATTTCACTGATGCCGGTGAGTCGCCCATTGGCTCAATTGGTAGAGCGCTGGCACGGATAGCCAGAGGTTGCGGGTTCGAATCCCGGCATGGGTGAAATTTTTAGCCTCTAAATAAGTTTTTAAATTTGTCCTTAGCACGGGTTAGTGCATTAAAAAATAAAAATAGTATAGACAATAGTCTATTACTTCTCTACATGATGATATATGTAATATTATCTTGTATGTGCCCATTGTTGGGGCACGGGTCTCCCCCTGCATCGCAGGAAGGTTAAGCCAACCACGGAAGTTTAGACAGTGGCGGGACTTCCTGTCTGAAGCCGCCATTTATCAAGCCGCCCGCACATATGGCCTCTGACATAACTTAACTGCTGCCATTACACTGCTTAATGTGCCTTGCGAAGCACGGAAGCGCAGCCACCAGCCACCAATGCCACTAGCAGCAGTTACAGAATCGTCACTCGTCCAGCATCAGACCGCACCTGGTGTTGCTTAACGCAAGTGACTGATTCCAATCACTCGGTTTTACTAGACCAGGAGCGCTTCACTTTTAATATAGATGAAGATAACTCTTTACATACTCGTAATCTTAATCAGTCAAGTTCTTAAAAGTATACAGTAGGTGGTGTTATCGCTAGAAGCTGAATCCTTCATACAACCTGAGAATGGAATGGTTGAAAAATGTTGAGATTAACAAAATACGTGTACATAAGAAAGGATACATTTCAACACTACTTCGAAGCTTCGAGTGAGTAAATACAAATATAACACAAACTCATACATTTGTCTCAGAAAGAGAGACAGATACCATTTGCTTTATCACATTATTTGTCAAATGTGAAAATGTGCGTGGATAAAATGTTATATAATAAGAGGTATAATGCATGAGGTTGTATGTTTCGTTTCATTCAGCTTGGCCTACATACAAACAATACAAGCAACAAGAACCGTTGTTAAAAATCGGTAGGTATTATAAAAGTACGAGTATATTTTGGAGTCGGTGCTCAAAATGTTTATGCGTGTCATATAATATGCTGAATGAAATGAAACATTACGTTTATTAAACGTTTGATATGAAAAATAGCGTTGACAGCTATTTTTCATATCAAACTCCCCAGGCGCTGTCCCTGTCCGTCGCGTACTGTCAAGACAAAGCAGAGTTCTGGTGTGACACTCTTTTATCTGGATCGTAATTAGGGTTGCCAGATGATAAAAGAAAGCTCAGATGGGTCTAAAATGAAGGATTTATGTAAAAAATAGGGCATCCATAATACAGCAATTTTTAGTTTATTTATTTTTAATCGTCATATTTAGCATAATCTTGCAGCAACGTGCGACATACGTGCTACGCTGCAAAAATGGAAATTGCTTGCGACATACGTGCGAAATGTATGTCGCACGTCATTTTCATTTCTGCAGCGTCGCATGCATGTCGCACGTCAGTTTTATTTTTGCAGCGTTGCATACATGTCGATATCAACCCTTGTGCATGGGTTTCTTCCTGCATCACAGGATGGTTAGGCAATAACCCATCATAGGGGCGAGTCCGGGTTGGTGGAGGATTGCAAGACAGTAGCGTCCCTTACAGTCAGAAGTCATCAAGCCGCTCATAAGGCTTCTGACATGGCTTAGCGACTACCAGAACGTGAAACCATTGCAAAGCACAGAAACACTCGGAAAAAGTGCCACTAGCGATATTCACGGGACGGTCACCCATCCTGCATCTTAACGCGCCTTTTGTTGCTTAACTGCATGCATGCCACGCCGCATTTTCATTTTAGCAGCGTTGCAGGCATATCCCACGGCATTTTAACGTTTGCAGGGTTGCATGCATGGCATTTCCATGCGACATGCATGCAAATTTCCATTGACCAGGCCACTCAGACAGTTTATCGAAAAAAAGTTTTAATGCATAAGACACTGGCCACTTGTAATTGTTTTAAAAACATCGATTATTTAGAAATAAAAATACTATTGTTCGATTTTCAAATTTCCCTCCGCATTTTTTGTGAGCCAATTTAAATTTTCTTGTCTCATTAAAAAATGGATCTGCATCGAGAACATTTTCATGCTATGTTTTTTTACAATTTCAAATGTGGCTTAAAACCTGAGTCATTTGATCGACTTCGAATTGCTTTTATGGATGAAGGACCTTCAAAAGCAGGTCAAGAGCAAATGTGGTCGTCCTACGACGGCTGTCACCGAAGAAAGTGTGCTGGCAGTAAAACATTTAATTGAAGAAAAGAGACAAATTACGTACGAAGAGATTCAGCATACACTGCAAATTGGTTCAGGAAGTGTTCACAAGATTTTGCACGAGCACCTTCGCATAAAGAGAATAGTTTCCCGCTGGGTGCCGCACAACCTCCCCGAAGCTCAGAAGCAGGCCCGTGTGGATTGGTGCCGTGATATGTTACAAAAATTTGATGCTGGCTCGTCACGGCGCGTTTACGACATTGTGACAGGTGACGAATCCTGGATTTATCAATATGATCCAGAAACAAAGCGTCAGTCGACTGTTTAGCTGTTTCAAAATGAACCAACGTCTACGAAAGTGAAGCGATCGAGGAGCGCAGGAAAAATTTTGATCGCTAGTTTCTTCACTTTGACGGGGTACCTAATTTCAATTCCAATTCGAGACCAAAGCAGCATCAACGCTGAATGGTATAGCACAAAATGCCTGCCTTTTCTGAAATGAGCAACAAGCGACCGAACACCGGGCTCCGTGGGGTCCTTCTTCACCACGGCAACGCGCCCGCGCACTCTGCGATCAAAACGAGGGACTTCCTGAACTCCACACCGGTCAGAGTCTTGGGACACCCTCCTTACAGTACTGATTTGGCTCCGTGTGACTTCTTTTTATACCCTAAAATTAAAAACGAGCTCAAAGGGATACAGTTTTCATCGCCGGAAGACGCGCTAGCAGCGTTTGAGAAGGCCGTGGAAGAGGTGTCTGCGGAGGACTGGAGAAAATGTTTTGAATATTGGTTCAGACGCATGAAACTTTGTATAGAGGCTGGTGGAGAGTTCTTTGTAAAGATTTAATAAAAATATTTTTTCATAGAAGTTAGTTTTTTAGTTTCTCAAAACTTTCTGAGTGTCCCACGTAGGTCCAGTTTGTCGAATTTTCCAGTGTTGACTTATCTGAACCAAGGTTTTCAAAATTAATCAAAATAGTCGGTTGCAAATGTCTAACCCTTCATCGTCCAACGCTTTACCCATTAATTAATCACTGCAAGTTTAGTTCTATATTATCTTCGTTTTGTTTTATGTTTAGATTAATTACTGCGTGTCCCGCTTGCATTTTGGGAAAATTCTATGTTTGCATACCTTGGACTACAGTGAAGAACACAGATATTCCGTGTAACTTTATGTTGTGGTACAATCGACTGTATTCGTTTTGTTGATTTAACAGAATACAATAAAATAAAAGGCGTGAGGACAAAATGTAGAAAAGGACAACACATGTCCTTCTTTGTGCCATCTGGCAACCCTAATCGTGACAAACAGAAATTGTTCTCTGCCAACCGAAAAACACTCGTGATTTAGTGTACCGTATCAAAAGGTTAAATAATTATTATTTCTGCAGTACAATCACTTTTTCTGGTACTGAAATAGGATACTCTGTGATACGGTAAGCAGACAAGGACATCACAAACATAAACTAAACCTAGAGTGAAGATATTGTTACAAATTAAGAGCGGCGGGCTCCAGCGGGAATCGAACCCACTACCTGTATTTTGATAGTCAAGCTTTCTGCTGCTTTGTAACGTCTGATTTGTAACGTAACTTGAGGTGGTCTTTCACCGGAAGCATTTCTTCTGTTTTTGAACTGTTCACCATCCTGTAATGTGTTTTTTTGAAATTTCCAATCCACATGTACTTCGCCGACGCGGAGAAACCATTATTATACTTTATTTAAAGAAAAATTTAACAGGACATTACATAAGAAATAAGGCGAGCTTATCTCTGAAAGAGATTTCTTCCAGCAAACCTTAGAGAGTCGGAGAAGCAGTAAAAAGCGGGGTACAAAATATACTACATAAATATTGAATAACCTACCTAACTATGAAAGAAAGAAAGAAATAAATAAATAACATAAACTACATAAACCATAGTAAGATTTCTTTGCTTATTGCTAGGATTCCGTAGTCAACAACGAACCCTTATGGTTTTGCCATTTCTGTCCGTCTGTCTGTAAGCTCCCCTGCGCCTATATTAGGGATGTATTATTTTTTCTCCCCTCATACAAATACCTTAAAAGGAAGACCAAAGAGCTTTACAAGTTAAAAAGTACTAGGCCACCACTTACAAAAGAAAAATTTCGTACAAAACTTGTTTGATAGAGCTGTTAGTTCTGTAAAGTAGATTAAAAAGCCCTCTTTCTATGGAACCTTAAACTGCGCGTGAGACCACACGCACATAGCCGGTTTTTAAGTAAAAAACATGATCGAATTGATATTTCTGAGCCCTTAATATTGTGAAAATGAAAATCTCGACGACGCCTGCATCTAGCAACCATGTTGTTTGGTGTGATTCGCAATAAAACTCCTAAATATCTATATAAAAAATTAGAATGGTCATCTCGGGAGCGACAGGTACACAAAGAGAGAATTCGTATTCCTGCGCATCGCACGAAGATATTTCGGGGCAGCTTTAGGTATGCGGCGTCCAAGTGCTGGAATGACATTCCTCCCCCAGTCCGTGAAGCGTCCAGTAGATTTGCCTTTGGGCGCAAGCTCAAGGCATATCTGCTTGAACAGCAGAGACTTTTATATCCCGATCGAACTTCGCGCCGCAGACCCACTACGACTAACTGACGCAACTACGAGTATGTGATCGCATCGAGGATGCGTATTTACTGCGTATTTATTCTATTTATAATATCCACGTTTATTCTCTTTTATATGAATATGCACAGATATGTATTATTTATTAATTGACATATTTCGTTAACTTGGCCTAACTTTATAGCAACATTTTTATTTTGTTTACACACGTTTATCATTATGTCGACTGTCTTTACTGTTATGTTGAATGTATTTATTATATTGTTTTATTTATTACTTTGCAGCAGGCCACGCCGCGCTCTAGAGCACTTAGGGCTTTCGGTACTGACTGAAAATCAGCGCTGAGGGTTCACGCCCCCAGCACTATGCTGAGTCAGTTGCCATTTGCAGCAGCAGAGACACACCGCGACAAAGTTTGTAATGTGTTTTTTTAGTTATTTTCACGGTTAATACTTTATTTGTCTTTGTAGTTTAATTTATTTGTGTGTAACTGTTGTTGCAATAAATGTTTTCTTTTCTTTCTTGAAAACAACGATTCGACTGTAGGCAAAGCCCAAATTTGAATCTGTGATTACTCTATTTTTTCTTGGATTACTGACTCCTCTAACCGCCGAGCATGCGTAACATGCGCAACGTAATGCTCGACAAATATTCTTGGATTATCATAATACTGCGATTGCTTCCGGTGTGGTACCGCCCTGCTGTGTCACAAGTCTCGACACCCGGAAAGTACCTACTGTTACATTAATACTGCATTGAATTATTTATCGATACCGAAACCGTACATTACATTAACATTGAGCGCTCGTCGCCTAGGCGAACCGAGTGATTGGAATCAATCACTTGAGTTAAGCAAGAACAGGCGCGGTCAGGTACAGGATGGGTAACCGTCCCGTGACTACCGCTAGTGGCATTTTTCCGAGCGCTTCCGTGTTTCGCACGTCACGTTAAGCCGTTGGTGCCGGCTGTCATATAATGGCAGTCGTTAATTCATGTCAGAGGCCTTATGGGCGGCTTGATAATTTCTGGCTGTAAGGCTCGCCACTGTCTTACAATCCTCCGCCAACCCGGACTTGGCCCCCGTGGTGGAGGATGGCCTAACCTTCCTGCGATGCAGGAAGAGACCCGTGCCCCAACAGTGGGGACATACAAGGGTTGTTAACGACTAACGACATTAACTTACTCCTGTATCCCGGAAGGATAAGCAGAGACCAAGGTTTATGGCACGATCCTAACAAACGTCCTTCTCTTCACTGACATTCATTAGTCGCCGCTTGCGCGCATGCCGGTTTTGACTGCTTTTGGGATCCTTACCCAAAGGGTCAAATCATAACCATATTACTAAGTTCACTGTCTGACTGTCTGTGTGCCACCAGGCTGCATCTCATGAACCGTGATAGCTAGACCATTGAAATTTTCACAGAAGATTTTTTTTTATTTCTGTTTTATAAAATAGAATAAATTATTTAAATGGGGCTTCCACACAATAAACGATTTTTTTGCTGTTATTTCCCCGATATTAATAACAGGTAAACAGATTCACTTTAAAAATGTTTAGTTATATTTAATTGACATATTCGCCGAATGTTTTGTTGTATATTTACTTTTAAAATGTAGTTAAACTATTTTTATTTTTAATGCACTAACCCGTGCTAAGGACAAATTTACAAAACCTATTTAGAGGCTAAAAATTTCACCCTTGCCGGGATTCGAACCCGCAACCTCTGGCTATCCGTGCCAGCGCTCTGTATAGTTAAATGAAAAAAAAACACGGCCGGCTTCTATTACAATAAACGTGATTTTTCCCGTTATTTATTTACTTTATCTTAAAAACGCTAATACACACAGGCATCGAGATTGGCGTGATTATAGGACTAGTTATACATTAGTGACTACGGAACCCTCGGTGCGCGATTCCGATTCGCGCTTGACCGGTTTAATTTCCCCCTTCGCTAATGCATCCCTTATTCGGTTGAAGTATAAAATACTTCAGTAATAAATGCCCCGCAAAGGGATGGAATACTGTTCGCAAACTTGTATAGAATAGATGTATTCATTATATTATAGCTCTTATCGCACACGACATAAGATTACCCCGAACAAAAAGTTCTTATATCTCGTAATCGTACGTACATCGCCTCGCCAAGGAATAAAGAGCTGCAGTATTAGAAGCGGCCGAGTAGTAAAACGTTCCGAAACTTTACTCAGCCTGAGTGGCGTTAATTAATTTCGCGTGTCGGGTGCTCTCTTTTTTAATGGGTGAAATATGGCTCTCATAGCGGCAAAGCTCGACGAGAAATAATTTCGCCTAGTATAATTAAAGAGTTAATTTTCAAAGGACTATAAATCGTAGTTTAATTCACTAGCGAGATTTTCTTTTTGCTTTTAATTTTTTACTGTTGATGGTAGCGATCAGTGTTTGCGATGCCTTTTTAGGGCATGCGATGAGATATTTTACTTTTTGATTGTTTTGATAGGAATAACAACAAAAAAAACTTTAACTAATTCACTTGACTAAAACAACACTTGAGCTAGTCATAAGAAAAGAATAACTCACCTCACACATAAACTTACACACGCTTCAGTGGAGGTTTTATTTGTATTTAAAATGTATTCTGTAATTTCTTAAATGAATAAAAAAAATAAAAACTGAAGTGAATTAACATAAGGGCGAGGCCCCATTAGTGCGATGCGCTGCGTTGCGTCGTCGCAGCGACGACGCTGCGTGGTTTTCCATATATTTTTTATGACATGCTCTATTATACCGTTGCGTCGTCGCACGCGATGTTTTAACGGATCGACGGACAAGAGACGAAGCGGGCGGGAGGGTGATGCGCTGCGTCGACGCGGCACCTCTGCGCTGCGGCCGACGGACAGTGTTCTATGATCCATTGCTAGAGGAGGAAGCTAGACGAGCGTAACGAACGAACATTTTTTAACATCATGAGTGAGAAGGAGATTGATATTGACTTTCTAATATCCTTGGTTGAAGAAAGACCCATTATATGGGATAAATCTCACGAACATTATAGTGATAAGTTTCGTAAAGCGAATGAATGGGCAGCTATATGTAAAACAATTTTTCAAGACTACGAGGAATTTGAGGACCAAAAAAAAACAAGATTGGTGAGTTGTTATTTATTATGAGTAATAAGTTATTTTACAACTTTTATAAGTTAATTTATATCTTTTTCAACTGCCATGGTAAAGCCCCTTCCGGACTCATGAAGTAATTAGCAAATTGATCTCTGATAAAATTTACGGCTAATGATTCTTCATTGACGTGGGGTCTCAATTGTGGAAACGTACTTATTGCCATTTTGTCTTGCTGTCGTAAACCATCATGTTGTGTAACAAAATTGTGTAAAACACAACATGCTTTCACGATATTAATAGTTAAATCATATGCTGTATCAATTGGCCTATGTAAAATGCGCCATTTATTTGCCATGATCCCAAATGCACATTCCACGTATCTACGAGCTCTGCTAAGCCGATAATTATAAATCCTTTGTTTCACGTTGAGATTTTGTCCGCCGTATGGGCGCATAACATGCTTACTTAAACCAAAAGCTTCATCACCGACGAGTACGTATGGGATTGGTGGCTCGTTATTATGATCATTTCTAAGTGGTTGAGAAACAGGCAATGGTAATTAATTTCTCATTAAAATCTTGTAAAGCGTCGAATTTCTAAAAATAGTAGAATCACTTTCCTTTCCATATGCTCCCACGTCGACAAAAACAAACTTATAATTTGAGTCAACAACCGCCAGCAAAACAATTGAAAAATAATTTTTGTAATTATAAAACAGAGAGCCACTTTTGTCCGGTTTTATCAAACGTATATGTTTCCCATCAATTGCCCCGAAGCAATGAGGAAAGTTGGCTTTTAGATCAAAATCTAATGCAATATTTTGTAGTTTTTCTACTGTAATCTCTTCTATGTACTGTAGTCGAAGATATTTCCACACAGCTTGACAAACTGACGAAATAGTTCTAGAAATTGTTGATCTTCCACGTTTAAATTTGAAATACAAGTCGTTTATCGAATTTCCACTGCCCAAATACCTGAAATAGAAACACAAAAAATAAATAGGGTGGCTCATTTAGATCTGCAAACATAAATTAATATTCTTTTTTTTCTTTGCAGGTAACGAGGTTGTGAAAAAATGGAGAAGCGTGAAGGACAACTTTTTTCGATATTTAAAAAAATTAAAAGAAAACAGTTCGTCTGGATCAGGGGCAAAACCATTTAAAAAATATCATTATTACAATCAGTTGCAATTTTTGTTGAAAATTGCCCAAAATAAAACTGACAGTAGCCTTGAAAACGTGCCTGAAGAAACGGAACGAGACAAAAACACAACATCATCTTCTTCATCTCATGCAAAAGAAATGTCCTCGTTACCCCCAGGACCTTCTCGCTACGTGCCTGCAAGCCGCAAGAGATCAAACCAAGCAATAGATGATTTCGAGGCGCAAGCATTAGAAGCGTTGCATGAGAAAGAAAACCGCCACTTATCATTTTTCAAAGGAATTTTGCCTTCTTTGGAAGGCTTTACGGAATTACAGATTTTGACATTCCAAAGCAAAGTTATAAATATCATTACCGAAATGCGGTTCGGGGAACAGACTCAATTAACACCACTGCAGTCACGCGGATATCAAACTAGGCAACAGTATCAAGCAACACCATTGCAGTCACGCGGGTATCAAACTGGACAACAGTATGGATATCACACTACACAACATACCCAGTCACCGTCACCATCGGGGTATCGAACAGATGAATTCGACGATCCCTTCTCAGCCAACACTACAGTTAATAATTTTACTGATGATAGTCAAGAAGAAGAATATAACTTTGCTTTGTTGTCTAGTAATAATAAACGAATAACTGATGAACATTATTATTATATTTGAAATTTCTTACCTCAATGTAATACCAATCATTTCAATTGGTTCTAAAGGGTTCCTGAATTTGGTATACTGCTTCTTTAAATGTGGTTCTAAGATCTTAACCAACTTATTAAAGCTGGCCTCACTCATCCTAAAAAAATTGAAAAACTTCTTTTCATCTAACAACAACTCTCTATATTCCTGCATAAAAAACTGACCATCACTATTTCTTAACGCTATCAAAGGAGATATCCAGAATCTTCTATGGTTTCTACGTTTATTTCGGCGGTGGCGTAATAAAAGCAACAAAAGAACACGTTTGTATCTGTCCATTGCGAAGGCTGAACTGAGACGCAGCCAGTGTTGCTGCGACGCTCTTGCGCTGCGACATCGTGCGTCGTCGCAACGCAGGTGTGGCATACAATCCGCTGTTCCGTTACGACGACGCGACGCAACGCAGCGCAACGCTCTAATGGGGCCTCGCTCTAACACAACGCAACGCAACGCAGCGCAACGCAGCGCAGCGCAACGCAACGCAACGCAACGCAACGCAACGCAACGCAACGCAACGCAACGCAACGCAACGCAACGCAACGCAACGCAACGCAACGCAACGCAACGCAACGCAACGCATCGCTTCTGGCCCCACACTAGGATACCTTGTTTCGTGGGAACCAGAAACAAGGACATCACAAGCATGTAAACATCCAAGACCTGGGGTTTTTCAATTAATCTTTGAAATTGGTTTTTTGAATTAATCTTAATATCTATAAACCATTTTCAATGTCCACTTAAATCAAGTTTAAAATTAGTGATGTGCATTAAAGTGTTAGAACTTTCTACAACTTTTAGGGTTCAGTAATCCACAAGGAAACCTTAGAGAATTCGTTCGTGCATTGGTCTGTTAGTAAGTCTGTCTATCAGCTTTATAGTACTTGTAGTATAGTACAGATACTACAAGTACTATAAAGCTGAAATTAGACATAGATAAACATGTTATTCACGTTGACTAAACGGTAAGCATTTTTTTTTTATTATACCTTCCCAACACCTAAATGAGAGATAACATAACATTTAATTACAGGCACATACATAGATGCAATGTTTTTTCTTGCATACACGATTGTATGGGGTATCATTGGATTGGTCGTTGATCAGTACTGTGAGTGTAGAAAAAAACATTTTTGCGATATAAGAATCCGTTTTTGCAGGGCCCATTTTTGTTAGAATAAGGAGTAGTTTACATGCAGCCCCATAAAATTAATGTTAACCTATCCGTTTTAGTATTTTCTAAGGTTAACACGAGCACTAGACATAATTAATACTGTTTTTATACGGATTTTACTAGTTTATTTACATTTTTACAATTTTCCGACGTGTCGACACTTTTTTAGGTGCCGTGGTCTCTGATGACCGTTTTACTTTTGTGGAGAAAAAGTGTCAAGACAGAAGGACGTTCATTAGTTTTAATTATTTTGAGTTCCTTCCTGCGATGCAGGAAGAGACTCATGCCCCAGCAGAGGGGACATACAAGGGTTGATATCGATCGATAAGTGATATTATTATTAACTGACTGGCTTGTTGGTATAGCGATAGCAGTATGTCTGATTACCGTTCCGGAAGTTATGGGTTTGATTCCCAAATGTTTGTGATGTCTTTGCCTGGTTATCATATCAAGTATTTCAGTTTGGGACCAGGACAAGGGATTGTGTTGTGTGAAAGCTTTTATTTTATTGACTAGCTGGAAAAGCGAATTCAGTGGAATATTTTTATACGTCTGTCTTTAAATTGCTTAAATATTTAACTGTAAACGTAAACCAATTACTAGTAATGCCTATAATATGTACCGCTTAAATGCTTATAAAATATTCAAGAACTCGAACGTCTGCTACAGAAGTGAGAACGAATGGTACGGGCTACGAAAGCAATTCGCCTAATGCGTCGTCGAGCCTGAAAATTCCTGTTCATTGTTCCTTTATTCTAATAGATGTTTTATATTGCACTTGTTGTTAGGATCTTCAACATTTATTACATTTACCACATGTGTGGTTTCAGGCACTCTTGAGGCGCTTTGCTCAAGTTAAAAGTAATAAAAAACTCCCAAAGCGGTTATTAGGCCGTTAAAATGTGCGATTCAGTTAATATATTGCATATTTTTTGTTGCTTTAATTTGTACGGCATAAAGCGATTATACCGTCGAGCAAACAAAGGGTTTGTTGGTCTGCTGGGAAATAACAATATGAATGACTCCTCTGTGGAACGGTCTAATCTAACTTTTTAAATCGGGTTGTAGAGCAGCTGAAAAGCTGCTATTTTAAGCTGGGCGGACACGGACAGTGTAGGGGCAGTACGTAAAACGTTCTATCATTGTCCACCATAGGAGTTTCGGTGAGCCATGGGGAGCTTTCGTTCGGCTAATTTGCAATTCCCGGGCCCCAGTGCCCCCTCAGCCCGGCCCACGCCTCCCCGCCTGTCACCGCCGCTGAAACACCTACAACTTTTTCATTGTACCCCTATTTCATTCCGAACCGTTTCTGTGATAAATAGGTGTACATTTATTTCTTTGCAATGTCGCCTTTAGCACTCGGTTCGAATCGATTGCATTGTTATTGAGACGAGGATGTTTTTACTTTCAATGAAAGAGAAAAATCAAATACTTTGTGTAGGGCTTTGCCTTCGTAGTGAAAATAAATAAGAAAGGTGCCAAGGAATGTTGAAAAAGCAAGTCGAGGCCGCAATCTCGCCGCATCGCGTCAGCAAATAACGACGAATAAATCACATTTGAGACACTCATAAATTCATTGGGTGCGGGTTGTGATACAACCGTTGGGTTCCCTTGCTCCCTTGTTTTGTCGAGTAAGGACATTAATTTTGCAAGCTTTTGCTCTATTCACGCATTCGTTATTAATAATACTTACTTATACCAAAACGTTCTGATACGTGGGTTACTCGGAGCGGCTTTTCGTAATTATGCAAGAAAAGGCATCACGTTATTGACTATAGATATCACAAAGATACTAAATATTAGAGTGCGCTCAGTACATTATGCTAATAAGAAAGAAAGAGAAATACATTTATTGCTACCACACATTAATTAAGCACAGCCATACAAATAACTACAACTAAACCAGAAGACAATTTCAATTATTCCGGGATATAAAGATAAGCCAAAAGTAAACCGGAAGACCATTTGAACGGATCCGGACGATAAAAACAAGTTACAAGGAACGGAGAAGACAAATTCAACAGTCCCATCGTTGCTATGGCTACAACTTCAGTGGAAGTAACGCGCAAGAGGAACGCGCGGAAGGTGTTCGTACGTAAGTGCCAGGTGTTCTCACAACTCACAACAAACTTCGCTCCCAGGAGACGCAGGTCAGAAGTCCTCAAACTGTACCCTAAGGGGATACTAGCCATTCATCAAGGTAGTGCACGCGCACAATAGTAGGTACGTGAACAAAAACAATACATATTTCGCTAATATGTAATAACGTCTTGGTAAAATATATATTTCCGTGCTTCGCAAGGCACGTTAAGCCGTTTATGTAAAACGGTTTAAATTACGTATTTTGTTATTAAAATCATATCTTTACGGTAGGAATAAATAAAATGTGCAGATAACTGCAAGTTTAAGATTCCTGTCTGCTGATTTCAAACTTTGTCTCCTAAGTTGCCTGGCAGACGTACCGAAGGTTTGCAACTAAATTTACGAGACTGCTCCGCTGAAAATCAAGCACAATTAGATTTTTCAACGAAAGTTGAAGCTTTATTCAATTGGCATTGACGATTTATAAGAAACGATTTTTGGAAATGAAAATAATACGAATTATATAATTTTAAACCAAATTGAATTTGCCACAAACAGAAAATACACAGTAGGTAATGAGGGTAGTTCTGTACTCTATAATACAATATTCAGAGAAAAAATATCCGGGTATCTAGAGATGTTGGTTATTGTACACGTCAATACATTTATTTTAGAACACAAACTCTGTATTCGCGAAAAAAATTATAACAGTATGAAATTTTTATATGGAACAGCCACAGAACTTGTGATCCTATAATAAAATTGCTGTGTACAGTAACAGTAGGTAATAGTAACCTAGAATATAATCTCTCTTATATCGGATTATAAATGCTTTTGTTATTATCTAGTTGAACATGACAGTGTCGTACAGTCATGTACCTACTTTTGAAAATACAAAAACGAACTGCAATGACACATGACAATGCAATGGCGTAGAACTGATAATAACTTCTCGAAAGCTTGTTCTAAGGATACTCTACAGTACATACTCATACCTATGTCGCATGTTCAACAGGAATATGCAGAGCTTATACATTACCGTACACTCTACGAATTTATAGTAGTAATACCTAGTGATGAAAGGACACGAGCCTTTTAATCCTTTTAAGAGAGACACGCCTCAATTTTTACCCTTGTGGCCAGCACATATCAACTCTGCGCGCGCACTACAAACTCCAACATTCCTGCATGGCGCAATCAAAGTGTTTCAATGACATACCATAAATATAACGTCCGACTAACAATAGTGGGACCGGCTGTCCCCAGGCATACGATCTGCCTGGCGGGAAATTTCCCTTTATAGTGGAAGAGCACTATCACCCGCTCCTCCCTATACGCCTTAAGACTAAATCAAGTCTTTTAGCCAATACCATATCCTTGCTGTGAAGAAACACATCGCGATAAAACCTGTGGCTAGATTGGCTCCGCACATATTTACTTGTCTTTCCTGTGGGTTAGGCCGACTAAGCTATCAGGGCGGTATAGGTGCTGGGCAAGCCTACTCCATCTCAAAACAATGTCCCAGGTACTGCAGCGTACGAGTGGTCCTTTCATCCATCTGGTGTGAGTGAAGGTGCCACTGGACGCTGAATAAATCATCTCATTACGTAGATGCACAGTTTATATACGTAACCAATAATATTATTGGTTACGTATATACTCCACCGGGGTTTTCGATGGAAGTTGATGTACCCTCGTTCTAGTAGGTATATTGGAAGTCATTGGCTATTTGCAGCTGGAAAATAATATTAATCTGACGTTTTAAAATGTGTACGCTATCAACCCTTGTATGTCCCCACTGTTGGGCACGGGTCTCCTCCTGCATCGCAGGAAGGTTAGGCCATACGCTACCAAGGGAGTCAAGTCCGGGTTGGTGGAGGATTGAAAGACAGTGGCGGGCCTTACTGTCAGAAGTTAGCAAGCCGCCCATAAAGCCTCTAACATGGCTTAACGACTGCCATTACATGACGGCCGGCACCAACGGCTTAACGTGCCTTGCGAAGTACGGAAGCGCTCGCAAAAATTCCACTAACGGTAGTGACGGGACGGTACCCATCCTGCACCTGACCGCGCCTGTTGTTGCTGAACTCAAGTAACTGATTTCAATTTACTCGGTTCGCCTAGGCCACGACCGCTTCGAACATGTGTCCACACATGTGAAAATGTGTACGTATTTAACAAATGTGAGTATATATACATTTTTCGCATCTAGTCGTAGGCGTAGTTGAAGTACGAGACTAGATTAAAAGTTAAATAGGAACTTTGTAATCTATCCTAGTACTTCGACTGACCTTCATGGGTCCAGTTTTTTATATTTGCGGCTCTCAGTCACAATTTGGGGTGGCCAGGGGCAAGTTGACTACAGTTGACATTATTATTTTAGATGAGTTGAGTTATTCGGCATTGTGTCATCAGAGAAAAAATAACCGCATGCATTCTTATTTACAACATACTCCATGGAGAAGTACACTGGTCACTTCCACGATTAAAAATTCAGTGAAATAAAACTAAAAACATGGACTGTTTTCCATTACACTAAAATAATTATTGAATAGAAGTGCAACCGTTTTTGAAGTCTGCGAATTGAAGTTGATTTTTTTGGTTTCTGAATCAACCAACAACGCTAAGTTAAATAATGTAAAGATAACAGAACATGTTATGTTTGCGACAATTTTGAAAATTGTTCTATCTTTGCCCTTCGCGTCACCAAACTGGTAAATTGTGCACTTTAATTAAATATAAGAAGAATGTCGCCCAAAACAGTTTATTTCCCCACCATTTTCATAACAACAATCTTTACCGTGAAGAATGCCTTTACCTACCTATATACCTAGTAGGACCCAATTTATACTAGACAGAAATTCCTAAAATAGATACCTTTTTAAGGTAGGGCCTTTATAAATTATCTTCACTTGTTGCCTCTCTGTCGTACCATTTACTTTGCCAGTATTTTGCACTCAGGTTCCTCCTTGATTTTGTTATATTATTTTGTTATAACTAAGTACATCACGGATACGCTCGTCGCTTCATTGCGACTTGACGCTACTCACGATAACTGCTAAAGCCTTATCCACATTACACCTGACTAGATTGGGCAACGATACAAACTAAAATAACCCTTACGTGCTTACGACGTTAGAGACTAGAATACGAGAGAAAATTGCATCGCTATGACAAAACCCGGCTCATCCGCTGGGACTTTCCGGGCATGGATGCCGGTCGAGCGAAACCGCTCGGTCGTCAGACGGCTGGAGCCCGTCCGGACGGGCAATTACGGGCATTTCAGGTAGTAATTCGCTCGGCCAGCGCCATCCTCATACTGGGACCGAGCTAAAGGCGATGGTCGGCCATGGCCGCTGGCCGTGTGCCGTTAAGCTTAGCGTCGGTACAACAACCATTTTAATCGATCGATATCAACCCTTGTATGTCCCCACTGCAGGGCCAGGGGTCTCTTTCTCCATCGCAGGAAGGTTAGGCCATACTCCGCCACGGGGGCCAAGTCCGGAATGGTGGAGTATTGTAAGACAGTGACGGGCCTTACTCTCAGAAGTTAAGCCCCACATAAGGCACTGTCATTACATGACAGCCGGCACCAACGGCTTTACGTGCCTTGCGAAGCACGGAAGCGCTGGAAAAATCCCACTAGCGGTAGTCACGGGACGGTCACCCATCCTGCGCCTGACTAATATGAATCATTAAAGCGGCAATATCCGACAAGTTTCCACTACGCCAGCCTCACTTATATGACGTGGAGGCTAAGTTTCAACTTGCAACACGTAGCGGAAACTAGCTGTGTACGCTAACTTATAATTGATATTGGTATGACGCAAAATAGCAATCGATAACTTGGTGTTTATTGTGTTTGTCTGACTCTGCTATAAATATAGCTCGTTATAGAGTTATTAAAGGATTTTGCATGTGCCTGCCGATACTAATTGAAAGTAATAGTTTGTTAATAATCGATGACATAAATTTGGTATTGTTGTTAGTATAGGAAGAAGAGTTCTTTATATTAACTATTTTTGCTATTTCGTCCCTCCCTAAGAACATCCCGATAACTAAGTTTTAGCTACTTTACAGTAGACGCCTTTAGCTGTAAAAAGTATCATACAATACCCTTAGGAATAATTTCATAAATGAAATTTAGAGGATTACTAAATTAATTATAGTTTCTTATTACTACTTATTACTACGCTCGGGCTGCCCCTCGTATTCTGGGGGGGGCAAAGGCCACCTGCCTCGCAAGAGGCCAACTGCTGTAACGAGCGAACGACAAGCCGTTACAGCCACCACGGCAGAACATCAATCGTCCGCCGCCGACGTCCAACCTGCTCTCGAAGAGCCGAGGAGCTGCCCATCTCGAGTTAAGCACCCAAGCTCGACGAGACAGCAGGGAAATAAGGCCGACGTTCCGAGGAGCCACCCACCCCGGGTTGAGCCCCCAAGAGCCTCTGGCTCAGGAGATTATCGCCCTCGATCAAATGCACCGAGGAGCTGCCCGCCACGGGTTAAGCACCCAAGCGCAAGAGATCAGGGGCGCCCAAACGACCAACCTCGACCGCCAACCGCAGCGAAGAACCCGACGACCAAAACGGAAGAACCACCGGGTCTACGCAGCATCAGTAACAGCTGGGGCACGATGCAGGAATATCGACCCAACCAACGCCAGAACCAACCGTTCAGACGGCCTGCGATGGAGGAACCTGGTCCCTCTAGGGGTAGGGCATCACCTCAACCGCTGACGGAGGGCGAACACCGTCCCAAACGAAGGCGCTACGCGCGTAACAAACCGCGCAAGCACGACCACGATAAGTTTGGAAGCAAGGCCGTACGCCACTACAGGAAACCGGTGGACACCACGTCGAACACCACCGCGGTAGACAAGGACCCCACCAAACCGAGCGGTTCCCAAGACCTGGTAGCGGTACCGTCCACTTCCCAAACCTGTGACAACCCGAGAGCAGGACCAACGAAGCGGGCACGCCTAGATGAGACCATCTCTCCACGGGGGGACTATAAAAAGCTACGGGCTGACACGAGCTATGCCGATGCAGCAAAAATGGACAAGGCCCTCATCATCACGACCAAAAACGCTGGCACCCTGGGCGACCACGCCAATATGGTGCTGAACGCCATGGAAAACCTGATGATCGAGGAAATGCTATACAACAGCCACAAGGGCCGGGTGTTCCGAGGGAAACCCATGATCCACGAAGGGAACCTTCGCTTTTGGTACAGTGACAAGGAAGATTTTGAGTGGCTAAAGGGAGAAGTAGCCAAGATCACCGTGCCGGGGGACACACTCATAGTCGTGAGACCTGAGGATGTACCCCGGAGGGTGAACTGCGGCGTTCTGATCCCCGGTAACCGACCCAAAAAAGTCATCTTCGGCATGCTTCGTCACCAAAATGAATGGGCTCAAGCGGACCGATGGATACCGGGGAAGGTGGTTACGACTGAGAACACCTTCTTCATGTTCAGTGTTCCTGAAGACATCGCCATACTGATGGTGAAGCATGAACGCCGCCTCGCGTATCTTTACGGCTCCGTTTACGCGGGGAAACAGCTTCCGGAACGAGCTACCTCCCCCGGCGGAAGCCACCCGTGACGACGACCCACCCATCCCCAGAGGTGATGCACCAGACGCCGGTCGAGACACGAAGGCGAATAACCCGGAAGCACCGGAGAACACCACCCCTACCTGCAGCCACCCGCGGCCCTCCGGCGGAGAAATCTGCCCGGACCTGGACGCGGATGAGACCTGGTCGCGGAGCCTGAGCCAGTTGTTCTTGGAGGAGGAGAAGCCTACTGATGGCGTCGTCTTCACCAAGAACAATTAGGCTCGTACAAGCCAACCTCCACCACAGTCGCACCGCAACGGCTCAACTGCGACGATGGCTGGAGGAAACAAACGACGAGGCTATTGCACTGATCCAAGAGCCGTGGGTCAACGGCAACCGCATATGCGGCCTCAACAACACCGGAGGTAAGCTTATATCGAATACAGAACTGGTCGACCCCAGAACCTGCATTTACACCTCCCGCAACATACAAACACACACCCTAACGGAGTTCTGTTCCAGAGACCTGACGACTATCAGACTAGCAACAGACCTAACATGCGGATTACCAGATCTGATAATCGCGTCTGCATACATGCCTGACGGAGAGGCTGTACCACCACATCAAGCTGCTAGTCTTATACAGCACTGCGAACGACTCAAACTGGAGCTGATCATGGGCGCAGATGCAAACGCACACCACTCCCTTTGGGGAATGGACCGTGAAAACAACAGGGGTGAGGAATTAGCTTCTTATCTTTTCTCAACCAACCTTAACATCCTAAACATAGGTTCGAAGCCCACTTACGTCACAAGACGTTGTAAAACCATCATCGACTTAACTTTCGCGACCGACAAAGCCTCCGAGCTGGTATCCAACTGGCATGTATCGGAGGAAGCCTCGTGTTCAGACCACCGCTGGATCCGATTTGATCTACGCGCCCACACACCTGACCAAACACCCCGCAGGAACCCAAGGAGAACCAACCGGGTGATGTACGGTAAGGCTATAGCCAGCAGCCTGGAACGCCTGCAAGTACCAAAGGAAATAGTCGGAGTAATCGACATCGAACAACAGGTAACAAACATAACGTCTGCAATCAGGCAGTGTTATCATGACACCTGTCCCCTAGCCGGCCCACCCATTAAACCCAAGGATGGCCAATCCTGGTGGGGTCCTGAGCTGCAGCGGATTCGGCAAAAAGTGAGAAGATTACTAAACAGGGCAATGAACACCAGTAATGATCTAGACTGGGACAACTACAAGGCAGCCAAGGCGCAATACAAGAAGCGTATACGCTTCTGGAGCACTGCGTCCTGGCGAAACTTCTGCACAGACATAGAGTCCTGCTCGACGGCGGCACGAGTGAGCAAGATACTATCCTCCGGGACGTCACAAAAGGTAGGCTCTATACTTAAACCAGACAATACGTACACGAGCTCCCCCGAGGAAGCTCAAGCAATACTACTCCAAACCCACTTCCCCGGGTGTCAGATCGTCCGGGAGACCCACTGGGAAATCACAGACGTGACAGCAAATGAGATCTGTTGGGACATAGCCCGGACGATGGTGACACCTGAGAAGATACATTGGGCTATCGACAGGTTTCAACCATACAAGGCACCAGGCGCAGACGGGATCTTCCCCGCCCTATTGCAATGGGGAGGAACCAAATTGGAAGAAACGCTGGTGGCCATACTACAATCCTGCCTGGCACACAGGTACATCCCTACTCAGTGGAGAGAGGTAGAGGTAATTTTCATCCCAAAACCAGGTAAGACTGACTACACTAACGCAAAGTCCTTCAGACCGATCAGTCTCACCTCATTCATGCTGAAAACACTGGAGAGAGTGTGCGACCGGTACCTGAGGGATGGCGCCCTTCTAAACACCCCGCTGCACCGCAACCAACATGCATACAGTGCGGGCAAGTCTACAGAATCAGCTCTTCACGCCGTAGTCACCAAGGCGGAGAAGGCCATCCAAAACAAAGGGGTATGCCTAGGCACATTCATAGACATCGAGGGCGCGTTTGACAAAACCTGCTTCACAAGTATCAACCGAGCACTCGGCAGACACAACATCGAGACATCGGTAATGGAATGGATCGGAGCCATGCTGAGACAAAGGGTAATCAAAACATCCAAGGAAGACCCCACCATGGCACTGGTGGCCAGGGGATGCCCCCAAGGGGGCGTCCTCTCACCACTACTGTGGAATGTTGTTGTAAACGAACTAATCACGACACTGAACAGCAGAAATTACTACACAGTCGGCTACGCAGACGACCTGACAATTCTAGTATCAGGTAACTATGCAGGAATAGTATGTGAAGTCACTCAAGCCGCCTTAGGCATCGTGGAGGACTGGTGTACGGAACACAACCTGTCGGTCAACCCTCGAAAAACCGAACTGGTAATGTTTACAAATAAACGAGTACTGGGAAACTTCAAACTACCCGGACTGTTTGGATCGACACTCCAGCTATTAACAGAAGTCAAGTATCTCGGAGTCATACTAGACAGTAAGCTGAACTGGAACAAACACATCGACTCCAAACTGAAAAAAGCCTGTATCACTTTTGCACAATGTCGCAGAATGATAGGTAAGACCTGGGGACTAAATCCTAAGATCACCTTGTGGTTGTATGCAGCAGTGGTAAGACCTATCATCAGCTACGCTTCCCTGGTGTGGTGGCTGAAAACGACACAAGTCACGACGATAAATAAACTCCAACGGCTCCAAAGAATGGCTTGCCTGGCAATAACGGGATGCATGAGGACCACGCCCACCGCGGCCCTGGAAATCATGCTAGATCTACCGTCGCTTCACCTACACGTCCAGCAGGAGGCTGCAATCTCAGCGATACGCCTGCGAACGCTAGGGCTGTGGAGCGACTATGGGACCCCGCACACCAGGATCTTAGATCTACCAACCGCGGAGGAGCCACTCCTACTAGCGGTCAACGACAGAATACCTAAGGTATTCAACTTTGATAAAAAGTATAAGATACAACTCGACGAGCCAGCTCGAGACAACAGCAACAAGGACCTAATGGTCTTCACATACGGCTCCAAGACGAAGCAAGGTACGGGTTCGGGAGCCTTCTCAGAGGACCTAAACATTAAAATATCGACACCTCTAGGAGCCCACAACACCGTCTTCCAGGCCGAGTGTGTGGGCATCATACGAGCAGCACAAGCCATCACACAGAGGGAGGTAGAAAAATATAACGTCCGCATTCTGTCTGATAGCGCAGCCGTACTACTGGCTCTCAAAGGTCATAGCTTCAACTCTGGACTAATCCAAGAGTGTCACGAATCCCTAACGAAGGTAGTTTCTAAGAACAACCTTACTTTACAGTGGATAAAAGGTCACAGTGGCTCAAGGGGCAACGACGTAGCGGATGTGCTCGCGCGAGGTGGCTCCGGATCTACAGTGGAAGGACCCGAGCCCATCGTCCCTCTACCCTTCTGCCAACTGAAAACATGGCTAGGCAAACGCACCAACAGGTTACACAACAATGACTGGACCTCGCGCACGGACTGCAGACAAGCCAGGGCAGCAATGCCAGGCAGAAACCCTCGTATGTCCCGTAGCCTCCTTCGCCTCACCAAGGCACAACTGCGCCTAGCAGCAGGGGCTCTAACTGGTCACGGTCACTTTAATAAACATCTCTTCACAATAGGTGTTACAGATTGTCCTTTGTGCAGAGCGTGCATGGACGCGGAAGAGACAGCCGCCCACGTGCTGGTGGAATGCGCGGGGCTGGTCTCACAACGGACGGCTCTCCTCGGAAACCCAGGGACACTCAGGGAGGCCTGCAGTGACACTCGCAGGCTTCTGGCTTTCCTTGAGGAGCTGGGGTGGCAGGACTAAGGCTCCTTTGGGGACAACACCTTTCATTTCACGCAAAATAGGCTCATTTGCAGTCGAGTTGCGGAAACCCAAACCGTCACCAATACCAATACCAAATTCTTATTACTAATAATTTCTAGCCCGTATCTTAGTTTTGGGTTAATAATCAGAGTTTTCGAGATAACGTATAAGCTTATTGTACTTCGAAAATTCACGTTACAAAATCCAGACAGGTACCACTTCTCGAAGTTTACTTGTTATATAAGGTTTTATCTGACACATATCGTATCCTTTTATCTGACACCAACATCTGCCATAATTATCGGTTTAGTGATGAAGCTTCACAGTGCAGTTTTGCGGGATCTCATGGATCATGGATCTCATTATCCGGTGCGCTCGCAGTGGCGCGGTTTTGGGAGCGAGATGTCTGAGAGGAAGGCGGTGCTTTCGACACGAAAGAAGAAGATCGGTTTATGTTTAGGGAAATCTCAATGAAGATCAGTATAATACCCCACTAAGAGCCGGCGCCCCTGCAGTACAATTCCACCGAACTGCGATCTCCAACCCGCATGGCCAGCGTGGGGATTATGGGCATTACCCCCTATGATAGCACAACGTGGCGCTCTTTAGGGGAGGGTTGTGTTCAGCAGTGGACTAGTATGGCCTGACGACGAAGAGCCGGTTTCTAAATTGAGAATTTGACTGAGTAAATACTTAAGCAACGTTCTGTCACGCTCTTTGTTGAGAAGTTCAAAGAGACACCACTGCAGTTAACTATTTACTTAGCGAAATTCTCAATTCAGAAACTTGCCCTTACTTAACATAGCAGTGTTTACGGCGATCGCTAGCAAAATTATTATAGAAATATCAATTTATCATGTTGCCATCAATTTACTGCTACGAGTGTATAATATATAGACCCATGGAAAAAGTGTTTTTGCTAAAATTATCTTATCGGGGTATACGTAGGTTATAGTAGACTTATGCACTCTCCGTAAACCCCGCTCTATGTAACTAGTATGAATAAAAGTGCCCCACTAGATAGATGCGCACTTAACATTTAATATGGAGATATTTAAATGGACACCATATCAATATCATAACTAAATCTTTCGTAAGCCCTAGATTTTATTAACTTAATTCCGGATTCACTTATTTGATTTTTTTGGATTTTTTAGATCACAGACGAAGCTCGTTGCTCGTCGCTGAATGCGGACAGGCGTAGGTGAATCCAGAATTAAGTTAATAACATCAATATCGTATGACACATAGAGTCAGCTAAGAATTTCAATAGACTTCATGTTAGTAACTCTGGGGGCCCCCTAGATAATGAAATACATACATCACCACATTTTGATGTTCTGTTTATGTCAACTAAACACTACAACACCCATCAAATTAAGCTTGAATTAGTGTTTACTTTTGCCCGAGATTACTTTAGCTGCATTTGAGAAACTATAATTTAGAAATAACACCATAATATTTTGTTAGTACTTTTATTGTTCCAAGGCCTTTGTTTTAATTTTTTAGGTTTAGTTTTGATGATGAATTTTATTTTCATATGTTGACATTTTTGTAGTTTTACTGACGAAGCTTTATGCAAAATATTGTAACTCTGATTTTATATGTAATTTTTAATACAAAATAACCTCAGCCTTGTAAAATTGTTGCAAAAAATTATAGTGGAGATGGTGTTAAATGGAAATAGAAGTAAAAAAAGCACCATAATAATTGAGTTTACTACCTATCCATTTTTTTTGTTTGTAATAATTAAATAGCTATTATAACTAATTAGTAAGTTTATTTGCCCTTAACTTATACTATTCACAAAGGCCCTCCTTATGACGAGTATTTTTTTATTTTATTACCTGTCTAACGATAAAACGTTCGATCATTGTCAATACACGCATCGGTCGTATGATCACTTTAGGGGACGCCATGCGTTAATTTGTACAAATAGCCTCAGTCTGGGTTTTACATGTATATCATGTCTTTGTTAGCTTACCATATCACAGGCTAAGATGAAAGGATCTATCCCAGCTTGAAATTCCGATTCCAGTGATTGTTTAGACTAGATATATTTTTTATATTACATACATACATATATTTCTGAAAAACGTATGTGCTCTGCATTGGGACGTTTATAAGCTACATAAAAATATTAAATACATAAACTCATGCCTGTTTCATGGAAAGGTAGAAACCAAGGAATAGGGTTTCAAGTTGAATATTGAAGTATGTACTCAGAACTATTACATAGTAAAGTATGCGGTAGTGATAACAATACGGTTCCTATTTACATAATTAATTCCAACGTTTGCACAGCGACACTGTCAACATACAGCCGGCTCTAAATTACTTAATTAAACTAAACTCCAAATAGGAAGCGCGTAATCCGCGGCAAAGTTCATACATCCGCCGACGCCGGGACTTACCTACACGAGGATTAGCCCTTCTTTGTTAAAACAAAACAATAACGAAACACAAAACGTGTCTCGACTAACAAAAAAGACATTCTACCAACAAACAAAGCGCCCGTCTTTTCTGCAGAAAACAATTGAAAATTACTGGACACTTTTTTACAATTCCAGCCATTTTGGCCGCGTAAAGCGTTCGCGTTTCCATAAAACTGTTTAAGGCGTGTATTAAAGGTTATTGAGCAGTGCGAAGGCGTCGATTATTCTTTATCTAGATGATAAATGGGCGGTTAGGCGGCGGCGCGCCCCGCGGGCACTCGCGGCACGACCGCCAGGCGACGCGCACGCTCCCAACCGCCGCCCTCGCTCCGCGAAACGCACGTGAACTGTGAACTGGTATCGAGACTATGTGTTAAGTGACAAGTGCCAATATGAAGGGCAGACACCAATTCCGACGGCGGTTCAGCCTCCAGCCGTCCTTCCTCAAGGAGGAGCACGAGGAGGAGAAGAGGCCCCACAGGTGATTGCATGTGTGATGTTTTTGTATCAAGCTCATTATGATTGCTAAAAGAGTTTTTTCATGAAACATTGAACTTCAAAGGACGGTTATAAATGGATGTACAATATATTCCTTCGTCTTCTTAGGTACATTAATAATTGCGATAGGACCGCCACTTACATAACATTACTTAGATTTAAAAGAGCATAATTGTTATTCTTTTTTTCTAGTTGTTCAATAAAGTGCTCTGTATCTATCTATAATTACGCCGTTAGTACTAATAGTAAGAAAATGTGCCGTAATTTACTTTAACGTAGGTTAAATATTTTTTTATTGAAACATTTGCGTTCTGTTTGCGTTTAATTTAGTACTAACAGACAGGCTGTAACCACGCTACACTCGTAGGCGCTCTACGGCGTAGCCCCGTAGTCTCGTAGCCCGTAGCTGTTTGTTTTCATAACAAATACCTAGTTCGTTATACGTATTTAAATTACTTAGTTATTACAACGGTATTTTATTTGTATTCATAATAAATAGACAATTCACATAAATCAAGTTTCTTGGACTACTTTTAGTAAGTATAAGCATCCTATTGCAGGGGACAGACCTTGCCTCAGAGAATGGGTTTAATCTCGCGTACCAACTTTGGTCCCAACTTGGTCGATGAACAAAGCAAGTCCGAATTAGAAATTAGAAATCTATCCAAGTACTACCTCACCTGCCACTTTCTGCCAAATGACAGACATTCTTTCGCGCGACAGAATTTCGATTATGTAATTTTTAGTTTATGACATTATTAACTACAAATGACAGAATCGCGACTTTCTTGTAATTAAATTTAATGTCAACCTGTCGGATTCCGAGTACCTATATAAAATAAATAAATTTGACGTAAGTCATCACGTGAGGTAAGTGGTTGTTGGTGTTGGAAAATAATAAAATTTCTATTCTTCTAAAGTCATTAGAAGAATAGAAATAGAAGAATAGGGTAGCCACAAAATCACGAAAGTAATGCAAAACCTCTACTATCCTAAAGGCAATAAAAATTTAGGGTGATGCCAAGAAAGCGTTTTCTGCATCTCGCAGTCTACCATTTTCGGCTTCTTTCAGACGTTTTGAGGCGTTCAAATAACAAACCCGGCGAAAACTGTTATCTACTGCCATTTGCATAAGAAATTTTTTATTGTATTTTGTTCTCGCCTCGCGGTGCTGACTTAGCTTAACTCAGCAGCTTTTTAGTGTCTTTTCCAGTAAAAAAGCTTGACTCAAGTCAGCTACTAGCCAGTTAAGCTTCGTTAAAGTTTGAATTACAAATGTTGGTGACAATTTATAAAAATATACTATGTGGCTGATTTTAACGACAAATAAGTTTAAAGTTTTGGTTTCTAATTCGCTCATAACGTAACTCTTTTCAATGAGCCGTTGAAAAAACGATTTCAGTATTCGTGATTTGGACCAATTTAAATAAGTAAAAATTTTAAATACCTGTCCGCAACATATTTATTTAATTTTTTATGGTATCATTTTATTGCATTTTTGGAATCAATTATTATGTCAAAAATAAAAACAAGAATTTTGAACTTTGGTTAAACGAAAGTGTTTTAGCCTCTAAATAGGTTTTTAAACGAAAATGTTTTGAAAATCGATACTACAAAAAATAAAATCGGGTGACATCAACTACAAGTTATATTGTGTTTGCAAATAAATTTTGCTCATCAGTAGGTATCTATGATTTTATGCATATACTCGTAATACAAACAAAAATTATGTTAGTTCAATATTCATAAGAAAAGGTAAATCAAATAGCAATCGAGCGTACAAACAAAGCTTCGATTCGATACTTCGAAATAAACATAATAACTTTTCTATTAAGATGGTACTCGTAATATCCAGCCGCACTTATAAAAGTATCTAAATACCCGACAACGTGTCAAGCCAAATTTTACACTATTTAGGCATAGCACCATCCACACAAACTGTTTCTGACTCCCATCACCCGAAACATGTTAAAAAGCCAACAAAGTTGCGATTTTGCACGCCTGGTCCTCCCAGAAATCTGTTTCTTTTTCAGAAACAATTTTGGTATTTTTTTAAAATTATTAGAAATAACAGAAAACTGATAAATATAGGTGAATATTCCAGACAAATCGATACAGTAGCTAGTGTTGTTTTTCTCCACACAAGCAGTAAAAAAACATACCTACTATTGTTTTTTACGGACATACGGACTCTTCAAACAAATATTCAAGGACTAACCTAAAACTAAATACGAACCGGTTAGGTTTGAGTTGAGTTTTCATAACTGCAGGAATGTACAATTTTTTTCACTTGTTTAAAAAGAAAAGTTTTTGGGTTTCTTTTGGTTAGATAAGGTTATAACTCAATTGGAGGATCACCATAGGACCATAAAACACAAGCTGCTAGGGTTTCTGGAGGTGTGGTGGCAAAAAATGTTTTTAGACACTGTCATCCTGCGCTTATCTCGCTGTGGCGGACGAGAACAGGATTACGATTCATAGGTTGATCGTTGGACAATAATCGTTGGTCCAGTCCGATCGTTGGACAATATCGTTTGAGTCGGGGGAACGTCCGTGGATGTGGATAGCTAGGAACCGCGAACGATGGTATTTGAGGGACAAGGTGCAGTGGACAGCGATGGGCCGACAATGATAAACTTCCTGTGCGCTAAAAAAGCTCATTAGTAGTCGAGTGGCGAAACTTTTAGTTAGTCATAACATCGACTTATCAAAGACAGAGTTCTCCCACCAGGAGTAAAAAGGTCGAGTTTTCATATGAACTGTTTTGATAGGATCATTATTAGATTCAATGGGTCGAAGTAATTCGTAGCTTGAGCCACACGACAAACTATACCAGAAATACGGGTCCTAACGTAGCTTTAACAGGAACATCGCCTACTCGCATATTTTTTTTTAATTTATATTAGCATTCGCTAAAAGAAATATAAAAAAAATTGTGAAACATCTGATACTTATACTATTTTTATTTAATGCACTAACCCGTGCTAAGGAACAAATTTAAAAACCTATTTAGAGGCTAAAAATTTCACCCATGCCGGGATTCGAACCCGCAACCTCTGGCTATCCGTGCCAGCGCTCTACCAATTGAGCCAATGGGCGACTCACGGCATCAGTGAAATTTCGAACCTCTTTACACTATTCTCTGTATTACGTACAGGCAGCGACATCTGACTTAAGCAAATTGCATTACTTACAGCCCCGACTACCTACTTTGCAGTTAGGTTTTAACATCGGAACGATATCACTGTAGAGGTTCGAAATTTCACTGATGCCGTGAGTCGCCCATTGGCTCAATTGGTAGAGCGCTAGCATGGATAGCCAGAGGTTGCGGGTTCGAATCCCGGCATGGGTGAAATTTTTAGCCTCTAAATAGGTTTTTAAATTTGTTCCTTAGCACGGGTTAGTGCATTAAATAAAAATAGTATAATCATGTGGGTACAGTGATATCGTTCCGATGTTAAAACCTAACTGCAAAGTAGGTAGTCGGGGCTGTAAGTAATGCAATTTGCTTAAGTCAGATGTCGCTGCCTGTACGTAATACAGAGAATAGTGTAAAGAGGTTCGAAATTTCACTGATGCCGTGAGTCGCCCATTGGCTTAATTGGTAGAGCACTGGCACGGATAGCCAGAGCTTGCGGGTTCGAATCCCGGCATGGGTGAAATTTTTAACCTCTAAATAGGTTTTTACATCTGATACTTTTTATATTCTTTTTAATGCACTATCCCATGTTAGCCAGAGGTCACGGGTTCGAGTGCCGGCATGGGTGGAATCTTTAGCCATTAAATAAGTTTTTAAAATCTGATACATATTCAATATTTCAATGGTTTTACTTTTATGGATTGATAAGTTGCATGAGATTTGCTAAAGTTAGCTGTATGATATCTCTCTTATAGATGAGTACGTCTTTGAAACAAATATATGAGTTAACTAAGTTCAATGAATAATACGTATATACTCTCTATAAGTTTCAGTGGACCCATCTGAAACTATTGCTGGCATCTAAGTGCATTAAGATGTAGTGAACAACAAAGTCATTCTTCTGTAAAGTTTTGTTTGTTTTGTTATTCCGTGGTGTGACCCGGTCATCCGGATCTCTTCCAAGTAACTCGATTACTGCCTTTATTTAGGTGAAGCGAAGATAAAACATTTCTGCTTGTAATTAACTCAGTGAGGCTTAGCTTGGTTTACGTCAAGTTAAAGCCGCAGAATACAATGGTAGGCACAACGATATTAAAGTTGGGTAGTCGCAGTTGCGTCTTTCCCTTTCTATACCGATTTCAGGGTACTTGGTAATCGGTACCATGTAATCGGCACGCCTTTATAAAGCTTTTAACCAAAAACAAAACCTAGCCGAGTTTGAGGGTACGGCCTGAACACGCTATTGTAGCTTTGTTACGCTCCACAAAAGCTTGCCGATTTTGGAAGAACCCGCACCACAATCGCGTGTTTTCTTAACGAATCCTCAGTTATAGGGTCGAAGCATGTCGAAGCATATTACACCTTCGGTGGTACAATCGCACAATTTATACAAAATCGTAAAATAAATATTTAACGCCTGTAAAGTGCATAGCCACATTCAGAAATATATGGCTCGAATATTTTATAGATTCTTTTTATGAAATAAACAGTTAATTTTTTTTTATTGGTCATATTTCAAGCAAAGAATAATCACGTTGAAATAATACAAAGCCGAATAATACGATATTAAATGAAAAAAAAAACATAAAAGTGGCTCACCTCTAAAATTACAAAGGGGCGATATGTCCCCAAAGTAGAGACAGACGCCGGTTGGTATTCTTCTTAATTCGATCTCATTGTATATCAGTTTTGGTAAGATTTTTATGTGCCGAAATAAATGAAATATCCGTAGGAAATTTTATTTCCTAGCACCTATATATCCTACATTGGTAGAAAGTACACTCATACTTTTCTATAATAAAAAATTAAAGAATATGCAAGGCCGAGTGAATAGCGACATCGTACACTGCATGCAAACATGCATTTCCGAAAGTCAATATAGGTACAATTTGATCAGATAGGATCAGATGGGTGACCGCCTATCGCCAGTGGCATTTTATCCGAGCGCTTTCGTGATTCGCAAGGTATATTAAGCCATTGATGCCGCCTGTCATGTAATGGCAATCGTGAAGCCATATCATAGGGCTTATGGGCGGCTTGATAACTTCTGACAGTAATTACAAACCTAATTCTTACAAACCTCCACCAACCCGGACTTGGCCCCCGTGGTGGAGTATGGCCTAACCTTCTTGCAACGCAGGAAGCGACCCGCACCATAGCAGTGGGGACATACAGGGTTGAAATGGTATTCATAGTGAGTTATTTAGACCATCAAACCACCGAAGACTTATCGACGAGTCGCTGGATGCGGGCGGTACAAGACGGGATGCTTGGAAAACCATAAGTGAGGCCTATGTCCTGCTGTGGGCGTAAAATGGCTGCTAATGATGAGTTCAAGTTCAAGTTCGTTTATCGCTTCATGTGGTACAGAATAGGTATTAACATATTATATAATGGTCCGCAACATGAGTTGTTTTACTACCACCATTTGCGATGCTACCTCCACTTTTTCACTTTGAATTTCTGCTCTCTACATTCAAGGAGTCGACGACGACGTCGACGTCAGGCTATACTAGTCCACTACTGGACATAGCCCTCCCCTAAAGAGCGCTACGTTGTGCTATCATTCAAGAAGTGTACATATCCCACTATGACAAGAACTTACGATATATCCTCTACTTCTCCGTAGTTCAGCACCTCCATCTTTTATTTATGAGCAGCGAAACGCGTGTGCGCAAATCAGAGTTACGATCCAATTTCGATAAGCGGTTTATACGAGTCTCGCGAAGGCTGTTGCCTACCGAAAACAGAATTAAGGTGTATTGATGAAAAGTAATGTGGGTGGGGGAAAACCCCGATAGCTGAGTGAAGTGTCTTCGGCGCTGCGGAATAGATTCTCGAGTGCCTATAGGGTGGAATTGTTGTTAGGATTTTCATAGTTGTGAACAGACTGTCTTGATGCGTGTTGATTTTCACATTCATTCATGGTTACTAGGGCTCTATATTTGTATCATTATAAAAACATTGTTATTTAAGACACTAGTCAAATAAATAATGAGTAACTTCCACACAACACAGTCACTTGTACTGGATCCAGATTATGATACCCAGAGCTATGGTAACTGGGCGAAGACATCACATATGTGTATGAAACGGGAATAATCGCGATTAAGTTAAACGTAATTATCTTATCAAGAAGCGCTCTTGGCCTAGCCGAACCGAGTGATTGGAATCAATCACTTGAGCTAAGCAACAAGAGGCGCGGTCAGGTGCTGGATGGGTGACCGTCCCGTGACTACCGCTAGTGGCAGATTTTCCGAGCGCTTCCGTGCTTCGCAAGGCATGGTAAGCCGTTGGTGCCGGCTGTCATGTAGTGGCAGTCGTTAAGCGATCTCAGAGGCCTTTTGGGCGGCTTGATAACTTATGACAGTAAGGCCCGCCACTGTCTTCCAATCCTCTACCAACCCGGACTTGGCCCCCACGGTGAAGTATGGCCTAACCTTCCTGCGATGCAGGAAGAGACTCGTGCCCCAGCAGTGGGGACATACATGGGTTGATATTGAATTATCTTAATTCTCGACGTTAAATAATTGTTAAGACATCATTAATATGGAAATACTCCCAGATTGAAGCCACTTGACCAAAAAAGCAGTCAAAGCGTTGCATAAACGTTTTTATAAACAATACCTTAAGTCTGTTTACTTAATTTTATTATAACTTTGTCTTTACTATTTATAAATTTAAAATACAATCTAATCTTAAATATAATGTTTTGAGATTAGATTGTGTTTTAAATTTGATCGTTACAGTTTTGACTTTAAGTAAGTTTTAATTCAGTGGCACAGGGACAGCGCATCTGCCTTCCATGCAAGAGGTCCCGAGTTCGAACCCCGGCTGGGGACAAAAAAACCCCAGGTCTTGGATGGTTACATGTTTGTGATGTCGTTGTTTCTGGTTCCCACGACACAGGGTATCCTAGTGTGGGGCCAGGAGCAATGTATGTGTCTGTAGGCAAATGTTAAGTGTTATGTTAATTATGAGTACCTGTAAGTAGGTAACAATTACCATGTACTGTCCGATTCTTTTTTCTGAATATATTGTTGTGATGACTGTTGTCTGTCCTAAATAAATCATAATAATAATATATATACATTAGGGGAGGGCTATGTCCAGCAGTGGACTAGTACAGCCTGACGACAATAATATAGCATAAAAAGCAAATCAAATCAGGGAAAGTTAACAGCGTGAGACATGCGTAGAAACAGCTACGCCGCACCCTGGTATAATCAACACACCTACGTCCACAAGGTCTTACTAAAATAACGCAAAGCCTGAAAACTGGTTTATTCGGTATGTACAATGTATTAAATTTAAAATGACCATTTAACTTTAGATTTTAGTCAGAACGATAATTGCAGATTTTATTGAACAAAAAATACAACAGGCTGAAATATATTTAACACCAGTTAAAATAAGTATTTGATATTTTAAACAGTAATTTCTTCGAAACATATTAATGACAAATGAAATAACTTATATTTATTACAAATGTTCTTCTTCCTGTGTCGTCTCCTATCAAAGGAGCAACCCTTTCCTTTCGAAAATACATAACTATAAATTAGTTATCGATACTGAGTAAAATAGTTTCAGCTTTCGCGTTATTGAAAGTCACATGCATGAAATCACTGTGATATATATAACAAAGGTATTTTTTTTCTTTTTGTGATGCACGCAGGGCAATAGGGCTTTTTTTCTTAGCATATTGTGTGTTTAGTTTTAAGTAATGTAAGTTTTAATTTCTGAACCGATAATAAATATATTTCATTTTCATTTTTTTTTAATAACAAGATGTTTACCGAGGTATTTCCAGTCATGCATTCGAGACACTTATTTCGACGTTTAATTTATTTTATTTATTTAGAGACTTATGGTAAACCAAGTTAATCGCGATTATTTATTAGGTTAAACGTAATTATCTTATTTCCCGACGTTTCGGCAGCGTTACAGTTGCCGTGATCTCGGGAAATACCTCTGTAAACATCGTGTTATTTTAATAACACGATTTTTACCGAGGTATTTCCTCTATATAATATATAACTGTGTATGAATATCGCGAAACCTGGTCGGACTTTTCCAATATAACAACACCCGTAAGTAAATCCGGACTATAAGTCTACAATGTGTTGTGCTTACGAAAGTTTTTGTTCAAAAATATCGCGAAACGTTAAAGAATACAATATTAAACGGGTTTAATGGCGATTATTTGTTAGGTAAAACATAATTACCTTAGTCTACCCGAGACCTCGGCAACTGTAACGCTGCCGAAACGTCAGGAAATAAGGTAATTACATTAGACCCGTTTAACATATAACTGTGTATGAGAATCACGAATCATTAAAGAATACAATTCAGGTTCACACTACAAGCTATAAATTTAGAAACGGGATTCTTATAAGTTTTAAACACTGAAAAGAAGTCCTTTGCTGCACAAAATACTTAATTAAACAGTTATAGTGCAAGTGAGGATACATCGATAATAGGCAATAGCAATGGGTTTCTTAATGTACTACTGCATTGAAAAAAATACAATTAATATGTCGATCAGCAGCTGCTTTACTACAATTCAAGGCTGCTCCTGGCGTGCTGCCTCGCTTGCACAATCAAGGTTTTTAGTGATTTTAATAAAATTATTAGTTTTTTGATAAATTTAGTCAGAAAGTTTGACTTGTAAAAGTAAAATTACGGATAAATAAACTTTTGATTTCTTATAGGTAGGTACTTAGTTCTTGTTAAAAAAGAGTTCTAAAATTAATAATGTTAGTTACAAAAATTATCGCAATCAAAAACTGGGCACAGGTGTTTGCACCTGCCAATAAGTATGTGACTTCAGCTTATTTTTTTGGTAATTCATCTTTCGTTTTTGTTGAAACTTTTTATTATATTTAAAAATCGTCGTATTTATTACACAGAATAAGAAAAATATACCTTGAATGTCTGTAATTTTATCAAAGCCTAAGTCCATATTTATCTATTGTATACTCGTTTTTATGCAATCGTAAAAAAATATTGTGACAGCATGCCAGAGGTAACAGCAACCTTATGACTAAATTATATTAAATCGAATTAATGAAAGAATGTCTCCAGAAAGTGGTGCCCAGAGTACTCGGAACTTCTGATTGTTCGCCGAAAACGAAATTATCGCATCCGTTCAATTCGTTCTATTTCAGGCTACTGACATCAAAGGGATGGTCATTACTTTTTAAGTACCGCCCCTTGGGGCCTTTGCCAGGACTGCTGCCAAGCGAATTGGATGAGAGAGCAACGCAGAAAAATGCACAATGCAGTTTATCCGCTGAATTTAGTAAAATTAAATAAGGCGTCTTTAGTAGAAGTAAAGATACCTTTTTTACTGCCAGTAGTACTTAACCTCAACGCCTATTTAACAATTTATTTACAGCTATTAATATCTATAATTCCGTAAGCAGGGATAAGTATTTTGCCTGTCGTGTAAGTGCCTAGATAATAAACCGACCGGAATATTACTTTACACCGCCTAACCAAGCCGTACTAAACTTCCTTATATTTTTATGAAATTAACCATCTTCTTCTTCTTCAGGCTATATTAGTCCACTGCTGGACATAGCCCTCCCCTAATGAGCGCAAGGTTGTGCCATCATTAGGGGGTAATGCCCATAATCCCCACGCTGGGCATGCGGGTTGGGGATCGCAGTTTGGTAGAATTGTACTGCAGGGGGCGCTGCTGCCCACCCCCCGGTTTGAGTCCCTTAGTCGCCTTTTAAATTTTTAAATTAACCATACTAGTCTATAATTAACTATCATTCGATTACACACGTGACGCCTAGCCAGCTCCGAATGACCACTTGCCTGGCGATCTGGTTATAGACCACTATTTCCGACTTCTAACAAGAAGCTCAGACATTTTGTCCATTTTTTTACAGCATACATTCCAAAATTTAATTACAGTGTGTCCATAAAACAGAATTGAATTTGTTCGTTCATGTGAAAATGTTTCTGACAATGTCTGATTGAAAAATTCAACCACATTTATAAATTCATGCTTTATCTTGTAGTGTGTGCAGTAACGACCAAAATGCTGCAGCAAATATATTTATCACGTTTCCTAAGTTGTGTTGTTGTGTAGAATCAATAAAACATACTTATTAATGACTTTTTGATGATTAAACTCATTCCTTAATTGGAAATTTCTGATCGCGACTGTACTTTACAAACGAAAAGTTATAAAGGAAAAGTTCGTAGCCACTAGAGAGGTTGTTGGCACTATAAAAGATTCAATATCCCCATGGGACGGAGTGCCCACAGCTGGCACCGTTTCAATTTTACAACTCTATTGGATATCACAACTCCCGGTTACTAGTGCCAACACTGCTTTTACTACAGTTCGTACAGCGTAAAACTAAGAAGTGACGCACGCTTAACGATTATTTACGTCTTCGGGAGATTCCGAATTGAGATAAAGTTTCAAATCGCCTTTGCTAATATCGCTGCAATAACAAATTGCAATGCATCACGTGCAGTCGACAACATATCAACGTTAACACGCTTTCACTCTATCTCGTTAGGTTCCTGGCGACTTCATACCATAAATTTAAGATTCAGCTTTCGACTTTTACTAGCGATTTTCGCAATTTGTTTGTTTATAATAAATGACAGATATATAATATAGGAGCCTTGGACATGGACAGTCACGAAAAGGCTGATCCACCAGTTCAAAGTCGCTCAACGAGCTATGGAGAGAGCTATGCTCGGAGTTTCTCTGAACGATATAATAGGATTCGTAACGAATGCATCCGACAGAGAACCAAAGTTATCGACATAGCTCAGAGAATTAGCGAGCTGCCACTTCAGCTCGCAGTGGGCTGACTATATCTCGCGAAGAACCGACAACCGTTGGAGTAAACGTTTTCTTGAGTGGAGATCGCGACTTGGCAAACGTAGTGCAGGACGCCTTCCGGCTAGTTCGGATGACGATCTGCGAAAAACTGCCGGCAGACACTGGATGCGGCAAGCTGAGAACAGCGCTATGGCGTTCATTAGGGGAGGGATAGCCCTCCCCTAATGAACGACATAGGTCCAGCAGTGGACTAATATATAGCCTGAAGAAGAAGAAGATATAACATAATAAAATAACAGAATATGTCTGAAATGTCTATGTTGCATAGTATACAACTAGGGGTCTTATCGCTAAAAGCGATCTCTCCCAGACAACCTCTATTAGCAAAACAACGGCTATTTTACTGACAATATTTGCAGTCTATACCATTAACATTCCAATGGTATAATCCGTCGTACCTCGCGCAAACGTGAGGTTCAGAATTAAACTGTAGGGATTAAACCATTTAAATGGTATTGCATTGTGATTGTTTAGCAGATCACAAAATACATTCATACATACATAACCTTACGCTTGTATCCCAGAAGGGTAGGCAGAGACCAGGGACTGCCACTTGCCACGATCCTGACAGATCACCTTCGCTTCTTCATCGTTCATAAGTCGTTGCATGCACGCACGCCGGTTCCGGGTACTTTTATCTTTCCCTTTGCTAATACATCCCCTATTTGGTCGACGTATATCCGCCTGGGACGTCCCTTACCGGCCCTTCCACGCACATTAGCAATATATATTTTTTCGTCAATCTTTCTTGTGAATTATTGTAAACTATTGTGACTCGTGTAAAGGTTGCCAGAAACACCTCCAGTATCATTAAAAAATAGTTACCAGCCTCTAATGTAGTAAATTAGCTATGCAATGTGCATCGAATGGTCATAGTAAACCATGAATTGTAGTTATATGTAATAGGGTCCAGGGCATGGATTGTGTGACCAAAATATCGTAATCCCATGATCCATTTAACCGCTAACAGTATAGTGTTCAAATATTAACGCCCGACCCGTATTCTAAATTCAAATTTGAATGAAAACATTTCGTTCATTTAATAAACAAAATTTTTACTAAATAAATTTCAATGATGTTTAATTTTAGAACTATTAGATTGTGGAGAAGAAAGTAACAAAAAGCTCAATATTTATTTGATTCAAAAAAGTTTCAACTTAATTAGAAAATTTTCGATTTGAAAAATATTATTTACATAATATTAGACACTAGACACATTCATTCTCTAAATACTATTAATATATCTACCATTTGATACCAGATGTTATCTCCTTAATAACACTTTATGTTATAGTAGGCTTTTTGCACAGTTCAACCCGTGTCGGAGGTAACTCTAACATATCTCGAAGACTCTTGAGTACTAGATATGAATTTGAGACACCGTTACTAATTCTAATTTGTCAAATGGCGTAACCTAACAGGCGAAGATCAACAGGCTAATCAATTCCAAGTGTACACACGTGCAGTTACAGCAGTCAATTAGCATGATGAATGATTTATATGCTTACGAAGAGCCAGTGCAATGGCTCTGTTACACAACCAACAAAGCTAGGGACGGCAAATAACTCATAATGCAACCTCGAGTATGTCAAACGGAACAGCATTACTGTCTGCATCCAAGTGTAAAATCCATGACAGCCCCGCGATATACTTTAGTTGCATTTATCATAAAGTAGGTATTCAATAAAAAAAGAGCTAGTTTATTCCTTCTAAACAGGAAGCAAAATAAGTCTTTCATGCTCAAGGAGGAAAAGTGATTTAAATTTGGAATGTGAATAAGTTCCAATCTCCAAAGAAATCAATCACGAACATTGTATGAACAAGTAACTGGTTGTATAAAAGCGCGCGCCAGCCAAATAAAAAAAAGTTCGTGAAAAAATAAAAGACGCGCGAAATGCATTTCTCCGCCATTGCTCGTAATCGTTTACATACTTAAATTCGGATTGTATTAGGTTTTAAAAATACTGTATCTTCGGTGTATGGTAAATAAACGTTTTATTCTACTCTTATTCATAAGTTGTAGGTCTCTACTTTTTAACACTATTTTAAGCTCAAGTGGTTTACTCTGAATCCATCGCTGCGTTCAGGGAATAATAAATTTTAACATTACCAGGGATTAATTAATTTTGATTTTAACCATGGCATCTTAAGCAATAAGTTGCAAGTAACGGTTAAGTTATTGAGAGAACAAGGCAATAAGGCTGCAGGAAAAAGCCGTGATGGCCGGGTCCTTGTGTATTTCTATGAAATTACTTAACAAAGTGTACGGATTGCATGTGATCGCCTGATAAGTTGAAATTAAGTTAAAATTTAAATGCGCACTAAACCACTTAAAATGTGTAAGCTAGCCACAAACGAGACAAAAGCCGTGTTTATTATTATAATTGACATGATAATGAGCTATTATGCTAGTCATAATACTGTGATAAAAAAACACACTTAATCACTTATCCTAGTTTCTCTCTTTCATTAATTAGGATACTCCGTGCCGTGGTAACCAGGCAAAGATATCACAAATATGAAAATATACCGAGACTGAGGCAATTTTTACAAATGTTTGCCGGCTTACAGTGGGACTCAAACCCACCATCTCTGGCATGGTAATCAGACACAATACCGGTAGGCCAACGAGGTAGGTACAGTAATTTGCAGCACTATTCGATCTGAATACATAACGATTAGACATCCTTCGTTATAACTTCTATGGATATATTTTAAATTATGAGCACCTTTTAGTAATTAAAAACCTTCATATTCATCATTCGCCTCATATTCTAAGTAAGAACATAAAGCGAATGATGAATAATTTTAACATTAATATTTTATAGTCTTACTGTGACAGCAAAGCTGTCAAAAAGTATTTATATTCTAGAATTGCCGTAGAATGGCACTTGAGGGCAGCTCAAGAGCCAGCTTCGGACGTATTTATTCCACAGAAACATTAACCTCAAGTTATTCCCCTACCATTCGGCCATTATAACCAAGAGAGGGATCCAAGCCCTCTCTTCGTTTTATTTCGCCGTGAAGTTATGGCCGCATTAATTTAAGCCTTTGTGGTGGCAGACTATAACATTATTAACGGGTTTAGCAGTAAATACAACACTGTAAACGGTTTATAGGCCAACGATACCCCTGGTGTGTACAACACAGAAAAACAAAGAAGGACACTTCGTCTGTATCCACAAACATTTTTATTCCACAAAGTTTAAATTAAGCTTTAACTCTGCAGGCGCGTCAAACTACCAGCTAATAAGAGGCGCTGAGACTGTAAAGGGGACTAGAAGACAGTCAATGTTTCTTTCTACTTGGACGCTTTACCGTTCTTTTTACCAGATCGCGCCAGAAGGGTTATGTTTTTCGAGTGTATGTATTTATATATTTGTTACGCTTCGTAGCCTAAACAGCTTGATAGATTTTAACTTGAGAGTTGTCGTTCCATTCGTATTAACTGTGAGAGCCACTGGGTATATAAAATATGAAAACTATTTACTTGCATTAATATTGTTTACGCAGTCGGGTGTCTTTGTTTTTTTAAAGAATTCACAGTTATTCAAGAGAAGATGCTGCCAAACGGTGAACACTCTTAGTATGAATCTAATTGATTGAAGCTAGCAACCACCCCGGATTCGTTCACTGCTGGCACATAGGCCTCACTAAGGACACGCCACTTATTTCTGTCCTCCGCCATCATCATCTAGCCACTACTAGCAATCTAGCTTTTTGTATTTGAGTTAGAAATAGTGAAGTTTTTTTGCACTCCACTGAGGTCAAATGCAATGGCCTTACTCCTTGCTTAACATTTATTGTAGACTCGTTTTTTCGTTTTAAAATATATTTTCCTAACGTTAAGTGTAATTCGCTTTAGGTTATAACTGTAACTATAGTTAGAATATTTTCGGGGCTTAATCGCGTAGTAATTTATTGCTATTTTACCTCGAACTAACTCGGACTTATTTTACCTTGTACTATGTGTACAAGTCGCGAAAGTTTAAAATATGTTAAAACTGTAACTGTTTGTACATAAAAAGAGAAAGATAGTGAGAGAGCGTCAAGATAAATGCTTAGCCCATTTATTACGTAACTGCCGACTATCGTCAAATACGTTATCGACTTAACGTATTTGACGATACCAAAGTGTCAAAATATGTATGTATTTGACAGTCCGAAGAAAGTTAAAGTGGAGAACTCCATACAATGGAGGACTTACATAGTACTCGTAGCACCTTAGAACGCTTAGTCGTTCTTCTGTTGAATTTACGTTCAGGCTATGGAGGCTCATCTTTGCTCTCAGGATATTCTTGTGACAATCAACCGATGGTAATTTAATTAGTAGCAAGTACGCTAGGTAAAGGGATCAATTACAATTACATCACGCGTACGATCACGATTTATGTTCCATGTGACTGGAACGTTTAATAAAAGCAAGTAATTCCAATCCGTTATTTGAAATAACATCACATTAACTCACGACAATTCAAATAACAACTGTAATTTTAAAAAGTAGGTATTTGGATACAAAAACTAAAAATGAAAACCATGAAATAAAAAAAAGCTTTTATTGTGTTTTCGGTTTGACTGTGTCTTTGACCGGAGTCTTGCAACATGAAATATTTTTTTCAATTTTTTTTATTGGGTATATCTAACAGAAGTACAATAAGTCTTAAACAGATAACTTAAATGTTAAAAAATATAATAGTTAGTTATCCAGATAATATCAAGCTCCGTTATCCATATTTTACAAAATTGTTTTCCTTTTTTTAACTAAGAAATCAAACACACGAATGCACACTTAGTCCAAACATTTTTCAACATAGAATCCCTGGAAAGAAATTAAGAAAAAAAAATATTCAAATGACTTCATAAGAAAACCGCCACCCTTAACTTTCAAGTAATACATAATATAGTAATACTAGTAATATAGTAGTAGTAATAGAAATACATAATACATTTCAAGTAATAATACATATTTTTTTATATCTAATATTTTTTTATTTTATTTACCTATTGATATAAAGCTTTCAATATCGTCTAACCCTATAAATTTTAAACACTGGACGAGTGGCCTAGAGCCAATTAGGTGAGGCCAATAAATGAATATTACCGCCTGCTGTTAAATTATCTCGTTGATAAACGTACAAATAAGCACACCGGTGGAAGCGGTTAAAGCGGTGGGGTGGGTAGCCCAGTGGGTAGAGTACTGTACTCATAAGCGAGAGGCCCGGTTCGATTCCCAGTGCGGTATGAACCTATGATTTTGGTTATTTTTAAAGTGCAGATGTGCCTATCTGTAAATTTGTTGTACCAATATCACACCCACACACCCTAACTTTGAAGGAAAACAGCGTGAGGAAACCCGCGATTTCGTTGGCACGTATTGACTTGTCTATCCTGTGGGCTAGGAAACGAATTATGAGCACTTAAAGTAAGCCTTTTAATAAAATTTATTTTATCTTAATAAGAACTGTTTCAGGAAACTTGCCTCGTCCTATTTTTAAATCTTCATGACTTGTATGACATGCAATGTCATAATAATTTTGCAATATCACTCGCTGATTGTGTAAAAAACACCGTGAGGAAACTGGCATGTCTGAAGTGTTAAAATACCGCAGCGCTTGAAATTGCTAATCAGTGGTGGGCACTCGTAGTGATTGAGCACATACTCTCTCTCCGAAAGAAGGCATGTGCCCTGCAGTGGGACATGTATAGGCTACATAAATATAAAAAAAGAGACATTTTTTTTAAATAAATTAAAAACTGAAATTCTGTACACTATAAGGCACTAAAAACGCAGAAATAATTTAAACGAATATGACCTATAAAATTAAAATTAGTATATGTCTAGGTATTGTAGAAGGATAAATTGGAGTCAGTGGCCAAAATGTGTGTGCTGTTCTGCAACTTAAGAAAATCGGTTCAGATTTGATCAAGATATGCGAAAACATAGTAAAAAAAAGTAATATACGCGTCAAATTGATAACCGCCTCCTTTTTTAAAGTCGGTTAAAAATAAAGCACGTGATCTCCGGGTAGAATCATGATACACATTGCGAGTTAACTGACTCTGAATCCCAGAGTTTGCCACTCAGCAGGATTCTGACCACCCCCTTTCACTTCTTCGATATTCATTATTTGCCTATTTTGTAATAATTAATAAATTAAAGAATTACTGGAAAAGCTGCCTGAAATGATATATTTTTTTATATTTTATAAAACTGTCAAAACTTTATTGAAATTTTGACCGTACAACGTACTTTATAAAATAAGTAGTGGGATAGTCCCCGACGACGAAGGCGCGAGCAGTAATACGCTATCGTAGTTACAGAACCTCTGTCTCTATAAAAATTCAATGCTATAACTGCATGAAAAGATTGCCTACCGTCGCAAAAACATTGCAGGGTCCTGTACAATACGAGTACATATGTCTCGTATGGCAATGTTAAGCACTTTTCTTACGTACGAACCTGTAAGGCATAAAAGGTCATATTTTAAACCCCTTATTATCTCCGTTTACCATCTCCTAACCTGAGAAAGGACTCGCTTGAAAAAAAGGTTGGGAGCCCCATTACTAACAAAGTACATCAATCACGCACGAGTAACATCTCAAGTGATAGCGTACTAACGTTTACTCATAGATATTAGGGGTTAAAGTATGAAATTGCCGTTTTATTGCAATAGGTTCTTTGAACTGACATAGAATCTTCATGGTTTGAGGTTTTCGAATGAAACTTTTTTCAAATGGTTTCTATGATGTTCTTTTTTAAAAAATGTGAACATTTGAATATCGACTTTCAATTGTTTTTGTTATTAAATTTAGACAAGAAAGATGGATACGCGTTTCTTTCTGCAGATCAGTAAAATCATGAGGCACCCATTTTTCGTATTTTTTTATTTTATTGATTTGACGTAAGTGAGTCAATGTTGTGGGTAAGGTAACGTTAAACCATGCCGCTAATTCCTGGGTAGTTTGACTAGGATCGGCTTCCACTATCTCTCTTAATTCATCGTTATTCACCTGTGTGGGCGGTCTTCCTCGTGGCTCGTTCTTTAAGTCGAAATTTCCATCACGAAAGCGTTTAAACCAAAATCGCTCGGTGCGTTCATTAGTAGACCCCTCTCCAAACGTAGCATTGATATTGCGGGCTGTTTCTGCCGCGTTAGTTCCGCGTCGGAACTCGTATTCAAAAATCACTCGAATTTTCGCAGTATCCATCTTTCTTGTCTAAATTGAATAACAAAAACAATTGAGAGTCGATATTCAAATGTTTCACATTTTTTAAAAAAAGAACATCATAGAAACCATTTGAAAAAAGTTTCATTCGAAAACCTCAAACCATGAAGATTCTATGTCAATTCAAAGAACCTATTGCAATAAAACGGCAATTTCATACTTTAACCCCTATTATTATGTTAGAAGTTCCACGTTCTTAAAAAGTTGATGCAACTAGAACACTCTTAATGCGGAGTTAAAGCCGGTCTACGGCAGGATATCCTCTTATAAACCGGCTTATAAACCGTGTTATAGGGCCGGTTTCTGAATTGAGAATTTCAGTAACTAAATACTTAAGTAACTTTCTGTCACGATCTTTGCTGAGATATTCGACGAGACAGTACTTCCTTCCTCAGGCTATACTAGTCCACTGCTGGACATAGCCCTCCCCTAATGAGTGCAAGGTTGTGCCATCATTGGGGGTAATGCCCATAATCCCCACGCTGGGCATGCGGGTTGGGGATCACAGTTTGGTGGAATTGTACTGCAGGGGGCGCTGCTGCCCACCTCCCGGTTTGTGTCCCTTAGTCACCTTCTACGACACCCGCGGGACAGTACTAGTTAAATATATACTTAGCGAAACTTTTAATTCAGAAACTGGTCTTTAGTGACTTTTTATAAATAAGATAAAATTTAACATATGTAACACTAATTAGTAAACAATATTTCAATTATGTTTAAAAACATATTTTTTTGAAATACAGGAAATTTATTAATTTTACCATAGGTAAGCTGCTGATACGATTAAGTATTTATTGTGCCTATTTCGCAGTGTTTTGGCTGAAAATTTGAGGTTATATGATTGTTTAAATCTATGTTATTAATCGAAAAAACCGTCGATAAGGACCCTTATTTACATTAAAAACTCAATTCCGAAACTGGGACTAATGAAATCTCAAACTAACTCCTGTAATGCCTCTTCGTGCTTTATATTAACGAAGCGATGCATGATTGCTTTCAGCAAAGCAACGGTCTAGTCTAGTCGAGGCAATTACCTACACAAACAATTTACAAGCCCGACCGCCACTAAAGCTGTTCTCGTATTAAACGATATATTGTAGGTGCAATCGTTTGATGGAGAAGAAAAACCCTTGTTACGAGTAGAGTTCTGTAGTAAATATTGACATCTGAGTTTTTCTCATATTATATATATTTTGTCAAATTAGCAAAAAGAAACATTGTTTTTCGACTTGAGTTTCGAAAGGTATAATCACTCAACATAAAACACATCGAATTTATGATATTTTGTAGTAATTCCAAAGTACAAAATGTTCGACCCTACGAATAAAACAAATATCGGAAATACCTCGTCCAAAAGTTCCACAATTAAGCTGAAAAAGGGCACCAGTCCTCATGATTACCTATTCTATACTAATTATATATACGATTTTTGTTATTGCAAGATGTGCGTAGGACAGAGTAACACTTTCTCAATAAGTGAACCGTCTTTTTCATGAAGTATAGTCGATTGGGTATTTAGTAAGTATTTACCATAAATTGTTGGATGATGATACTTACTAGAGGATACTGGTTCCAACAGCTTTTGCGTGGTGTGCTCGTTATCAACCCTTGTATGTCCCCACTGCTGGGGCACAGGTCTCTTCCTGCATCTTAGGAAGGTTAGGCCATACTCCACCACGGGGGCCAAGTCCGGGTTGGTGGAGGATTGTAAGACAGTGGCGGGCCTTACTGTCAGATGTTATCAAGCCGCCCATAAGGCCTCTGACATGGCTTAACGACTGCCATTATATGACAGCCGGCACCAACGGCTTTACGTGCCTTGCGAAGCACGGAAGCGCTCGGAAAAATGCCACTAGCGGTAGTCACGGGACTCTCACCCATCCCGTACCTGACCGCGCCTGTTGTTGCTTAACCAAGTGATTGATTCCAATCACTCGGTTCGCCTAGGCCACGAGCGCGTGGTGTGCGATGTTGCTTATGTTGTCTACAGCGTATTTCACTTTCCAAAATATTTTTCCATAAATATTCCGGTACCTAGTCAGACGGCGGTTTGACTGCAGGTGCCTAAATATTTAGCTGCGTGGGGTGGTGTTAGTTTTTGGCACTGGGTTTTCCTTAGTTAATTTTCTATTATCGCACTACAGTCATACTATTCGCACTCACTCATAATATGACAGAGTATAAATTTTAAAATGTCGATGAGAAAATAGAAATAATGGACTGCAGAAGTGTCGCACTTCAACAAAAACAAACAAAAGACGTCGTTAGCGATTTTCTACACTATTTCTTTAATAAATTTTTCAGTTTAAAAGTTTGCACATTCGTAAAATAAAAAAATTATTAAGTAAATAAGGTAAACTGGAGAGGCTTTTTGACGCGTTTTTACTGGGTATTAGCAGATCGTAAATGCAAGGATCATGCATTTTACCTACAAAGGTTCTAGGACCTAGAACTCAGGTTAGCGGTTACTGGTTATAAATTGCCTTGAGACAATTTACGCTTTTCTTTCATTAGAATTCAGTTTCTAAATTAGTTGTTCGAATCTGAAGATTCTGGGAAGCGCCTATATTACGCGCGTCAACTGTGATATTCTAATAACATAGTTATCGCAAACGTCAGGATTTGCACAGGATTTGTTACGCATAATTAGGTAATTATCACACCAAGTTTGCTGTTGCTGTTCATTATGTTTTGACAGTGGAGCAAACACAAATTTAAGAAAAAATTGCCGAATTGATAATTTCGCTAAGTAAATAATTAAATGTAGTGCTGTCTTTTTAATTTCTCGAAGAAAACAAAAGCGATTCGGGGCAATGAATATGTGGACTCCTGTGCCAAAAGAGCAGTGCAATCCGGCCTAAATACCTATTGCCACAACTACACTCATGACCTACGCTCTTTAGCGGCTGTTGACTTATGTAAAGCCTGGAATTCAGAATGGAAATCCTATTGTGAGTCTAAAAAACATTGTACAGCTCCATCCAAGACTCAATACCTCCGAAATTATAGTTTTTCTTTTTTCGTGACGCGGATAAAAAGGTTACTTCTACAGTACGCCGTCTTCGCCTGGGCCATGCCTGCACTCCAGCCTTCCTCCCAAAAACTCGGATTAGGGACCACTCGCTGTGTGAGTGCGGTTTGGACGAGGGGTCTCCGGATCATATCTTTTTTAACTCCTCAAAATTATCTTCTTCTCTATATAATTATCTTCCTCCCAATCTCCCTCTTCCTACTAATTTTCTTATTTAGTTAATTTAATTAAGTATCACACTAGTTTCATTACACGAAGATATCCGATTCTATCCGATAATAGCCGAGGTATATTCTAAAACCTAACAGACTGTACTTAAATATTTACTTAGTGAAATTCTCAATTCAGAAACCGGGCCTAAAACACGGGTTTCGTGGCCTTACACGACCATACTTATTTTTTCACATTGGTATCAATTGTTTGATTTATTGAGCAATTGGCCAAAATATACATATTCCGTAAAAAAACCAACATTTTAATAATGAATAATAATTTTAACATATTACGAAATAAAGCCCTTTACAGCTCAGAGATATAAATAGAAATACAGATGTTGGCACTGTTATAACGTCGCCTTCACACCACTCGGGTACGGACCCCGAATAAACCACAACAACCATAGCCTTATCAACCTTATCGCACTTGATCGCACACATATAGCTAGGTATTCCTAAAATGTTTGCAGCAATAACGTTAGTGTCGGTCGCTGACTCAGCGCGCTATTGATCCGCGCGATTTATTCAACCGGCGACGATAACGTAGCCCGTGGTGACTGCCACGATATCCTGACGTGTCATTCGATTAATAAACTACGCCCTTAGGCATACTGCGTAGCGGTGGTAGCTCAGTGGGCAGAACAATGGGCTCGCAAGCAAGAGACCCATGTTCGATCCCCAGTGCGGGCATGTACCAATGACTTTGTTTAATTTCAAAGTTACGTGCATTTGCGAATTTGTAGTCGCAATACCACACGCTAACTGTGAAGGAAAACATTGTGAGGAAACCCGCAGCTTGGTTGGCTCCGCACGTATTGACTAGTCTTTCCTGTAGACTAGGCCGACTAAGCTGTCAGGATGGTAAAGGTGCTGGGCAACCCTACACCATCTATGAAACCATGTCCCAGGCACTTTAGCATCCGAGAGGTCCCTTCACCCATCTAGTGTGAGTGATGATGCCACATGGACGCTGTATCAACTCATTACGTAGATGCAAAAGGCCAATGTTAGGCGTACTGACTGAGAATTATGCCTCATCTCAATGCTTGTCGCATCAATCACACCACCAGGTTTTTTTATAAGCTCTTAAGATGGGCCTTAAGTGGATTGATACCAAACATTCGGTTCCGCTAGGCCACGAGCGCTGTGTATAAATATCTCACACTTATATTATAAATGCGAAATTTTGTGATTGGTATGTTTGTTACTTCTTCACGTTTAAACGGCTGGAGTTAGTTACGGAAAAATGTCTCTAGCGGTAGTCACGGGATGCTCACCCATCCTGTACCTGACCGCGCCTGTTGTTGCTTAACCAAGTGATTGATTCCAATCACTCGGTTCGCCTAGGCCACGAGCGCTTCGACGGCGTGCAACGGCTGGAGCGATTTTAATTGGTATGGTGTTAGCTGACACCCTGGATTAACACGAAGGCTACGTTTTACTGCGGGAAAATATCTTATTCCCATGGTAAAATCGAGAAACCGTGGGTAACACCGCGGGGTACACCTAGTTGATTATAATAATAAATTTACACCACATAAACTACCACACAATACCATATGCATATACTCGTAGCATAGTAACCAGACAAGGTCATTACAAATTTGATAAATGCAACCAGACTAAGGACATGTGTACGTATCAAGTACAGTGACCTCCAACGGGAATCGCAACGACCTCTGTTTTGGTAGTCGACCGTGCTAATCTACTACTGTTAACATTCTGCCGCTTGCTTTTTTAGGGTTTCGTACCCGAAGGGTGCCAAACGGGACTCTATTACTTACTCTATTACTCAGTGTATGTGTGTGTCTCAAAAAGTGCAAATAAATAATTATCTTATATTATCTTTTCTTATCATATTTTCTAACGACTAATAATAAGAAACGGACACGCATGAGTCTCCCTAAATAACTGCACTATCAATATAAATTAATTTTAGTTCTACCACCGGACGTATCAGATTATGGCTAACTACATATTAGGTACAATTGTACTATTAACCAAATACTATTGACCAAAAATTGGTATGACCAGGAAAGGGTGGGATGTGCAAAAAGCATGAAAAAAAGTCCTGAAACCGGTGTGCGTGCATTCTGATGAAGCGAAAGATATCTGTCAGGTTCGTAGCAAGTGGCAGACCCTGGTCTCCTACCTCTTATGAATACAGTTATGTTGAACAGTCTATTAGCTTTTAGAATATACCTCAGCTACTATCAGGTAGAATAGGATATATTCGTGTAATAGAAATATCGGGACTAATGTGACACTTAATTAAATAAACTAACTAAGAAAAGTTTTATACAAAGCAGGAAGTAGTATTACTCGTGTGCCTTCGGCGATAACCGAAGTCTACTCTAAAGCCCGAGGTATATTCTAAAAGCTTACAGACTGTATTATTATATACGAAAAGAGGCGGTGAGAACCCTCAGTACGCGAGTCCGCGTCGCACTTATCTGGTTTTGTAATTGACTTTGGCTAACAGGCCGATGTTACCTAAAAGTATCAGATTGCTAACGTACGAAAACTAGGGTTTATTAAATGTATGTATTAGCATAAAGGACATTTGTTATAATAAGGCCCCGCAAACCAATTTCTTGGTTTGACTCCAACTCCAAATCTCTGTGTAAGGAACTTGTCATCGATGTGTGAAACGTAAGCTTCTTTGTGAGCTCTAAAAATTGTGCCGAATGTTCCAATTGTCATGAGGAACGCAAATCAAACAAAAGGCGTCAACAAAAGAAAACTAGGATAGCCATCTTGACAAATCAAAAGGACTGGACGAAAGAAAGCCTGTTGGTGGTCTTACGTCACACCTAACTAGCTTAAAACGGATGGTCGAGCAGGAGAACAACTAATACAAACACGACGTTTAAATAGAACCTATATTGAAGTGGGCGAAGAAATAATTTTGAACAAAAAACCTGCCAAGTGCGAGTCAGACTCGCGCACCGTGGTTTCGGTAAAAATAATACTTACATATTATAAATAGTTTAGGAATCAAGTATCGCAGATTTTTCCGAGTTTTTTCCGAATATATCCGAATATATATAATATTTGATACCTCAAAGACATTTTTTATAGGTTTCAGTTTTTTTCACATTTCGTTGAAGTAGGAACTGTAAAGAAAGTATATAACTTTTATTTATAAAGATATTAGAAACACTCCTGTTACATTACATAAACATCGTGACTGTATCCCTAATGAGTAGGTCATGGCAAGTGGCGTACGAGGTTATGCCAAAAGATCTTTTTCGCTTCACCAACATTCATTAGTCGTTGCATGCACGCATGTGTCGAGTACTTTTAATCCTGCCCTTTTCTAATACATTCCCCGGTTTCATAAAACCCTCCTTATATAATTACTATTATCGTTGTAAAACTCTGTTTAGATGTTTTTACAGAATTTTCAGAATTACTTTAAACTGTGGTTAACCGTACCTACATATATTATTATTATAATTGGATAGGATAGAACACCTTTAGCGCCCTCTAAAGAGTGTGGGAGTTGTAGCTTTAGCGCTCACAAGGAGGTGCTATCGCACACTTTGAAAAATACTTCTAAATCTTGAAACGACGTTTAATTTGAAACTTTCACTAAGTCATCGTTTCCTTGATACATTGAATTTAAAATGATATTTATGTACCATTTGCTCATTTATTTTTAGACCGATTTGAGTTGGCACACGTTCCAATTTCGCAGTAAATCAACTTATTTTGTGCCGCGTTTTATGGCATATGTTAAAACGACATACATACCATTGCCCTCAACTGCTAAGTCGCATTAACGCGATGTCATGCTACGAGCAATGATGTGGAAATGTGTATCTAAAATGCATAGTCGTTCAATAGAGTGATGTCAGTACAGTAATGGTTCTTTCATTGGCACTATTGGTGGTCGTTTAAAAAATAATCCAATAGTACAAGTGTAACCCGTGCAACTTAACTGGGCGTCCCGTTCCATCCGATCTTCATCGCGAGAGATGTGTATTTAGTTTAAGCACGCTATTGGGACTACAGTGTAGTACTGTTGCTTACTACAGTGTTGTCCCAATAGACTACGAATAGACTACGAAATAAAGCCGTATAACAGATAAATGAATGAAAATTATGAATGAGAGTACATAAGAATTGGAAACACTATTGCTCATATGACCATTCGCTATCAGAACTTGCAAAACTACGACCTGGCCCTAGTTTAATACTTACATAGTTTTTCAATAGAATGGTATAGGCATGACAATGGTTGTTATTTGCCTCAATTTTGTAGTCTACAAAGCAGAAGCAGTATAATGTCATTCGAAGGGTATACCTGCGCAAATTAAATAGACATCTTTCGCGGAGAAGATCGAATCGCGCGAGGCGCCGAGCCATTGCAATGCGATTGGGTACTAGTCTATCGATAGTGTGAATGAAACGATCATTACTTGACTAGTATGACTCTATTGATCGACTATGCATTATTGACTAAGACTCACCCCCTGACATCGCCTGACAGTGACATAGCACTGCTGGCTTTCTGGATTATGGAGAGATAGGTTGACTGAAGCTTTGTTGCTACCTACAATAACGCAGCCATAAGGTTAACTGCGGAAATCTTTGTCTAATAAACTCACGTCAGTTCTTCTGTAACAACTTTTCGCTAGCTATGTAGGTAATTCTTTGTTCGCCCCGCAACAGGTGGCAGCGACGTCGTTCGATTCCGCGCGGGGTTCTGAAAAGCACATATAAATTGGATCTATCGAACGAAAGTCACGGGATTACGAGTATGTTACGTCCTCTTCTACTGGAACGATCAGTGGTATAATGCTCGACAAATGAAAATTGAACAATTACTTTACATGGATAATTCGGTTGTCATTGGCGGGAGACGCGGTTTGTGACTTGAAATTCAACGTACTTTAGTTTATTCAAATAAACCAAAAATAATTTAAAAAAAGCCGGCCAAGTGCGAGTCGGACTCTTGCACCGAGGGTTCCGTACAAGGTACTTATATATTATATTATAAATAGTGGAACGAGTGTCGCCGTTTTTTCCGACCTTCTCATGAATTTCAAAGACTATTTTGTTATTTTATTACAAATGAATAGTTTTTAGATTTTTTCTGTATTTATGTTATAAGATGATATTTCTTGCCAAATTTCATAGTACCCTATGAATTTTTATTTCGTTGAGTGCAAGTACATACCTATAAGTGTTTTGTGCGGCATAAACGGCTCTAACTTTTTTTTGCGTCATTTTAATTTGATACTTTCACGCGTTTCCGAGATAACGGGTATGCAGACGGACGCATGGACAAGAAAGTGCTCCTAGTGTTCCATTATACTTCTGAGATACGGAACCCTAAAGCTTTTGAGGTACGGAAGCCTAAAATGTGATCCAGACTGGGGGATTTTTTTCAAGTTAAAAATTGTGTATTCGTATTCTACTACGAGAAGTGGAAAATTACTCGTTAATATGAATGAACGATGGCTGTATATTCTAAAATAAATGAGCTTATAATCGTCCACTGATGGACAATTGACACAGGCATCTTTAATAAATATTATGTACTCGTATTATGTTCCGAAAAATACATTGTGTATTGTAATATAATTTCGCAAAATAATAAATTGTTTTTAACGTTTTTTTATATTTGTATTGACATTTTGCCGAAAGTGACCTAATTTTATACGTCACAGGTTATCAATGGCGCTGCAGTCACTTTAGATCGTTTGAGTCTGGGCTCTGTTTGCAGCTGCGGTCACTGGGGTCCTCATGTCGCCCTCTGTTAGCGAATTGAACGTAGATAAACTATTACTGGACTTTTTAAACATGTGATTTTAAGATATTATTACATGCTTATGGATATCCATTTTTTTTAGTCTTATTTTTATTTAGAGGCTTTGATCACCATGTGATCATGTCAGCCCCATCAGACCAAATCACAATGTATTCTTACAATACCTTATCTAAATATAAGTACATAAAAGTGCCAGTCGTTATTGAGTTTTTTATATATTTATAAACAAATAATCTGAAACTCTGGCAAGCGCTTAACAAATCTTTTTCCAAGCGTTTAAAAAATTACACTATTTTTATTTTTAATGCACTAACCCGTGCTAAGGAACAAATTTAAAAACCTATTTAGAGGCTAAAAATTTCACCCATGCCTGGATTCGAACCCGCAACCTCTGGCTATCCGTACCAGCGCTCTACCAATTGAGCCAATGGGCGACTCACGGCATCAGTGAAATTTCGAACCTCTTTACAATATTCTCTGTATTACGTACAGGCAGCGACATCTGACTTAAGCAAATTGCATTACTTACAGCCCCGACTACCTACTTTGCAGTTAGGTTTAACATCGGAACGATATCACTGTACCCACATGATTACACTATTTTTATTTTTAATGCACTAACCCGTGCTAAGGAACAAATTTAAAAACCTATTTAGAGGCTAAAAATTTCACCCATGCCGGGATTCGAACCCGCAACCTCTGGCTATCCGTACCAGCGCTCTACCAATTGAGCCAATGGGCGACTCACGGCATCAGTGAAATTTCGAACCTCTTTACAATATTCTCTGTATTACGTACAGGCAGCGACATCTGACTTAAGCAAATTGCATTACTTACAGCCCCGACTACCTACTTTGCAGTTAGGTTTAACATCGGAACGATATCACTGTACCCACATGATTACACTATTTTTATTTTTAATGCACTAACCCGTGCTAAGGAACAAATTTAAAAACCTATTTAGAGGCTAAAAATTTCACCCATGCCGGGATTCGAACCCGCAACCTCTGGCTATCCGTACCAGCGCTCTACCAATTGAGCCAATGGGCGACTCACGGCATCAGTGAAATTTCGAATCTCTTTACAATATTCTCTGTATTACGTACAGGCAGCGACATCTGACTTAAGCAAATTGCATTACTTACAGCCCCGACTACCTACTTTGCAGTTAGGTTTAACATCGGAACGATATCACTGTACCCACATGATTACACTATTTTTATTTTTAATGCACTAACCCGTGCTAAGGAACAAATTTAATTTAAATTTTAGCCTCTAAATAGGTTTTTAAATTTGTTCCTTAGCACGGGTTAGTGCATTAAAAATAAAAATAGTGTAATCATGTGGGTACAGTGATATCGTTCCGATGTTAAACCTAACTGCAAAGTAGGTAGTCGGGGCTGTAAGTAATGCAATTTGCTTAAGTCAGATGTCGCTGCCTGTACGTAATACAGAGAATATTGTAAAGAGGTTCGAAATTTCACTGATGCCGTGAGTCGCCCATTGGCTCAATTGGTAGAGCGCTGGTACGGATAGCCAGAGGTTGCGGGTTCGAATCCCGGCATGGGTGAAATTTTTAGCCTCTAAATAGGTTTTTAAGTTTAAAAAATTATTGAGTCATTTTGTGATACCTCAATTTAAAATGAACTAGTATTTTTTAATATCAGCTTACATTTATCGGTCTTAATAGTGGACAACTTACTGTTTTTATAACATTGTATAGTATAGCAGCATTACCAACAGCACAAAATTTTACCGCATAGGAACTTTGATAAAGAAACTAGAACTGCTTGCCATTCATGATTACATTGGGGAATGGTTGAACCGGATAGCTTCAGCGCAGAGTTGTAGACGCAATGTAAATGCATCTGGAACTCTGCGCTGGTACTTACTTTAGATAGACGTAAACCACGCGGCTACTGTACCTTTAGGTACATATACTTCTAGCCGCGAGGTTCAGCTTGAGTCCCCAGCCGATCCCGCGTTGATCTGGTCGTGATTGCGTATCGTTATTGAATTATTGCCAACGACGTGCTGGCTCACCATGATTAAATTCAACGCAGGTTTGCAGTATTGACACTTGTATTGTCTGCCACAAATAACGTCACGTGTGTATTAAATTAGACAGTGCAATAATCGTTATTATTTGGTATTATTCGTGAGGAAACCTGACCGTCTGAGGTGTTCACATATCTAAGCACTTGAAAATACCAATCTCCGGTGGGCATGCGTGGTATTTAATGTCATACACTCTCTCTGAGAGAAAGTCTGTGCTATATAGGATACAAATACAAACCTCTTGAAATAAATAACTTCCACACAATAAAATCACTTGCCCTATTCCAAAGCTGATATCATGGGACGAGGACATCGGAAATATGTCATTGTGTATGAAACCAGCATGTGTTACGAGTATTTATTGAAAAATGTCACATGCAATCAAAAGAATACCTTAAATTATAGAAATCCGCAACAGTGTCGTCATATCATATAAAATAATATTAATAAATAAGCAAAATTGTCAATTAAAAAAAAAACAATGAAACAAAATTACACATACACAATACAAACAAAATAAAATTAGTCAATCAAACCGATCCGATACATATCCGACGAAAGGTTCCCATAACGCTGGCAGCATTACCGCGCTACACTGCTAGGGATATATCCTTTGCATCAAATATGCTCCGGAGCGGTAGTCCAAGCCACGGTTCCTCAGACGACGATCTACCTCTTTAATAAATCCCGGAAATTTAACGAATCCCGGCTGGAAACAAAAAAAAAGTCCAGATCTTGGATGTTTACATGTTTGTGATGTCGTTGTTTCTGGTTTCCACTGCACAGGGTTTCCTAGTGTGGGTCCAGAAGCAATGTATGTGCCAGTATGTAAAATGTTAAATGTTAATAAAGGCTTTGCCCTGAACACCCCAGACCCCAGTGGTTTCTAAAGCCAGGGGCACGAAAAAATATCTGCTCGTTATTTGACTGTATTTAAGCCATTAAGTCATCAATACCATGATGACTTAAGTGTAGGGTACTTCATGTACGAGTATAACCTAAATGTTTTGAATTATTAATGACATATGTTACACATTCGATTCCCAGTGTGGGCATGTACCAATGACTTAGTTTTCTAAGTTATTTACATTAGTGAAGTTATAGTAGCAGTACCACTCGCTAACGGTGAAGGAAAACGTCATGACAAAACCTGAGTGTCCGGGGTGTTCAAATACCTCAACGCTTGAAATGGTCAATCCGTGTTGGGCACGCGACGTAATTAAGCCTATACTCTCTTTATTTCTCTGAGAGAAAGCCTATGCACTGCAGTGGGACGTTTACTTGCTGGACAAAAAACATATCGTAAAAAATGAAATGTTACACATTACATTATATTACATTTAGTTACGTAAACTCATGCTTATATCCCGAAGGGGCCGGCAGAGTACAGTGTTGCCACGGTTCTTACAAATCGCTTCCTCTCTTTCTCTTGTATCTTTACCACTGTTTCACTTCATCAACATCCTTTAATAGTTACTTCTGTGCACGCCGCTTCGATCTTTATGTACCTACCTACATTGAATGTAACAAAATCTAAGCTAAGCTATTCTTTGTCTCAGGTGCTGATAACGACCAAAAATTGTTCGACTTACTCTTTTTCTCGGTCCCGAGAGACCCTTTTCTTATATTTAGAACCCTTTAGTGTTTACACCATTTATTAATATTTTATGTAACTTTATAAAAAATAACAATATAAGATTATAAAAACATTTTTTTTTTTACATTGTAATATATTAACAGATATGCGACGTATTTATATCTATTTTGTGCTGTTTTGTTCTAGGTATCTCAACCACCGACATCACCGGTTAAAAAAAACAGTTCTTTAAAAAAAAAAAAAGATGCCATCTCCAAAACTCGACATTGGCAGAATCCTAGGGTAGCCATAAAATAAGAATTGATTATATTTAGAACGTTTGAAGCATGTACTTCCACCGGCGGCCACTTTTGTACCATTTGATAATTCAATTCAATTTTGGTAATATGGCAACTAGCCGATGTCGACTATTTCTGCCAGAATCACGTCTTGACATTGACACGACATGCGCATATAGACCATAATACAGCAATAGAGCATACAGAAACTTAAATAGAGATTACTCTGTGGAGGCTTATTGTGCGGCGGATATACGTTACAAAATCGGTATTATATAAAATGTTTATAGTACAAACACAAGGTAGGATGAAGTTAAATATATTATAAGGACAAATAATAAAATATTTATAGAGCATACATAGACAAATTATAATTTAATTTCATTTTCCCCAATAAATTTAATTAATAATATAGCTAAATCAGTACCATTTGATAATGTTGTTGGTCGTTTCGGACGTTGGTCGGCATGTTTATGTCAGAGACCATCCCCTGTCCACTGATCACCGGCTTCTCAAAACTGTGTCTGGAAGAATTGATAATATCCGATTGTTAAAATCCTTCCTCAAAAAATCAAACAAGAGCCGTTCGTAGTCACTATTTATTGCTTTTCAGATACAATATCACCAATAATGCCTCTTTCCTTCAACCTTTTTTCTTACTTTCAAACTTTCCTTTTTTCCTTACAACGCCAAAACCACACATGACATTTCTTCACAGAGTAACTTACATATTCTCTTTTTTATGTTTGAACACAGAGTTGTATGCTGACATTTATTCCTTCAGATTTAAATTTTTAACGTAAACAAAGTATTGGACTTTACTTATATAAATGCGATTGTTAACACGAAGAAGATGAAATAATTTTCTTAGCAATCTATAGATTGGTACAGAGTCCTTCATATAGCAGGGCCTGGTCTTTGCATACACCTCCGGGATATAGGCGTGAGTTTTTGTTATGTTTTATTCTTCAATGAGAGTACCGTTTATTCTTAGTATGTAGTAAAAACTAATAATATGTATATTTAGGATATCTGCTCGTATTATTGAGAAGACCCTCTAAAATATGAACCTCTCAAAAAACATCACAACCCTCGAGTCCTTCATGTTCCAGTGAACCTTACAGTAATCAATAACTGCCAAGTGTGACTCAAACTGAGCTGAGTGTTTATCAATTACCCTCACCACAGCGCCCTCGGCCCCGCCGATAAGGCGAGTTGACCTTGTCGGTTATCAACGCGAATACATTAGCCAAATCGCCTATGTTCGTTTTTTTGCCGAAGGCCGCATTGCCGGTTTGTAATCTAATATACACTTATCAACTACGCAATAACTAACCCGAGCTGTAGCTGAAATAACCAGTTGCATCGTTTACAGCGATTACCACAAATTAAGAGCAACAGTAGGATATCTAAAAGTTAAAGCCAATTGCTATGGCTGTACCGAATAAAAGTTAAGCGTCGTTAGCTGCAATTAGCTTCTGATTTGCATGATTATCGCCTGCTCAGGGTGTGGGGCGCTGAGGGTACACACATTGTTAACGTGAATTTATGGCGCTATTCGGCAGCACAATAAATAACGGCTCGCGTCCTCTGATCACGGCGGTAATTTCCGCCCGCTCGGCAGCCGGCCCGCCGACATCCATCATTGCGCTGTAATTCCCCCCTAATGGCATGAAAACGTAACAACATGATAGACGAATTTAATTTCAAGAAGACTGATGCGGAAATTGTGAATGAAGAGTCTCGTGGAAAGTTTAATCTCTGCGGAGATTGCTATGGCCGTTGACGAGTATTGATCGCTTGTTTCTTTGTCACCAGAACGGAGCGCACAGAGGACACAGTATCGAGCAGCGGCAACTTGACCAACAACGCGGTGCGGCATAAAATCGTGGTGCTCGGTCCGGCGAAAGTGGGCAAGTCCTCGCTCATAACGCAGTTTCTCTACAACACATTCTCTCCTAAATACAAGCGGACTATAGAAGAAATGCATCACGGGGACTTCAACGTCTCCGGCGTGAGACTGACACTAGATATTCTGGATACTTCCGGCTCGTACGAGTTTCCGGCGATGCGCGCGCTGTCGATGTCGTCTGCAGACGCGTTCATTCTTGTGTACGACATCACGGACCCCGACAGCTTTGCCGAGGTGCGAACGCTACGGGATCAGATACACGAGACCAAAGCGAGCACGGCCGTGCCTATCGTAGTCGTCGGGAACAAGGTGGACCTAGCCGAAATGGGTGAAAGACAGGTTAGTCTTTGTACTCATTTGCAAGTTCTATTACGTGAACAAAAGACCGATAAAGTTGGACTATACATAAATAATATATCCATACAATATATGCTGTGTAGTGTCCACAGAACATAAAAAAAGAGTAGAAGTAGCGAAATGACACATTAGTACGAAAACCAGTGTAACCAAACTGATACTTATAAACCAAACGCACACTACGAATGCCGAGCTGCCATTGGTAAATAAATTCAATGCCAAAAAGGTGTACATCATAAAAGTTTCAATTACAATATGCACCTTTTATTAAGTTAAAATGATCAAAGTCAAATGACAATGATGAAATTAAGGTTGACATTTTGTAGTAACGCTACTCTACACTAGATGGAACTACCACCGTGTCGGACCGAAAAGAACTTTTACCTACTAAGACATAAAGGTCAAAATTGAGAAACAAGTACATTCTCAGTGTGGGATGGGACAATGCGAGTTCTAGATTGTCGATACGGAGAACCTATCGACAAATTATACCCGTACAAACAGTTTAACACATTGCCGAATACGAATACTGGTACTTAGAAGAATTTTTAGCTATTTCTTTTTTGCCTGCGGGTTGATTGGTAGAAAATGCATCTTTTTCACATTATCTTTTGTGCAATAAAGATTCAACACTAATAGGGTAAATAGATGCACAAATAAAACAATGTGGTAGATTTCATATTTTAAAATGTTCTCTTATTTAAAACTACCTTTAACCCGCTGCTTCGCGGGCGTTAGAAAATATAACACGGGAAATATCATGTATTCTACGACTCAATTCAGATCTTTGTCTATCTGTACGCTATGTTTCATACGTTATACTAATTTTATTGATGATGGTACTAATATATTTCAATTATACGCAAGGTCTAACCTGGAAGTGAAGCACATTTTTTTCTGGTATTGCTGCATAAGTGCCACCTTCCGCCTTTTTTAGTTATTATGAAGTGTTCATGAAAATGCTCTGAATATATCGTGCTCAACGACGTTTTGAACCAATTTTGCCTTCCTATCGCTGCCATCCATTTTACTTTCGTATTCGGTTTCTTAGGAAAACTAAACGAAAACTCACTTCCAAATTGTTTTGATTCCGAGAGGGTTGTTGTATCATTGCCACGGTTTTCTGTTGTATTTGATGAAAATTACTTTGATAGTTTCTTAGATATTTCAGTCACTGATAAACTGGTGAAGAAAAACTATATCGCGATCTAGCTGTGCTCCAATGACAGTTTTCACATGCACAACGACCAGCTGGCGACAAGAGCACATTACTACTTTACCCGGCCCGGCGACCGGAAGCATTTGAAAAGGCACTTAGGAAGTAGGTATAAAATAACAATAATTATTTTACCTACTTAGACGAATTGGAATTTACAATACCTAAGTACCGCTTAGTATGTATGACTACTACGTCATAGACAATTAATTATCGATAGATTTTTATCATGTGTGCCCCCATCCGTAATTGAGTAGAATTCAAATTTTGACAGAAACTTCTAGAGAATGTACACTTTCTTCGATGAAAATTTAACTTTATTAACCAGTAAATAAAGGTGGTTTCACTTTCTCATTTTTGAATTGGTTTCCGTGTTCATGTCATTACAAATTTAATTAAAAATACAATGAAATACGTCTTACAGATGAAATGTTACGGCATGATCGGTATATTTTGGTCCCCAACTTTTATTTTTGCTCTCTAACACAGCATAACAAGGCATTTTAATAAAGTTTTCACCATTTTTTCTTTACTAGAAGCGCACGGCAACTGAAGTCAACAAAACTGTCACCGACTACGCATAGGCAATACATTGCTAATGTGAGACACGCGGGCACCGCCCACTTACGACTTCTACTCTTTTTTTATGTTCTGTGGTAGTGTCGGCCTAGAGAATAGCACCAACCCAAATTCTTCCTGCGGGTGTCGTAAAAGGCGACTAAGGGACACAAACCGGGGGGTGGGCAGCAGCGCCCCCTGCAGTACAATTCCACCAAACTGGGATTCCCAACCCGCATGCCCAACCTTGCGCTATGGCGCTCATTAGTGGAGTGGACTAATATAGCCTGAAGAAGAAGAAGAAGGACTAACTGCGAATTAAATTTGGCCTTAACGGGCTCCAAGAAGTAGCACTAGTCGCACCAGGGAAAAAATCAATAATCAATTTAATTATTAAAAAAAAAATGTTTATTTATAAAATTGATTACATTAATTATGATCTATTGCGACTCCCACACTAGGCGCAGCCTGTGTCGTGGGTGACGGGTAGATTGCGCTCTTTTTAGTTAGCACCGGTTTACAGATCGAGGCAAGTGAGTCACAAGCGTGAGCAAAACAGTTCATCTTTTTTACAGATCAAATTTGCAAAAGGTGCCTGTACAATCTCTCAATCATGTTAATAATGACTTTTAATACCAGTTTATAGCCGTATACCGAAGGCAAAAAACCTAGGGCTTAGATAATATTAACGCCAAAATGACCGTTTGTGACATGTTTTTGAAAAAGGGTGTCATGTTTTAAGGTACTGTACCCAAAGATTGGTAACAGATTTTCTGTTTATGTCCAGACAAGAGCTGAATTGTAGACAAAACATAGGTAAATGTCTTCAAACATGGACATGGAGAGATAGGAGGCGCATAAATAACACTCTTCAACGAGAGAAAACGTCCGTCATAAGTAAACTGTAACACGGTATTGTTATCCTTCCGATATCATATAACACAATAAAGTGTCATCTATCTATTTCTACTGCGTTTTATCGCGCTAAACTACGCTATATATACAAACAGGCAAACAATGGAATCGTTCTAGTTGATTCCGTTCAAGCAAATGCTTCTAGCGTTCCACGAACCAAATTCATTACTAAATTGGGTTTTTTCATAGTTTAATGATTCCCCTGTGACAAATATTTTATTGGGTGGTAGTATTTAAAGAAGCTTGTAGTAAACTCAAGTCTTAAAATTTATACTTTGAGATAAGAGCTCAGTGAGATAAAAGATATATTATCGTGTTCCACGTGTTAAAAGTATAGGAACGGCTTAAATAGATTAAAATAGAAATAAGATTAAGATAGAAAAGTAGGATTTATATAAAGATATTGCCCGGAAAAGGTAAGAAAGAGCAACATTGGAAAAGAGGAAATCTTTTAACTTTCTTTCTTGTCTGTCAACCGCTAAGGTATTGTGACAAGTCGCAAAGTCATGAGTGTCACTCTTCCCCCGGGGCGCCCTCGCCAACCGCGCCGGGATAAGCTTGTCTTGGCAAATATTGGCCCGATCGGTCCTTTCCTGCGGTATAATCGCACACAAATATGGCCCTACACTTTACTTAAGCTCTCCTTGAACGTTTTCCCTCAATAATTTAAATTATTTCGGTATGGAAAATTCAGATTCACTCCATCCATTATCTCCATTACCTTAGCTGGAATAAATTACTTATAAGTATTAAGCTCGCCCATGTACAAAGGCCTCCACGTGGGAGAAAGAGAAACTCTAGCTAGCTTTGACCAGTAACACAAAAAGTCGTCACGAAACTAAAACATTTTTTCCCCATGACACCATCTTTTGGAGTCCCGCCATTCACTGCCACGTGCCCTTTGACGACTTTATCACGTCTTCCAGATAATCTTACCGACAGGCAATTCTGACACACCTTCATCAGAAAGAATGCCGTTCTAATTTTTACTGTCAATATATTATTAATGAATCGTTTAGAAATAGTCAACACTGTATAAAGCCGGTAGAAATTACAAAGAAAAATTTGATAGTAGTGAAGATATAACAGTAAAAATTATAAACAAAAATAAATCTGTAGCATTGTTAGTCAGCTCATGATTACCCAATTGAAGATTGGCTGAAGGGTGGTGGAAGAAACGCAACAGCTTTCATTATAACTCCCACTGCACCTTGTAACGCGGACGGCAAATTATTTGTCATAGTAATCTCCAACTAATATGATAAGTTCATTGGATATCGAACATTTTTTACGGAAAATAAAGGATTGGTTTGACAGTTTTTGAAAATCGGGCTCAATCTTCACCATCGTAGCATCGTAGCAAAGCGGCTTAGCAGCTACGAAATCACGTAGCACTCCTTTGCCGCTACGTTAACCAAAAGAATTAATTACACGTGATCATAATAATATTTACCTTCTAATCACTACAAGTTATTGGACGCCCTGTGTGCAACAAATTTAATAAAGTTATCGTTCGGCGCGTCGGTTATGACGGTTACGAGTGACCTACTTTACCGTATCCGGGGGCGCAGATCAGAGGCGAGCTAGCTGGCTCAAGTTGCGGACAATAGTGGACTTATTCCGTCGGACGGGTCCGGCTTAGCGAGCGCGGCACCGCCGGCTGACTGGCCAATATCCACGCCACATGCATGCGCCAATTGTCTGCCTCAATGAACAACGCTTTTTATGTCGGCCTAACTCTCCTCATGAGCCCGGCTCTTTATTTGTTCAAAAGTTTAATAAAACGTGGTACTTAACGGTTCTGGAAGGCGTTGTTAGCGGAGGATCTTTATAGATGAAGCCACTTGCGACTCTCGCGGAGGGTCACAAGGCCGTCTCCGAACTTGCTCCCCTGTCGCGGGATATTTGAGCACTAACGCGAACTAGCGTACCTCAAAATAAACTTTGATCGTTAAACTACTTATGTAATTAATCTTGGTGAAGCCCATCAAAGTATCTTGGATGTCGGAGGTCGATTTTCCCGGCATCGTGGCATTGTTGCTGGTGGTAGTTTGTCAACCAAAATCTATATAAACTTTGGAATATTAGTAGATAGTGTAAAACACACTTTTAACTACACTAGTTAGTTAAACACGTCCCATGGGGATTGGAATTGGAAACTTTCCTTTCAAAGCTTGTTCCATCTCCTTTGCAAAAAACTTGTATACTTGGAAAAAATGTGGACATACCAAAGTGTAGAAAATAAAATTACGAACTGTTTCTCTCCATCTCTGAAGTCTTAAGAAACAGTCGCTCTATAAGAAGAATACCTCTAGATTTACTTTAGTTCCTTGTTCAGAGATGAGATTTCCATATTTCAGCCGTCATATCTCTTGAGAAGATGTTTCTCGCCTAACCGACCCTTCCGTCCACAGGTAGACTTCCACACGACCGAGTCCGTGGTGACGGTGGACTGGGAGAACGGCTTTGTGGAGGCCTCGGCAAAGGACAACATAAACGTTTCACAGATCTTCAAGGAGCTCTTGGTTCAGGCCAAAGTGAAGTACAACCTTTCCCCGGCGCTGCGGCGGCGGCGGCGACAGTCCCTGCCGACAGGTCCACAAGGACCCGCGCCCCCGACGCCCCCCGCAAACCACCCGCACGTCCCGTCCCCCGCCCAGCTCGCTCACCTGCAGCAGATTCGGGAGCGTCACGCCAACTCTAAGCGCAACTCTTGCGTGGTCTCTTAAGATACCAACCGTGCACTGTATTGCGTACGCGCGAGCCCGGATAGACGCACCGAGAGAAGGGGCTCGCTCGGAAGTTCGTGGTAGTGAAGATGCGAGCGTCAGAACCAACGCGAGCTGGTAACTTCAAAGGTACGCGGCGGGCTGTCTACAGCGACACGCACTGCGGAAATAGATTCCGTGCGGTGCGTGGATGTCCGTGCTCGTCCGCCTCCAGATTGACACTGAATTACGCACTGTGGGAATTCAACTTTAGAGTGTCCGCCGAGCGTGGGGTGTCCACCTGGTATGCCTACCCGTGTCTTGCCCCTGCCGAAGAAATTACAGAAGAAAACATTGCGGGAAAAATATCTGCGGTACTGTATATGTAAATAAGATATAATATGTACGTTTTTTTTTTCAGTTACACACTAAGATGCGCAAAGTCGATGTCTATACCTATATGTTTAAAATAACTTTGACCTGCAAAATGGTTGTTACTCATAAGTTAAATTGTAAAAGACCCATTCAAAAGAAAATATTTATCCACAAAATCTAAAGACACGGCCTTGTATAGCAGGTGGACACCGATATTGTAAGTTTTGATCTTTTAATATCCTTGGGTTTTAGTAGATCGTGTCTTACTTACACCAAATTGATGGTAAGCTTAGGTTAAGAAGGTAAATATCACGTTTCTTGAACGCTACTTTCTTCTATAATTGTAACCGTTTTGATACTGAATAGGTATGTTTCTATTTCATGAAATTATCATTCCGCAACCATATTAACCGTTTGTGTCAATACGCCTTTATTGCCAACCTGCTGACTTATCAGTGTATCTAATAATAGGACAGGCGAGGATTGAAATTTATCTATGACGAATAACGAGATCCTGAACTAGTATTAATTCTTAACTAAGTTCATTCATCCTTCGAAGTCAGAGGGCCAGATTCCAAATTGAGAATTTTGCTAAAAATAGTTAAATTGTGCTGTCTCTTCGAATTTCTCAGCAAAGAGCGTGACAGAACGTTACTTAAGTATTTATTTAGTGATATTCTCATTTTGGAAACCGGCCCTTAGTTAACTAAGTTGGTACATGGTCACGCAAATATTAACCTAATTATTTTCCATTTGACACTGCCGTTGAGAGTCAATTCCATGGCACATTTTTGCAATTCACCGACATATAAACTTCTCGGTCGTGCGATATCTAAAGAATACATGGTGATATTTTAGTAGCCTTATAGCCGAAGAAGTTATGTGTTATTATATTACTAAATTATCTGAACCACGTGTGTACTAAGAACTTGTCCCTTCGACTCAAACTCAAAAGTCACCTTAAGTATATCATATATTTGAGTGGATATAATTACAATAACTTATTAGATAAAATGTGTCCTAATTAAGTACCTATACAGTGTGCATCTGTGTAATTGAAAAATCTTAGACACCCCAAGTGATTTAATTTGTGATAAATTCCCTTGCTCTATAAATACCGTTATTTAAATAAATTTGGTAAACATAATTTAACTGTTATTATTTGCGTCTATTACTTTATACCCTTAATTCTATGACATGTTGTTGTCATGTACAGTGGCTTAAAAGTGACATATAAAGTTGTGCCAAACTTTCGACCACAGGCTTAAGCAAGATTTAGATTTGAACAAGTAAAAATAAAGTTTTTGAATAAAATAACATGTGCCTGAAATTACTTTAATGTATTCTACTCGCGATTCTGAATAAACTATTTTCGGCTTTTTCAGTTACACAGATACAGCTTCTATATTATGTGTGAAATTTAGACACTTTAATTACCTATACTTCATTCGTTCCCAAAAATCGCAGCTTACGGTCCGAAAGGCCTGATGTGAATCAGAAGGTATTAAATAATTTTTATCAAATATCTTTATAGAGTTTTTACTGTAATGAATCATCGGTGAATAGCGTAATTCGAAAATGATATTCAACGCCTACACAAAGTACCCACCTACATTCCATTTGTTTATTCCATATACATTGTAATGCGGTTTTCACATGAATAAAAACATGTAATACCACAAGCTGCGGAATACAACGCGAAGGTAGATAGGTAGTGAATATCAGAATCGGAATGAGACAATCATAAATAATCCATGTTCGGAAATAGCACTCGTGGTCGAATAATGTGTAACTTAATAACTTTTTATGTACAAGGCAATGTGCAATTAATATTATGTAACGTAATATTCTACGTCTGTCGTCCATTCTATTTGAATAAAGTTTCTTTCCAAAGATTGTCTTTGCTCAAACTAGATGAGAAATTCTCATCACCCCGTATATGATGACAATGTACTAATTCGTTTTTTTTTAACCGTTTTGACTTTGTACACCTGATATTCGTTTTAAGCTGTCCTTCCACATTTGCAATTATTCTAGTTATCCTTGTAATTTTTATCTTTACGCGACATTGTGGAACCTTTTCAACTTCGTTTTAATTTTGCCTCTGTTCTTTTGTGTCGTAAAATGTTGAGTTTACGTTTAAATTCACAACACTTGCGAACCTGAATTTAATCTTAGTCCTGTCTTTTGTCTTTTGCTATCCAAACCCTTTTTGTATGTCCTTAAACCCCTAAATTTCCAAAACAATAATGTTAAGGGTTTCTATTTTATGGATGTGCCTTTTTTAATAAAAATAAATTATTTATCGTGGTTTCTTGGGTAGCGAAAATAAAAGTATTTACTTAGTATTATGTATTAAGTACTATGTAATCAGCTCTTTGCTGAAATTAGGTTTCTTATAAAAAGAAGAAAATTACTTTTACATAAACTACAGGAGAAATATTTTGTAGGTTGTATTTAATATTTTCGTCGTCTGTAATAATGAAACAAAAATATTATGCGAGTATTAAAGTAACATATAGTGTTTTTTTCAATTAATTTTCAATACAATTTTGTGATTTTGTGATAGGATATAACACTGGTTCCACTAGGGTCCTTACTGTCGTACTTGAACTGTCCCATAAAATATACCAAAGAAACTGGCTGATGCAGCTGTTCCATTACTGAATTTGACACTAAAGCAATGTTAATGAAGTATACCTACTCTTAACTTATTGACTACTTATACCAATGTAGATTTATATCTTTAGAAAAGAGATCCCAATACTTTGTTACATAAATTGCCAAACTCTTCACAAAAACGCTGGTCTGCTTAAATGCAATAGTTTTTTTAACTAAAATAATTAAACTATTTAAAGACAAATTAAGTTTCCAAATTATTTATACAAATGCATAAACTATAAAATACAGGTATAAAAATTATACACTATGTAACAAGATGTATCTTGGAATAAAAATTAAGAACAGCCTTGTTTTTCTATTTTAACCCGTACCTTATGAAATATCTTCGACTACGGAGCTGTCTCACTCATCTTTTATGAAATACACCTTTGTGCCTTTATTAGCCTCCCACACAGGACTTTTGTACTGAAACAATACCGACATTAAATTTTATGACCTACATCAGAGATAGGTTGACCCGGCTAGGTTGCGTGGATGTTTTGCTACGTAAATTTTCGAATACAATGTACACAGGTTCCCTATGCATTGTCAAACTCAATCTGTATGAAACTTTGTGTAAAAGCAAAATAGCAACTACATTTCCGATAGGAATGTTAAGAAACTTCACTTTGCACTTGAAAAGCATGTAGTACCACTACCACTATACCACTTTACTGCAAATGTTAATTTCTAAAAAAAACCATAAACATGTGTTATAAGAACTGCATATTAACAATTTTCTGTTTATTCCTATTATTTTTAGTTTGAATGGCATCTAGCTGATGTCGACAAACCAAAGTCACATCTTAACACGATATGCGCAATTTTTGTTGTAACTTTTGTTTTCTTTTTGAAGATTTCGAACTATGTCATACCAACAATGATATCAAGTAACACAAACTGAAACAATATACATTTTTAAAACTAAGAAACTAAGTATCTAATCCGTCTGTAGTCTAATAATTTCCAGTTTCTTGTACAATAACGTGTTTCTCTTTTGTATCAGTTGATGTTTCTCTTTGCACTTTGGCAACTGACAGCTAGACAGTAGATAGATTAACATTGTGGCAGGTATCGCATATAGTTCAAGTAAAGGGTACGATGTACTAAGTACAGTCTGTTAGCTTTTAGAATATACCTCGGCTACTATCGGATAGAAACGAATATTTTCGTGTGATAGAAATATCGGAACTAATATGAATTTTTTTGAACTAAAACTTTCGTAAGCACAACACATTGTAGACTTTTAGTCCGGATTAAGCTCTGCGAATCGGAGCGAAACCTGGTCGGACTTTTCCGATATAAAAATACCCGTAAGTAAATCCGGACTAAAAGTCTATAATATGACTTTTATACTGACCTTTACATTTATACAGAGCAGGAAGTAGTATTACACTCGTGGGCTTTCGGCGAAAACCGAAGCCTATTCTACAGCCCGAGGTATATTTTAAAAGCTAACAGACTGTACTTAGTACATCGTACCCTTTACTTGAACTATATGCGATACCTGCCACAATGTTAATCTATCTACTGTCTAGCTGTCAGTTGCCAAAGTGCAAAGAGAAACATCAACTGATACAAAAGAGAAACACGTTATTGTACAAGAAACTGGAAATTATTAGACTACAGACGGTAGCCTTTTCTTCTTCTTCTTCTTCAGGCTATATTATGTAGTCTACTGCTGGACATAGCCCTCCCCTAATGGGCGTCATGGGGAGTGCTGCAGCCTATTCAATAACGTGAAATTATTTGATAGGCGAGTCAACGAGTATAACAGGGAGAATAATAGCACACGGAAACTATCATAAAACCGACGTGCGTGCAGTAATTAATAAATGTTGACGAATTACCAAAGAGGTTTGTTAAGATCTATGGCAAACTGGTTTCTGCCTGCCCTTCCGGGTAGAGGCGTGAGTGTATGTATGTTGTAATGTAAATCGTATCAGGCCTTTGCAATTGAAACTGTAACTTCATTTAAGCACCAGATTAAAATAGATAAGATAATAATATTCTAGTAGTTAATGGCCGAGAAAAACACGCCATGTTCGTTAAAGAACTTGTACCGAAAATCGTACAGTACATACACAGTTTAATTTAAAATCCCGTAGCAGGAGGAAAATGTTCGCAAAAATGTTGTAACTAGTTGAGATTCTCCCTTTGTGTTGTAACCATACACAGGGTCACTTTTATTTATTTTTATTATTCTTTATTTGGAAATCCAACAGCATAAATTTCTGCAAACAATTATTGTGACAATAAAGCCAAAAATAGATTTCACTTGTAAATATTACTATACAATATAAAGCAGTGGAGAAAATTAAGTAATAATATTTTAAACACGCTAAATGCTTAAATACGCTGTAGAGTAGTGTATCAACTACTTTAGATATTTTCCCATTCTGCTATCAAATAAATAACATCTATACACAATCACTTGCCGTATCGGAAACTAGTATAGCCTGTGCTATGGTAACAAGGCAGGTAGATCACAAACATGGAAATACCCTCAGACTGAGGCCACTTGTACAATTACCTTACCTGCGGCCTCCAGTCGGAATCAAACCTACTGCCTCCGCCATGGTAATCAGACGATTTACCGCTAGACCAACGGACCATTTCAGTTAATTCATGTCTTTTAATACGGAAACGAAGAAGATGTATTGGATTAAAGAGGTGGGGCACGTTATTTTCTATAACTTGCTGACCCGAAAAACGTTGTTTTGCCACATTTAATGAGCCAACGACCTATTCTCAGACCCACCAAAATATACACAAATAAAATCATAATAATTGGTGAAGCCGTTTCGGAGGCGTTCAATAACAAACACTGTGACACGAGATTTTTATATATTAGGTATATTATCGTAGATATATTTGTAAAATGCTATTAGCGAAAGCAATGTGTGCACTTCATATATACTCAAGTTTCCGCGCTATGTATTCCTTCGCCACTAGCAAGTAGTATAGCTACCACAAATTAACAAATGTGAGTGTCTTTGGAAACAAACCCTAGAAACAACAAGCAGAACAATTTATTCACAAGTTAAAAGTTATGAAAAGAACATAAATACTAATGCTATGCAGACATAAAGAATAAGTTAGAAAGGTATCTTAATAAAGGTAGGTATTTTTCCTTTTCTTTTAGCCGCATCGTTTTACGGGATAAGTAAGCAGTTCTCATAAGGGCCACTTGCACCAACTCGGTTTTGCATTGAAAAGATGGTAAACACGCGGAGCGGAGAAAAAGAGCGCAAAATGAGATAAGAGAGATCGAGACTCTGGATTCCAACAGCTAACAGCGCAAAGCTCTCCCGAAACCCACTTACACACATATGTACAACTGTATACTTTACTTAGGTCGTTGTAACCGGACTTTCGAAAACAAGCAAGGTTTCGCGAGCCACATCCGCGCCCATCTTCGCAGAAGTCCCACAACATATGAAGTCACCGTCGTCTGATCACTATGAAGAGGACATTATCATCATAATAAATCATAGGAAAAATTACAAATTAAAAGTAAAAAAAATTTTCGGTGTTTTTGGAATCCCGAAAATAAAGTTGCTCTAATAATAAATAACTTATTAGCTTTATTTTTTTAATTGAAACCTGAACGTTTACTTACAAAGATGTAGTGTACATGCATAAAACTATTATTTTACGATAAAACCCTAATACCAATAAACAGTTCATACATTACAACGTGCAAGTTGTGACATCATAGTTTGAGCCCGATGTGTAGGATCGCCACTTGTCCTGCGCGGTCTCTAGCCAGTCACCCGCCTAGAGCACATGCAGGTTCTTGACCACTTCGTCCATCCAGCAATATCTGGGACGGCCCACCGGTCTTTGGCCGCTTTGAAGCCCCAAGTAAGCCTACTTCACCGCATAATCTTCTCCCATCCTCTCTAAGTGACCGAGCCAGTGGAGTCGAAAATAAATGTAGATATTATAATTAATTAGTCTTTGACGGAGTTCATACGTACAGTCTGGCGTCAATCAATGCCACCCAGACAATCACTCTGTCGTCAGTCTGGTTAGACTGATTGTCTATTCAGTGGTCTGATGGACCAGACTGATGGATATTTCAATATTTTGATTATTCATCAGTCTGGCATCAATCCGAGCTTGATCAAGGTCACGGAGTGAACTGACGCCAGACTGAACGTGTAAACTCCGTCTAGATCTAACTAGTCCCGGCGTAACCCGGGCTGGTGCATGCAACCCGGGCGGCAGTCGGCTGGCGTTACTTGTTGCGCAGCCGCGATCGATCGGCCGGGACTCGTCCGCGAGCTTGCAGCCGAGGACTCCTGACTCGGCGGCGCGGGTTTTAGGGAAATAGGGAGCGCGTTTTATGCTGACTGCATGCGACATGCTGGCGAAATAGGGCCCTTTTCGGGGTTATTTCAAGTTATACAAAGAACTTATTTCTATGTATCGATGAATTCTATGTACCTATATAATAAATAACTGGGGCCAGCGACTTCGTCAACGAAGGATCAGTGCAGGACGCATAACGGGGATCAAGTAGCCTTTGTCTCAATTCAGATCTTTGTCTATCTGTACAAGATTCAGGTAATTCCGTTCAACTGTTATTGCCTAATGGAGTACCGAAAAACCATCCAAACTACTTCAAAAACATTGACGTGTAATAATAATATTATAGATAATAATATTACGGTCTCAATTCAGATTTTTGTCTGTCTATATGCTAAGTAAGAAACCTCCGAACATCTTTACAACTTTCACATTTATAATAATGAAGTAGGATAATAAACATAATAACATCCATAGAGTCGCCCATTAGCTCAGTTGAAAAGAGCGCTGGCACGGATAGCCAGAGGTCGCGGGTTCGAATCCCGGCATAGGTGGAATTTTTAGCCTCTAAATAGGTTTTTAAAATTGTCCTTAGCACGGGTTAGTGCATTAAAAATAAAAATAGTATAAACATCCATAGAACTCAATTAAACCTAAATTAGGATACAAGGTGCTGTGGTAACAATGCAAGGACGTCACAAACAAGGAAGTACATCCAGACCAATGTACAGTCGCCCCCAGGGTATTGGGTACTGAACCCACGACCTTCGGCATGGTAATCAGGCGTGATACCACTAGACCAACGAGGCAGTTACTAGGTAGCACTTCTTTTGAAAGTTAAACATACACTATGGGCCAGTTTCTGAATTGAGAATTTTGCTAAGTAAATACTTAACTGTATTGCTGTCTCTTCGAATTTCTCAGCAAAGAGCGTGACAGAACGTTACTTAAGTTTGTACTCAGTGAAATTCTCAATTCATAAACCGGCCCTATGGTAAGGTAGCAATAAGGACCCGTGACTATTGCGGGAGTTTCGTTCATCCCAATCTAATATGTATTCTAAGAATACCGCAGCGCAAATTAAACAAAAAAGAACTTTCCAAGTTTCACTAAATATTCATACCAGAATCAGACGTGGTTGCTCGTTTTATTCGGATCTTGTTGATTGTACAAACGACAAAGATCACACTGGTTGGCCTATTTCGCCAACTACGTTAAGAATAAGTTAAACTCATACGCATTCAACATGACATTTCAGTGGTTTAATAGATGAGATTTTCAAGGTCAAGTTAATCTTAGTTTATTAACTTTTAGGGTTCCGTACCTGAAATGGGAAAACAGAAACCCTTATATTATAGGATGACATTGTTGTCCGTCCGTCTGACCGTCCACCCGTCTATTTGTCAAGACTCTTTATCTTGGAAACGCGTAGAGGTATCGAGTTGAAATGAAAACCGTATACTCAGGTCTACAGTCCCCTGAAGTCGATTCCTAAACTATTTATAATAAGTCAGTGTACCGTACCACACCGTTTGGAAGCTGCCGCGAACCACCGTCAAGTGGAAATCTATAGTTGAGGCCCTATGGGAGCATAGGAGTTCAAGGCCCTAGGAGTTCAAGGACTGAAGAAGAAGAAGTGCACCGTAACCGAGGGTTCCGCATAGTTCCTTAGTAGGTAGGTATCTACTAAGTTATACGGAACCGTAACCGAGGGTTCCGCATAGTTTCTTAGTAGGTAGGTACCTACTAAGTTAAACGGAACCCTCGGTGCGCGAGTCCGCATCGCACATCATTACTTTTAAGTATAATCTTAGTTTAGTCTAGTCTTAGTTATATATTAAACGGATCTAATCGCGATTATTTATTAGGTAAAACGTAATTACCTTATTTCCCGACGTTTCAGAGTTACAGTTGCCGTGGTCTCGGGTAGACTGTAGTGGCGAGTACAGTCTAGTCTTTAAAAAAAGTTTAGACTACTTTTTATTTAAGAAAGATATTAATATTTTTTTACCATCGAACGAACCTATAGATACGTAAGTTAAAAGAAGATTGAAATATTTTGTAGGTAAAAAATAACCTCTAATGTACTGAGGAGATGAGTAACTAACTCCATTCGTCGTTGCGCCTATTGTTCATCAGAACAAAAACTAAATTACGACCATTAAGAGTTAAGAAGTTGCAAGTTACGACTAAAAGATTGCCTGCCATTAATTTTAACAGATACGACCGAAGTAGAAAGAATTAAGCACCTCCTATTTCAAATTAGATGAAAAAGACATGAACTCTTAACGGAAAAGAAACCATTTTTATTTCGAAAATACTACCGTGTAGAAGCGACATTATACGCGGTAGTAATTTCTTTCTGTGAAATGTTATTTTATTACTACATAGTCTGTTGATAGAGTATGTACTTTGTTGAAGGGGTATGTCCCCTTTTAACGAGCAGTATTAAGGTCTATCCACATTGTTGGTTCTCTGTCCACTTTAGACTGAGAGAAAGGCATTTGCCAAATTTAAGTTTTAAAATTTTAAACAAATATTATATTGCCAATGTGAGTGGAAGAGCTGCTAAGGGACCTTCCGTAGTTTTGTGTTTTTTGGAAAAAATCAGGTAGAGGAGTCGATGCCTTTGGAGACGGAATATGCTTTTAAATGTAAGTAATGGCCTTGTAGAAGCAAAATAAACAAACAATAGTGACCTAATCGTATCCTAGTGTGGGACGAGAAGCCATGCATGTGCTTTTATATAAATGATAAAGATATAGAAAGGAAACGTAATTACAAATTATTGTTTATCGTTTGCAATAATTTGTATAATTAATTGTTAAAAGCTAATGTTGTTAAATTGTATTGTGTCATCCACTATTATTACAGCACTACTCTAGCCGTGGAATAGCGGTATCTACTGTTACATGTATTTTTATACTTGCAAGTAGATACCGTCAATGTACGTAGTCTAAGATTTAGTACTGTCTAACAGTTTTTTTTGTGTTTGATTTTTCTAAAACTTTTTAATAGTTATAAATATGTTTATTTATAACTATTAAAAAGTTTTGGAAAAATCTCAAACTTTACAAAATACAAAAAAAAAAATTTGTATTTTGTAATGTTTGTTTTTTGTAGGTAGGCAGAAACCAGGGACTTGCGACGATCCCGACAGATCACCTTCGCTTCATCAACGTTCATAGATCGTTGCATGCACGCACGCACGCACGCCGGTTCCGGGTACTTTTTATCTTCCTCTTTACTAATACATCCCCTATTTGGTCGCCTCCGGCTGCCCTTCCACTCACAACAGCAATATATATTAGTTTCGTCAATCTTTCTTCCTTCATCCTCTCCACGTGTCCAATTCTCTAATATAATCCCACATGTCTCTAATAATTAACGAACGTTGTGGACTGAAAGAGAATGTAGTGACTAGAATTGAGTTAGGAATTTTGCGTTGGTTTGGACATGTGGGAGGATGAAGGAAGAAAGACTGACGAAACTAATATATATTGAGAAACTAATAATCTGTTTTCAATGTATATTTTCTTCAATAGTCTAATTATCAGACTATTGAATAAAATATACATTGAAAACAGACTGCGACGCGAAGCGAGTAAAGCGATTATTTATAAAAAATATAAACACCAATTTTATTTGAAATTGGCCAAAATTTATTAAATTGGCAAGTGGCAGACCCTGCAAAATCTCTACCTAAGACTAAGATCTCTACCTTCCCCTCCGGGATACAGACGTGAGTTTATGTAAGTATATTTCAATCCGAACAAACTTGTCGGACGAAACTTGTAAAACACAAACTCTAATTGGGTTCAGGAATGGTTTGTTACCGGTTTGATATAGTGTGATAGAAGCGTAACTCATAAGAACCTAGCGCCGTATTTATGCACAAACGAAGCGCTTAAATTGCTACCCAGCTGAATTAGAGACAAAGGCAATATGTTACTGGTCTCACCTACTGAAGTAGCGTCGCGTCCTCGCAGGGGACCTCGGTAAACAAGCTCAACAAGTCAACAACGCTGCTTACAGAGGCCAAAGAGCGTTTGGAACAAAATATTTAAAAACAAAAGGACAGCTTTATTTGTTACCCAGGAGGGTTATGTTTTCCCAGTGTAAGTAGGTACGTGTATTTCCTTGGTATATCTAATTATAATGTTGCTTCTCTGTAGCCTAAACGTCTTTATGGATTTTAGCTTGAGAGGTGTCGTTCGATTTGTCTTAACTGTTAGAGTGACATTGGATCATCATCATTAACCCATTATGTCCCCACCGAGGGGCAAGGGTCTCCTCCCTAAGGTATAGGCCATACTCCACCACGCGGGCCAAGTCCGGATTGGTGGAGGCTTGCAAGACTAGTGGCTGGTCTTAGTGTCATAAGTTTTCAAGCCGCTCTAAGGCCTCTGACTTGGCTTAACGACTGTCATCTGTCGACGGCAGCCGACGCCAATTGCTTAACGTGCCTTGCAAAACACGTAACCACTAGGAAAAATGCCACTAGCGTTAGTCATAGACGGTCTCCCATCCATGCACTGAACGTATCCTGTTGCTTAACCTATGTGGCCGTTTAAGATTACTCAGGCAGTCGGGGCAACCAACGATTAATTTTTGACACTGGGTAAATATAATTATTTACTTCTATTAAGACTTCTCTGTGTGGCAGTGGGCTTGAAATATCTCGCGAAGAACCGACAACCGTTGGTGTAAACGTGTTCTTGAGTGGAGACCGCGACTCGGCAAGCGTAGTGTAGGACGCCCTCCGACTAGGTGGGATGACGATCTGAGAAAATTGCCGGCAGATGCTGGATGCGGCAAGCTGAAGACAGGGCGCTATGGTGCTAATTAGGGGAGGGCTATGTCCAGCAGTGGACTACAAAACATAGCCTGAAGAAGAAGAATAAGAGGACTTTTCTACGTAGTCGGGTGGTTTCATTATTATTTATTTGAAACGGCATACCAACGGCTTTTGAAGATGGAAGAACGCGAAAGGAAATGTGTAGAACTTGATAAAATAAATATAGAGCCGTACTTCTAGTGGAGTATGAAATATACTAGAAACACAGCTCTCAGACAGTTATGGAATTGGCCGAGAGCACGGTTCAGCTAGAAACTAGCGGGCTCGTTAGGTGAGATTCCGCGACTCCAAAAGTTAATTTAACAGCTACTAACTTACAAATATGGCTGGGAAAATGGCTATTATTATTTTGACGGATATGATCTTCAACCGATACGGTTAAGATGCAGAATTGATTTCCGCAATAGCGCTACCTATTTCGCTTACGCTAATATTGCCAAACTAACAGTCACCTGCACCGACGACGTTGAATCAACCAATAGCAACAAAGGCGCGCGGCCTGCCATAAAATGAAACTATCTTGTCGATCAACTTGCCGCACATCCAAAATTTGGTCATCTGCGCAGGTACATCCGCGAGAATTATTTCTTGTGTAGCACTGTACCAACAGTGAGCCGCGTCACACCGCACAATTGTGCGTTTATAACGTGCGGCGCTGGTCACGAAACACGCTGCGCCGTTCCGGTGCGGTCCAACCTTTACTACACATTGCAGAATACACCTATTCAATATTCCCATTTCAATCGCCTGCAAACAGCTTGCAGTTTTGTTTTGTTACTTTTTTATTCTATGACTTTGTTCTCAGATAGATTTTATTCGGATTTACATAATTTTATGTAAATTGCGTTACAAGCGCAGGGCCAACGTCGTAGCGTCTGATAAATCATTACTACATAAAGTCTTATAATTCAACTGTTTGCATTATATAACAAAAAATGGCTTAATTATTTTTGTGTGGCAAAAACAAAAAGCTATAAAACCACTTAAAATAAAAGAAATTGAGAAATTGTTTTAATACACCACATAAAATTTACGTGTGGAACACGGATGTAAATTATATCCGTGGTGTGGAAATGCACATTCTGGAGCTGATTCTGTATAATTATTCGGTACAATTTCTTATGGCACGCAAACTTCATTGAGAAATGATGTCAACCAAATCGGGTCCATGAACGAGTAAAGTATAACTTAGATTTTAAAGTTTTTCGTCTGCTCTCAAACTGCATGACGCGCATTGATAAGGAATGTTAATTTAATCTAATCTAAACCATTTGTCATCAATAGTTCAGTGATAAGGCGCGTGATTTGTATTAACTTTGTATTTACTTGTGCTACGTAAATACAAAGTAACACGGCAACTGTAACGCTGCCGAAACGTCGAGAAATAAGGTAAATATGTTTTACCTAATAAATAATCGCGATTGGACCTGTTTAATATATAACTATGTATGAGTATCGCGAAAACGTTTCGTAATTATAGATAATTACGAGACGTTCAAGACACCGATGAAATTTAACCAAAATTGTTTCTTCGTCGCGCTGCTTATGTCCATCAAAAGGCTGTTGATTGACGCATCCGCGGTGCGAATTACGGATCTGCACCCATAAACAACCGAAGCTGAGATATCCCTTCAAAATCCGATCCAAGGCGAACGAAAACGTGGGTACAGCTAGTAATCTAGTAAGAAAGAACTATAATTTTCCATTGAATTAAAAACTACTGACGAAACGTCTTCATTAGGAAATCTGTCAGCCTTAACAGGTATTTTTGTAAAACGGCTAATAAAACGTTCGAAATGTAATAACGTATCGGTTACGGTGATATCTTCATTATTTTTTTACATTTTTTGAACTAGCGGTTGGGTCTGTTTTTCTGTCCCATATTTAAGGGGTGAACTAGAGATAGCTAAATTAAAGTACACTTTGTGACTTAGGAAAAGTTACTTAAATAGTAGGAAAAGCAACTCTATTGTATTGAGATAACTGGCACGAAAATGTATAAATTTACTATAAAATTGTGGTCCAAGTTGGTATAAGTACCTAGTAGAATTTCAGAAAAGCTCCACTAACCCAGGTACCTATTTCGGGATTTAATTGAATTATTTTGTGTTAGTGAAACACAACACAATCCACATCACAGATAAACTGACATCGATATTAAAACTTAGATAAAATGCCACCAAAGGAAAAAAGCTATCTCCTTTCATAACACCTTTAGCAACAAATGAAGACCATAAATCTTAATTAAAACTGTTTTTATACGGATTTATGCTCGTTTATTACATTTTTACAATTTTCCAACGTTTCGGCACTTTTTCAGGTGCCGTGGTCCCGGATGACTGAGGTGACAGGTGTCTTTTAGAAATCATTAACGGTTAGTTTACTACCCTCGGCAAAAATTACAAAAGTTAATTATGAAGTTACGTTCCAAAATAGACAAACCAATTATTTTTTATATAAAGTCAACAATATTGATTATTAGTAATTGAAGTTAAAATTAAATTTATAAACTAATTACTTTATATGAACTTAAAGATACCGATTATTAATTGAAATTAAATTGATTTTTTATTATTTATTCTACAGTCACACTTCTAGCAAGGGGGTCTCATGCACTTAAGCACTGGTTCCCATGCTACCGGTATGTTCCAACCACGATCTCTATTAAAATTTGGATGCCGGCGGATCTCTATTGCCTCACGTATCATTCTAGGGAAGAAACGGTCTTCTCGGGCTAGAACTTTAACTTTATCGAAATGTATAAAGTGGTTGGTACCGCTAAGTGTATGCTCGCTGACTGCAGATCTACCAGAGCGCTTATGTTTCACATCAGCGATATGTTCCTTCACCCGCTCAGCTATGGTACGCTTCGTTTGACCAATGTACGAGGAACCACATTCACAGTCAAGCTTGTATACTCCTGCCTCTTGTAAGGGAATCCTGTGCTTGACACTTCGCATGAATTGGTGTATCTTTCTTGGCGGCTGGTAGATGGTTCTGATTGAGGCGCGTTTCAAAATACTCCCAATTTTGTCAGTCACTCCTCTCACGAAAGGCAGGTAGGCTGGAACTCGCTCGACTGTGTCCGGTTTGACACGTCCTCCGCGACGGACACGCGGAACTTGCAGCTTGTTTGCACGAAGTACTCGTTTGACATGCTGGAGTTCCGCAGGTAGATGGTCCTTGTCGCAGATTCGGTGTGCCCTCTGTAACAGAGATTTTCCAACGGTAGACAACTGACACGGGTGATGGTGAGACTCACCGTTTAGGTACCTATCAGTGTGGGTCTTTTTCCTATAAACTGTATGTCCTAAGGTTCCATTTGGATTCCTGATGACTAAAACATCTAAGAAAGCTAAAGAACAATCTGCTTCTAACTCCATTGTAAACTGGATCTTGTTGTTTATAGAGTTAAGGTGGTCTAAGAAAGCCGTTATTCCACTAGTAGGTAATATAGCAAAAGTGTCATCGACATATCGCTTATAGAACCTTGGTGGGATGGGAGCAGTTCGCAGGGCTCGCTCCTCGAAGTCTTCCATGAAAATATCGGCTACAACGGGAGAAACAGGGGTACCCATGGCTACCCCGTCTACCTGCATGTAAAACTCACCATTCCATACCAAGTAGCCAGTTGTTAGGCAGTGATCTAACAGCTCTGCATATTCCACAGGCAAATCATGTTCATTGAGCCTTCTCTTAACAATCTCAATGCAATCCTGTATTGGAAGACAAGTAAACAAGGATTTAACATCGAAACTCACCATTGTTTCTTCACTAGTCAAATGTAGGTCATCAATTTGACTAGTGAAGTGGTAGGAATCCTTGACGTGGGCTTCAGTGTTCCCCCTCAGCGGTGACAGGACTTGCGTCAGGTGTTGGGCTAGTTTGTAGGTAGGAGCACCAATTTGGCTGACAATAGGACGCAGTGGAGCCCCCGTCTTGTGAATTTTCGGTAGTCCATACAGTTTAGGAGGTTTTGCTGTCCCTGGTAGAAGGTTGGTAACATCCAGACTAAGCCATTCGGAGTGTTTTTCAATAAGTTCTTTGGTTTTCTTAAGAAAACGGGTCGTAGGATCTCGTTTGACCTTTTGGTATGTGCTTTCGTCCGATAGTAATGATTGAATTTTGGCGTTGTAATCTGATGTATCCATAACCACGGTGGCATTTCCCTTATCCGCTCGAAGTACCGTTAGTTCTGGGTTATCATGCAAGGTCTTAAGTGCAATGTATTCATCGCGTTGAAGGTTGGGTTTTGGAGGTTTACATCGACGCAAAACGGATGAGATGTCCTGGCGTATTCCTTCCAAATCCTCACTTAGCACATTGTTTTTCCACAGACACTCATCAATACTGCCAATAATCTTTTCGTAAGGGATAACCCGCGGTGCTACAGCAAAATTTAGACCTTTTTGAAGGACCCTTTCGGTTTGTTCGTCTAGGGCTTGTTTTGATAAATTGACAACTGCTACGGGTGCGTTCCGAAAATTGGTTTGTACCGCTGCGTTCGATTTCGACTGAAGCCGTTCATATTTTTTGATTTGCTTCTCTTTGCACTTAGTAATTTGGTGTCCCTCTCTTTTATCCAAAATTTCAATGCAGTAAGCAAAATCGAAAGCTTGCAATTGTGTTTGAAGCCAATTAGACAGATCTCGAATTTGATCGCTGACGGTTGCCTGTTCATAACGTCGTTGCCGAATGAGTATGACTAACAGTTTTTGACTTGCCTTATTTAGAATCTTGGCGCTCCCCACGATGTCCTTTTTAGGTGATATTTTGACACACGTAGGTAAGAGATAGTGGTCTCGGCATCTCTTCAAGAAATGTACGCTGGTGACAGTTCTTGCGCGCTTGGTCTTCAAAGATTCTAAACGGCGAATTTTGTTGGCGATTTCCAGTCCGTACTGGTCTGTATAGTATTTTCTAAGGTTAACACGAGCTGTAGACATAATTAAAACTGTTTTTATACGGATTTATGCTCGTTTATTACATTTTTACAATTTTCCAACGTTTCGGCACTTTTTCAGGTGCCGTGGTCCCGGATGACTGAGGTGACAGGTGTCTTTTAGAAATCATTAACGGTTAGTTTACTACCCTCGGCAAAAATTACAAAAGTTAATTATGAAGTTACGTTCCAAAATAGACAAACCAATTATTTTTTATATAAAGTCAACAATATTGATTATTAGTAATTGAAGTTAAAATTAAATTTATAAACTAATTACTTTATATGAACTTAAAGATACCGATTATTAATTGAAATTAAATTGATTTTTTATTATTTATTCTACAGTCACACTTCTAGCAAGGTGGTCTCATGCACTTAAGCACTGGTTCCCATGCTACCGGTATGTTCCAACCACGATCTCTATTAAAATTTGGATGCCGGCGGATCTCTATTGCCTCACGTATCATTCTAGGGAAGAAACGGTCTTCTCGGGCTAGAACTTTAACTTTATCGAAATGTATAAAGTGGTTGGTACCGCTAAGTGTATGCTCGCTGACTGCAGATCTACCAGAGCGCTTATGTTTCACATCAGCGATATGTTCCTTCACCCGCTCAGCTATGGTACGCTTCGTTTGACCAATGTACGAGGAACCACATTCACAGTCAAGCTTGTATACTCCTGCCTCTTGTAAGGGAATCCTGTGCTTGACACTTCGCATGAATTGGTGTATCTTTCTTGGCGGCTGGTAGATGGTTCTGATTGAGGCGCGTTTCAAAATACTCCCAATTTTGTCAGTCACTCCTCTCACGAAAGGCAGGTAGGCTGGAACTCGCTCGACTGTGTCCGGTTTGACACGTCCTCCGCGACGGACACGCGGAACTTGCAGCTTGTTTGCACGAAGTACTCGTTTGACATGCTGGAGTTCCGCAGGTAGATGGTCCTTGTCGCAGATTCGGTGTGCCCTCTGTAACAGAGATTTTCCAACGGTAGACAACTGACACGGGTGATGGTGAGACTCACCGTTTAGGTACCTATCAGTGAAGAAACAATGGTGAGTTTCGATGTTAAATCCTTGTTTACTTGTCTTCCAATACAGGATTGCATTGAGATTGTTAAGAGAAGGCTCAATGAACATGATTTGCCTGTGGAATATGCAGAGCTGTTAGATCACTGCCTAACAACTGGCTACTTGGTATGGAATGGTGAGTTTTACATGCAGGTAGACGGGGTAGCCATGGGTTCCCCTGTTTCTCCCGTTGTAGCCGATATTTTCATGGAAGACTTCGAGGAGCGAGCCCTGCGAACTGCTCCCATCCCACCAAGGTTCTATAAGCGATATGTCGATGACACTTTTGCTATATTACCTACTAGTGGAATAACGGCTTTCTTAGACCACCTTAACTCTATAAACAACAAGATCCAGTTTACAATGGAGTTAGAAGCAGATTGTTCTTTAGCTTTCTTAGAAGTTTTAGTCATCAGGAATCCAAATGGAACCTTAGGACATACAGTTTATAGGAAAAAGACCCACACTGATAGGTACCTAAACGGTGAGTCTCACCATCACCCGTGTCAGTTGTCTACCGTTGGAAAATCTCTGTTACAGAGGGCACACCGAATCTGCGACAAGGACCATCTACCTGCGGAACTCCAGCATGTCAAACGAGTACTTCGTGCAAACAAGCTGCAAGTTCCGCGTGTCCGTCGCGGAGGACGTGTCAAACCGGACACAGTCGAGCGAGTTCCAGCCTACCTGCCTTTCGTGAGAGGAGTGACTGACAAAATTGGGAGTATTTTGAAACGCGCCTCAATCAGAACCATCTACCAGCCGCCAAGAAAGATACACCAATTCATGCGAAGTGTCAAGCACAGGATTCCCTTACAAGAGGCAGGAGTATACAAGCTTGACTGTGAATGTGGTTCCTCGTACATTGGTCAAACGAAGCGTACCATAGCTGAGCGGGTGAAGGAACATATCGCTGATGTGAAACATAAGCGCTCTGGTAGATCTGCAGTCAGCGAGCATACACTTAGCGGTACCAACCACTTTATACATTTCGATAAAGTTAAAGTTCTAGCCCGAGAAGACCGTTTCTTCCCTAGAATGATACGTGAGGCAATAGAGATCCGCCGGCATCCAAATTTTAATAGAGATCGTGGTTGGAACATACCGGTAGCATGGGAACCAGTGCTTAAGTGCATGAGACCCCCTTGCTAGAAGTGTGACTGTAGAATAAATAATAAAAAATCAATTTAATTTCAATTAATAATCGGTATCTTTAAGTTCATATAAAGTAATTAGTTTATAAATTTAATTTTAACTTCAATTACTAATAATCAATATTGTTGACTTTATATAAAAAATAATTGGTTTGTCTATTTTGGAACGTAACTTCATAATTAACTTTTGTAATTTTTGCCGAGGGTAGTAAACTAACCGTTAATGATTTCTAAAAGACACCTGTCACCTCAGTCATCCGGGACCACGGCACCTGAAAAAGTGCCGAAACGTTGGAAAATTGTAAAAATGTAATAAACGAGCATAAATCCGTATAAAAACAGTTTTAATTATGTCTACAGCTCGTGTTAACCTTAGAAAATACTATACCATAAATCTTAATAGTCACGTTAGCAAGCACTTTTTTTAGGGAAAATCGATGACAGTGCTAGGTAATTGACCTTTGCTTCTAAAATAGCTATCATAGTGAGTGAGATTAATCACTTTTACTTTGTGGAAAAACGTACTAAAAAAGTAGATGTTAGCTTTTTGGTGGCCAAATCAGCTCCGAGTCACCCCTTAACAGTCCGTATATAACGCAAAAAGCACTATTATGAAAGGTAAATCTTGTATGTTTGTAGGTTTTAATGGAACAGTTAATGTCCGAAATTGCTTATGCGATTTCAAAAAATCTTTCACAATGGTAAATGAAACGAAGCCATGAAGTCTGCGTCCTTGTGAGCAAAGGCCTGGGCTCCCTTAGTTTTCCACTCCTCCCTGGTCCTGGCTAACTCTTCAAACCCAGGTAAATATTTGGTCAGGTAGTCACACCATCTAATCCATCGTGACTACGACTTTAGTGGAAGAGACGTCTCTTCCTATGAAAAAATATATATATATATGACTTATGAAGTTATATGACTTAACGTTGACGAAGCGAAGGTGATATGTCATGATCGTGGCAAGTGGCATTCCCTGGTCTCTGCCTACCCCTTTGGGATACAGGCGTGAGGTTATGTATGTATGAAGAATTTGCTTTTAGCAATAAGGCCGCCAATTGTACTATGTATATTTGCAATTGTTTTGTATTTGTTGTTTTTCCAGTGTACAATAAAGAATATTCTTATCTTATGTAGACGTCTCTTCCCAAAACCCTCGCTCGTTACTTGTAACTTTTTATTCGGAAGATTTATTGTCTTATTTTGTGTTCTTCATCTTCTATCAGAATTAGAAGCAGGAATAATAATGGGGAAGCATTGTCCCCATCACAAAAAGGGAGTACCGACCAGAAGAAACCATGTGGAGCCATGTGGCACACTCTCTCAGAAATCAGCCTTCTCTTAAGGGAATATCATAAAGAAAGAGTTCAGAAAATCTAACATGAGATACTTTAGTTCTATCGGTTCCCGTGATTACAACTCCTCCTAATAAAATGCATGTAAACACATTTCTCAACAATATATTAAAAGCCCAAAATTTACAATCTTCAAATTTTCATCTGCGTCGAATTGGATAAAGTTTATCATTAATTAGTAGAACCCTACATAATTACCTTAGAACTATTGCAGTTAAAGTGACAAGCTAATTCTTCTTCCTTTAATTGTTTTAGTATTTTATTTCAGTACTAGCTGACCCAGCGAACTTCGAACCGCCTAACTGTTGACTCTTTTTTTTTCTCTCCATAAGAACCATCCTCGTATTTCAAGGATGGTTCTTATGGACATAGTCTAAAAAATAATTAACGAAATCGGTCCAGCTACTCTGAAAATTTACTCTCACCAACACATTCATTCATGTTTTTGTAAAAATATAACTTTAGCCTTTGCATGGCCTTCTCTCACACAGATTGATGGAGCTAGTCAACGCTGAAATGACTGGGATATTGAGATAGTTTTCATTAATTTTAGATTGTTTTGGGCAACTTAAAATATTAAATATTTTAATTCATTTTTGGTTAAGGTGTTTATAATCAGAAGTCCATGCGAGCGAAGCCGCGAGCACAGCTTTTATCTAATAAAAAGGTGGAGTGAATGTCAGTAAAGGGCTGTTTAGTAACACCCACCCACTAACATCAGAATCGCTGTTTAACAATACAAATCTAAAAGTAACACATAAAGTGATCCACCTCCCCGGTAAGCCGACATCGCAATTATAAATTTATAGACAATGATTTTTATCAAGGTAACTGCTGCCTATATAACAGCTAAGAAATACATTTTCCAATGCATTTTCGTATATTACTTTAATGTTACACGACTGCAATAATGATTAAAAGATTTTTTCTAACTTTGGAGGATCCTCAATATCCTTTGCTGGGACCTAATGTTCGGATCTTGAGATTAATTGGCTTATTAATGCCCGAAAATAAACTAGTTAAATTTGCCTATGTGATTCTACACGAATTGGCTACTTTCTTTGTCGTGTCACAATTTATGGAGCTTTACGAAGTACGATCTGACTTAGACTTGATCATAACGAATCTGAAGATATCTATGTTGAGTCTCGTTTGTGTGGTAAAGTCTAACACCAGCGTTTACTGGCAGAAAAACTGGGTAGAGATAATTAATTACGTCACCGTGGCGGACACATATGAACGAAACGATACTAACAGCAATCGAGCCAAGATTATTGACTCTTACACGAAGTACTGTCGAAAAATAACCTACTCATATTGCTTTTTGGTCTTTGCAACTTTTGTAACCGTGACTACAACACCTTTGTTGAGGTACATGACGGAAAATTATCTGGACAAAGAGAAGTCTGGAGAAGAAGATGAAATGTTCTATCACATATTTAGCTCTTGGATACCTTTTGACAAGAACCACTGGCCTGGTAATTGGGTAACAGTAATTTGGCATACAGCAATATGTGCCTATGGAGCCACAATCGTAGCAGCATACGATGTCAGTGCTATGGTGATTATGGTTTTCTTCGGCGGAAAGCTGGAATTACTGAGAGAGAGATGTAAGCTGATGTTGAGAGTTGACGGGAGTGAACTGACCGAGGAGCAAGCTACTGTTATGTTCAGAAAGATGCATCGCATTCATACTCTGTTGTTGAAGTAAGAAACTTGAACTACATATTTGTATTTTAGTCTGTGATTATAATGCAGCAAATCAGATGACTATTATCGTCAGATTTACTCGTCATTGTTTAATACCTACGAATGGTATAGGACATGATTTTTTTTATGAAAGCGTTCTTAATCGAAAGCGAGCATGATCGCCTGGCATAAGATCAAAACCTTGAGTCTTATCAAAAACTATGTCCTTTTCCTTCAATGTTATACGAAATGGTAGGCATTCATTATCATAAAACAAGGATTTCTTTTTTATTGATGATGCGGTTTTGAGTTGTTACATTTCTTTTATAATCTCAAACACCTTGTATTCAATATTGTTAATATTATTATTGAGTATGTAAGCAAACGAATTCTCATACTTTTTATACTTTAAAGCATAAAATTATTAAATTTCTCATTAAAAAAACTGTTTCAAGTATTTATTATGGAAATAATGGTTAAATCTAAAATAGTTACTGGATAGATATGTAAGTCTTTTAATATATTCTTTTTTTTGTATACTGTACAACAAAGACTTTATCTAATCTAAATCTGCCGTGAAAGTCGAAAAATCAATATTTAGTCGAAAAGTATCCAAAGTCCTGCGGGACTAGGAATAATGCATACTATCTATAAAATAAAATAAAAATTAACTGTAGAGGCCTAGAATTCAAACTGTGTACGCACAAAAGACTATAAGACTATACTTCAAAAGTGTATAATATATTTTTTGATATTTATTTTCAATTACTATTTTTATTACAGATATTCGAGGATGTTTAATTCTTTATTGTCACCTGTAATGTTCTTGTACGTGGTTATGTGCTCTCTCATGCTATGTGCGAGTGCTTTTCAATTAACAGTGAGTAACCATCATCAAAAATAATAAGCCTGCTTGCAATACTTTCTCCAAAGCGGCGACTGTAATTCTTCATACGGAAGTCAATTGTAATGGCTGTTTATGTGACATTTAAGAGGAGCCCGCCTTATAATATTTATAAATATAGTAGTCTCATCTGTTACGATCGAGCTAGACTATATTGTGTTTTTTCTCTGAAATAAGCATTTCGATATCAACCCTTTATATGGTCCCACTGTTGGGGCACGGGTTTCTTCCTGTATCGCAGGAAGGTTAGGCCAACTCCACCACGGGGGCCAAGTACAGGTTGGTGGAGGATTGTAAGACAGTGGCGGGCCTTACTGTCAGAAGTTACCAAGCCGCCCATAAGGCCTCTGACATGACTTAATGACTGCTATTACATGACAGCCGGCACCAACGGCTTAACATGCCTTGCGAAGCACGGAAGCGCCCGGAAAAAATGCCGCAATAAGCATTTAATTGTTTTAATTATTGACAACAGTAAATTTTTGTATGCTTACTAAAATAGACCACTCAGTCTGAGCGTACGAAGATTGTGATAACGAAGTTTTATCGACACTAATTTTGTTCTTTTTTGCAATTGTTTACCAGTCTGCAACAAATATGACGCAAAAGCTGCTGATGTTAGAATATTTAGTATTTGGCATAGCTCAACTGTTCATGTTTTGCTGGCATAGCAATGCCGTTTTGTTTAAGGTAAGTCACTATCTTCAGTAGTAGGTATATTTGGTAAATGGCGACCTCTGTAGCGTAGCGGTAGCGCATCTGCCTGCCATGCAAGAGGTCCTGGGTTCGACCCCCCTGGGGCCAAAATCAAACCCAGGTCTTTGATTTTTACATGTTTGTGATGTCGTGGTTTCCAGTTCCCACGACATAGGGTATCCTAGTGTGGGGCCAGAAGCAGAAGCCATATTTATTAAAAAAATACACAATTCTTTAAAACACTCCAAAAACGCTCACTAAAATAGTCTGTCCTGTAGAATTTACAAGGAAACAACGTTACCACAGATTAAATAAAACGCCTCTATGAGTGGTTTAGCCAACCAAAAAGCCCCTATGCCTACGACGTCCGTTTGTATGTCTGTCTATCCATCCAACCTATACTGAGCTTTATATTTGGACGCGTAACAGTTAGCTTGGATTGCCCCACAAATAATATAAAAAATTATATAATAATAAAAAATTAAAGAAAAGGAAATAAATCATCACAGGAAAGAAAAAGCGTAACACTCATAGAGGAAAACACAAACAACTCACGTAAATACAAGATAATACAGAAAAAATAAACATATTTTTTCTGGTAGTTCCTCGGATAAAATTACTGGTATAATTTAAATTTTGAGAAGTAATTTTATTCATTTATTATTAATGGATCGGGAAATATAACTTGTTTTTTTTTTAACAGAGCGAGAATGTATACCTAGGCCCCTACGAGAGTGACTGGTGGCGCGCCAGCGTGAAGCAGAGGCGTGCTGTATTGTTGCTCTTGGGACAGATGAAGAAGCCAATTTTATTCACAGCTGGCCCCTTCACCCATCTCACCTTAGCTACATTTATTACTGTAAGAAAATTAGTGAAAATACTACGACTTTTTGCATTTTAAGACAACCTTCTGATGTGCGGTTAAAGTCTGCCCTTTATGGTGATTTTTCGTTTTCAGGGTTCCGTAGTCAGTCACCAAGAAACCTTTATAGTTCGCCATGTCCGTCCGTATGCCTGTCTGACTATTTGTCCCCCTCTACGGAACCCAACACACGCCTACAAAATCTTCCTAATCTACAAGCGGCTTTTTCAGTATGTTCAAAATCGTAGTTTTAGAGTCGTTATAAGTTGGTTTAGGCAGCGTAGCCAATTTAAATCAACGGAAACTAGTCGCAATCCAGAGTTCGTTTTTCGGGAAGGTAACAACGCGTGGTTGTGACGTTTTCGTAAAAGGTAGCCTGTTGAAATTCTAGCAGAAAGTGGTAATTTTTTTTACATTTTCTTCACAGGCCTACCCTCAGAAAGAGAAAGTATGAGCTTAATTACCACGCGTGCTTAGTTACCAGGTTGCAAATTTCAAGCGCTGAGGGTATTTGAATACTTGAGGCCCTCAGGTTTCCTTACGATGTTTTTCATCACGATTAGCGAGTGATAATGCTACTATAACTGCTACTATGTTATACTATGACGGATTAAAGAAGAAAGTAGTGAAAAAAACTTTGGCCCTATTTATGATGCCCTCGAGACGTGATGTCCTAAGCAATTGCTTAGTTGGCTTATAGGTTAATCCTGGACTGATGTTGGCAAGTAGGCACACAGCAATAACATTTACTTTTGTTACAGATTCTGAAGGGTGCTTATAGCTACTACACGTTACTTAGGAAGTAATATACGTTGGGAGGAAGGCACGTTTATCGCACAGATTGTATATTGTAGACAGTGTTTAGAAATGAGTGTTATAGTAAATTAGGTAGTTCAGATAGAAAAACACATTTTGAAATCTCATTAGAAACTGTTACTCTCACAACTGTTTCTTTATTACAGAATGTTTGTTCTTGACAATAACCAAATCGAAGGTGTTTTCCTAATTTTGTTATGATTTATAAACAATGAATCTCTTTAACAATTTTCAATTTCATGTGATAGGAACCCTTTGTATGTCCCCACTGCTGAGGCATGGGGCTCTTCCCACATCGCAGGAAAATTAGGCCATACTCAACCACGGAACCAATTCCGGTGGCGGGCGTTATTTAAACGAACATCTTACATACTTTTAGAAAAGTAAAAGTATAATAATAATTACACACTAGCTGACCAAACGTACTTCGTGCCGCCTAAAACTCGATTCTTTATTTTTTTTTATTTTTTCTCTCCGTAAAAACCATCCTCGTATGTCAAGGAATATTTAAAAAAAAGAATTAGCGAAATCGGTTCAGCTGCCCTCGAGATTTGCGCTTACCAACATACTCAGCGATTCATTTTTATATTAAAGATAGGTTTGTATGTAACAAAGAGGTTGGTAATAAAGGTTTTTGTTACAAATGATAACTCTCTGTCATCTGGAACTTATTTAGGTTCTCTATGAGCGAGGAAGTCAATATTATCTCAGAAACAAGAAACAAAATACTTGTGTCATTTGTAAGAGTAATAGCAGCGCGACCGATTCAAGAAAACATGGGTTCGACTTTGTTTTGTAACTTACGCACATTTGTGAATTGATTGTATCAATCGATATCAACCCTTGAATATCCCCACTTTTCTCCGCCACGGGGGCCAAGTCCGGGTTGGTGGAGGATTGTAAGACAGTGGCGGGCCTTACTGTCAGAAGTTAACAAGCCGCCTATAAGGCCTCTGACATGGCTTAACGACTGCCGTTACATGGCAGCCGGCACCAACGGCTTAGCGTGCCTTGCGAAGCACGGAAGCGCTCGGAAAAAATGCCACTATCGTCACGGGACGGTCACCCATCCTGCACCTGACCGCGCCTGTTGTTGTTTCACTCAAGTGATTGATTCCAATCACTTGGTTCGGCTAGGCCACGAGCGCTTCAATTGTATCAATAAATAATAATAAATAACATCCACATGACACAATCACTTGATCCGGTCCCAAAGTTGAATACCATGTGCTATGATAACCAGGCCAGGACATTACAAACATGAAAATACACCGAGATTGAGGCCATTTGTACTGATCTAGGACGGCGGCCTCCAGTGGGAATTGAACCCACAGTATCTGTTTCAGTAGTCAAGCGTGTCAAGCGCTAGATCATCAAGGCAGGCAATGCCACTCACTAATACTGTGAAGCCAAACTTCGTGAAGAAACCTAGGCTCTAATTGTAAAACTATTGTTTACACTCGAAAGGCATGAAAGCTAATAAAAGACAAAGACTCCGCGAGCTTTTGTGAAAATCATATTGCGTTGTGCTCCGCCGAGTTCCCTTTGCTTTCGCGCTGCTGAACCGGTGAAGTAATTAAATAGCATGGCAAAACATTAAGGTATATTATACAACAGAAGTTTTACTAAAAAAATCAATTGTTGTAGAAACCAACTGGCAATTGTTTTTATGAAAGTCAGGATCTCCCAGATAAATCGCCCAGAATTATGTTTCAAAGCCTTTATACAATACTTTGAAACAAAAAGAAAAAATAACTTTTTCTAGACAAGAATACGAATTAATCGCCATATCATTGTTAAATAACAAGAGGTATGCTAACAACTTGCAATTAATAATAAAAAAAATATATAATTCCCACTTTAGAACCTTCTCTTATAGAGAGAGTATGAGCGTGCCCCCCTCGGATTGGCGATTTTAAGCGCTGAAGTGTGTAATCATTTGGAGCACTCAGGTTTCCTCACGATGTTTAACGAGTGGTATTGTTACTACAAATTCACAATCTATGTGACTTAGAATACAACGTCAATGGTATAACCGGGCATGCCAGGTTCGTTCCTAAGACTTTCTGAATTTGAGTGAAGTGTTTTACCGACCGCTCTACCACCGCTTTTATAAGTAAAATCAAAAGGTATGTAAATCAAAATAAATAATAATATTAAACGTAGTTGCTTTTGGTACGCCTAACATAATAAAATATATATATTTTTTTATTAACTATCCTAATCGTATGTACCTACTCTCTTTATTTTTGTGAGAAAGTAGCGTAGTCATATTTAAGCTTCTGTTAGCAAATATTTCCTAAGCAAAGTGAAAATACGTAGGTATTCTCTATTTAACGCGACATTGAGTCGATTAATGTTTCATCTGCACTTACTTAAGTGCTATTTATAAGCTCAGTTTTGTAGACATTGTTGGTACAATATAAGATAAATTATATCAAGATAAATATATTATTTTATTTTACATACACCCTCACATACACAACCTCACGCCTGTTTCCCAGTACCACTTATCACGATCCTGACAGACCACCTTCGCTTCATCAACGTCCATAAGACGTTGTATGCACGCTCGCTGGTTCCGGGTACTTTTTATCTTCCCCTTTGCTAATACATCCCCTATTTGGTGGATGTATGTCCGCCTGGGACGTCCCTTACCAGTCCTATTTTTTATATACTTTTCAAATTAAGCCTCAAGTAACAAAGAGGTCGAATTACACTGTACTACAATGTATACATGGTACAGTACATACAAAACTCAGACTCAGGTGGGTGTTGCATAAAGTTACCTACACATCCCTAGAGTGATTAACCTCCCCTTCTAATACATCTACAACAATGTACTGTTCTATTTTATTTTACACCTTCTTAAATCGCTTAAGACGACAGGCGATGCGCTAGTTAGCACCGCCTATCGCCTTAAGCGATTTAAGAAGTAAATAGTATAATAGCCCCCAATGGAAATAGTAGATTTTACAAGTGCACAAAACGAACCATTTTTATCCGAGAGTTTTCGAGCCGAAGGCGAGGGCTAATAGTAATGTCGAGGATAAAATGGTTTTTTGGATGGGTAAACTTTGCTTTTCACTTTTCTTTGCAATTGCGAGTAAATAAAACAGTAGAATTGAAGAAATTAATAAACGCACGAAAAAGCAAGACCTGTTTCCCGCCGCGTTATTATTTTAATCTTACGACATTGATATTAGGCTTGGGCTGCAGACCTATACAGCCTACTATTTAGTAAGAATAATTTTCTTAAATTAATTAATTAACCTACCGTACATCAATTTAAATTTTAATAAATATTATTTTATGTCTTAAAAGACACATAATGCAAATAATTTTCAGTAAAATTTATAAAATAAGAAATTCTATCTATGAACTTTGTATTGTGTTTGGCTGTATGGCTCATTTTCTTTGCCTTAATATAGATACATTTATGAGTAGATACGTTAATGCAATAATGATTTTGTGCAGCCTATATCCTGCACACATTAGCAATTTCAGAGCATGAGAAGTGAAAAATCACACATAATTACTTTTATAACGCGTCTTTGCAAGTAGTAAATATCGCAAGTAAAAAATATAGTAGCTCGTTTTTGAGCTTACTGACGAGATCCTTGATCGTAAAATATAGAACTTTTAAGCAGTTTTGTAAAACGGCTATTTTTAGCGGAAATTGATTAAAGTCCTAAGAGTTGTAGGATCTACAAATAGTGGTCACAGTTGTTAACATTTCTCATGATTATATTATTTTTGTTGCACTAACCCGTGCTGAGGACAATTTGAAAAACCTTTTTAGAGGCTGGAAATTCCAACCTTGCTCAGCCAGAGGTCGCAAGTTCAAGTCCCAGCATGCGCGCCATTTTTAGCCTCTAAATATATTTTTTTAAATATTTCTCTTATATATAAACTTTTATATATAAACGTATTATAAAACAAGTGATGATTTTTATTTCATTGGCGGCGCTAGTTAACACCGCATAGAGCCTTAATGTAGGCACCGTAATGCCTAATATTGCCTAACGAATTTGGTTATTGTAACAAAGGTAGAAGAAACCCTGTATAACAATAAGATAAAAGATATTATCAGGGATTTTGACCCCTGCGATACAGGGTTGCCGAATGGAGGCAAGTATACTAGCCTACGATCCAAAACTTAATTTCAATACGTAATAGCAATGTTTTGGATCATGCAGAATGGACATGTTTATGGCAATGTACTGTACACTAAACCATAACACTGATTTGATGTAAGCTTCATGTAAACTTTACAATTTATGTCCATAATATACTACTATTATGTCTATCCAGGTTATAAATAAATTAAATTAAAAATCTGAGAAAAAGTTTCTGTTGTGATTCGAACGAAAGATTTTGTAATTTTTTCCCTTTGCGTTTTTGTTGCATTTCGTCAATAACAATAGGCTTCTGACCGAGCATTACCGATGTCAATTTACAAGTGTTATAGTGGTAGAAATATCACTTAAAACCTGTAATTTTTTTAACGGTCACGACAAACATACAACATTTATTTGCATAGTAATAGTAACATTATTTTTTTCACAGGTATCGCCCACAACCACACCTCCATAACCTGATATTCTCCTTATTCTTATTGTGCGATAGGTTACACGGTAAGTACAGAACCTACATTCTGCGACACCACACGTCTGCGGATCACCGGAGACCTGTCCGTGGGCGTGAGTTGTAGGGATGAAAGGGGTATTGTTCAACTCAGCCGTCGCTACGTCGCCACTTGGTCGAGCTCGGCACACAGTAAAAATATAAAAGAACACTGTTATAATTTAAACGGATCTAATCGCGATTTTTTATTAGAAGCAAGAAAGTAGAATTCATGCAGTAGAATTGAGGTCCTTGAGAAGTAAGTGTGGTGTTACTTTGAATAACAGGATACGCAATAGTCTGTTTAGAGAACGGTGTGGACTGAAAGAGGATGTAGTGACTAGAATTGGGAAAGGAATGTTGCGTTGGTTTGGACATGTGGAGAGGATTAAGGAAGAAAGATTGACGAAACAAATAAATACTGCGAATGTGAGTGCAAGGGCTGGTAAGGGACGTCCCAGGATATACATCGACCAAATGGGATGTATTAGCAAAGGGGAAGATAAAAAACACCCGGACCGGCGTGCGTGCGTGCAACGACTTATGGACGTTGATGAAGCGAAGGTGATCTGTCAGGATCGTGGCAGGTGGCAGTCCCTGGTCTCTGCCTACCCCTCTGGGATACAGGCGCGAGGTTATGTATGTATTTATCAGGTAAAACGTAATTACCTTATTTCCCGACGTTTCAGTAGCGTTGCAGTTGCCGTGGTCACGGGTAGACTAAAGTGGCGAGTACAGTCAATTATTGTGGGTAGTCACTTTTAGTTTTGAGTATGAGTATCGATACTACATAAAAGAGCAGTTCCAGAAGCAAATGCTCTGTTCAAAATCCTGTGAGGCTGCTAAATTTTTATCCTTTAAACAGATGCGTTTAGGTTTTGCGGTATCACGTCCATGTTTTCGGTGGTTGACAACTAGGGCGTGCCGTAATTACCGCCATTATCTTGGGCGTGTTTCAGGGACTGCGCATTTTAGAGACAACCCGACGTGTTTCTAGGGTGAAACGATACCCCATCTAGGAGGTTTCGATACTTTTACTCGATACTGCATCGGTCATTTAATAACGATACCTAACCGGTATTGAATGATAAGTATCCACATTCGAATCTAAGATTTTGGGAAAATGACAGCATGAAGAAATTGGTAAATGCATGCTGTGTTTATCTATAATTAGTTATACATAACTTCATAGAAATTGTTAGCACGTAAGGATGTATATACTGTTCAAAACCTAATTAAATAAATAAAAAAAAACAGCACATGATGAGCCTGCCAACCTTTCTTGTATTTTGCTGATTATAGGCAACAATAAACAAATATCTATCTATCTATATATCTAAATGAAAACTTGAATTCTAAAACTGTTCAATAACAAATATACAAAATATACATGGTAAATACCTACCTTATTTTATGTAGCCTATAAACGTCGAACTGCAGGACACAAGCCTTATCTCACAGCACAGGGCACAGGTACCTAGCATCGCATAATTATCAAGACATCTTGTGTAGTTATATCAAAGCACGTTGAACAGAACTTCTGTTTGTGGCAATTTACGTGCGTCTTGTTCTGTACAATTTGCTAGAAAGGCGTCGCTAAGTCATGAACAATCAGAATTTCTCAATACACTCCATCCAGAAATGAAAGTCTTATTTAGTAAACAATAATGGCGGAATGGGTAACCATAGACTACTATGGTGTTGTGATGTATGTTGATAAAATGTCGATGTCGATAAAACATGGTGCATTTCTGCTGGCGCTATTCGAGGCAATAGAATATTGTACTTCCGAAGATTAAGTAATAGGTGCTACCTATACTTGAAAATAATATGGATGTAAGGAGGAACTAAACTACTTAAAACATTAAAATGTGTTTATTAGAAACTGCATTTATTTATAAACTTGTAGCAAAGTAGAGTTATACTTTTCTTTCCTAAATAAAAAATTGAAAAATGAAAAATTGTTACAATAAAAATAATAATTATGCATAAAAAAATATGCATAAAAATTATATTTATAATAATATGACTTATTAAAAATTATATAAAGCCTTAATTTACTGACCAGATAATTTCTATTATTTATTTTATTATTTGTTGGCTTCGACAGCACAGATATAATTTTAATTGAATAATTCAAAAGCAAGTTGTCGTTAGTCCAGAAAACTATTCGAAAAGTGTGCACAAATGATCAGTGAGAAATGAAAGTGTGAAATGCCTGAAAGTACTGAAGAAGAAAGTGGTGTAAAATATGAACACTAAAATATTTTTATACATACTGATGCATAAAAATATTTTGAAGTGTTCATCCTGGACTAACGACAACTTGGTTTTGGTTTACTCATTAAAAATTACATCTGTGCTGTCGAAGCCCTCCACGAAACGTATTTCGGCAAACCATCCAAGCTATCTTAATTCTCGCTGTCATCATCATCGCTAGATGAATCATCTGACACAGAAATAATAAATGGCTCTGCTAAGGTGTCAGAGACTAGATGGACTGATAGACGAGGGTCTATCAGTCCATCTAGTCTCATCATTTTATCGTCTTCTTTGATCACGTGATCAATGCAGTTTTTCCATGATGTTGCATCAATTTTAGTCAAACTTTCATCCAATAACTTCTTCACTTCGGTAATGTTTTATTGTTTCTGCCGACGTATGATTTGATGTGTGCCCATATCAATTCTATTGGGCGAGCTTATCTCTGTAAGAGATTTTTTCCAGCAAACCTTGAAAGAGTGTGAAAAGGTGCAATCAATAAGTGATATACGGTTAGTTTAATAAATTACACTTAACATTGACCTTAACACACTTAAGGTAAACACTTACCATTTTTCGAAATTATGAGCATCCATTTCGCTATGGTAGTCGCCTTCTCGGTCAGTTTTTTGGCCCATTTCAAGCCTGCTATCAAGTGACAGTTCCATACAGAGCTGTCATCTTAAAGTAGGTTTCAAAGACGTTTTAAAAAACGCACCCGACTCGCCTTAATAATTGTTAATCACTGTACCTCGACCAGAAATATTAAGACACCCTTGACCGTAATTCTTTATGGATATTGATGAACGCCCAGCCCTAACCATCAAAGACAAGACAGAGTAATGGTAGATGTTAGTTGTAAGTTTGAGGTTACTGCGAATTCGGTTTTCTGCAAAAAAATCTTAGTTATACGGTGAAATGGACGTATTGTTACAAAAATAATGGTATCGCATGTGATTACCCAGATGCTACAATAATTGTCTATTGTATGTGATTACACAGGGAATGCGTATTTTTCTTCTGGTAAGTGGTTTGTTTACATAATAAGACTTTAATTTCTGGATGAGGATTACAGTAGCCGTCGGTATACACCCACCACTTAACCCATTGAAATTGACCTTCAAATCTTTGATTGACTTGCGTTACAACGACCGAAGAAAGCTCCTCACCAAGGAATTTCCATACAAATGTAGTTTGGTGTTAATTTACGAACGACAATTAAACTTTGCCGATACGATTAGAGACCACAAATCGAGTTTCAATCGTGTTTACAACTGAGACTATTCTCAAGGCTATAATTTATTTTGATAAGTTTCTTTTCAATTCTAAGCACGATCAAACCTCCTCGATCAATTTTAAAGTCTAAATGTTTTGGCAAAATTTCACCGCGATCCTGCGTTTAATTATATCGTTAGTAAATAAAAACTAAACTATGTGTATGTAACTATGTAGGTTTGCTGGAAGAAATCTCTTTCAGAGATAAGCCGTCTCGTGATTGCCGTCTATCATGTATATTAGAGTACACTCCAACGTTTCGCCAAACGTTTCGCCGTGAGACACAAATAAATGCAGAATAGTCTGAAATGAATCCATTTAATAATTTTTCGTGTATTTTATTGTCTATCTCACCAATCAGAGCCTCTTTTCTCTGATTGGTTGAAAAATTGGCTCCACAGAAGTCCGGTGGCGCCATCTGGAGCCTCCAGTGCAACTCGATCAAATCCAACTAGGGGACAAGAAGGGACACTAGCCCTCAAGTACTAGTGTCCCAGTTGTTCCTTTCACTCTACGGTCATATTTATGAAAATTAAATACCTTTAAACCCTCCTTAGAGTCAGTTAAAATAGTATATGGTATAGGGAGTAAAGTGACCTCAGGCTGTTGTTTAACTGCCTCAGAGGGGTGTGTTAGAGGAATTGTGGTCTTATAAATAAGACCGTAAGATTTTTCATAGCATATTTCCATGGTTTAGTCACCTACCTACTTGTAAAACCATTATTGTCTGTTGCCAAGATAGAAATAAATAAACTGCACGAGCACGGTATGCTCGAGGCGCTGGTTCGAATCCCGCTTCGGCCCCGATTTGTTTTTTTCTATGTGAAGTTTGTTTATAACGTGTAAAAATTACTCCTGCTATCGCGTCCATTAACAATCAGAATTGTTGTCTGTTGTATTTTTGCGCATGCTCTTTGGCCAACTGACCACCTTACGCAGTTTGTTAACAGATTGTCAGCATATGAAAAATTGGGTAAATAATTGTAAATTTACATCGATAGCATCCACTAACCGTAAAGTTCCCGTGTGTTCCGCTGCAACAAAGTAAACAAATTGATAACGAAATGTTTTCACTGCGGTATGTAGTAGCGATACTTTTATGAGTGGGTATTACCCATATCAGCCTCATAAAAGTCGTACTATGGGAAAATTTATTATTAAAAGCTGCGTTTATGGCCAATGCCTTTAGGAGTTTATACTTATATCCCGCTGTATTAATAAAACTTATACAGCGGAATATAAGTAAACAGCCAGGTGGTATAGATATCAGAAAGATCACAAAGTTTAAGTTAACTTAATTCCGGATTCACTTACTTAAAACCACGAAACCGTAGCTGGATTCTTCCGACAAAAATCAAGTGAATCCGGTTAGGTCATACTCCATCACGGTGGCCAAGTCTGGGTTGGTGGAGGGTTGTAAGACAGTGGCGGGCCTTACTGTCAGAAATCATCAAGCCACGTAAGGCCTCTGACATGGCTTAGGCTTAATGATTGCCATTAAATGACGGCCGGCACCAACGGCTTAAAAAGCCCTCCCAAGCACTGAAGCGATCGGAAAAATGGCTCTAGCGGTAGTCACGGGACGGTCACCCATCCAGCAACGCGACCGCGCCTGTTGACTGAAATTAACTCAAGTGATTGATTCCAATCACTCGGCTCGATAAGGCCACGACCACTTCCCAATTTGCGAGCCAGGATAAAAAACCGGATGATGATTATGATGATGCCGGAAGAGTATAGTATAATTTGCAATAAAATTTTCTTAGTCTTAGTATCAATAAATCATAAATTCTTACTTAAGTTAGTACTCAAACAAAGGATGTCTCGTATTGAAGAAAGTTCATCGATCATGCATAAGTGAATAAAGAAGCCTTACATCTACATTGTCGGAATATCAGTAAAGAGCCTAATATTGTACAGTCGCGTTTGGTTTTATTAAGGGTGCAGACAAAATGCGAAAGCTGACCTAGAATCGACTCTATAGCAGTACCTTTTATCTACTACGCTGTATTTTCTTTCCTTCGCTAACTCTTACAGAAAATATATGGAGAGACTGAGAGATGTAACAATAGTACATTGTTAAGCTAGGGGTGAAAGTTACTTATTAAGTTCAGAGACGGCGTTTTGTTCGAGGGACAAATAAGTCTTTAACTTGAGGTAAAAACTATGCTTTTCATTACGAATATAAAGAATGTATTGACCAAGACTCAAACGGTTTTATTTATAAAATCACGATGCCCTAAATCGCAGTTTAACCACAGTTTACACAAAACGCCTCAAGGAGTGTCTTAGTGAAATCGGGTTATTATAACAAGGTCAGCGCTCAAGTAAGTCGAGTCAAGTGATTGGAATCAGTCACACAAGTTATAAGCAACAATAGGCGCGGTCAGGTGGAGGATGGGCGACCGTCCCGTGACTACCGCTAGTGGCATTTTTCCGAGCGCTTCCGTGCTTCGCAAGGCACGTGAAGCCATTGTTACCGGCTGTCATGTAATGACAGTCGTTAAGCCATGTCAGAGGCCTTATGGGCGGGTTGATAACTTCTGACAGTAAGGCCCGCCACTGTCTTACAATCCTCCACCAACCCGGACTTGGCCCCCGTGGTGGAGTATGGTCCAACCTTCCTACGATGCAGGGACAAACCCGTGCCCCAGCTCAGACCTAGTAAATATACACAAAAAAAAGTAATAATCGGTGAATCCAAACGACTTCACCGAGTATTATTAAATTTACTTGTTATTTTATTATTGTTATTTATTAACACACAAGCAGATTTGACGCTTGTATCACTTTCGGGCACTTATAAAGTGTTTATCAGGTTTGCTTTTAAATTAGTTCACTTATTAATTGAACTGCCTCGTTGGTTTAGCGGAATCACGTCTGATCACCATGCCGGAGGGCTTGGATTCGATTCCCATTGGGGTCGCCATACATTAGAGCGAACGGCCACAGCCTGGGTGTATTTCCATGATTGTGATGTCCTTGCCTGGTTACCAAAGAACATGGTGTCCTAGTTTAAGAAGGGATAAGTAAAAAAGGTATATTTGTTAGGAGCGGATGTAGCCCAGCGGTTAGAACAATGGAATCCGAAGCGAAAACCCGTGTTCGATTGCCAGTGCGGGGATGTACCAATGACTTTGTTTTCTAGGTTATGTACATTTATGAATTCAAAGTAGCAATACCATTCGCGAAGGAAAACATCGTGAGGAAACCTGAGAGTTTGAGGTGTTCAAATACTTCAGCGCTTGAAATTGCCTATCCACGGTGGCTTAAAAGCCCATACACTCTCTCTCTAAGAGAAGGCCCGTGCCCTGCAGTGGAACGTTTATAGGCTTCATAAAAAAAACCAAAGTATTTTACATTTTGCGCAGTTTCAATGACACATATCCTATGTTTCCTCGTACCTCTGGGACACGGACGTGAATTTACATTCGCTCAGTATCAGATAGCTCTTTGTGAAATATTCTGCGTCGTAGCGGAGTCTGAAGGTCAAGGAAAGGTCAAAAGTACTTGAGTTGAAGCCTACAATGGCAGCGTACAATCGAGAGCAAGTCGATTGTATATCTTTACTGGAAAACTGTTGCTTATATATGTATTTAATTGTATAAGTATTTATTTTTAGGTATTTATGTATATTATTATTTAAGTATATGCTGCTTACCTATATGTATTTAATTGTATATGTATTTTTTTTTAGGTATTTAAAGTATGTATAAATTTAGGTATGTATATTATTATTTAAATATTTGTACCTTATATCGTAGGTAATTATTTATAAGTAATCATATTCTCGCACTCTTTTGCTGTTTGTTATCAATATAATTTTCGATTTAACTATTTATGTACATGCACCACGTACCGACTATATTCTTCATGCAATCCACTCCATCCAAAGGTTGTCTGGAAGAGATCGCTCTTAGCGATAAGACCGCCAATTGTATAACATTACTTAGATTTAATAATCATGGTTGTAATATTTTTCTGGTTGTGCAATAAAGTGTTCTCTATCTATCTATCTATCTATCTATCTATCTATCTATCTATCTATCTATCTATCTATCTATCTATCTATCTATCTATCTATCTATCTATCTATCTATCTATCTATCTATCTATCTATCTATCTATCTATCTATCTATCTATCTATCTATCTATCTATCTATCTATCTATCTATCTATCTATCTATCTATCTATCTATCTATCTATCTATCTATCTATCTATCTATCTATCTATCTATCTATCTATCTATCTATCTATCTATCTATCTATCTATCTATCTATCTATCTATCTATCTATCTATCTATCTATCTATCTATCTATCTATCTATCTATCTATCTATCTATCTATCTATCTATCTATCTATCTATCTATCTATCTATCTATCTATCTATCTATCTATCTATCTATCTATCTATCTATCTATCTATCTATCTATCTATCTATCTATCTATCTATCTATCTATCTATCTATCTATCTATCTATCTATCTATCTATCTATCTATCTATCTATCTATCTATCTATCTATCTATCTATCTATCTATCTATCTATCTATCTATCTATCTATCTATCTATCTATCTATCTATCTATCTATCTATCTATCTATCTATCTATCTATCTATCTATCTATCTATCTATCTATCTATCTATCTATCTATCTATCTATCTATCTATCTATCTATCTATCTATCTATCTATCTATCTATCTATCTATCTATCTATCTATCTATCTATCTATCTATCTATCTATCTATCTATCTATCTATCTATCTATCTATCTATCTATCTATCTATCTATCTATCTATCTATCTATCTATCTATCTATCTATCTATCTATCTATCTATCTATCTATCTATCTATCTATCTATCTATCTATCTATCTATCTATCTATCTATCTATCTATCTATCTATCTATCTATCTATCTATCTATCTATCTATCTATCTATCTATCTATCTATCTATCTATCTATCTATCTATCTATCTATCTATCTATCTATCTATCTATCTATCTATCTATCTATCTATCTATCTATCTATCTATCTATCTATCTATCTATCTATCTATCTATCTATCTATCTATCTATCTATCTATCTATCTATCTATCTATCTATCTATCTATCTATCTATCTATCTATCTATCTATCTATCTATCTATCTATCTATCTATCTATCTATCTATCTATCTATCTATCTATCTATCTATCTATCTATCTATCTATCTATCTATCTATCTATCTATCTATCTTTCTTTAGATTATTGTTGCAAAGTCGCACGTAACATAAATGAATAGAGTACACGCGTATAAAGACTCTAGACTGTACAATTACAAGCTACACAATGAAAAATCCTTACATATACAGGCTCTTTATGTATACGTCCCACTGTAAATACAAGCCTTCTTTCACAGACAGAGAGAGAAAGAGAATACAGATGGGCGAATTGAAGTGCTGCGGTAAGCGAACATTTCTGTTAGTGAGCTTTCCTCACGATGTTTCCTTTCCCATTTACCAATATCGATATCAACTCTTGTATGTCCCTACTGTTGGGGCACGGGTCTCTTCCTGCACCGCAGGAAGGTTAGGCCATACTCTACCACGGGGGCCAAGTCCGGGTTGATGGAGGATTGTAAGACAGTGGCGAGCCTTACTGTCAGAGGTTATCACGCTGCCCATAAGGCCTCTGACATGGCTTAACGACTGACATTAAATGACAGCCGGCACCAAAAGCTTAACGTGCCCTACGAAGCACGGAAGCGCTCAAAAAAACTGGACTGTGACCGTATTGTGACTGCCACTAGCGGTAGTCCCAGTACGGTCACTCATCCTGCACCTTACCGCGCCTGTTGTTGCTTAACTCTAGTGATTGATTCCAATCACACGGTTCGACTAGGCCACGAGCGCTTGCTATTTACCAATATGGAGCAGCAATACTATTCGAGCAGTAACATAAAACGCAATATTTACATACAGGCATATACATTGCTTCTGGCCCCAAACCAGGATACGATGTGTCGTAGGAAGTAGAAACAACGACATCACAAACATGTAAACATCCAAGACCTGAGGTTTTTTTTCCCCAGTCGGGGTTCGAACCCGGGACCTCTCGCATGGTAGGCAGATGCGCTACCGCTGTGGCACAGAGGTCGTCAAATATACGAGCTCTTTCGTGCTTCGCAAGACAAGTTAAGCCGTTGGTGCCGGCTGTTATGTAATGGCAGTCGTTAAGTCGGGTGAGAGGCCTTACGGGCGGCTTTATAACTTCTGACAGGCCCGCCACAATCCTCCACCAACCCGGACTTGGTCCCCGTGGTGGAGTATGGCCGAGCCTTCCTGCGATGAGGAAAAAATGCCACTAGCGGTAGTCACGGGATGGTCACGCATCCAGCACCTGACCGCGCCTGTTGTTGCTTAACTCAAGTGATTGGTTTCAATCGGTCGGTTTCACTAGGCCGCAAGCGCTTCGAATAGTAATTTAATGAAACTCGGCACTGCCTGGCTTAGGTCATGCAATAATTCCTATTGTTACTTTAAGTAACTAAGTAAGAAGTTCTTGAAATCATGATATTTTAAACGAATCGTTTGTGTACATCAAGTGAACTTTTACTTGGTACACAGTATAGGGTCGGAGCTTTGTCGAGTTGTCGGTCTACTCGACCTCTGCCCACTTGTTGCTGAGTAACTATACTTATTTCTCTAGCTGTTTACACTTCCGATTGCTCAACTTGGCTACTCAAATTCCAGTAAAAGGTCACTGATGTATTTTGCATATGTACATATTATCTACGACACAGACGTCAAAAAAGAGAACTCACCGTAGCACAAAAGTGGTGTGAAGTGTGTACTAGAACGAAGTTAATGATTGAAACCGGTTATAAGATAAACCGACAGGTTGTTTCAAAAAGTAATCGAGAGCTTTTTATAGCCTTTTATAGCAGCCGGTGGCTAAGAGAACATTAATATAGATTTGTTGAGCTGAAATTTACTTTGTGAGCAAGATATTACGTTTAAAAAGGTAATATAATTAAATTTATATTTTTGGAACGTTAGCTACATTTTTAATCAGTTGTTTTAGGTTGAAGAGGCTCGAGATCTTTTTTCGGTTTTTGCATCAAAATGTTTACTTTAATATTTTATAATATAACTGATACATCAGTTATATTATAAAATCTTTATTTAATCGATGCATTTTCATAAATATCATAAGACTTTTTGATAAAAACAAAAAAGGCACCTAAACATACCAAAAAAAGGTTCCTTTTAAAGTAATTAAAGTAATTGGAAAATACCGGTGCTAAAATTGTAATCGGTTCAGACTAGACGAAGTCTACCTGCGTGTGTGTACACGAGCTACAAACACACTAAGGTACTTTAACTTTTTAATGTGTGCCCGTTACTCTGCGCGCATCTTTGCCAAACAATCATTCATGTATCCTGTGTCAATAGATAATAAAAAATTGCAAAAACAATTTTGGAAAACATAAAAAGTCCCAAGGAATTATCTACCAAACGTAAGTTTTGAGGATTTCTGATTAGTTCTGTTAAATTCTGTTTTATTAACTTTTGTTGACAATCAAAATAGAAAAAAATAAAATTATTTTTTTTTAATTATTATTATTATTGTTTCTTATTGATATGGCAACCAGCCGATGTCGACAAATTCTGCCAAAGTCAAGTCTTGACAATTTAAAAAAAATACTTTAAAAGCGGGGAATTTGGTACCTCGCATTTGTCAGATCAAATTCGCATGTTTTTCGGTTACGCACCTCAAAAGTTACCGCTGTTCCCGCTGTCTGTATTAATTATTATATTAAACATAAGAAATGTATTTAGAAATAAGACCGCCTTTGCTCATAACGAAATTTAATCCAGTTTTTTAGTGCTACGATTTTTGTATTTTGATCAATAAAGTGTAGCAATCAAAGGTAAAATCAAAGTCATTATAAAGTTACTCACAGATTGTTTACAAACAAAATGGATCATCAGAGTGATATGCTAATTTCGGAGAAATTAATTTCGTTACGTCACGCATTTAAATATTACTGACTGAATCTCATAATGAATAAAATTTGTCTCTATTATTTTTTGGCGAAGGAAAATTACAAAAACAACTTACCAAACAGAAATGGTTGCATGTTACACCTACTTACCTACCTATTAGGTAGTATGATGCAATAAAAGGTCCTTATCCAGTAACGCACTTCTGTTTTGATGATGATCTACCTAATACCTAATTTTTAGCCTCTAAATAGGTTTTTAAGATCTAGGAAAGTGTGCAATTTTTGCTCATCTGATAACCCTCAAGCACAAACACATTTATTCTTTGCAGGGTGGTCATTTATAAACTCAGCTGTGAATAAAGAAGAATCCGATTGTATTTCTTTGACGTCCAGTCATCGACGAATAAATAATTGACGACTAGTATGTACTAAAGAAAGGAGCGCATTTGTACGGCAAAGTAAATTTCCCTTGTATTTGTTTGTTCTGCGTGTTTTCTTCTTTTTTTTTGAGAAGCCTAATTAAGCGTATCAAAACCTGATGGCAATCTCCGGTTTGGGTTAGCAATTAGTATGGAATTTTACAGTCAAACAGGATTGATATCAACCCCTTGTATGTCCTCACTGCTGTGGGTCCCTTCTGCATGCAGGAACGGTTAGGCCATACTCCACCACGAGGGTCAAGTCCGGGTTGGTGGAGGATTGTGAAACAGTGCGGGCCTTACTGTCAGAAGTTATCAAGCCCCAAGTTTTAATGCCTCTGAATTGGCTTAACTACTGCCAATACAAGACCAACTCCACGTGAAGCACGGAAGCGCTCGGAAGAAATGTCACTAGCGGTAGTAACGCGATGGTCACCCATCCAGCACCTGACCGCGCCTGTTGTTGCTTAACCCTACTTCGATTGATTCCAATCACTCGGCTCCACTAGGCTCCGAGCGCTTGGCTTCAGGCAAACATAAACGACAGCGAACAGGATTTATTGAGCGACATATAGGAGCAGATCATTCCTCACTGAACGCTGACTCCCTAGGGCATCTCGGCGCTGCCCCAGGAGCATCGAGAATCGGTATGCTCACGTCACCGGCACTTTTTTCTATTCTATTATATCTTTGAAGTTTTCTTCGTATAAAATAATCTGAAACTAAACTCTGATCTTTTATTCCGTAGAATTCTTACATTTTATAAGTGTTGCTATTAAATGACTCTGTTGGGTGCAAGTTATTATTATTATTATAAAAGCTCTCCACCGAAAAAGGGAAATATTTGGCCCACTTTAGCGTAATAAGAAATAAAATGCTAGATATTAGGTACTTTATGTTTTACTTAAAAATATCAAGAAATTATAGCTGTCAGAATTCTACGGAATAAAAAATTTAAGTTAAAGTTTAAAGTTTAAAAACAAATCCACAAATAAAATACCACAACTTAATGGGAATCGCAGTGTAAAAACGGTACCCCTTGTCCAGTTTCCACATTGGGCCATTCTTTCAGAGGGTTAAGGGTTGAATTTGCCTTTGATTTGAAATTTTATGTTATTATTTAATTAGTAGCAGTAACAGATCACAGTTTCGTTAATTAACTAACGAAACTGTGATCTGTTAGCTTAATGAACTGTAGGTGAGAAGAGGTACCTACACCTAACAGATGTAAACTAGACAGACAACAACAGTTTACACACAAATAGTAAATTAAAATAAATAAATAGGTTTTTAAATTAAAATAGTTTCATGTTATAATTACCGTCTAATTTATTGATTAATTTAAATTTTGATATTTCGACGCCATTTGACGCACCTAGGATATTGAATATTATGTCTATAATTATGTAGGCAACAAAGTTTCAGAAACATCGTGTCGTTGTAGTATTTACACAAAAATGTAATTAGCGCCTGCGGGATAAAGTAAAATTTGGCGAGATCTCAGTAAAATAAACGGACGGTCATGTCTGAGCCCTAATTAATTAGGCCCAATCAGCAGCGTCCCTTCAAGATAAGGGCTGTTCATACGAAAACCCGAATGGTACCTACCTATTGACTCAAAAATGCTTTGATAGCTTCTTTGGTCTAAATAGGCTGGCGTCACGCGTCAGTCTTATACATTTTCCCCAGCTTACGTTCCAAAACATATTTTGACAAAAGAACCTATAAAAGCATTTTTGAGCCCATGAAAGAACTGGGTTGTGATCGGATTATGAGAACGATGATACTCTGACAGATAAGTCCAAATCATGACAGCATTCACGGTCATGGGTACCATTTACATGATTGAGAGATTGATATTACACTTTTGCGTTCTGTAGAAGAAGATTTTCATGAAAAATGAATTTTCATGAAAATCATGATGAAAAATTATCTATCTAATCAGCCTTAACAAACTCCACTGTTGGGCATAGGTCTTTCCTCATTCACGCTAACTCATCCGGTTCTTTGCTAGTTCCTTCTAATGATTCCCAGCCGCTTTCACAACACCTTAAAAACTAGCCGTTGGAACCGACTCAAGCGACTCCGGACCCAAGTAGGTCGCTGCAGACCAAACCTAAGCGGTTGGGGTTATATTGCACCAACGGCGGAGCAATGTGATTGTGGAGCCTCACCGCAATCTATGGTGCACCTGCTCCAATGCCCATTGTGCCCTCACACCTGCACTCTTGAGGATGTTACCGAGGCCAACGCTGCTGCAATTGCAGTGGCCAACTATTGGGCAGGAAAAAAATAAACTGGCCGAATCGCTGACACGAAAAAAAGAAGAAGAAGAAGAAGTCGTCGGAAAACCTAGACACCTCACGGAGTGCGTAGGTACATCACGGGTTTTAAGTGATATTGCCGATAGGAGAAATTAAACTACTTATACCCACTCAGTAATGTATAAGTAGGTCAGAATATTTCCAATCTACTTAAATATTGAGGATTCAAATAGCAATCCATGTTATTTGCTCGGGAGCAGAACTCTGCGAACCAGCCCTCCGGACGCGCCTAATTGAAAAAGTTGCTAACTTTTTCCATCAAACAATTGTCTCTTCAATTCAGTCGATGTCGTGATTTTTTCACAAATTAATTGCTGTTTAGAGACATCTCGGCAGACAAAGGGATGCGCAAATTCTTGTGGAAATAACAAAGTGCTTCGCGTGCCAATATTAGATTGTGAGCTTTTAACTGGCACCAGCTTTTACATGGGAGAATAATATACGGTAATTTGTATAACCTTTCCTTTTAAAATTAGATTAAGAGGGACTAAAAAGTAGGCCGAAGCTACCTGGGCCTGATAAAAGGTGCTTAATTTTAATTAGGTAGATAGAAGGTACCTTCTTGTTATTTTCAGGAGAAAAGTTGCGTCCGCTTAAAAAATCTTTTAACAAAAATATTTCCGAATTTTATTTTACTAGATAGCAACAAAAGTAGGTCGCGCTGTTTTCATAAAATTTTACTGTTAATTAATATTTTGTTTATTTCTGAGGGCATGGAGAGTAACAAACTTAAATTGGGTCATTTCTCTTTTCTGGTAAATTTTATAACAATGTTTACAATAAGCAAATATTACAGTTACTTACGGTCGTATTGACATGTACCATACAATACCCGATTTAAGCACATTAGAACCCCACTTGGCACATTTATTAGATAAAACACAATCACCCTGCTCCTGTGCTACGTTAATCAGGCAAGTGCATCATGAACATAGTAATATATCCACACTGAGATCATTTGCACCTTCCAGTGGGAATCAAAATCAAAAGTATCATAGAAACATTATACAGTAACACTCACACAATCTCTCACATACGCACATTATAAATATATCACACTAATATTATAAAGGCAAAAGTTTGTGAGTGCGTATGTTTGTTACTTTTTCACGTCTAAACGGCTGAAGCGAGTTTAATAAAATTTGGTATGGAGTTAGCTGAGACCTGGATTAACACATAGGCTACGTTTTGCTGTGGGAAAATATATTATTCCCATGGGAAAATCGATAAACTGTAGGTAATAGCGCGGGGCACAGATAGTTTTGATAAAACGAGAAGGCCTGTCCCTGCAGTGGGAAATATATAGGCTACCTACGTAAAAAAACAAATTTTGGATGAATGATTAATAAATTTCAAACATCAATCCAAACTTCAAGATTACGATATAAATTTGAAATATAAAATTTTTGAAATACAATAAATCTCAGACTCTTCAAAACAGATTTATTTCTTACATTTCAAATCTGCATTACAATCATACTCGTACCTTTGCCATGACTTTGATAAGCCGCGGTTAACAACGCGGGGTACAGCTAGTTTTTGAAATAAATTCCTCAGCCTCAGTTAAGAATCCTTATAGTGTACAATACCGATTCTTAACTTGACCAACGAAACAGACTACTGTTCTAAAAACTCATACTAAGGTGCAGCGGAAAAAACACATTTTAATCCCTTCGGCCACCATCGTAACCGATCTTTCGTACTGGTTACGGAGGAGGAAAAAAATTCTTTAAACGATACCACTTTCGAAAGCATCGTTATTTTTTCTCCTGTTATTCGGTCATCATCATGTTTGATGTTTCGTAACTAAGTATGTAAGAAGATTACCTACATTTTCTTTGTATGTTTCCTTGTCTTGTATTTTCAATATACGCCCCAATCTCCGCAGGGGAATAAAGGGTTTGAAGAAACATTATAAGAGAAGCAAAGAATACTATAAAGACTTCCAATACATTTAAGCAACCAACACTTCAATTACTATCAACTTAAACCAAGCAAGCAATAAAACAATAAAGTTTTCGATTACAACGATTTTTTTTTTGTAAAAACACGAGTCCTTAAATCTCTCCTCAGAGGCAGTTTTAACACTCCATGGTAAAGGGAAAAACATAACCTCAGACTATTCAAACTGCCTCTGAGGAGTATCAATTTCCTTATTTCCTCCCTCGAAACCACGGTTACGTAGGTATGAGGAAACATAATGCTTTGTTCGAAACGGGTATCGTACAAAGAAATTGTCACCTCCTCACTAACCAGTTACGATTACATAAGGTCGGTTACGATTTCGATTGAAGAGATCTTAATCAGGTTATTTCGGCCCAAGAAACCACTGTACCAAGCGTCCAGGTCCCCCTTATACATCCGCCCCCAACTTTACTTACCAACCTAGGTGTGTCAATAGGATTCCTACAACGTTTATAATACTTACATCAGTAGCACATAAGTGCATATGTGGTATAAGGCTGGATCATTAGCAACCATTGTTGAAAGCTTTGTGGTAACGACGGCTATAGTTCTGAAGCAATCAACCATTCCACCTCAAGCTGCCAAGATTGTGTGTTGTTAGCTACAACTAAGCTCGATTAGGTAACCCATCATTAGAGACCATCCGGAGTATTAAGCCCAACCTCCTTTTGTATACTATATACTGTAGTAACCGCGAACAGTTGTATCTGAATTTTCCTTTCGGTACCTACGAGTCAAGATCGTAATCGCAACGTGGGCCGTTGAAAGTGAGTACAGTTGACATCAAATCAACCGCAACATGCGTGAAATTTAATCAGTTACATTAAGGGCTGCTTTGCAATGAAATGTAATGTTGACCTGGCTGTGGGCTGTACGTATTAGGGTTGAAATAACGAGAGTAGCTAAGTACCCATTTTTCGACGTGAAGTACCTCTGACTGTAGACAACAGCTGGGCTTTTCCCGCTGCAGATAAACAGATAAAAATTTAGGCGAAAACTCATGAATTTTGTATTTTTTTGCATACCTTACCACTGACCTTTCCGTTGAACTCGGGCGCAGTAATTTTATTTACGCCGGTGGCTAATCCGCAGCGGTGGGATTAGACTGATTTATTTGAAAGCCTGTAAGTAGGTGTCATAAATCCAACGAGTTTTTTTATTAAAGAATCGAAACAACGAAATTGTGTTTTTGTCAATATCCGAAGGATAAATTCAACGCACGCCGCGTCCCCAAGCGAGGAACTAAGGCTCTGTGTACACAAGCTTTCGTGTGACGCTCTCGAATTGCAATGAGCCCGTCTCACGTAAGAATCATAAATCCGGTGTGTCGGTATGTGCGGCTGCACTGCAATGGGCTATTAGCGGAAATCCCTTATCGCCGCGAGCACGCTTTTAACTCTGTTCTATTGTTTTGTTTTTAATTTTCCGGCGTCCGTAACACAAAAGAAAAAATTGGAACCTTTACAGTAGCACTTTTTAGTCCACCCGCTCTGTCGAGCGAAACCCTTTTATTCAGGAACGAATAAAGCGATAAAGTTGAAATTAATATCAAATACTACGGTAGCTTGAAGGTGTAAGATATTCAAGCTTCTAAAGCTCTAAGAAATAAGCGCAAAATTATTTTATTTATAATTAAAAAATTTTTTTTTTCGCAATGAAACTGACTATCGAAACCTATATAGACCTCCGTAGACCTAGAATTATGTTTGGCAAGAAGCACTGTGCATTTGTGCTGTAGAACAGTGCATTGAATATTACATTATCGATACAATTAATCGAGTTGTATAAGAAGTACGGCCGACAAAAGGACGGCGCAACATAACTGATTAGAGAGCACTTGTATGTGCAAAGTTTGACTTCACCCATATGTGCAAATGTTGGTTCTACGACAAAAAGTTTGTAGTCATTCAGTCGAAACCCTTAGCGCGAGAAATCTCCTTACGCTTGTCCGGTTTTATTTGCTGGAACCTGAAACACAAGAACAATGGAGCTCTCTCTCCTCTTCACAGTCAGTGAAAGTTTTACAACAAGCTTTTACCTCTTAACGCACGCGTGGTAATTGCGATTATCGAACAAAGGAGACTTGTCGTGTACTATAATGTGCTCGGTGCCCTTATGAAAATTACAGAGCTCACGTCTCTGGTCCGTATAATATAGGTTTTAATGCTAGTATTACCCAAAAGGGTAAAGTTTTGTTATGGCAACCTTATTGTCTTAACGTTATTGGCGGCAAACAGCATGTGCCACAAAGTTTAGCTATATATGCTTATTTTAATGGTTACAAAGACTTACATTCTTGTGCTTATATTATTCTAGAAGAAAAACATAACAAAAACGTAATTTTATGTGACTACTACCATAACTAGACTATCTAGTAGCCTGTATTTATGGTAAGTAGGTCCGTGCCTCTAGCAAAAGGCGGAAGACAGTGGGTGGTGATGTCATGTTTATCAAACAATATTGAATCTAGTAGAACATGTGAGGCAAAATATACTAATATCTAACATGCGGCATGCAATTTATGTGTGTCTGTGTATGTGTGTGTGTGTGTGTGTGTGTGTGTGTGTCTGTGCATGTGTGTGTGTCTGTGTTTGTGTGTGAGTTTTTGTGTGATTGAAGGGGGATATGTGTGTTTTAACGGTTTAATAATAATCTGCAATTTTTGAAACTATTAAACTCTGTTTCGTGAATACTTATGTACATATAACACATACATAGATATAACATACTTTTTCTTTCTTTTATGTCAGTTTACGATTTTTCTGCATTTGTGATGGCCTTGTGTGATAGTTAATCGTTATCAACCCTTGTATGTCCCCACTGCTGGGGCACGGGTCTCTTCCTACATCGCAGGAAGGTTAGGCCATACTCCACCACGGGGGCCAAGTCCGGGTTGGTGGAGGATTGTAAGACAGTGGCGGGCCTTACTGTCAGAAGTTATCAAGCCACCCATAAGGCCTTTGACATGGCTTAACGACTGCCATTATATGACAGCCGGCACCAACGGCTTAACGTGCCTTGCGAAGCACGGAAGCGCTCGGAAAAATGCCACTAGCGGTAGTCACGGGACGCTCACCCATCCCGTACCTGACCGCGCCTGTTGTTGCTTAACCACGTGATTGATTCCAATCACTCGGTTCGCCTAGGCCACGAGCGCTTCGAGTGATAGTTAATATTGAAATAATATTGATATTTAGAATCAACCGTCTTTTAGTATGTAGAACAATGAACTAGGTGTAACCGCGACTCTCATGGAATTCATAGTACAAAAGTGGTTGTAAATCAAAAAGAACGCATTTTTCAGGAACCGCGTAATTTAAAAATTACCCTGTATAACTGTTAGAACGAAATGCTTAGGCCAAGCTACAATTCTGTGTAATTGTGTCACATGTTCTCTGTTTCATACAGCCTACGCTTTTTTACATCCACGTAACTTTATAAATTAGAAAAGAACGTCTTATACACCCGTGTTATGCGAGGCCTCTCATATGGGTGATCGGGGACATGGTCATAGCCCAATTCTTAATTATTGGGCACACATCAATGTCAATCCTAACAACAATATCAAGCTTGACCAACACTAAGTTAAGTTTAAAATTTTATTTTACTCTATGAAATTGCCATGGCTTTTCTTTCTGTTTAGAAATTTAAGTGAGTTTTAAATACATATTTTCAATTTCATTTACATACTGTAGCCCAATAGCCATATCGAACTCCGGGTTCTTATAAAGAACTCTTAGCGGAGTGTTCTTAAGCGACACTGGCCTAAGGCCATCTGTAATGTCAATAAATAAAGTTAAGTAGTGACATTTGACATCCCAAATATTTTTAATTATTTTATTTGAATCTATTTTACTTACAACGCAACTTACATTTCAATTACTATATTTCACCTTGACATTGTATAAGATTAACAACGCAGATTTTGCACTTGACAGATTTGATATTGGAATTCAAAATGGTATTTTGAGATTTCAATTATATAAATAAACTTTAATAACATATTTGCATGTTAGAACATACCTAACAGAATGTGAGCTCATATATAATAACATGTCATCATAGTGAACCACGTTTTAAGCAAATCAATTTTATTTTATTTTAATCTTTTGTGGATACCAATCGGCCAGTAAATGGGGATAGATCGGGCGTGCGCACGAAGGGTTAGTACTGAATTGCTATTAAAAGAAAGACAAGGCCAACACCAGCAAATATGAGAAGGCTCCTTCCAAACGGTCTAGAAACTAGCACATAACTTGACTAGCATCAATGAACTGGCTCTGAAAAGAAAAAGAATTTGACCCCAAGTTATTTGAAGCAGTAATGGATTCTAACAAGAAGATGTTTTGACAGTTAAAGATCAATTACACTTATATATCTTCTTCTTCTTCTTCAGGCTATATTAGTCCACTGCTGGACATAGCCCTCTCCTACACTTATATATATACCGCTCTGAGAAGAAGAATTTGATGACCCCAAGTTATTTGAAGCAGTAATGGATTTTAATAAGATGTTTTGACAGTTAAAGATCAATTATACTTATATATCTTCTTCTTCTTCAGGCTATATTAGTCCACTGCTGGACATAGCCCTCCTCTACACTTATATACTAATCATGAAAAAATACTACAGCCTTATTTTGTGTCTAGAATTTTTTCACAAAACTTGATTGACTAAGTGATAGGCACTCGAGGCCTAAGTGATGGTTACCAAGGATTTATATTTATGGGCTGGCAAGCCCTTTTCAATGGCATATTTCACTTGGATGTCTTATATCAAATAATTAATTTTTACCTTATTTATTTTGAATATGTACTAGCTTAAATTGGTCTCATCTTAGAATCTTATGACGTAGGGTCATCAACAGCCGGCCCAAGGCCTATCAGCATCATTCTACTCGCTGTGGCTGAGGTTAGCTTCTAAGTTTTCGAAATTATTGTCCTCGAAGTTTTGACAAATTATCTTTAAGTACTTTACTTTGTTGATTTCCTCGTTTTGGGGGTTCCGTTCCTCAAAAGGAAAAAAGGAAGATTCCGACAGATTTTTTTCAACCACTCACTGCGAGTCTGTAATTCTACGGCTGTTGTGAACAAAAGGAGCTTTCCAAAAGCCTCGTGAGAAAGAAAAGAAGCGATTTAACGAAAGTACCGATGTAATGCTCAGAGAAAAAAAAACTGCCGCGGGAGATCGTCGCAATTTCGGGACAAGCATTGATGACTGAGAAAGGGTCTTTAGCGGATTTAGCCGTGCTAAGTTTTCAAAGGCTTCTTTTATTACTTGCGTTAATAGAGGGTTCCACAAATTCCCCAATCAGGCTTTAGGATTAACATAAATTGGAGCGCTAACCCGCAGGTCCCCCGTCGCCGTGTAGATTTAAAGTGGCATTTTGTATCACTAATAGATTAAATAGAGCTCAGGCAAGTTTGCTCGGCTCGTAATAGAGGGGATTACCTACACCACTATGAATTAGGCTAGCTTCGAAACTTCAGACATTTATGTGACTGTTTGTTCTGTGATATACTTAGGTTTTTTATGAGCTTCCATCACTTATTTAAGATTATAAGTATTAACTGTCTGTTTTGTTGCTGTCTGTTTTTTAAACTACGTACGGGTTCTAAGCTACAGATAGATTTGTCTAGTAAATCTTATAACGTTGTTGCAGAGAATAAAATATATAGAAACCGATCAAAACACCACTCAAATCGAAATCAAAACAAACACAGAAATAATTTAAACAATTATAACGACCTTTAAATGAAATTAAATTAAATTCAAAGTAGGTGCATACACGTAGGTATAGTAGAAGTATAAATTTGGAGGCGGTATCAAGTTAGGTACATGTCCAGTAAATACATTTTGGGCACCGTCTCCAAAACAGATTTCTACAATACATACATGTAGAGTTTAAAGGTCATATGCGACTAAATTATTTATGTGTTTTAGTGTAGTAGTGTACACATTGAAGTCGGTCTCTATTTTTGATTAAAAAAATTTTTTTCACGATTTTTATGAATATCGCTAACGACCCTAAAACATCATTTTAGAAGAGCAAATGCATGAGTTTCTAATAAACCGAAATTGCTTCGTGACTTTGATTTCTCCAGCATCCCGTTATCAAATCTTGATTTCAAGACTACGAAACCACCTGTGAAATCTACTCTTTCCAACATAAAAATCGATGCCGTGGGCTCTGCGAGTAATCGGGTAGCATACAAAAAAAAATCCAACGAATTGAGAACGTCCTCCTTTTTTGAAGTCGGTTAAAATACATTTTCATAGATTTCAAAAATAAATTTTAACATCAAGTTGAAAGCAGAGTCTACATTATGACAGTTAGGTGTACAATTAATTTTTAACTCAGCCCGCACTATATCAGCATTTTATTATACAAAAACCTACAGTCAGCAAAAGTTTAGGTTGCCCTTGAATTGCTTGGCGCATATTGTATTTAGAATAAGATGCGGTCAAGATCCAGTCGGACTTCGGAGGGTTCTGTATATGTAATATCTTGCTGAGCGAAAATATTTCACCTTCATTCAATTCGGACCCTTAACAGGATTGACTCGTTTTATTATTTTTGTACTAGTGAGAACCCGCTATAAGCATAGTAAATTAGATTTTTTTTATGAATTTGAACAAAGCCGACTTAATCGTCGTAAATCGCCGAGAGGTTATATTCGATAGTTTTACGTAAACTGAATATACTAACTAGAAGTGTAATTATACTATTTTTATTTTCAATGCACTAACCCGTGCTAAGTACAATTTTAAAAACCTATTTAGAGGCTAATCTATACCTATAAAATTCAAAGTCCTGACTGACAGACTGACTGACTGACTCACTCATCAACGCCTAGCCCAAGCCGTTGGACCTAGGAAGCTGAAATTTTGCACAGAGGGTCTATATATAATGTAGGCAAGGAATAAGAACGGATTTTTTGAAATTCAATCCCTAAGGGGGCGAAAAGGGATGCTAAAATTTGTATGGGAAGTAAAAAAAATGTTGTCTTTTTTTCTTGAAACTTAAAATCAACACTCTTCAACACAATTGATTGAACACGGGTTTCACCGGTTTTTCAAAATTTAACCCTTAAGGGAGTGAAAGGGGTTGCAAAGTTTTTTTCATTGAATCTTTTCAAAAATTGGACCTAGGAAGCTGAAATTTTGCACAGAGGGTCTATATGTAATGTAGGCGAGAAATAAGACCGGATTTTTTTAAATTCAACCCCTTAGGGGGCAAAAAGGGTTGCCAAAATTTGTATGGAAGGTATAAAGAATGTTGTTCAATTTCTTGAAACTTAAAATTCTCTTCAACACAATTAAATGAACACGTGTTTCGTAGTTTTTTCTAAATTGAACCCTTAAGGGAGTGAACGGGGTTGCAAAATGTTGTTCTCCTGACTGACTCACTCATGAACGCCCCGCCCAAGCCCTTGGACCTAGGGCTTGGGCGCTGAAATTTTGCACAGGGGTTCTGTATATAATGTAGGTAAGGAATAAAATAAGGTTGTTTGAAATTCAACCCCTAAGAGGGCGAAAAGAGGTGCCGAAATTTGTATTAAGAGTGTAAAGAATGTTGTCTAATTTTCTTGAAACTTAAAGTAAATATTTTTCAAGACAATTGATTGAACACGTTTCCGCCGTTTTTTCTAAATTTAACCCTTACGGCGTTGCAAAATTTTGTTCCTTGAATCTTTTCCAAAATTGAATTTCTTTTTTCTTAATTTGTGCAAACGCCACTAGATGGCGGCCAGTTCAGTCTACATTACGGTATGGTTGTGTTTAACTTCACTCCATATATAGACTGACCGTAAAAATAGTTGGTTTTCATCATAAAAGCCATTCAGGCAGGTAATATCGTTAGCAATTCGTTGGTTCTCGGTGCTTGCTTTTACTTGACTGTGTATTCTTGGATGTTGTTGGGCAATATTACCTTTTGCAGTCGTCGTAGAAGCCATTCTATATTGGCATTGGCAAAATATTACTCTTCGTTGATTCACGGGGTTTTTATTTCTTGGTTGTTGAGTGGAACCTTTGATATTTACTTATTGTTTGTTATCCCTCACATAAAATGATAAATGAGTTATTAAAAATCTATGGTGCCCCACACCGTGTTCCTATTATCGGAGACGGAGCCTGTCTGTTTCGGGCCATATCATATCTGCCATATCATAACACACAGGTGATGGCTAGGGAGGTACGTGAGCAAATCGTTAGCCATGTTGTAGCCAACTGGGAAGAGTTCTCTATTATGTCTCATACACGGATGTAATCCGTGGTCTCATAATAGAAAACTCTTCCCAGAACTCTTCATTAGTCTGTGGATTAGTACATATGGATGATGCAGTACACTATCCCGTGAAGTTCCTAAATACCCTGAACCCACCTGGTCTACAGCCTCACACACTTATTCTTAAAGTGGTTGCACGTGAAAGCTTTAAATATATTACATAAAAACGTAATAAAGGCCATTGTATTTACTAGCTGTGCTAGAGGTGAATCGATATATATAGGTACCCCTTATATCACTAATGCCATCGGAGTGCCCATTCGAATTTAAAAGGCTGCAATTCCCCCTTAAAGTCTGTTTTGCAATGATTGTAAATAAGTCGCATTGACAGTCACTTAAAATAGCAGGAATCGATCTTAGAGGAGACTGCTTTTCGCACGGCCAGTTTTACGTTGACTGCTCGAGAGTGAGCTCCCCTAGCAGCCTGGTCATGTTAGCAGCCGAGGGAAGAACATCTAATGTGGTATATAAAGAAGTACTATGAGTACTTATAACTTTTGATTTTATTAATTAATCTTACGATAAGAATATTCTTTAATATACACAACATATTTACATAGGTATCTGCATAGTACCATTCTCGGCACTATTGCTAAAAGCAATTTCTTACAGACAACCTCAATCAAATTATTTTATATGACATCATTTCATGGAGTTCCCTCTGCGACGCTGATATGATAAATGATGCTTAAAACAATTACCGAAATGAATGAAATGAATGGACACGGAATGGAAATTCTTCTATGTACCTGGGGGCCGATTCTCGCCCATGCGAATTGAAAGCGGAGACGCGAAATATTGGAAGGCTTAGACATTTGTCGCATAAAAATAAGATAACTCGACTGAGACATTAGACATTCATTTTCTCATTCGAATTCAATCTAGAATGGCGTTCAGAATACAGATTTTGGCTCGACTTTTCACGTAGAATTCCAAGTCATAAGCCTTAGAGTCGTATACGACTTATTTGCTAATGAAGTGAGAATTGGCTCCCTGGTCGTGATTTAGCCGAGATCCGGCATTTGAGCCGGATACCGGGTGCAACATCAAAAACAAAATCGGCCAATCTCCACTCGGACTCAGGCACGTAGGGTTCCGTAATCTGTGCAACATTGGATCGAGAACAAAACAAGCCAAGTGAGAGTTACGTACAAATTTGTAGGTATATAGGCACTTAAGTATTATAAATGGTTTAACAATCGAATCTCGCAGTTTTTCCCGAAGTTCGAAGACAATTTTTTTATGATTTTATTACAAATGTATAGTTTCTGATTTTTTCCTGTATTTATAATATAAGACTTACTTGAATTTACTTGCTCAATTTTATAGCTTTAGGTCAACGGGACGTACCCGTTGAGTTTAGATTGTCTTGATACACGCTTTTTTGCGGCTTAAACACCCGTAACATGTTTTTGTGTTACTTAGAAGTTTGATTTTTTTCACAACTCAGTACCTTTGCTGTAAAGAAACCCCCCTCACGTAATGTTTTTTTTAATTTCTTCATTTATTTTTGAAGTGAAATACAACTTTAATAAATATTTTGTGAATATTTCAGGAATCTACCTGTTGCCGTTATTACTATCAAGCAAAAACAAGACAAAAATATCATGACTGTTGTAAGGGGTAAATATCCTTCAACATTTATTTTATTCTGCTTTTAGTATTTGCTGTTTTATCGACTACAGAAATATATTATCTTTAGAAATTTCAACTGTCTGACACGATTCAAGAGATACAGTCTGGTGACAGACAGTGTATACTTAGTGATAAGGTCCTGTTATTTACCATTTGGGTACGGAACCCTAAAATAGGTATTAAGGAAAATTTTATTGCTATATTTTGCTCATAAGGTAACACTTAATTACGCCACATGCGTATTATAATATTGTTATGCTGGAATACCACGGTATTTTGAAAAGTAACACACTCTAACTGACGTGTTTTATACTATTTTTAAATAGGCCTCTACATAGGTGTTTAAAAATTGACGTGTTTTATTAGTGAATTTGCATTTTAAAATGCTTAACCTCGTCTTACTTATTGCAAAGTTTACTATCTGTTTTAAACGTTAACTGACTGCAAATACAAAGGTAGACTACCGTAGTTTACTTTCAATAGGGTAATTTTCATAATAACGTGATTTAAATAACTACTTGGGTATTGTATCATATTGTTATCAAAATAATGTTATACCTGTCAGCCTAGCCAATCATGAAGGAATATCTAAAGGAGACACAAAACTTTATGAAACGCAAGGAACCGACATCAATGACCCAGACCAATTCCGACTGCTCGCTACGAAGTTCCATTTGTTATCTATCTCCGCGAAATGTTCGATTGTTCAATACGCCCGATGAAACTAACTTTTCTTAACTGTACGTGGTAATCTCTCTTAACTTTACGTGGTCATTTTGTATGAAAATTAAAAATAGTTATATTTTAATGTAATTTAAAATAGATATTTCTATCGTCGTCGTCGTCGTCAGGCTACACTAGTCCACTGCTCGACATAGCCCTCCCCTAATGAGCGCCATAGCGCCCTGTCTTCAACTTCCCGCATCCAGCATCTGCCGGCAGTTTTTCGCAGGCAGATTTCTATGTATATAACGATGTATATAGAAACCTCTATTTTAAAGTACACACAACTTTCCGTCATATGGTTGTCTGGAAGAAATTTCTTTTAGCAATAAGGCCGCCAATTGTATTTTGTATCTTTACATGTTTTATAATATGTGCTATGGTACATTAAAGAATATTCTTATCTTATTTTCAAACAAAATGTAGAGGTTTCTATGTACGTATATTATATCATTGAGGTTTATGTGATTTTAATATTAAATGGTCTCCTATATAATTGAGAAAGTGATTGAAGAGTAAAATATAAACAAATCTCTACTTTTCACTTTAACAAATATTCTGTTAACTCCAAGGTTAATAGTTGGCGACCGAACTCGGATCCTCTGTAACTTATACCACGGAGTTATCACGACGTTAGACTTTGGCGAAATTAAATAACACAGTTTAGTGTCACTTTTTCTTGTCAAAGTTTACAAAGCGCAATTAAACATAGAATTTTTATTTTTTTGCAAATCATCTATTTTAGAGCTCTTTATTAATTTATAGCGACAGTCATTATATTACAGAGGTATTGGCCTTTTTGCATCTACTTAAAGAGATGATTTATACAGCGTCCAGTAGTATCTTCACGGGTGAAGGGACCACTCCGACGCTGTAGTGCCTGGGACATGGTTTTATAGATGGTGTAGGCTTGCCCAGCACCTATACCATCCTGACAGCTTAGTCGGCCTAGCCCACAGGAAAGACTAGTCAATACGTGCGGAGCCAACCAAGCCGCGGGTTTCCTCACGATGTTTTCCTTCACCGTTAGCGTGTGGTATTGCGACTACAAATTCACAAATGTACGTAACTTTGAAATTAAACAAAGTCATTGGTACATGCCCTCACTCGGGATCGAACCTGGGGCTCTCGCTTGCCAGTCCATGGTTCTACCCACTGAGCTACCACCGCTTCCAGAAGAAATATTATATTACAGAAATATTATATTTTATATTACAGAAGTTTGTATTATAATAGGGCCTGGGGCATACAGAAAGAAAGAGGGACGAGAGCCATCAATATTTTTTAGTGTAGCCAATTTATCGTTTTACAAAGAAAATTATTACATTATTATTATTTTAATTCTTTATTGCACTAATTACATGAGTAAATGTAAAAGGGCGTGCTTAGTGCAAGAAGCATTCTCTTCCAGAAAACCTTTATTGTTGAAGAGACTGGCATAGGGTAGTACAGGGAAAGAAGGTGAAATACAACAATAAACTCACATAAACATAGGGCTTTGTGCCACGATAGTGGAGGTAGAGATGGCTGCCATACTTAAAAAGATTTAAATTGAGAGCGCCAAACTTGGTCTAAAAATTAACCATTGGAAAACCAAAATAATGGTTGTAGACAGAGCACAACTCCTACCGCAAACAGACGCTCAAAGTCAACTAATTGGTTTACCTCGGTTCTCCGGTGACTGATGATGGCAGCTGTACAGAGGAGATTCGCCGCAGGGCTGTTATGGCCAAGAGCACCATGACGAATTTGGACAAGATCTGGAGGAACCGTAGCATTCGTCAGCAAACTAAGGTGCGGCTGCTGGTTCGGTACTGGTGTTCTCCATTTTCACTTACGGTGCCGAGACATGGTGCGTTAGAAGCCGCGACTGTAGCCGAATCGATGCATTCGAGATGTGGTGTTGGAGGAAAATGCTTATAATCCCGTGGACAGCCTTCAGAACCAATATTTTTTTAACGAACTCGGAATAACGAAGCGACTGTCGTCAGTCTGACACCAGGGGTCCCTTAGCTTTTTTGGGTATATTATGCAGTCACGATGTCGTAGCTTAGAGTAGCAGATCGTTTTGGGCCAGTTAGAGGGCAGACAAGCGAGAGGCAGAACACCAATGAGCTGGTCCGATGCCATAAAGAAGGCAGCTTGGGGATCCAATCAGCACGCATCCCACTGCGCATATGACCGCGACAAATGGAGAACTATTGTATATGGTCACGATCCTCAGAATTGAGGGACCGATTAAAAAGAAGAAAGAAGAAACATAGGGAGATACATTAACTTAGACGTACAGGGGCAAGGGGGTGCTGAATAATAAAAATTATGATAAACCTACACAAACGATAATACATAGATAAATAAATTAAGAGATATAATAATCATACGTACATACACATTGAACATAATAACTTTACTTTCATACTCAATGATACGGGCTTAACTTCTGGTTTATCCGATGCTGGATGGATGTGTAAGGCCTGGCCAAACCAAGGCGTCCAGGTCGCGTCCGCGGTGGAGTGCGCGGTGGCGATAACTACGCGTGCAAAAGTTGTTCACACTGTCGCGTTTGTTCTTGCGTTCACCAGGCTGGAGTCACGTCATTAACTACAATGCTCTCTGATACAGAAACTGAAATTAAAGAAGTTTTACTTTTGGCTGCTCTCATTGAAGATGAAGAGGAACAAGAATGGTAAGTACAACACAATCATAGTAATTCTAGTGAACGTCAATTGTAAGCTAATTTCAGAAGAACAAGAGTATGGGTACACAGTAAAACCAGAGAAAGGGAAGGTGAATTCCATACCTTGCACTGGCAATTAGGTGAAGATGAAAAGCGATTTTTCATTTACTATAGAATGTTTTTCTGGTATTCTTATAATCAGACTGCGACGTATCATATAACAATGGGTATTTGTGAACCTCATTTATAATTACTTCCGGTTCCATCATGAATACTATTAAAACTACAAAAACACAGTTTTTTCCAACAAAAATAGCTGCGTGCAGCGTCCTAATGTAACAAGCGCGATCTGATGGCCACCGCTGCGTGCAGACGCTGCACCGGGACGCCGCCGCGGCCAAACAGAGGACGCCTCAATGTGAACACGTCGCTACAAGTTCGTACGCAACAACTGATCGCTACAGCGCACGCCACCGCGGACGCGAGCTGGACGCGTTGGTTTGGCCAGGCCTTAAATGGAACCCGACGGAGAGGATTAATTGTTTTACAACTGTGAGTCTGCCCAATGCAGCTGACGAAGGTCCTCCAAAGCACATGAAAATAAAACCCCATTCAATAAACAATAAAGTCCTCTACCCTCTTTATCATGACATTATCATACCCAAGATTTCCATCCATTTGCTCTTTAAGCCACTCAATCGTTTTCTGAGACGAATTTATTTTATTTTAACATGCCTTTGGACTTTGCAGTGATTGTTTGGCGGGATTTCGTCACGTTTGCACTTTTCTCCTTTGAATACCTAAATTAAGGGAAAATCAATGTAGTCTTTGTGACTTATATATATAATATCTAAAGGGGAAAACTATGTGAATTCATTGCCTAAAAAATACTGAATCGCAAAGCTCCGGTAAGAGACTCTTAAACGAGTATCCTGCATTTGAAAAATACCTATCGATATTGAAGTCCTTTAGTTAATTCTCAATGGCGTTTCTGAGTTTCAATTTATACAGCTTGCTAAATGGATAGGGAGAAATGAAAAAAAAACAATCCGTGAACATTTTGAGACGATGTTTAAAACCTTTTCTAGTTTCTAGGAGTTTGCTTGTCCGGAAACATTCCAAAACTCTCGCCAAGATTGAACCCTATGTATTTCCCCACTGCTGGAGCAAGATAAATTAAAACTAAAAACAGTTTTTACCTCATCTGGCTATTAATTATCTGTTCAATGCTATAATTATTATTTTCCACATCTGACGCGGTCACCCTAACGTTAATTTTCGGTGACTTCTATCTAAACTGAATAACTTAAATAGATAAACATTGTTTACACGTCGTCAGGCTATACTAGTCCACTGCTGGACATAGCCCTCCCCTAATAAGCGCCACGTTGTGCTTTCAATTCATAGGGATGATAGCACAACGATAGGGGAAACGATCTATGTGAATGTCAAATAACATCCACCTCTATTCATCAATTTAGGATGGAAACACCAGTGGTTAATGGCTTGTGGTAAAATATCCGCATTCAGTCATAGATAATATGAATGAATAAAGGCGGCCTCAGTGGCGCAGCGGTTTGGCACGCTGACTGTAAAACCGAAGGTCTCGGCTTCGATCCCCGGCCGGGTCAAACTAGGAAACAAACTTTTCTACTTTGTCTCGGGTCTTGGATGTTATCTATGTATTTATTGTATTAATTCTATCGTAGAGTTACCAGTAGAGACCCTATAACACAAGTCATTTAGTTGTACTTAGTATAGGGCTAACGAGATCTGTGTAATATGTCCATGAATATTTATTTATGATTTATTTTTAATCGATATCAACCCTTTTATGTCCCCACTGCTGGGGCACGGATCTCTTCCTGCGTCGCAGGAAGGTTAGGCCATACTCCACCACGGGAGCCAAGTCCGGCTTGGTGGAGGATTGTATTGTAAGACAGTGGCGGGCCTTACTGTCAGAAGTTATCATGCCGCCCATAAGGCCTCTGACATGGCTTAACGACTGTCATTACATGACAGCTGAGCACCAACGGCTTAACGTGCCTTGCGAAGCACGGAAGTGCTCGGAAAAAATGCTACTAGCGGTAGTCAATAGATGGTCACCCGTCCAGCACTTGACCGCGCCTGCTGTTGCTTAACCCAACATTGATTGATACTAATTATTCGGTTCCACTTGTCTACGAGGGCTTTATTACATGTATTATCAAAAATAATTTGGGACAGATCATGAAAACCGAATATCCCCAATTCTCGCCAAAGGGCCTGAAAATGTAACGTAAAGCCCCCCAATTTACCTCCTTAATAAGTTTGAAAAGGATCACGTCTATGATCTAATTGGATCATCAAACGGAAGCGTGTTGACATGGTATCGGAAGATGAAGGTAGTTTCCAGAGCATAAATTATACACTGCAGAAGGTTTATCTGCAAACCTGAATCTCACTCGGTTCGTTTTGAAAATACACTTCTTTTTATAAGGTGCAATATGTTTGCAACCCCAGATCAGCGGTGGTAGCTCAGTGGGTAGAACCATAGACTGGCAAGCGAGAGCCCCAGGTTCGATCCCGAGTGCGGGCATGTACCAATGACTTTGTTTAATTTCAAAGTTACGTACATTTGCGAATTTGCAGTCGCAATACCACACGCTAACGGTGAAGGAAAACATCGTGAGGAAACCCGCGGCTTGGTTGGCTCCGCACGTATTGACTAGTCTTTCCTGTGGGCTAGGCCGACCAAGTTGTCAGGATGGTATAGGTGCTGGGCAAGCCTACACCATCTATAAAACCATGACCCAGGCACTACAGCGTCGGAGTGGTCCCTTCACCCATCTAGTGTGAGTGAAGATACCACTGGACGCTGTATAAATCATCTCATTAAGTAGATGCAAAAAGGCCAATATTATTATATTATAACTTATATACGAGTATAACTTGATTGATTTTGACAAATAAGAAGTAATGCCTTTCATATGAAACACGAAAAATTAGTGAAAATACGTACCTAGATTAAAGTCCTAGACGAAATTTTGATTTGCAACTGGATTAACTTCCTCGATTTCCTCGAGGAACGTTGAATTTTCAACATCAAGCGAAGCCAAAAAAACTTTTTCTTCTTCTTCAGGCTATATTAGTCCACTGCTAGACATAGCCCTCCCCTAATGAGTGCCATAGCGCAAGGTTGTGCCATCATTGGGGGATCATGCCCATAATCCCCACGCTGGGCATGCGGGTTGGGGATCGCAGTTTGATGGGATTGTACTGCAGGGGGGCGCTGCTGCCCACCCCCCGGTTTGTGTCCCTTAGTCGCCTTTTACGACACCCGCGCAAACAATTTGGGTTAGTGCTATTCTCTAGGCCGACACCACACACCATGCACACAGCAGCAAAGAAACTTAACTTCAAGATATCAAGTGAGAGTCTCCACCTGATGAGGTCAAAACAACAGACACATATACGCCTCTGAGACTTTTGTCAATCGGGTTATTATTTTTTAAATAAAAAAGAAGGCTAAGCGCGCACGGGTTACTTTTGTCACCGTGACTGTTTCGTCACTCCGTAGATAGTATGGAGATGCGCGAAATGTCACCCTGTTGTCACGTCGTAACATACGCGCATCTCCATACATATCCACGGTCTTGATAAGAGTGACGAAACAGTCACGTAACCCGTGCGCGGTTAGCCCAACTTTCACCCTACTTCTATTCGTCTCTGTAAGCGGTAACAGTTTGGTCAGTACTGAGTTAAAGCTCTGTGGCCACTTTCTGAGTATGGATCACTTGCTGCACCCAGTGAGGCTTGCGGGGCCCGCCCGCGACCTTTCTGTTAACGCGTTATCGTGATGCTATTTCCATCTCCTCCATAAACATTACTATTCAAGTTGTCACGCACGGGAGACCTAAATAGACTGGGTAATATACATTTCTCCACAAGATGGTTTGTCGACCGGCCCTAGAGTATAATACTTACATCGTTTTGCAATAGAATGATATAAGCACGACAATGGTTGTTATTTGCCTAAATTTGCTGGCAGTCTAAAAACCAATAGCAGTGCAATGTCATACCTGCGCAAATTAAATAGGCATCTTTCGCGAAGAAGATTGAATCGCGCGAGGCGCCGACTTAAGGCGATATAACGCTGATATTAGGAGTTTTTCATTCGTTCGTATTACATTGATACAAGGTTTATAGATTTGATTTCAGACTATATGATTCTAGACTATATTTTCTAGGTTTATGAAAATGGAAAACGCAATTGGATAAAATTTTCTCGATAGAAATTAATTCCAAAGTACAGTCTTACTTTTGCGTTTTTTTGCTAGTACTCAGCAACGCCTTTACATACATCAGCTGTGTTTTTTCTCTGAATAAGCAATTGAGAGATGCAGATTTTTGTGTTTCATTTTTCTATTTACTGCTGTGGTTGAATTTTAACAAATTAATCAACTTTACGCATCAACATAATGCTAAGGGCGAGATTTGCGCGTACTATTGTCATCGCGTTTTCCTCCGAGCAGCGTATATGTCTGTCACTGACGGTCACGGGCAGTGCCCGCTGAGCTCTAATGAGAGAAGGAGGTCTGTGCGGCGCTTGTCCGCGCTGTTCGCGATTTAAATTTTGTAAATAATCATTGCATTATAGGCTTAGAGTAGTGTAGTATTCATTGTAATCAATGTTGAGTGTTAAACATCGGAAAACTGTGACATATTATATCGCAATGGGCAACAACTGCCGAAAAAAAGTTAAATCAAACGAGATGAACGCCTGAAAGAAAGAGCACGGGAAATGATTACAAAAATAATGTAGGTAAGTAAGATTTTTTCTGCACATATAATTTAGAATGTTTGTTAATCTACATTATTTTATCGGTTAAAATCGTTAGAAGCTCTTTCCAAACGTTGAAAAGTTCTACACAAAAAATAAATTATTTATTTCATACATACATACATACATACATACATACATACATACATACATACATACATACATACATACATACATACATACATACATACATACATACATACATACATACATACATACATACATACATACATACATACATACATACATACATACATACATACATACATACATACATACATACATACATACATACATACATACATACATACATACATACATACATACATACATACATACATACATACATACATACATACATACATACATACATACATACATACATACATACATACATTAATAACCTCACGCCAGTATAAGCTATGTCGATAACTTTCCTTTTTCCTAATACTAAATCTTTTTAATATGTACTTTCCCCCATCCGTGTTTCCCCTAATATCGTTAAATCTGTCATTGTTGGATACTGTCGGTACGATATATTCTTCAAGAATATACCTGCCTAGTGTATTCGTTTTATTTGAAAATAAAACTCGTAATCTTCTATAATATAAAAATGAATCCCCGAATGTGTTGGTAAGCGCAAATCTCGAGAGCAGTTGAACCGATTTCGCTAATTCTTTTTTTAGAATATTCCTTGAAGTACGAGGATGGTTCTTACGGAGAGAAAAATTAAAGAATCGACTGTTAGGCGGCACGAAGTTCGCTGGGTCAGCTAGTAAGCAATAAAACTAAAACTGTGTCTGTTTTAACTTTTTTTTTTCTTTTTTCCACGCCAACCAGCATCCACCTTTTTCCAGTTCAAATATCATTCAAGCAAAGAGTTCGGAACTTACCAAAAAGGTCTAAAAGTACCTTATTTCTATAATTTAATGATTATGAAACAACGTAACAACAATCAGTTAAACTGTAACGGTTTTATTTTTATATGTACTCGTAAGAACACGATTCCGTAAAACACTCCTGAAAAGCAGTTTATACCGATTGTCAATATGGAAAACGTAACCACGAGTGTTTTAGAATAATCTTGTTTTTATAAATATGTACTTATTGTGATATATGGGGTAATAGGCAACAGACAAAGGAATAATTATTGTGCGGTAGATTCATCTCGCTTTCTTTGCAATAAACGTTGTATCGAATGCACAGTGTCCAAGCCGATCCTAAGTATCTACTCTTCACTTATATAATTATTCAAGTAAACAGTTTATCGTTTATCGTCTAACTAATGAGAAGATATGAGATTTTATATAGGTACGTTGCAAAGTCGACTAACCCATTAACAAAGTAGATTGACAAAGAGAATGCTACGGTATCTTGCTTTGAGTTTGAATTGGAGAGAAATTATTTATTTTTGTTTGTGTTATCGATTACAATTCAATAGGATGTTAAAAAATAGAAATAAGGGCAGAGTTTCATCAAACCCCAATTTTTTCTCATAGTTGATCCCAAAATTATTAAATAGCCTCAATCAAAGATCAAGATAAAAATATCAGGATAAAAAAAATGCCTTGAAAAATCAGAAGTATATTTATTTTATTACAATCACGTTCAAGTAAGATGAGCCTTAAACCAAATCATTGACACATGCCGGAATTGAACCCACGACCTCTTGGCCTTACAGCAAGGGCTGTAAGGCCCTCCGGTGAGATTAGAATAAAAAATGTTCTAATCTCACCGGAGACGCCATATTAAATGTGTAACGCGTAGTCAAGCCCAACGTGTGCCCAGCCAGCCAAAGCCATGCCAGCCAAAGCCATGCCAGCTATGCCCGCCTAGCCGTGACGTCAGCATTCGTCACCGCCGCGCCGCGCCGCCGCGCCGCCTTGCAAACCCCACTTCGCGCCAGCCGGTTGCGAGAGTGGGGAAGTCGCCTGTATATAAAGTGTTCTCTATCTCTATCTATCTATCTATCTAAGCTCGTAGCAATTAGAGAAATGTTGCTATTTTGTTACTATTCTTATCATAGGGCGAAGCTCTGCCCAAATTTGAAAATAAATACCTAAATTAAACCGTCTACGTCGTTTTGAGTACATGTTCCTTTACAATCAGTAGTGGCATACATAACTCACGCACCTAAGGAAGAAAAAAGAAGATGAAACGGGTTGTTCTGCAAGTCCCTCGCATTCAAGACGTCTCGTGCGACCACGTGAAGAAGAATGACCGCCACGTGAACGTGTAAGTAACTTATCCAGTGAAGAGCGCGAAAGATCACCGTCACCGCCACCTGCGAAGAAACTCTTGAAAACTTTGCTGGGGTATGAAATAGACAAAGCAGTGCGCGAACTTAGCGAAGAGTCTACTGTGCCGAACCAAAGAAGAGAACATCATCGTGCCGCGTCATTAATTCCAGAATTCGATCCCGATAATGAAGACTGTGCAGTAATGGCCTGGTTACGTAAGATCGATCAACTCTGCGAAATACATGGATGGAACGAGAAGACCAAATCATTTTATCTGCAAGATAAGTTATGCGGTCAAGCAAAGCAATGGTACAACCGGCTCGACAAGTACGATCATACGTGGGAAGAATGGAAGCGGATCTTACTTCGCATCTTTCCTAAGTATCGAGACTACAGCGGCATGCTCGACGAAATGATGCAAAAAAGAAAACTACCGTCTGAATCGATGACGAAGTACTACAAGGAAAAGGCAGCTATGTGCTTCCGCTGCAACCTTAACGACAACGCAAGCGTTTCCTGCATCATCCGTGGTTTGCCACAGTCTTTACAAACAAGCGCAAGGGCTTTTCAATGCAAACGCCCGGATGAGCTGTATAAAAATTTCCTTTGCGCAATCGACGATTACCGCGCGCCATTTCAAGATATACGAATATCCAACAAGGAATCAAACCGACTACCCACCGATAAGAAAATTATACCGATCAACCTTGAGACTGATCCCTGTCCACGCTGTAAAAACAAACCGGCCATATTCTACGTAACTATTCTTTACCCGACCTACGAACATGTTACAATGTGGACAGCAGGGCCACATTGCTACCAGATGTCCAACTGTAACCGCGTCGAATAAAAACTGGGAGCAAACGACGTGAAAGAAATAAAGGTACTGTGCTACAATAATATAAATAAGAAAGTGGTGACAGCGATTGAAGAGTGTCTTCCGCCTGGCACTTCTATCGTCAAGGTCCACATACAAGGCAACCGTGAAGATAACGACGTAGTTACTGCGTCACGCCACTTCGAGCTGCAAGGGGTGACGTTTTTCCTGCCCGCCACCCTGCTGAGAGGCGTCGAAGGCTACATCAAGGTCATCAACACCGGCAGCGAGAGCATCGTGTGGCAGCCGGGTGAGGTCCTAGTTTGGGTCGAAAGCTGCAAGGAGCAACACTGCAAAATACAGGTTCGTGCGAAGTCCGTTTCTAAATTTCCAGCCAATTCCATTTTGTGTACAAGCCTAGCCACTGAGTCTATTGGGGAGTAGGGATAAGCGAAATAAAAACTGGGCCATTAAGTGAAAAAGTGTACAATAGTTTGATGAGCTTGCTAACCAATTATAAAAACTGTTTCGCTAGCAACACACTATCTAGGTTGTACGAATTTGCTTCAAATGAAAATTAAATTAACCACAGTAAAACCTCATCATCCTTAGACTTTCACATAGTGAGCAGGAAATTGTTTAAAATAAAGTTAATGAACTACTTGATGCAGGCATAATAAAAGAATCTGAGTCTGACTATGCTTTCCCCGTTATTTTGGTAAAAAAGAAAAATGGTGATAAAAGACTTTGTGTATATCGTCCCCGTAGAGCGAAGTCATTAACTAACATTTTTGTGATCTCGAGAACCAGGCGTTCAAAGTTTTAAGAATGAAAAAAAAAACTAACTTGGATAGAATGTGTTACGAACACCGTTGTGGTATCATTCGAAAGGTGAAGTGGTTACCTACATGATAAACAAATAGTTAATAATTGAAATAACTTTTACTATAGAATTACAAAGAGATGATCGAGTTAATTACTTTTACCTTTTAATGATTGACATACAACAGCCAGTTTGTTAGTGTTCATCAGTTGTTAATGACTTTTCGCTCTAGCTTCGTATGCATTGGTGGTGTTTTAATGAATTCTCCTCTCAGAAATCTCTTTCTATTCCACTGGGTATCCCATTGCTATCTATAGATTTTTCATTAATTATTGCATAAATTTGTGGAAAAACACTGAAATAATCTCAAGATACAAAAGTAACCTAATGATTCACATACTACCTGACTCTGAAACAATGATTATCATGAAGTCTTCATTTTGCATTGATTTATCATCGATAGATTAACACTTAGCTTTAGCAATGAACTGCATGTAATTTAAAATAATAAGTTCCCAAGAAAAAAGTATCAATTTTATTAAGTTTATAGAAAAATAAAAACAGCACAACTTAAGCCTATGTTTCATTAATTTCTTCTTCATCACGCTCTGTAACATCTGGTTCATACAATCTATTCACTATGTCTTTTCTGGTAGCCAATGATTGATACCACGGATGTAACTCTCGAGGAATAACACCTTTTACACAAAGATTCATTAAATCTTTTTTCCTCGTATGCTTTTGGAGGTTCATAAGAGTTTATCTCTTTTATCAAATACTCTCTATCGGTTACTCTTTCGTTCTCTTGGCCTCTTTTTCTTTTCCTTGTACGTGGAACGGATTTTTCCGAGTTTTGGAGCATATCAAATGTAGAGTAAGGCCCATCATGTGAGTAACGAAACTTCACTATTCCCGGATTCTCTTTTTCCACTCTTAAACATTTTATTTTTAACCACATCACCTTGTTTCCGTCCGTGTCTTTGTTTATATTTTTCACGAATTGTTCGGTAATAGCTCTGACATCAATCATCTCATCATAAGTAAGTTCGTGAACAATATAAGGTGGTACGGATTCTCTGTGTCTGGTGGAACGTGCGCGGTATATGATAGACTTCCAGTCGATCATTGAGTAAACGCGTGTATGCCTGACCTCTTTCTCTATAGCACTATGCATTGAATCGACTTCCATATGAGTGTGTCCACTTTCTAAGAATTTTTGCTCTATAACCTGTAGCTGCACATCCGTTCTTTGGATGGTGTGAATCAAAAAGGCTGTAATATACTGATTACGGTTTTGTCCCGCACAAGTATCGCTATAAATAGTCAGTTCTTTGATTGTAGATGGTATCTTAGTGAACCACCAGTTTAAGGCTGTAGCAATTTCCACACTACCTCTTTTACCATTTATCTCATTCCACACAATACAGTAAGCTTCATTGGGAGGTTTGGCAGTGTGGATGGTAAAATTTTGAACATTCAACTTTCTTGAGTAATAAAGAATTCCTATTCCACTGACGGGTATCTGCAACGTCGATTGCATGTCTACAGTTACGACTAGGTAACTGGAGTCTTCAATAGATCTTTGTTTATCAGCATCTTTAGCCTCTTGAGCTGAATTCTTTCTGATGATGTGTTCGTCATATTCTTTTTTTAAATCGACAGGCTGGCCTCCATTATTATATCTCGTACAGGTCATACATAATTTTTTTTTCTCGGACGAAAAAATGAAAGATTGAACTCGGTTCCAAAAATTCGTTTGTATACGAATAAAGAAGCCGGTTTCTCACCAGTAGACTTCAGTTGATCCTTGTACAATTCGTACATTTTGGCTATAGTCAATTTACTCTCAAGATACTGGCGTTTAGACTTTTTCCGGCAATAATGAGACTCGACACGTGGGAATTAATTTATGTGCTCTATAATTCTCTGTTCTATTTCGGAACTCGTTTTATTTACCGGGACTTGGGAGCCACGTTTGTCTGTGCCTACAAAGTGTCCAAATTCGTTTCTACTTTTCAGTGCTTCGTTCATGGGTCCGTTTGAAATGCACAGAGTTTTCAAGAAAAACTCCTTACAAACACGCTGTTTCTCTTCATTTTTAGAGAATTAGTATGCATTTGCGACATTTTGATGTTTATTGTCACGTGTAGTAACTGCCACCCGTTTAATGGGCGTAGGAACTACGTGGAACAATAGGAATTGTTTCCTGGATGCATAGTCATTGATGTGCCAGTAATTTTTACATAAACACTTTCGATCATCATCTGAGAAGCTTTGCGTACACTGAAATTGACACTTGATATCGCATCTCACAGGTTTGGGTTGCTTTGCAGGCATAGGTTTCCCACTTTTGCTTAGATATGGCAAACCTTTGTTTCTGCTTTCTTTAGCTATATTCGTCTTCCATTTGCTCGGATCACTCTTCTTCAAACGCTTAGGGGTAGTAGGCGTTACGGATGGTGTAGGACTGTTTAGATTAGAATTTAAGCAGTTCAATGAAGAAGTGCTTGAAGATACTTGAAGGTCTAGTGACGCTGGTTCTTCTGATGTCCCTTGTAAAAAGTGGGTGTCTAGTACAGACGTAGATTCGTCAGAAGATAGAATTATTAATGGGCGTTTTCATTGATTCTTCCTCCGTCTGGGTGGAATGATATCATCTTCAGAATCGCTGAATTTGCTATCCGGAATTTTTTTCCTTTTTTTTCTAGAGCATTGATCCTCTTCACTGTCAGGATACCATGAAGTACCAGAGTCGGAAAAATCGCGAACCGGAGAACTACTGAATATTTCGACGCCACTTATCTGAGAGTATGGACTTTTTGCTGTTATGGTACTGGGTGTTGGGGGATTACTTGCGATGATTTCGTCTCCTAAAATGTGCAGATCTTCCAAGGTTAGCAAGTCGTTACTAGTGTTTGTCAATTGAGGTGCTGACTGAGGTGGATGTATACTTGGTATATTTTTTAGAGAAATATGTACAGAATTAGGTGCTGATTCATACAGCATAATCAAATCTTTTTCATTGAACATTTCGTTAGTATCGACATGTTCCTTCACACCAGCAGCATTTTGGTTAACACCAGCATCAAGTACCACATTAGCAGCCGGCTCATTTTCATCAGCAGCCGCTTGAGAAAGTTCCACCTAAAATAAATAATGAATAGAATAAGCAATGCAAAGCCCAAGCTTAGTTAAGTGCAAGAAAATTATTAGAATAGTCATTAGGTACAAATAAAGTCCGAGATAGTATTTTATCGGTGAATTTAGTAGGTTTCTAAAGAGTTTGAATGTTATTTTGTCCACTTGTCAATAGGTAGGTAGCGCGAAATAACAATTATTGGATTAATTCAGTAAGTAGGTAATGATTAATGTGGTTGAATCTTATATTTAGGTTATCTAGTTCAAATTTAATATTAGGTAAGTGAGGTTTAGGTATGTATGAATAAACAAAACTCATCATGCGTTAAAGGTGCCATTCCGATCTTGGTCGTAGCAAGAACCGTATGAATTAGTATAGCCACCATGATTGCGATCGTACTACCGCGTCGACCGACCAAAATCGGAATGGCACGTTGGCACGTAGGTTTTAGGTTTAGTTGGAAAATAAACTAGTTATTTACCAATATCGTAGTAAAATATCTGGAGCTCAAAGAGTAATTTTATCGTGGTAAGAAACCCGTTTATTTTCCAACTATGTCTTGTTACAACCACGAAAGTTGTAAAAAGGTTGTAGGTTATAAAAAAAAGGCACACGGTTAGTATGTACTAGCGATAATTGCATCTTAACGTAAAAAAACATTAAGCATAACACCACACCACATTCGAACCCCACGAAACTTTTTTTTTATTTACCTAAGTAGGTACATATTGACCTTTGGTGTCCAGCGTGGTGTATTTCATAACGACCTATAAAGTAATTACACATTAGCCTTTATGGTCACAGGTACGAGTAGAGGCCTTTTATAAGTCGAGTGAAATACAATAAATCCTTTGCTACCAATAATAATGGGTAATTAATAATGATAGGTGTAAAACTTACAATTTCCAGTGCCAGTTCATCACATTTTTTCACTAAATCTACCATTATCTTCGCACGACTCATCATAAAATTTAGCACAAGTAAATACGTAGTCAGACCACGGCTCTCTGGCTGCGAATGCGTCGTCAGTTAGCGCCCGCGCAATCCCGCTTTCCCCACACCCCGTACACTTCACCCGCAGTGCACGGCGGCGGTTTTGAGCGCCATGTCAAAGGGCGAGAAATCACCAAGTAGCATTGGTATTGCTTTGAGGCACGATGAAGTCATGGAAAAAATAATCAACTAACTTTGTATCAAACAAAAGTAAGTGATTTGTAAAATCAATGTTAGGGAAAAATTCACTAACAGAACCTAATTAATTTTCGCTTTATAAGAAGAAGCTAGTAGGTTTAATTTATGCATGTGAAAAATAATCAAGTAAACTTAGTTACTTTTCGCCCTCACATAAATTGACGAGATTTTTTTTGCAAATTAACTAAGTAGTGTTAGTGACTTTTCGCACGGAGCGTTGCTTTATTATGAATCAGAAAAAATACGAAAGAAATAACTAAAGTACTTTAGAGACAGAGCTATTGTTTTTTTAAGTAGGGAAAAGGTAATTAAAAGAGTTAATTACTTTTCCCCTACTAAATAAATAATTTTTAGTGTAGTTGATGATTTTACCAAAAAAATAACTCTGAAACTATCGCACTTACAGGTATGTTGATTAGACAGAAACATAGCGAAAAAAAAACATAATTCTCGTGGCATTCATAACTCAATTTCGGCAATATTGTTAGTTAATGACTTTTCGCTCTAGGGGGACGATATTATCGAGCACTTAATGCGATCGCTGTGAAAGATAGTTGTCCGTTACCTAACATAGATGACCAAATGTCGAAGTTAGCGGGTAAAAAATACTTCACAAGTTTAGATATGGCTCAAAGTTATGATCAAGTTCCGATAGTTCCCGATGATACACATAAAATGGCATTCGTAACATCTCGAGGCCACTATGAATACACTCTGGTCCCTTTTGGATTGGCTAATGCACCCTCAGTTTTTATGCCCATGATAAACAAACTTGTAGAATTGATAGACTGCAACAAAAACGTAAACATTCAGTCACCTCCAAATGAGATGATAGCATTTTTAGATGATTTGCTTCTACCCCCTTGTGCCGTTCAATTGACTAAACGGGATATTATTTCGCGAATAGCTAGCTGGTGGCTTCTAATTCAGGACTATGATATGAACATCGAATATCGGCCTGATCCAAGAATGACACATGTCGATGCCCTGAGTAGGAACCCGATAGATACTGTGAACATAAGTAGACTCGAAGTTAGTGACTGGTTTTATACAGTTCAGTCTCAGGATGATAAGTTGAAACGTACAATAGATACTTTGAAAAGTTGCAATACTAAACCTGATATCAACAATAACTATACTTTGATAGATGACAGGCTTTATCGTTCCATGATGATGACAGACTTGTAGTTCCAGCATTGTCTAGGTATAAAATCGTTCAAATGTTGAACGGATGTATGGATCTAATTAAAGCTGATAAGGTACTGGTTTCCCAAAAGGACACGTTTCATTCGCAAATACATCATGTCTTGTTTACACTGTGTTTATAAAAAGGGAGACTTTGTACTCTGGAGGCAAGCTCCAACTAGCTCTGCATCTAGGGCCAATACAAAGCTAGATGATCTTTACTCTGGGCCATATATTGTATACAGGGTGATGGGTAACGATCGTTATAAGATCATTAGTGTAAAAGGGCTTAGAGGGTTCAAAAGCTTCACAAGGTTTGTCTCTGCTGATTCTCTTCGACCTTATAAGCATTGCGCCGATCTCCGATACTGGTAGCAGTTCATATGAACAAGTAGAGACTGAGGATCTAATTGATTTGTTGGAGAGCTAATCATGTTTTCTTGTTCCCATTGCGGGAGCAATTGCTGCAGGATGGCCGACTGTAACGCGTAGTCAAGCCCAACGTGTGCCCAGCCAGCCAAAGCCATGCCAGCCAAAGCCATGCCAGCCAAAGCCATGCCAGCTATGCCCGCCTAGCCGTGACGTCAGTATTCGTCACCGCCGCGCCGCCGCCGCGCCGCCTTGCAAACCCCACTTCGCGCCAGCCGGTTGCGAGAGTGGGGAAGTCGCCTGTATATAAGCTCGTAGCAATGAGTGCGTCAGGAACGCAGACCTACATCGGGACATGGAAATTCCAACCATTCAACAATTTATTAAGTCCTTCTCAGAGACTTTCTTCAGCACAGCTGAAGAACATCCCAACCCCCTGATCCGCGAAGCAGCGGCTTACTCTCCGCCCACGACGGACCCACGTTACCTGGTGCGCAGGCCCAGGAACGTACTCGTTGACCCGCCCGATAAATTGTCGTCTGATCTGAACCACCTCTTAGAGGCTCGGTCCCAGTCAGACGCGGCCCCCTCCTCTGCCGGTGCTCCTCTGCTCTTTCAGAGCAGTTTTGTAATATAAACTCTTCTAAGCGGACGCTCCGCTAGGGAGCTCCGCTGTGCGCTCTCCTCGGCCTCGAGGGGGGTCGCTCCCGATGTGGGTTTAGGGGTCTTTAGGACCAAAACCAGTCCCAAGGTGGTGTTTAGTGGGTAGGCGCACTTCTTGTGAGTCCCATATTGGCAGCACGGCCGGGCCCGTGCTGTTATGCATGAGCATTCACCACCTCCCTCCCCCGTGTCCTCCGGAGGGTGCCCTTTATAGGGCTAAAAAAAAAGAGAAATGTTGCTATTTTGTCACTATTCTTATCATAGGGCGAAGCTCTGCCCAAATTTGAAAATAAATACCTAAATTAAACCGTCTACGTCGTTTTGAGTACATGTTCCTTTACAAATGATAAATTATCGTGGCATTTTTTCTGGGGTTCCGTAGTCGACAAAGAACTCTTATAATTTCGCCATGTTTGTTCGTTCATCCGTCCAGCCGTCAGTTCGTTTGTAAGCCTGTTAGCGGCCTAATTCAGGAACGATTAGGACTAGGAATCTAGCATTAAAATGCGGTAAAAAAATCACAGCGACAAAACACCGGTAAAAAACAATTATTGTTTTACTTTTTTTTTAGTGTATTAGTAATGCAATTTTTTTTCTCCACTACACCATAGTACCATAAATTATTGTAGGAATACCACTCGCTGACCGTGGAGAAAACATAGTAAGGAAACCCTAGCGTCTGAAGTGTTAACGTACCGTGCGGAAATCTCAAATCTATCTAACTACACCATAGTACGGGATATCGTTAATTTGGTCATTAAAAATATTTGTGTAGGAATATCTTTTTTTTTTATTTAGGGTTCCGTTTGCGAAATACTAACCTTTAAAGCGCAAATTTCGAGTCCGAATAATGCGTCCCCCCTCTCTCCAGGTGAGGCTTGTGAACGGTTGATTGAAGAACCGCGAAAAAAAAACTATGCAGGAAAACTATGCGCATATTAAGAACTTAAAAGGAAATCTATCACAACTAAGCTGGCTTTACTAGTTAACAAGTAATAGACGACCAACTTTTAGAAGAAAATTTCGTACGAAATCAATTGAAAATTCCGTTCACGAAGTTTTTAGTTCTGTGTATAGCGGATAACCCCTCCTCGGTATCGGAACCGTATATCTACTGTGCGTGGCCCGACACGCAATTGCCCGCTGTCTTTATAATATATAATCTGTCAATAAGTGTAGTGATTTAAAAAAAACGCTATAGAACGGGCTCAAACTATAATGTCACAAGCGATTATTATTAATATTTGAGCACTGTTTGAGCTCAATTTTTAAAATAATATTTTTATGGACAAAATATTTTTTTTACAAGTCAACGTTTGTACTTACTTATAGAAAACGTTTGAATTCCATAAAAAAAACTGTTATTTACAACAATACAATTCCTATAAAGCATTCCTTAGCTTTATTTAATCTGTGGTTACATCTTTTCCTTGTAAGATCGCCACAGACTATTTTCATTGGCATTTATCGAGAGAATAGTGGTTTTATAAAAAACCGTGAATGTATAAGTTTTTTTAATAATGGATACTCAATTTTTATGATTTTTGAACTCCGAAAAAAGTATTTTTAAGGTTTTTTTCCCTGAGTTTCTCTATGTTTCAATGGTAAAGAATGTCACTCCACATTAAGTTGGGGGCAAGTTCCACATTAGGCGGATCTTAGCTCCGATTGGCCAATCGCATCAAAGGTGAATCGAAACGAACTTCAAGACAGCAAATTTAAAGTTGTAGGTCACTTTGTGTGCTTCGTCCTAAGGAAAATAATAAGTTGATGATGCTCCACACGTATTACGTATTCGTTATTACGTACGTCAAAATCTTGCCGAGAGTGCATGTACTGACTTATTTATTTGATTTGACTTTTATAGCTCAGTTCACATTATAGATAAGTGAAGTGATCAGCATGAACATGAGAGGCCTATCTGTGTTGTTCGTCTTAATGTATCTAATCTGTCACTTCACGACGTACACGAGTAAGTACCGTTATCTACGTTCGATCTGAATCGTACCTTTGCAAAAAACTGGTTTGAGGAAGTAAGTAAATTAATATTTTCAAAAACGTGCTTTGTTATTCATTAAGTGAATCTGATCGCATTAGGTCGGTTCAAAAGAATCTAAGCCCCGGTTTCTGGTACAGTAACAAGCCGTTAATATACTGTTAACAGCTTGTTAGTTTGTGTTGGTTAAAGTGCATACAAAAAACATTTGACAGCTGTTAACAGAAGATTAAAAGATTGTTAGTGTACGAGAAACTGGGGATAAGTAATGTAGATGAATAACCAGTCGGAGGTTTACTGGCTGATCTCCCGAAATTCAACATTCGGCACTCTTTCGAAGGGATCAGCCGTCAAATTTTCGCTTTTCACAGTAGCGTTTTGCCTAAATACATAGTAAATGGCTAAATACATATGGTTCTACAAATTTGTAGGTACTTATGTACTTACGTTATACAGAGAATATTGTAAAGAGGTTCCGGTGAATCGCCCATTAGCTCGGTTGGAAAGAGCGCTGGCACGGATAGCCAGAGGTCGCGGGCTCGAATCTCGGCATGGGTGGAATTTTTAGCCTCTAAATAGGTTTTTAAAACTTGTGTATCTATTATAGACAGTTTAGGAATCAAGCTTCGCATTTTTTCCGAGCCTTTCCCGAACTTCAAAGACAAAATTGTTTTATGTTTTATTACAAATATACAGTGTCCAGATCTTCCCCAATATTTGAAGTTAGAGACGATTATACTTGCCAAATTTCATAGTTCTAAGTCAACGGGGAGTACCCGTATGAATTTCGATTTCCTGGACTGTAGAAATACATCCTAAGAAGGTGCCATTTTTCCTTCCTTTACGTAACCCTAAAAACCACTCTGTTTTAGGCCAAAAAACGCAGAGATCATTGTCGATGCCCCTAGTCAATAGATGTCTCGGGTCTTCTACCTTTTTCTAACATGCAAAAATATAATATTTCTATCACAATGTAATTTTATTTACCGTTATGCTGTTGTTTTTGGGGAAAATCGGATCCGTTATAGGATCCTTTTGGGGCCCGTGCATAAAAAAACACAATTTTTTTACTTATAGGATAAGTAGTTTAAATAACAATCAGTATTGCTGCTGCATTTTCTGGCTTAGAGTCTTTTAAATAACAAAATATACGGGCACGCTAGGCAAGTATTACCGTGCCATGTAAAACATTTAAAAATCACGATACTCCTTGATGTTTTACTTTTTTTATCCTTCCCGGCACTCGCGTAGGGAACCCCAAAAATGCGCATGATAAGTAATATGTATCCAGTGATAAGTCCAAAAACGTTTTGCTCTATGACATTTGCAACTCCGCCATCCTTAGATAAATTGTTCTAGTGACAGGTTGGTCAATCAGCTATTTATCCCTGGATGTGTACCGTATTTGTTTACCTACGTAACCAATGATTTGGCGCATGTTGCTCTTAAAATTAACCGACTATTATTATCTATGTATAAAATTAACATACATTGTACTATACTATTTTTATTTTTAATGCACTAACCCGTGCTAAGGAACAAATTTAAAAACCTATTTAGAGGCTAAAAATTTCACCCATGCCGGGATTCAAACCCGCAACCTCTGGCTATCCGTGCCAGCGCTCTACCAATTGAGCCAATGGGTGACTCACGGCATCAGTGAAATTTCGAACCTCTTTAGCTTTTTTTTAGCCTCTAAATAGGTTTTTAAATACATTGTACTTCTCGTGTGGGACCTCTCTAAAAACAGTTTACCATTTTCTAGACGCGCAATCTGCGAACGCGTTCTTCCGCAAAGACTACACTTTTATCGAGAGCACGCAGAGTTTCTACAAGTTCCACACGATCCACCGGACCTGGCGGGAAGCAAAGAGGCGCTGCAACCTTGAGGGGTCCACTCTCTTCTACCCTGATGACCAGGCCGAATCCGACGCTGTCATTAGCTGGTGGAACCACAAGCAGCCTTTTAATGACATCTACGTTGGGCTATCAGATTTAATGTCGAAAGGTGTCTTTGAAACTGTTGATGGTAAGTATTGCTAAAATCTCAACAGCTGCCACAGGTTCAAAAGTGTGTGTTCAACTTGCGGTCGCGTAGCTGGTCAGAAAAAAACATTCATCAGAAGAAAAAAAAAAAAATTGTTTTTCTTGAGCTGTCATTCGGTATATTTTTGTTTTTTAATCTTTTGTGTGACCTGGTCTCAGTTTCAGACGGGATAGGTTGGAACCTATATTATGCGAGCGGTAGGTGTACCTGGCCATCTGGAAGATTACAAGCCGGATAAAAATAATAAAAAAAGTTTTTCCTCGGGTTTTCCGGTACTTTCCGCTGTTAGACATTTTGTTCAGGATGGGTACGTGGAAAACCATATAATTTGATTTGATATAATATGGCAGTAGTGGACATGAAAATATACATATAATAGAGCGGGGTTGGCCACAAAATGGACATTGATTTCGAGTTCGATTACCAAAGTAATAACTTCAGAACTCATAGTTCTAGTCATTTCTTCATTATCTCGAATACTCTATTTTATCAAATAAATATAGTTTTAAGGATATCTGTAAGAGCTTTTTGGGATGCAAATAAATTTCATTTAATTTCATCTCTACAATTAGATATCGTTAGGAACAGTTTAGAAGTTACGACTCACACTCACATTCGCGTATGGAGTCCCTTTTGAAACGATAAGTTGATACCTGTGTGCGTCAATCACTTCCATAAGAGTCTTATAAGACAATAAAACACATTGAAACCAACCTATCTACTCGTACACTGCCTACGTACAAAAATTGCCAGTTGTCATCTTCAAGGGTACAATCATATTAGTATAAGCGATGCACAGCAGTAGTAAGTGATCATAGGGGTATTTCCGAACTCGAGACGTTATGGAAGGCCGTGAAACGGACTTCCCCTCACGATTGGCCACTCTATGTAGATTGGAATTTACAAAACCTACTTCGATAGCCAAAATGTGCGCTATAAATGTTTTCACTTGCCTACAGATAGGTGCATACGTACAAGTTCCAAACCCGGGCCAAGAATGATCCTTTCGATTTTTGCGAATGGGATTATTCCTTAGAGATTATTCCTTAGGGTGTCTATTCCTTATGCCGATATACATACTTGTATTAATACGAAAACACAATCCCAAAACTCAAAAATGTGAAACTTAAACATTCCCTTGCATCTAATATGTGTTTCAATCAACACAGAAAAATGTACCATATAACTTGTCTAGAAGGGATCTGATCATAATCGGAATGTCTCAAAAAAAACCATACATACTGATAATTTACCTATGTAAATAGCATAATTATTAAGGGAAATATAACTACCAACTTAAGATTATTACCACAGTACATAAAGAGCATGACTGCAGAAACAACAAACCTGTTTACTAGAATCTGTCTGTTTTACTCACAACAATTGATACTAATTAAATAAATTCACTTCATAAACAAACGAAGACTCAGTCTGGTGTATTGTTTGCCATGTCCGTTATGGTTAATATAGCCCAGGTAATGCTAGTTTGGGAGCGGGTCAGGTGATAGTCATGTACAAGTTATTTATTTATTTTACAGGAAAACCTATTGATGACGTATTCAACAAGTGGGGTCCTGGTGAGCCCAACGACGGCGGTGGCATAGAGGATTGCGTGGTCCTTAGACGCGAGGGCAATCTCAACGACGACAGCTGTGTCAAGAGGTATTCTTACATCTGCAAGAAGTCTCTGGCCTCCATGGAGTGGAATGTCTTCTGCGATATGCCGGATAGACGTAAGTGGTAACTGTCAATTGGTATCAGCCTTTACACTTTGTACGTCACAGTGCCACTGAAACGCAGAAGCCACATGTACGGGCACGTGCCTTCTTCGTGTCATTTTAGATTAGAATTTTGGGGAATAACGAAGACGTTCCAGATGTTATAGAATTTGAGACAAACTACGGTGTAAACATTTATTGTGTTATAAATAAAAATTGTTGCCATTTAAGCTTGAATTGCTTATGCAGAAAGAAGATTGCGGCTTCCATCTGCCGCCATTGCCTATGCTGTCTATTGCCAAGTGACTATTGTTATCTAGAAGTATTTGACTTTTAGTCTTAGCTTTGACGCTAGTGAACTTAGTGGCCACTGCTGTTTGCGATTTCAAATGTTGTGCACTCTGTCTTTAATCATCATCATCATCAAACCATTATGTCCCCACCGAGGGGCACGGGTCTCTTTCCTGGGAAGATATAGGCCATACTGCACCACGGGGGCCAAATCCGGATTGGTGGAGGGTTGCAAGACTAGTGGCTGATCTTACTGTCAGAAGTTTGAAGCCGCCCTAAGGCGTCTGACTTGGCTTAATGACTGCAATCTATTGACGGCAGCCCTCACCAACTACTTAACGTACCTAAACACGGAACCGTTAGGAAAAATGCCACTATGTAGCCTTAGTCATAGACGGTCACCGATAAATACATACATACATAACCTCACGCCTGTATCCCAGAGGGGTAGGCAGGGACCAGGAACTGCCACTTGCCACGATACTGACGGATCACCTTCGCTTCATCAACGTTCATAAGTCGTTGCATGCACGCACGGTCACCGATCCATGCACTGAATGTGCCCTGTGTTGCTTAACCTTAGTGATCGCTTAAGATCACACGCAGGCAGCCGGGGCTACGAGAGATTCTGTCTTTAATATCGTATCTTATTTTTATGTTTATTAAAAAATGGGTAGAGAAATGGATAAACGGTTCCAGACATGCTGCCCTTGTTGTTCATGAAAAACGCTGACCTCCAATCTTATCTCAGGGCAAAACATTTAAAACGAATACTTGTTTATTGTTATTGTAACAGCAGTAGCTAGGTAACTTGGCACAAACAAGTGAGTAATAATACTTAATTACCGTTTTTATCAATACAATACACAAATATCTGAGCAAGCTGAGCTAATAACAACAGTTTGACGGCTATGCTTGTAACGTCATCAATTGTTCGTGATACTACTCACAATTCAATTTTGGTAACCAGATTACTATATTTTAAAAAACCTATTTAGAAGTTTTTTAAAATATGGTACCATATTTCAATAGCGTTTTTAGATACAATAATCGGAGGGGATCTAATAAATCTATTAAATATATTATGGAGCGAAAATCAGATCGTGTCAGTGAGTTTTCCATATTTTATATTTGAAACTAGCTGACCCAGCGAACTTCGTACAGCCTAACAGTACCTGCTTTAAATTAAAAAAAAAACTCCGTAAGAACCATTTTCGTCCGTCAAGGAATATTCTAAAAAAAGAATTGGCGAAATCGGTTCTGCTGCTCTCGAGATTTGCGCTTACCAACACATTCGGCGATTAATTTTTATATTATAGAAATATTTTTTTTTTTCTATTTAATCTTACGTGTCTTTTCCAGAGTAATCCGGATATTTCAACAAGAAATCATTTCTTGTTTTGCAAAACGCATAACGAAGCATAATGATTTGGTCTAACCCTGTATGTGAGGTGGAAGTAAGGCTAAGGGGTCAGATAGTAGCTAAAATGATCTAAGGCAATAAATTTACAGCGTTTCAAATTATTGTATAGCATTGACGAGTAGTACCCCCAATTTTCTGATGTTTTTTTGTGTAGTCTATATACGTCCCATCCTGACATCTTAGTTGACCGAGCCCACAGGAAAGACTCGTCAATTTGTGCGGAGCCAAGCAAGTCACGGGTTTCCTCACGATGTTTTCCTTCAAGGTTACCGTGTGGTATTGCGACTGCAAATGCGCATATAAATATGGTATAGGTGATGGGCAAGTCTACACCCTCTAAAAAACATATCCCAGAAACTGCAGCACCCTCCCCCTTCACCCATCTAGTGTGAGTGAAGATGTCACTAGACGCTGTATAAATCATCGCATAGAAGCAGACGCCAATGTACGTCCCACTGCAGAAATTAGTATTTTATCGTATAGCATTGACGATGTATAAAATGTAGGACTTGTCGAACACCCTCCCCATTGACACCGCTAATGAACGACAAAAAATTAAAATTGGAACAGTACATACTTAACTTTTGCCTGTCATTGTCACAGATTATCTCTACAACGCCGACCTTGGGAAATGCTATAAATTCCACTTAACCCCTCTGAACTGGGCTGAAGCTTACAGCGTCTGTAGCGCGGAGCAGTCCTACCTGGCCGTCATTAACAGTCAGAAAGAGGCTGAACATCTGGTCAAACTAACAGAGGAAGCGCCTAAAAGCAAAGTCGGAGGCGATTACCTGCCAGGAGCTGTCTACTTGGGATTCCATAATAAAGACGAAGACGGTTGGAAGACTATAAAAGGTTTGTGTAAAATATGCTGTGGTGTTTTTCCAATCTAAAATCTAGAAACAACACAAACCCTGAACCGTTTGTGGAACAGATACTATTTGGACTCCATAACATAGATATGAGAAACTGCAAAGTAACCAACAATATTAACAATATTAACAACGTCAACGGTTATTCTGAGATTTCTCCATTAATACTGTTTGACCTGAACAACTTCTTAGTGCCCATCTAATCCAATCCATCAGCTCATATTCTTCCATTGTTGGACATAGGCCTTCCTTATGGTATGTCACTTTTTAAGGAGTACGAATTAAAGGGTAAACTAAAAATGTTATCTTGGAACAAAAAGGTCAGTCAAATTTCTTTTACACAAAAATTATTCAGGTTATAAATGTTTGTTGGGAAAGGCACGGACCCCGCGTCTATGGAAACCCATGTATTATAAAGCAAACAATATTTTGACGTCGACTGCAGAACCTTGAATGTCTATAGGCCCGGTTTCCGAGTTGAAAATATCACTAAGGAAATACTTGAGTAACGTTCTGTCACGTTCTTTTCTGTGAAATTCGAAGAGAAAGCACTACATTTAACTATTTACATCATGAAATTCTGAAATCAGAAACCGGCCCTATGTCTTCTAATATCTGTTTACTTATCCATCCTGTACAAATCTATTGCTAAAATCGATTATCCTTAGGGTGCATAAAAGTCGGAGCGTTTTTCCGGTGTTAGTTTTTCACTCTTAATAATCTAGTATAGAAAGGCTGTATTTACTATTTCAGTATTGGTCCCTCAATTAAAAGTGTTTGTATTGATGAGGAGAAAAACCTCTTTAACATCTACAGAAAAGTTCCAAATGCGCTGAACGGTTCCATAAAACTTCTGAAACATTCCATATATTTGGACTTCCAGGCACCTCTTTGGAACAGAGCGGCTACACTAAATGGGGCAACCAACAACCCGACGGTGGTGTCAAGGAGCCCTGTGGGACCATGTCCTACAACGGTCATCTGAACGACCTTGCCTGCGACAGGAAATGCTTCTTCATCTGCGAACATGACATCGGCTCGCTCAACTCCGCCATGGATGAGAGGTTCGGAACAGAACAGAAATCTTAGGTACTTACGGGCCATCTTCATGCTTACAGTGCCAACTGCCATCGATATCATAAATAGGGTAACATATATTCGCGCCTGTATTCCAGCGGGGTAAGCTGATCTTTCATACGTTTTGATGTTTGGTGCCGGTACATAACCACCAACAAAATGCCATTATGTCGTATCCACTGTATTGGGTGTATCAAAATAGTCACAGAAAACTTCGCAGCGGTTACATACTAAAATTCATGCATGCAGCATTCGATATTTTTTCTTGATTTCTTGAGAGTAAAAGTTGCTCGTCTAGATGCTCTTTTCGGGAAGAAGAAATTTTAGACACAGCCTGTCTTATGGCCGATTTCTGAATTGAGAATTTCACTAAGTAAATACTTAAATGACATTCTGTCACACTCTTTTCTGGGAAATTCGAAGAGACAGCACTACAGTTAAGTATTTACTTAGCGAAACTGACCCTTATACAATATGAAAACGTTTCGAGCTTTAAGTGGCTCTTTCTGGAGCAATGAAAAAGTGGTATCTAGTTTAATACTTTTTGTCAAAAGTATAGACTTATTATAACAAAGTCTGTTAACAGTTAAGATTGTTGTTAAACGATGTTAAAAGGAAGAGATTACAATGTTTATAAAACTATCGGTCATATTTAAAAAGTATAAAAACACGATTCCATAAAATACTCTTCAAATGCAGCTTAAGCCGCGTTTTCACAGTCTTAGTGGACACGGACAGAACGCCGGGTGGACACGTGACCAATTTCTGCTACAAAGTTTCAACTCGTCATGTACACCGGCTATTTTAGTAGATATATTAATGTTACTCTGATGTAAACGGAAAGGATTTTTTTTCTGGGACCGCACTCCACTCGTCTTACTAAGATAAAATCCCAAATTACAAAATGGCGCCAACATTAGGAACTTCTGCGTTTCGTAAAGAAAAAGCGAAAAGTCAGTGAAATACTGATGTTTGTGGAGTTTTATGAAGCTGTGGAAGTGTTGAGAAGTGTATGGTTTTTATTGCCGTGACAAAACTATACTTTCTTTTTTTAGCCTCTAAATAGGTTTTTATACTTTTTTTTTTCTTTTTTTGCTTATATTGAAGAAGTTCGACGACAAAATATTTCATATCGCTTTTTGACAGCGTAGCAGTAGATTTTTGGTCATTTTTGGAACGATGTGCGATACCGTTTACAACAAAACGCCTCTAAACTAAAGCTAATATCTGAAGTCACATCTTATTGGCGTACAGTTTTTAGTCACTAAGATGTGATGTGCTCACATCACTCTATCGGAGCCTTGTAAGATCGTGAAAACGCGGCTTTAAGTACCTAGCATTTAACTGAAATGCGTCGTACAACAGTCACTTTGAACGGATACTTAAGTGACATTTAAGAAGTGGTGCAAGTAGGCACTATTTAATATTTTAACAGATTAAGCGGTCATATTCCGCCTTATTATAAAAACCTGAATAAGTCCTGGTTTAAACCAAGACTAAAAGATCTAGGATTGTTACGGTATCAAAGTTAGACCCAGATCAAATGTGTGTCGTTATTACAAATAGAAGACTATTCGAGGATCAGTTAAACCAGAGATCAGCCATGGTTCAAATAATATTCACTGATTCGTTCATTCAACGTTCATTCAATGCAGCGTTCCGTTTCACTAAATGGATATAATCTTCACATTTTAAACGCAAAAATATTCATTATTGCGTTTAAAATACCTATACATCGTAAATTGCTCTTTCTAAAATGAGCACTATTAATTATTATATTGTTATTGAAGCGTTTTTATAATCAAATGGCTACTCTCGTGTGAAATGGAGTGAAATATTCGAGCGCGCGCGCCAATCCGAGACGTCAAAATTTTTCTGATAGTTTCATACTGGGAATAGGTATTATTAATTTTTAAACTTTGGGCGGTTTCGTTGTTGATTATTATAATAATAAAATGGAACATTTGAAGAAAAACGTGAACCTATATTTGTATCGAAAATCTTCGTCACTTAATTTGAAGGGATTCACACGATGACGAAGTCCAATTCATGGCCTAATCGTCCAAATCATCGAAATCCATCATATCAGTGGCGTCCATAATATCAATTATTTATTGCAATCTATCACACACACAAAACCAAACAAATTCAAACGTCAACTTGGAGGTTAGTCCATATATAAACTAGGGGTATCAGAAGTTTAACTTTAGTACCATAGATAGTCCTTGACGTAGCGATAAACTTCGTTTTGTAATAACATTTTACTTGGTCTATGGTTTAAACCTGGTAACAATCCCAGTACTAAATTTAGACCGCGTTTTGGAATAAGGCTGTTAGAGTCCTACGATTTTCGCCCTAGGTTCTTGGCTGTAGATATTTTTTTTTGTCTTATATCGACTTTTTTGATGTATTACTTACAAAAACGATGTTTTAGTTGCTGGCGCTATAACTAGCTAACTCTCCGGTGGTAACCACTCAAGGACTGTAAACTAACTAGCGCCACCAAAGAATAGCAAATCATCTTCTACAGATCGTATTGGCAAAAAATTACTGTACAATCTAACAATCATGTTAACAGTGTTTTTTAGGATCCTTGGCCGTGAATCACGATAAAGAACCTAGAAAGGGTTTATGTTCTGGTCAGGTGGAAATCACTAAAGCTATAAACACATTGATTGAGAGACTGTGCAGACATTTTTTGCAAATGCGCTCTTTAGAAAAGATAAGATTTTTTTCTTGAGTGGCGCTAGTGTTACTCCCTGGAGCTAAATGGTTTATCTAAGATTATTATTATTGCGTTCAAGGGCGTTTCAGGGCGCTAATAGCGCCACCGACGGAAATAAAATCATAACTTGTGTTTTATAATAATAAGTACGTTTTTATTTAAAAGTGATGACGCTACTTAGCATCCCCAAGCACCTTAATGTTTTGTTACGGCGCTTCGAGGATTCATTTTCATTTCTGCTTTTTGGTGTAACACGCACGCACGACATGACCGCCTTTACACAAACATATGATAACGAACCGCGGAACACCGTTACATTTCTCATTGAAATTACCAAGCCAAGGCATCCTAACTTCTAAGTTATTTTAAGTCAGTCCGAATGTCGACTAAACAGCCTTACAAACTGCATTTGAAACAGTTTTTTTTCAAGAGCGTTTTTTATGTTTCAAATAGTGTTTAAAACAGGTAATATACTAACCCCAGCCTACAACTCTAGAGCAATGATGGTCACTCTATGACCCACAACAGCGCAATTGTTTTGTTGGCTCATAAAACAGAAGTATTGCCTCGTTTTGATGAGCATACAGATCTCCTCGTACTGCCTTTGGGTTGTCACAGACATACCAACATGCCCGCGCCTAGATTCTGTCAATGCTCTGTATTGTAGCACAATAACAATTGAATGTACGAGTTTCATTGCGCGCCCATGCGCCCACGCGGATTGAACTAGGCGTCTGTGAAATGAAAATATGTGTCGTGTGGGCCAAACGTGAATCCCACATGCGTTATCAGAATCGTTACATCTATTATATCCAAAAGTTGTCTGGAAGAGATCACTTTTAGTGATAAGGCCGCCGTCTGTACTCTTAGGTTAAGAAATATCTGTGTAAATTCCATTTTTATGTACAATAAAGTGTTCTTTATCTCTATTACCCTACTAAGTATAAAAATAATTATTTCAGTGGAAAGATACTGTTTATCCATTTTACTTATAGGGTATGTTGGTCAGTCTGTGCCCATTTCGCACCTTCCTAACCTAACCTTCTATAACGACCTGTCCTATTAATATTTTCTTTTGCCTCAGATCAAATCTGCCTCCAAGTCAATGTAACTTGGTCTAAATGGAGTGATTCAGTGCCTAGCAACGTAAGTCTTTTTTTATGGTTTTTAAGCTAAGAATAACTATTTACTGTACTGTGAGACTATACTATCAGACGAAATAGTGAATGCAATTAAACATTTTGTAGCGGAAAACCCAAGTTCTCTTATGTACTTAATTGTCAAGATAAGCATGTCTAGATAAGGTAGTCAAGAGGTCAGTAATGGAGATAATAGTAAGTTCTTTATTATTAGTACTTATTACAAACAACGTTAAACTTACTTGAGTACAATATGAGTAACTGTTTCTTCTATATAACAAAATATACAAAACTAGCACTATGTAAACTAAGTATGGTTTTTTTCGTCTATTACAAAATCAGACAAAGTTACGAACTATAGTCTGTTAACTTTTAGAATATACCTCGGCTACTATCGGATATAATCGTGTAATAGAAATATCGGAACTAATATCATACTTAATTTCGAAATCAGAACTCGATTATCAGTACGAAAACCCTCGGAAATTGGCGAAAACCGAAGCCTAGGTACTCTAGAGCCCGAGGTATATTCTAAAAGCTAACATTTTATTACATAATCACGTTTGGTCGTCGCTTTTCCAAGGAGTTGTTTAAATCGGTTGATTCAGATATTAAATTTTTACAACACTTACACTAATCACCCGGCTAATTATCAGATGTTCTCATTGAAGACGGCATTCCCCACTAGAGGCAGATATTTGACAATCGGTCCACCGTAGGACAATACTACCCTCGCAGGCTCGAAGTATGTAACCACTAGCTTCACGATGAACAGGTAGAAGAATGCAGTCACGAGGCAATCCAGGACGAATAGACTGAAATTAGAGCAAATATCTATAGATCCTGTATGACGGTGAAGAAGATTCTGATGTGAAAGCTGAAACAGAAATGATTCCGACATGCCTGTTAGTGTTTGATGGCAATGATCTGATGATTATGTCAATACTGGCACCAATTACTTTATTAATTATTATTGATATTGTTACGGGCTAGGGTTCTGGATTTGGATGTAAAACACGTTGTGCTCTCCAGCAACCCCATAGTCTATTTTCACAAACTTGAATTCATAAAATCGTCGTACATAATAAGTACTTAATTAGTACTTATCAGAAATAAATAGTGCTTTCATAGCATGCTAGTACATTTAAATTTAATTTGGGGTTGCTGGAGAGGTTCTCTGCAGCAACCCCAATATTAAAATAATGGAATTTGGACAATTAATCCTACCTAATTGAAAGAACTATAGCTAAAAAAAATGTACTGACATATTTAATAACAATATACGATCTGGAATCGAGTTAGTGCTCATTGAGTGGTTTACATTGATGCAAACAAATATACAAGGTGTTCACGAATAAGCTGAAAATGAGAGAACCGTTTCTTTGAAATTACCAACATAGTCATTTAAAAATGTAATAAAAAATGTAGCTTAAAAAAATCTTTCGCTATTCCATACAAATCTGCCGGGTTACTTTACCAATTTGTATGAAAAATTAAAAAAAAAATCAAGCTGGATTTGTATGGAATAGCAAAAGATTTTTTTTAAGCTACATTTTTTATTACATTTTTAAATGACTATGTTGGTAATTTCAAAGAAACGGTTCTCTCATTTTCAGCTTATTCGTGAACACCTTGTATATTTGTTTGCATCAATGTAAACCACTCAATGAGCACTAACTCGATTCCAGATCGTATATTGTTATTAAATATGTCAGTACATTTTTTTTTAGCTATAGTTCTTTCAATTAGGTAGGTTTAATTGTCCAAATTCCATTATTTTAATATTGGGGTTGCTGCAGAGAACCTCTCCAGCAACCCCAAATTAAATTTAAATGTACTAGCATGCTATGAAAGTACTATTTATTTCTGATAAGTACTAATTAAGTACTTATTATGTACAACGATTTTATGAATTCAAGTTTGTGAAAATAGACTATGGGGTTGCTGGAGAGCACAACGTTGTAAAACGCCAATGACAACTTCTTAGGATTTATTCACGCAGGGTCTGGTCTGCAGGTCTTCACGACACGAAGTCCACACGTAGATTCCAATCGCAGGTTCAATCGAAGTCCAATAGTATCGCTGAGGTCGTAGGTTATCGCTCGTATCGCAGGTATGTTCGCTCGAAGTTCTCTCTTCGCTCTTCCAAACGGAACTGACAGCGCGCCGCGGCGACCGCTATTTATATCCGCCGGCCAGGGTTATAGAACATTCTAGTACGTACCTACACTCGGTGCACGCGGCAACGACTCTAGAACAAAGTCCTTGTCAAAGAGTTTTGAACCTTATGCTAGTGGACATACGAGTCATTATCGCTTGCAGCGTTTATTGTTTACTAAAACGCAGCATGCGGCGACTATTCGATAGGCTTCCAGAAGGCTCTATTCTAGATGGTTCGGGATAGGACCGCGACAATATGTAAGTAATCGTGATTAGATATTATCTTCAATGTGTATGTACGTATAATTATTATATCTATTTATTTATGTATTATCGTTTGTGTAGGTTTATCATATTTTCTATTATTTACCCCCGCCATGTAGGTCTAAGTTAATGTATCTCCCTATGTTTATGTAAGTTTATTATTGTATTCCACCTTCTTTTCCTGCACTACCCTTTGCTAGTCTATTCAACACCAAAGGTTTGCTGGAAGAGAATGCTTCTTGCATCAAGCACGCCCTTATACATTTACTCATGTAATTAGTGCAATAAAGAATTAAAATAAATAAATAAATACTTACCTAAAGGATAATATTAGATAATCATAGATAATCTATGGTTAACCATAGATAACCATAGATAGCACCCTAGTGTTAGTTCATTAGACTATAATAAATAACCATAATACAGTGTCCCATTAGGTTCCTACAACGAATACCACAAATTAATGCCTAGAGGCTATGTCGTGAAAATGAGACTTAGCAAAACAAACCAAAAAGGTAAGGGAATTTACTCATGTATAAATGACATCTTCCAGAACCAAGTGGCCAAGATGCTTCATTAACGGCATCGAGAAAAAAGAAAAAAGGTTTCATTAGATATCCATGGAGGTCAGTGGCCAAAAAGAGTTCTTGAACACTATTATGAAACTATACTTAACAAATTCTTAATTCAAATAATTTTTATTTTCAGTAACGCGCGCACGTTTGAATAGTTGAAACTCTTGTGATTGGAGATGGGCCGGGGAGAATATTTTCGCAAGAGTCCGTTTCAGAGTGACAAAAAATAAATAGTTCCTCCTTTGATCGATAGACGGCGCTGACGCAAATCCTATCTGAATAAGGGAAGGCCAGACGACCAGAAACCAATTAAACCTGTCGGTATGGTGGATAGTATGCAGCCAGGTTTCTTTGGTTTCTGGTCATGCATATAAAATCTACAATATATTCTAAGGTGGGGGTGACACTTCTTGCTCCTAGCCGTTTCCAGACGAGGGTGCGTACAGTGGCGCCATCTATTTAATTTTGGTGAAGTTGGTTGTTTGGTTGTCCAAAAACTTAACCTGAAAAGGACTCATTGAAAAATTGCGACTTCGTTCATTTATTTCTGCTCACTATGATCCACAAACATACTGAGTTTACAATAAATAATTTTGATTAAGGCTCTGGGTGGTGCTTACTAACGCCACCAATGAAACAAAAATCATAACTTGTTTTATAATAGGTTGTTTTCAAAAAGTAAACATCAAAAATATTAATATCAGTGATAACCATTTTTAGAACCTACAGTCTAGAACCTAGGATCAACATACTAGGACTTTAATCCATTTCCGCCAAAAACGGCCGTTTTCAGCGGAAATCGATTAAAGTCCTAGGTGGTGTATACCTACTACATTCTAGATTGTATGTCCTAAAAATTGTTCTCACAGATATTATGTATTATTATTATGGTTTATTAGCTACTCCAGATATTAAGATTTTTAATCTTTACTTTTTGAAAAAAAATACATATTCAAAACAAGTTACGACTTTCATTTCATTGGTGGCGCTAGTAAGCTCCCCCAGCGCCTTAATCAAAATTATTTACGGTAAACTCAGTATGTTTGTGGATCAAAGTGAGCAGAATTAATTGAACGAAGTCGTAATTTTTCATCTCTCGATGATCGAATTATCCAAATTCACACTTTTAAAAACTTCAAGTTCTCATCATGTGACAATATTCTCTCCCGCCCATCACTAGTAAAGTTATAACCGACTATAGTGCTTGTAAATTTGTCTAGGTACTCGCATGTTATTCTGCAGCCTAGCTCTGGGTAGATTTTCCATATTTTCCTTTAAACAATAAAGTTTTCTCCAACCATGCAGCTCTCGATGTACGGCTCATCCTCGATGATGGTCAGATCCATTGGGAAGGTCTCCTTGTCCACGGGATTTAAACTTTTCGGTAGTGCGTTGAAGTTGTGCGTGTCGAACCACCATTCCCTGGTGGTGAAGTACTGAAGGAGTTCTAGGCCTACTGATATACGGTTTTGTATGCGTACCATGCTGAAAATTTAAGCAATGTTAAACATTTGTATCGGAATCGCTCGTAGCCCCGGCTGCCTGAGTAATCTTAAACGACCACGAAGGTTAAGCAACATAGGGCGCGTTCAGTGCATTGATCCATGACCGTCTATGACTAACGCTAGTGGCATTTTTCCGAGCGATTCCATACTTCGCAAGGCACGTTAAGCAGTTGATGCCGGCTGCCCTGGATAGATGGCAGTCGTTAAGCCAAGTCAGAGGGCTTAGGGCGGCTTGAAAACTTCTGACACTAAGACCAGCCCTAGTCTTGCAAGCCTCCATCACTCCGGACTTGGCCCCCGCGGTTCCGTTCCGTTTGCACCGTCACAAGGTATAGGCCATATGAATATGGCCTATACCTTGTGACGGTGCAAACCTTACTTAGGGAAGAGACCCAGTGAATGGTGATGAAACATTTGTACAGTCACGAGCACTAACCTGTATGCACCTCAGTACCTTGTCAAAGTCAAAATAGTCAATAACTGAGGCATCAGGCTAGAAGAGGTTAATGTGACAAGGTTCTTAGGTGTTTACATGTTAGTGCAGGGGACTGTACGTCGGTTATGATTATATAATCTAGATCGGCACCAGCCTGGATATTCTGAGGAGGAATGCTACCAGCATCCTGGGAACTCTCGTCAATGGCAGCGGTCTATAATTTTTTAGAGACACGTTTTTAGATGGTGTAGGTTTGCCCAGCCCCCATACCATCCTGACAACGCAGCTTGCTGCGTGTGAGGAGCCATCTGCGCAAAGCTGTAGCACTTAATGTGACGGGCCACTGTCCTACTGAATAAATACTTCCACACTATGGGACTGGCCGACAGCCCGTTATGCCGAGGATGCCTCAAGGAAGACGAAACACCCGCCCACGTGACTATTCATTGTGATAACGTGGGTGTGCAACGAACATCGACGACGGGAAAGCCGGGATCCCTTCGGGAGGCCAGCGGTAACATTGGTGCACTGCTGGCATTTTGGAAAATTTCGAGATTGGCTGGCTGGAGTGACCTCACAGCCCTGCTACGTACAATGGCCCAACTATGAGGCTAAGTACGGAAACCACTGGACGAACTAACTATGTCGGAGTAGAGATATGGTCATAAAAAAATCCTTTACTTAAATCTAAAATCGCTCCGTTCTAACCTCAAAACAAACAACTCTGATTGGATCAAAATTTTGACCGAGTCTCGCCTGCGTTTGATTGTCTATAATAGTTTTGTCTAGCTTGTGATAATTGTATTGGACAGTCAGGGCAGTGAGTTCATAAAGCAAAATTGCCTTTTCCACTCTTCACATACTCGACTTGAATCCAGCTGCAAACATTGTATATTGGCATTTAACGGAATGTAAAAATATTACATGGACCAACATCTGGATGGCGTTAGTAAGATAACAGTGGAATGAAGAGACACTGGGTTAATGAGGAAACGTAAATAATCTCTATTTTTGGTGAAAAACGAGGTCACTTTTTGTGGTGAGCTCAATAATGTCTTTTTGCGGAGAACGCTGGTTAGGTTAGATTAGATTAGAACACTTTATTGTACACACCAGAAAACAACAATATAAAAAGGCTTACATATCTAAGTATTCCCATATACAATTGGTGGTCTTATCGCTAAAAGCAATCTCTTCCAGACAATCTTGGGATGGATAGAACTGAAAGATAAAGAGAGTAGGTAGGTAGGTGTACATGAAGTATATTGGAAGAATATGTGCATAAACTGACTTACAACTAAAATTCATATAAGTATATTTGGTAGTTAGCCAGTGTCGGCTAGGTCTACCTCACGATGGGCTGATTGAGAGAGCGGAGTGGGAGGTGATATGAATGGACTTACTTGGTGATGGTGGATGATGAATCGCCTTGAGCTGTTGAGCAGATGATGAGCGGTGATGGATGAGCTGATGCGACCAGAGCACGGGGAACACTCCTGCACTGTTCACTTATAGTCTAATATTGTCAATATATTGTTCTTTGAGCTGATAAAGTTTATTGGTCACCAAATGTCTATCACTTCACGAGAATTTGAGCACTTATCACGCGCGTATGTCACAGTGCGAATGTGTATGCAGATGGATAGATAATTAGTAGCGGCGCGAGCGATGGCACCGGAACGAATGAGTGGTGAATGAATGACCACAGATTCATGATTACGTCGCGCGATCGATTCTCGCGCGAACATCCTGGGGGGCCGGCCCAAATCCTCCATCTTCAATGGTTAGTGGGAGCCTGGCAATCTTGAGGACCGGTCGTCTAAGGGTCCCTGTGCTGGTATCCAGGTCCACTACTCTTACAACGCCATCCTTTTCAGGCAGGAGGCGAGTGATTCTTCCTCTCTTCCAGTGCAGAGGCGGTATATTATCTTCCATGATGAGGACGAGCTCGCCGATTTGAGGAGGGGAAGAAGGAGAGATCCATTTCGAGCGGGTTTGGAGAGTGTGGAGGTAGGATTTGGTCCATAGAGCCCAAAAGCTCCGAGAAAGTGCTTGAATGAGTTGAAAACGTTTAAGGGCTGAGAGAGACCTATCATCAAATGAAGTCTCGGGAAGAGCTGAAAGAGGACGGCCAATTATGAAGTGGCCTGCCGTCAAAGTTTCGAAATCTGTGGGATCTGAAGAGAGTGGGCAGAGAGGCCGAGAGTTCAGCACAGCCTCGATTCGTGTCAATAATGTAGCAAACTCCTCAAACGTGAGGTGTTGCTCACCAACTACGCGATAAAGCAGTTGTTTTGTAGATCTGACTGCTGTTTCATGTAGACCACCGAACCACGGTCCGGTAGGTGGATTTAATAACCAAGTTATGTGCTGATTGCTAAGCTTATGTGTGATTGCATCATCGTTGGAAGCTAGGAAATTCTGAATTGCAACGAGCTGATTCCTAGCGCCTACAAAATTAGTACCGCAGTCTGAGCGTATGAGAACGGGAATACCGCGACGCGAAATAAATCTCTGTAATGTCGCGAGAAAGGCATCAATGCTGAGCGACGAGACTGATTCCAAGTGAACCGCCTTTGTTGAGAGACACACAAATATACAAAAGTACACTTTCAAGAGTTTGGCATTTCGTAATGTGCTGGATTTGACGAGAAACGGTCCTGCGAAGTCTATTGACACCTGACTAAATACTGGTTGGGGTGTAACTCGTTCTATGGGTAGATCGGCCATTACCGGTGCCTTAGACTGTGGGCGACATCGAAAACAAGTAATACATTTGAAAACGCGATGTCTGATAACGCGACGTGCTGATAATATCCAGAACTGCTGGCGTAGTATTGCGTGTAAAGTGTCTGTGCCAGGACTTTTGTGGTAGTAATCTATAATGAGGTGTACGAGAGGACTCGAACTGGGCAGAATGAGCGGATGTTGAGCGTCATACCTAATAGCAGAATTGGAGAGTCGACCTCCAACTCTTAAGAGTTCATCTTTTATGAAGGGTGAGAGACGTTGGAGTCGAACTGTGCATACTTCATTAGTTTGCAAGCGATGAATATCCTCTGCAAATTCATTGTGCTGAACAGAACGGATCCAAGAGAGCAGAGCGTCTCTGCGCTCGTTGGCAGTCAGGAGACCTGAACGTCGTGCAGTTTTAGGGTGCTGACAATTAAATTGAAAGCGTTTAATACAAGCTGTTACTCCAACGAGCTTATCGAGTGAGCTGAAACGAGTGAGCAGATCAGTGTCCACATCAGGGACTGCTATAATATGAGCTTGTACTTTCTTGGGCTTAAGGCCAGGAATAGCATGATGACCCAGAGCTGGTGGCATCTGTGGCCATGTTTCAGGAGACTCCTTGAGCCATACTGGTGACCACCAAAGATCAACAGTGATTGTGCGGATATACCTCTGCTTGCACAGTCTGCACGGTTGAGATGTGTTGGAACGTGTCTCCATGTTATATCAAATGGGGTTGAGTTTATTTTAACTACTCGATTAGATTCGTAGACCTGAAGTCGATGTGGAGGCGTATTAAGCCATGCGAGTATACTATTGTGCTGTCGGACCAGCAAATATATTGAGTTATAGGTATATGTGCCGAAAGATGGGCAGAAACACGAATCATAAGTTATGTGAGTAGGTTAGCAGCTGAGAGTTCTAGCTTGGGGATTGTAAGCCGATTTTTAATGGGTGCGACCTTTGACTTGGCCACGATGAGATGTACGTTAGCGCGTCCATCTGCTTTCACCTCGTGAAGATATAGGACGGCTGCAAAGCCGAAGACCAAAAATGATAACTAGTGGACTGTATGATGGGTTGCCGGTTCAATTAACGGCTCGAAGGACCAAAAATGGTAGTTAGCCAGTGTCGGCTAGGTCTACCTCACAATGGGCTGATTGAGAGAGCGGAGTGGGAGGTGATATGAATGGACTTACTTGGTGATGGTGGATGATGAATCGCCTTGAGCTGTTGAGCAGATGATGAGCGGTGATGAATGAGCTGATGCGTCCAGAGCACGGGGAACACTCCTGCACTGTTCACTTATAGTCTAATATTGTCAATATATTGTTCTTTGAGCTGATAAAGTTTATTGGTCACCAAATGTCTATCACTTCACGAGAATTCGAGCACTTATCACGCGCGTATGTCACAGTGCGAATGTGTATGCAGATGGATAGATAATTAGTAGCGGCGCGAGCGACGGCACCGGAACGAATGAGTGGTGAATGAATGACCACAGATTCATGATTACGTCGCGCGATCGATTCTCGCGCGAACAATATTTAATCAAATACATAAATATTTATAATGTAACTATTATTAATTTATTTATTATACAAACATGCATATATAATTATAATATACTGATACATATATTTTGGAATGCTGGTAATGATAATGAAGGTCAAAAAGTCCCGTGAAAAACAGAAGCACTCGAAACTCACCGGCAACTTCCACATGTCCTCGATTCTGGCCTCGGGAGACTTCCCCCGTTTGCTCCGGACCAGGGTATAGATGCAGCCAATGTCAGGTACACTCCACAGCAGCTTCTCTATGAGCACCTTGCCCATAAGGCCGGAGGCCCCCGTCACTAGCACCTTGCGTCCTTTGTGTTGAAATGTAAACTGAACGCAGTCTAATTTAGCGTAGATAGTTTTTTCCTTGAATGCATCCAAATGTCTGTCACTCTCTTTCGGTCGTAGAACAAACGTGTTGTTTTCAAGTTGGCAAATAAATCTTTAATTACTCAAGTAATCCTGGTTTATTTGCTCATAATCCATCAGGTTATGGGCCCAGGACGGTTTTCAGGTCTCGGAAAATAATATTATTTGTTTAAAAACCTATTTAGAGGCTAAAAATTTCACCCATGCCGGGATTCGAACCCGCAACCTCTGGCTATCCGTACCAACGCTCTACCAATTGAGCCAATGGGCGACTCACGGCATCAGTGAAATTTCGAACCTCTTTACAATATTCTCTGTATTACGTACAGGCAGCGACATCTGACTTAAGCAAATTGCATTACTTACGTACAGCCCCGACTACCTACTTTGCAGTTAGGTTTAACATCGGAACGATATCACTGTACCCACATGATTACACTATTTTTATTTTTAATGCACTAACCCGTGCTAAGGAACAAATTTAAAAACCTATTTAGAGGCTAAAAATTTCACCCATGCCGGGATTCGAACCCGCAACCTCTGGCTATCCGTACCAACGCTCTACCAATTGAGCCAATGCTTAAGTCAGATGTCGCTGCCTGTACGTAATACAGAGAATATTGTAAAGAGGTTCGAAATTTCACTGATGCCGTGAGTCGCCCATTGGCTCAATTGGTAGAGCGTTGGTACGGATAGCCAGAGGTTGCGGGTTCGAATCCCGGCATGGGTGAAATTTTTAGCCTCTAAATAGGTTTTTAAATTTGTTCCTTAGCACGGGTTAGTGCATTAAAAATAAAAATAGTGTAATATTATTTGTTATTTTGAGAAAATACGAAAAATTTTAAAACACACGGGTTACCCTTAGCAACGGAAAAGAATGGCCGTTTCTGCAAGCAATGGAATTATCATTGACAAGCTTCGTGGTATGGAGGACTACAATAACTGGAAATTCATGATGCGGATGTTGTTGTTGCATGAAGATCTGTATGTCTGCGTGGAATCCGAGGACGGATGCAAGGATGATCGGAAAAAACAAAGGGCACTGGCAAAAATTTGCCTGTCCGTGGGTCCATCAGCCTTGACTCATGTTCGGAACGCTGGGACGGCATATGAGGCTTGGGGCAACTTACAACGTGCATACGAAGACAAAGGATTGTGCAGAAGGCTGGGATTGCTGAGATCTTTGTTCGGTACGAAATTGAAGGAGGGTGAGACCATTGATACATATATATCAAGGATAAGTGAGTTGTCACAGCAACTGAAAGATATAGATTCACCACTAGAAGACGAGTTCATCGCAATAATCATGTTGAGTGGCTTACCCAATGATTATGACCCCCTGATTATGGCGTTGGAGCACTCGGGCACAAAATTGTCCAGTGAAACCGTAAAGGCGAAGCTGCTACAGGAGAACATAAGGAGGGATGAAAAGATGGAACGACCGGAAGCCCAAGCGTTAGCTGTCAAGAAGGCTATAAGATGTTTCAAGTGTAAGAAACAAGGGCATTTCAAGAAAGACTGTCCGAATAGAAACTCATCTGTGAAATCGCAAAATGAGAAAGGCAAGAGCCATGCACTACTGACTGCATTGTCTGTCAACGTACAGAATCATCTGTGGTACATTGACTCGGGTGCTACTAATCATATGTGTAATGACAGAGGAATCATGAGAAAATTCGTAACGGACACATCTTTGGAAGTAAACGTAGCCAACGGCGAGAAGCTGCGCATTGGAGGTCGCGGCGTGGTATCTATTGATCTGAAAGACTGTGTAGGCACAATAACCAACGTGTTTTATGTACCAAATCTGGCAGCGAATCTACTGTCAGTTAGTGAACTGGTTCGTAAAGGTCACCATGTAACATTTGACAGCAAGGGTTGTAAAATTTACTATGGTAAGGTGGTTATTGGTACAGCGTCTTATTTGAATGGTGTGTATCAGTTAAATACAAATGAAAGGTTGAAATGTAACATGTCGTCTGAGATTGCCATGAAGTCTAGTGTCAATTCCGGTGCAAATGACAGGGAATCTGTTCAGGTTTGCAGGGATACGGGTAATGTATTCATGGAGGGAATGGAGACACAAGAAGTGTGGCATAAGCGGCTCGGACATTTGAATTCCAGGAGCATGAACCTAATGAAACAAGGAGTGGTTACAGGTATGGATTATTCTAATACTGAATATAAAAATTGTGTTGCATGTCTGGAGGGAAAACAGACAAAATTGCCGTTTCCCAAAAGAAGTAGAACTAGGTCTAAGGAGATATTAGGGCTAGTGCACACAGACGTATGCGGACCAATGGAAGTAACTTCCTTGGGTGGGGCTCGTTACTTTGTAACTTTCATTGACGATTGTTCGAGAAAAACGTTTATATATTTTCTACGAACAAAAGACCAAGTTTTTGACAAATTTAAGATTTTTAAAGCGTTAGTCGAAAATGAAACTAATAAGAAAATAAAAGTTTTAAGGAGCGACAACGGTGGTGAATATCTTAATGGTGCATTTCAGGAGTACCTGGCAAGCTGTGGTATACGGAGCCAAACTACGGTCCCTTATTGTAGTCAGCAGAATGGCGTTGCTGAGCGTGCTAACCGTACAATTATGGAGAAGGCACGTTGCTTGCTGCAGGGAGCAGGCTTGAGCAAAGCATACTGGGCTGAGGCGGCTAACACAGCGGTTTACTTGAAGAATCTTTCACAGACTGTAGCTGTCTGTGGCGCTGTTCCTGAAGAGCGTTGGTCAGGTAAAAAGGTAGATATAAAACATTTACGTGTTTTCGGATGTGTGGCCTATGCCTTACAGCCAAATCTACGTAAGTTGGATGCAAGGAGTAAGAAATATATCTTCGTTGGATATTGCGAGGGTACTAAAGGCTACAAGTTGATTGATCCGACGTGTCCGAAGAAAGTTGTCAAGGCAAGACATGTAACCTTCTTGGAAAATGTTTTTGTAAATGATGAGGTACTTCACAACAAGAATGATTGTAAGGTAATAATACCTTGTGAGAGTATGCTAAATAACTCTGATGGCACTGCTGTGCCTGATAGCAGAATTGTTCCGGGCACATCTGGCGTACAGCCACAGAACGTGAGCACACGTAGGGAGAATTTGTCTAGTTCAGGAGAATCTGAATCGTATGCAACAGAGGGGTCTGCTGATGAAACTTATGTTCCAGGTTCTTCAGACTATAATTCGGAAGACTCGAATGAAATAAGCTTTCAAGACATCTCTGATACGACTGAACATGCTCGGCTGGCTGGTATGATTAATAATGAGATTGATGTTCCTGATACAGTGCAAGAGGCTTTGGAGAGCAGTGAGGCAGATCACTGGAAAGCAGCAATGAAGGAAGAGTACAATTCTTTTCTGAGCAACAAGTGCTGGACTTTAGTGGATCTACCTGAAAGAAAAAAGAGTGTAAAATGCAAGTGGGTATTTGCAAAGAAGAGAGGTCTTAACGGAGAGTTACTACGATATAAGGCTCGGCTCGTGGCAAAAGGCTTTACTCAAAAATACGGCATTGATTACACTGAAACTTTTTCGCCAGTGGTGAGGTATTCTACAATAAGAATATTACTAGCGATGGCCGCTCAATATGACATGGAAATTGAGCACATGGATGTAAAAACTGCGTTTCTAAATGGAGATTTACAAGAAACTGTTTTCATGGATCAGCCTGAATGTTTTAGAGAAGCTGGAGAAGAAAACAAGGTCTGTCTATTAAATAAGGCAGTGTATGGCTTAAAACAGGCGGCAAAATCATGGTATGACAAAATTAACCATGTTTTGACTGAAAAACTGAAGTTCAGAAAGCTGTTATCGGAGCCATGTGTGTTTGTTTATAGTGATGGAGTAGAGCTTATTATTATAGCTCTATATGTCGATGACATAATTTTATTTTCAACGAGAGGCTCACAAGTAAGGAAGGATTCTTTAAAGAAGCAATTAATGAGCGAGTTTGAAATGAAAGACTTGGGTCAAGCAAGTCATGTCTTAGGCATGAGAATCAGGAGAGCTGTTGGTAAAATCACTTTAGATCAAACTAACTATTTGAACAAGATTCTGGAAAGGTTTAAGATGTCCGATTGCAAACCGGCTCAAACTCCAATGGAATGTGGATTGAAGTTGAAAAAGGCTACAAACTCAGATTGTAAGTTAGAATACAGAAATCTGATTGGAAGTTTGATGTATCTGGCGGTCTGCACGAGACCAGATATTGCCTATGTTGTCAGTTATTTAAGTCAATTTAATAACTGTTATTCAGAAGAGCACTGGAAGTCTGCTAAGAGAGTTTTACGTTATTTAAAAGGTACGTCTGGCTATGGTCTAACTTTCGGGAAAGGTGAACTGAAGATCATCGGTTACACAGACGCAGATTGGGCGGGAAACGAAGTTGATCGTCGCTCATATACTGGGTATGTTTTTTCTCTTGGTAGTTCTGTTGTGTCTTGGGAAAGTCGCAAACAGAGAACGGTGGCTCTGTCTAGCGCTGAGGCTGAGTACATGGCAATTTCAGACGCATGTAAGGAGGGGTTATTCTTGAGAACCTTCTTAAATGAATGTTTTGGTGAAATACGTACTATTAACCTGTTTAACGACAGTCAGTCGGCTCAGAAGATATGCAACAACATATCGTTTCATGCTAGGACGAAGCATATAGACATAAGGCACCATTTTGTTCGGCAATTGGTTAACGAAAAGGTTGTGTCTATAGATTATACACCTAGTGCTGATATGGTGGCTGATGTTTTAACGAAAGCATTGACCAAAGAAAAACATAATAAGTTTACTACTGTGTTATGTTGTAAGTAGCTTGTATATTTATGTTTGTTCTTGTGTTCATATAGATTAAGTATGAACGTAGTCTTAATTTGGATAGTTTTAGTCAAGGGATGGTAAGGCAACTTGTCTGAAATTAGAATGTTTAGTTTAAGGGATGGTGTTGAAATGTAAACTGAACGCAGTCTAATTTAGCGTAGATAGTTTTTTCCTTGAATGCATCCAAATGTCTGTCACTCTCTTTCGGTCGTAGAACAAACGTGTTGTTTTCAAGTTGGCAAATAAATCTTTAATTACTCAAGTAATCCTGGTTTATTTGCTCATAATCCATCACTTTGTACCACTCGTTCACCTCGGACGTCATTGTTCGTGCTGGAAATAATAGAGAAAAATCGTGACCGCATCAGCAAGAATTTCGATTCGAAAAGTTGCATCAAAGTTACCTCAGAGCAAGAAGGCAACTAACTTAAAATCTTTGTTGTGCAACAAAAATTATACATGAATTTGGGCATTCCCGGAGTTTCGACACTGAATGGTGATGAGATGATTGTGTCTTTAGTTTGAATAGTCATGATTGTGCACCTAGCTACGTTCAAAATATTACACCTGTGGTATATTTTGGTTGCGAAAACAATGTGACCCCGAAGGCGTATGGTGACTTCTGTTAAGGCGTTTCGGGTAGCTAACTAGAGCGCCACCAATGGTAAAAAATAACTTGTGTTATGATACTTTTTTATTTAGTGGTGGTGGTAGATTTTAGGTTCTAGACTGTACGTTCTAAAAATAGTTGTCAGTTGTCAAGATTTCTCATGTTCACTTTTAAGCCCTGCGCAGACGAGGGACTATCGCCCGGGTACTTTTTTGTCCATCGATGTAGATCTCTTATAAATTGTATCGAATAACGTACAAGAAGGACTAAAAGTACCCCGTACAAAAAGTCCCTCAAGTTACCGAGGACATCAAGAGACCGGACTGGACAAAAGTTCGGTGTTTTCTTTTAAAACGCATTTTCTTTTTCAACTTCATGTAAATTACAACACAATGTAATCTCAGAATATTTGCCTCCATAGCGTACGTTTCACTCAATTTTCAGGGGAACAAAAAAAAATCTTAACACAAGTTATGATTTTTTCTCCATTGGTGGCGCAAGTTAGCGCCCCGAAGCACCTTAATACACCGTACATATCTAATAAATAAAAATTTCATGTCACATTGTTTGCTATCGATATATCAACCCTTGTATGTCCCCACTACTGGGGCACGGGTCTCTTCCTGCATGGCAGGAAGGTTAGGCCATACTCCACCACGGGTGCCAAGTCCGGGTTGGCGGAGGATTGTAAGATAGTGGCGGGCCTTACTGTCTGAAGTTATCAAGCCGACCATAAGGCCTCTGACATGGCTTAACGACTACCATTACATGACAGCCGGCACCAACGGCTTAACTAGCGGTAGTCACGGGACGGTCACCCATCCTGCACCTGACCGAGCCTGTTGTTGCTTAACTCAAGTGATTGATTCCAATCACTCGGTTCGGCTAGGCCACGAGCGCCACGTTTGCTATCGAACTCCTCCGAAACGGCTTCACCGATAGTTATGATTTTTTTGTTTCTAAAAATAGGTCATAGAGAAAGAGAAGCTGTTCATAAACCAAGCATATATTATAAAACATGTTAAGACACAGTACAATTGGCGGCCTTATTGCTGAAAGCATTTCTTTCAGACAACCTTATGTTGGTCGTAGGCTAATTAATATGGCAAAACAGCGTTTGCCGAGTCTTGCACTATCAGGGCCGGATCTACCTAAGGGCTGCTTGGGCTGCAGCCCAGGGCCCGAGGTTACAAGGGGCCCCCAGATCCCGCTAAAAACAGTAGGCGATAATTTGAATTTAAAAAATGGTTGTCTCTAAAGTCGGTTTACGAACGTTATTTTTACGTGATAACGTCATTAGAAAACATTGATGAAAATAGCATACTTTTATGAATTGAGTTAACTTGTCAATTTCTTATACTAATTCATAATAAATAAAATTATTTTATTCTTTTTTTATATTCTTATATATTTCACTATTTTGATTTCTCTCTCACCCAAAAGTTGCCTGGAAGAGATTGCTACCACAACAATAAGGTCGCCTTTTGTACTACTACTACTTGAGTAGTTTTAATAAATATTTGTTTTTTTTTGTGCAATAAAGAATATATAATAATAATATATCATTATAGAAACATTTTTTTGACATGGCTATTAGTTGAGTACCTAGATAGGCCCTAAGTATTTTCAGCCCAGGGCCCCACAAATTCAAGATCCGCCCCTGTGCACTATGGACCTACACATTACCTTCGTATAAAGGTTATATTAATACTAACTATTAATATAACCTTTTTGCGAAGCTAATATATACGTCCATAGTGCAAGTTCTCCAAGAAAAGGCAGTCGATCATCGCTACCAACGACCACACCTATGTCCTCAATACTGTTAAGTATCGAGTAGGTAAGTATGTTGCACAATATTGGAGGCGGCTATAGAAAAAATACGCGGTTTGAAAACTTTCAAAAAACGTCGTTTTGATTTCGCACTGTTGCGTCATCAATTTTGAGATGCTGTAACCATAGTATTGTGGCTACGGAAATGTGGAATTGGAACAAGTATTCAGGGTAATGTGGCCAGTTATGTAGTTTGTTTCTTACACTGATACAAAACTATGCCATAACTATATGCGTTATGCGAAAGGTCGCACTTGCTAGATGTTTGCATCCCGTAGTGAGTAAACTTACTCATTTCTAGATGTAGCTTTGTGTGAACTCATTATTTTACATAAGTAAGAGATAAGAAAATTCTTCTCGGTAAGATAAAATGAAAATATTCATTATTGTATAAAAGCAGACAAACTATTACAGAGATAAAAGAAAAGGTTACCATTTAAGGACATTTGTATAGAAAAATTCATCAAACCTTGTACAACTAAAGGCACGACTTCTCCTGGGCAAAGAATTAGCAATAACCCAGATAGTATGTTAATCAGGCAAGTGCATCATGAACATAGTAATATATCCACACTGAGATCATTTGCACCTTCCAGTGGGAATCAAAATCAAAAGTATCATAGAAACATTATACAGTAACACTCACACAATCTCTCACATACGCACATTATACGAGTAAATATATCACACTAATATTATAAAGGTAAAAGTTTGTGAGTGCGTATGTTTGTTACTTCTTCACGCCTAAACGGCTGAAGCGAGTTTAATAAAATTTGGTATGGAGTTAGCTGAGACCTGGATTAACACATAGGCTACCTTTTGCTGTGGGAAAATATATTATTCCCATGGGAAAATCGATAAACTGTGGGTAATACCGCGGGGCACAGATAGTTTTGATAAAACGAGAAGGCCTGTCCCTGCAGTGGGAAATATATAGGCTACATACGTAAAAAACATTGTGGATGAATGATTAATAAATTTCAAACATCAATCCAAACTTCAAGATTACGATACAAATTTGAAATATAAAATTTTTGAAATACAATAAATCTCAGACTCTTCAAAACAGATTTATTTCTTACATTTCAAATCTGCATTACAATCATACTTGTACCTTTGCCATGACTTTGATAAGCCGCGGGTAACAACGCGGGGTACAGCTAGTTTTTGAAATAAATTCCTCAGCCTCAGTTAAGAATCCTTATAGTGTACAATACCGATTCTTAACTTGACCAACGAAACAGACTACTGTTCTAAAAACTCATACTAAGGTGCTGCGGAAAAAACACATTTTAATCCCTTCGGCCACCATCGTAACCGATCTTTCGTACTGGTTACGGAGGATGAAAAAATTTTTTTAAACGATACCACTTTCGAAAGCATCGTTATTTTTTTCTCCTGTTATTCGGTCATCATCATGTTTGATGTTTCGTAACTAAGTATGTAAGAAGATTACATTTTCTTTGTATGTTTCCTTGTCTTGTATTGTCAATATACGCCCCAATCTCCGCACGGGAATAAAGGGTTTGAAGAAACATTATAAGAGAAGCAAAGAAAACTATAAAAACTTCCAATACATTTAAGCAACCAACACTTCAATTACTAACAACTTAAACCAAGCAAGCAATAAAACAATAAAGTTTTCGATTACAACGATTTTTTTTTCTAAAAACACGAGTCCTTAAATCTCTCCTCAGAGGCAGTTTTAACACTCCATGGTAAAGGGAAAAACATAACCTCAGACTATTCAAACTGCCTCTGAGGAGTATCAATTTCCTTATTTCCTCCCTCGAAACCACGGTTACGTAGGTATGAGGAAACATAATGCTTTGTTCGAAACGGGTATCGTACATAGAAATTGTCACCTCCTCAGTCACCAGTTACGATTACATAAGGTCGGTTACGATTTCGATTGAAGAGATCTTAATCAGGTTATTTCGGCCCAAGAAACCACTGTACCAAGCGTCCAGGTCCCCCTTATACATCCGCCCCCAACTTTACTTACCAACCTAGGTGTGTCAATAGGATTCCTACTACGTTTATAATACTTACATCAGTAGCACATAAGTGCATATGTGGTATAAGGCTGGATCATTAGCAACCATTGTTGAAAGCTTTGTGGTAACGACGGCTATAGTTCTGAAGCAATCAACCATTCCACCTCAAGCTGCCAAGATTGTGTGTTGTTAGCTACAACTAAGCTCGATTAGGTAACCCATCATTAGAGACCATCCGGAGTATTAAGCCCAACCTCCTTTTGTATACTATATACTGTAGTAACCGCGAACAGTTGTATCTGAATTTTCCTTTCGGTACCTACGAGTCAAGATCGTAATCGCAACGTGGGCCGTTGAAAGTGAGTACAGTTGACATCAAATCAACCGCAACATGCGTGAAATTTAATGAGTTACACTAAGGGCTGCTTTGCAATGAAATGTAATGTTGACCTGGCTGTGGGCTGTACGTATTAGGGTTGAAATAACGAGGGTAGCTAAGTACCCATTTTTCGACGTGAAGTACCTCTGACTGTAGACAACAGCTGGGCTTTTCCCGCTGCAGATAAACAGATAAAAATTTAGGCGAAAACTCATGAATTTTGTATTTTTTTGCATACCTTACCACTGACCTTTCCTTTGAACTCGGGCGCAGTAATTTTATTTACGCCGGTGGCTAATCCGCAGCGGTGGGATTAGACTGATTTATTTGAAAGCCTGTAAGTAGGTGTCATAAATCTACCGAGTTTTTTTATTAAAGAATCGAAACAACGAAATTGTATTTTTGTCGATATCCGAAGGATAAATTCAACGCACGCCGCGTCCCCAAGCGAGGAACTAAGGCTCTGTGTACACAAGCTTTCGTGTGACGCTCTCGAATTGCAATGAGCCCGTCTCACGTAAGTATGTAAAGAATCATAAATCCGGTGTGCCGGTATGTGCAGCTGCACTGCAATGGGCTATTAGCGGAAATCCCTTATCGCCGCGAGCACGCTTTTAACTCTGTTCTATTGTTTTGTTTTTAATTTTCCGGCGTCCGTAACACAAAAGAAAAAATTGGAACCTTTACAGTAGCACTTTTTTGTCCAGCCGCTCTGTCGAGCGAAACCCTTTTACTCAGGAACGAATAAAGCGATAAAGTTGAAATTAATATCAAATACTACGGTAGCTTGAAGGTGTAAGATATTCAAGCTTCTAAAGCTCTAAGAAATAAAATAAAGTGAAAATCGTTTCCTCAGTTTAAACCACTTTTAATAATTAAAAGTATTGAATTGTATTTTAATTTAAATTGTATATTTTTTTGGTTTCGTGGTTGAATTATATATAACGGACAGTGTGCAGATGGCTGGATAATTAGTAGCCAGCGAGCGGCACGAGCGACGGCACCGGAACGACCCAGAGTAAATGAATGACCACAGATTCATGATTACGTCGCGCGATCGATTCTCGCGCGAACAGACAGCAAGGTTTCCAAGCTCTGTTTTATTTCTATAAAACGTTGTTTAAACATTTTTTTCGCAATGAAACTGACTATCGAAACCTATATAGACCTCCGTAGACCTAGAATTATGTTTGGCAAGAAGCACTGTGCATTTGTGCTGTAGAACAGTGCACTGAATATTACATTATCGATACAATTAATCGAGTTGTATAAGAAGTACGGCCGACAAAAGGACGGCGCAACATAACTGATTAGAGAGCACTTGTATGTGCAAAGTTTGACTTCACCCACATGTGCAAGTGTTGGTTCTACCACAAAAAGTTTGTAGTCATTCAGTCGAAACCTTAGCGCGAGAAATCTCCTCACGCTCGTCCGGTTTTATTTGCTGGAACCTGAAACACAAGAACAATGGAGCTCTCTCTCCTCTTCACAGTCAGTGAAAGTTTTACTAAAAGCTTTTACCTCTTAACGCACGCGTGGTAATTGCGATTATCGAACAAAGGAGACTTGTCGTGTACTATAATGTGCTCGGTGCCCTTATGTAAATTACAGAGCTCACGTCTCTGGTCCGTATACTTGAGGTTTTCGATTTGATTTGATTTCTTTATTGATCCATCAACAGAGGTTACATTAACTTACAGATTATTAATTAGCTATGTATTATTATAATCATTACTTAATGTGCCTCCAGTTACAGATGGATACCACATGCATAAATAGTAATTTTCTAAAAGAGAACAATATCATGCATTTTGAGTTTTCGGATTCACATGCAAAACAAAAATATTAATTTAGTAAAACAAAAAATTTATACAAATATAAAATTTAAAATCTTATTTCATTACAATTTCATTTCATTAAACCTTTAAACATAGTTTTAAAACTATACTATTGCTTTTAATTTTATTAACCATTAGATAACTTACATAATAATATTTTAATTTCAATTTTAATTTTATTTTTAATTTTATCAGTTCTATAGCATTACGTTTTAAAGTTATTATTATTATTAATATTACCCAAAAGGGTAAAGTTTTGTTATGGCAATCTTATTGTCTTAACGTTATTGGCGGCAAACAGCATGTGCCACAAAGTTTAGCTATATATGCTTATTTTAATGGTTACAAAGACTTACATTCTTGTGCTTATATTATTCTAGAAGAAAAACATAACAAAAACGTAATTTTATGTGACTACTACCATAACTAGACTATCTAGTAGCCTGTATTTATGGTAAGTAGGTCCGTGCCTCTAGCAAAAGGCGGAAGACAGTAGGTGGTGATGTCATGTTTATCAAACAATATTGAATCTAGTAGAACATGTGAGGCAAAATATACTAATATCTAACATGCGGCATGCAATGTATGTGTCTGTGTATGTGTGTGTGTATTTCTGTGCATGTATGTGTCTGTGTTTGTGTGTGAGTTTTCGTGTGATTGAAGGGGGATATGTGTGTTCTAACTGTTTAATAATAATCTGCAATTTTTGAAACTATTAAACTCTGTTTCGTGAATACTTATGTACATATAACACATACATAGATATAACATACTTTTTCTTTCTTTTATGTCAGTTTACGATTTTTCTGCATTTGTGATGGCCTTGTGTGATAGTTAATATTGAAATAATATTGATATTTAGAATCAACCGTCTTTTAGTATGTAGAACAATGAACTAGGTGTAACCGCGACTCTCATGGAATTCATAGTACAAAAGTGGTTGTAAATCAAAAAGAACGCATTTTCAGGAATCGCGTAATTTAAAAATTACCCTGTATAACTGTTAGAACGAAATGCTTGGGGCGAAGCTACAATTATGTGTAATTGTGTCACATGTTCTCTGTTTCATACAGCCTACGCTTTTTTACATCCACGTAACTTTATAAATTAGAAAAGAACGTCTTATACACCCGTGTTATGCGAGGCCTCTCATATGGGTGATCGGGGACATGGTACATAGCCCAATTCTTAATTATTGGGCACACATCAATGTCAATCCTAACAACAATATCAAGCTTGACCAACACTAAGTTAAGTTTAAAATTTTATTTTACTCTATGAAATTGCCATGGCTTTTCTTTCTGTTTCGAAATTTAAGTGAGTTTTAAATACATACTTTCAATTTCATTTACATACTGTAGCCCAATAGCCATATCGAACTCCGGGTTCTTATAAAGAACTCTTAGCGGAGTGTTCTTAAGCGACACTGGCCTAAGGCCATCTGTAATGTCAATAAATAAAGTTAAGCAGTGACATTTGACATTCCAGATATTTTTAATTATTTTATTTGAATCTATTTTACTTACAACGCAACTTACATTTCAATTACTATATTTCACCTTGACATTGTATAAGATTAACAACGCAGATTTTGCACTTGACAGATTTGATATTGGAATTCATAATGGTATTTTGAGATTTCAATTATATAAATAAACTTTAATAACATATTTGCATGTTAGAACATACCTAACAGAATGTGAGCTCATATATAATAACATGTCATCATAATGTACCACGTTCTAAGCAAATCAATTTTATTTTATTTTAATCTGTTGTGGATACCAATCGGCCAGTAAATGGGGATAGATCGGGCGTGCGCACGAAGGCGCAACGAAGGGTTAGTACTGAATTGCTATTAAAAGAAAGACAAGGCCAACACCAGCAAATATGAGAAGGCTCCTTCCAAACGGTCCAGAAACTAGCACATAACTTGACTAGCATCAATGAACTGGCTCTGAGAAGAAAAAGAATTTGACCCCAAGTTATTTGAAGCAGTAATGGATTTTAACAAGAAGATGTTTTGACAGTTAAAGATCAATTACACTTATATATCTTCTTCTTCTTCTTCAGGCTATATTAGTCCACTGCTGGACATAGCCCTCTCCTACACTTATATATATACCGCTCTGAGAAGAAAAAGAATTTGATGACCCCAAGTTATTTGAAGCAGTAATGGATTTTAATAAGATGTTTTGACAGTTAAAGATCAATTACACTTATATATCTTCTTCTTCTTCAGGCTATATTAGTCCACTGCTGGACATAGCCCTCCTCTACACTTATATATACCACTTAGAAAAGAACCCTTAGATACCAATGTAGGATATAAATGGGTTAGAATGTAGTTTCCAAAAACCAATTTATTGGTTCGACTGTGGGAACGGTCTCGTTTGCCCTAACCATTTTCAATAATTAAACGTAACGAGCTGGATAACGAATGCAGCTACGATTCAAGCTTAATCATTAATCAAGCAATCCGTATATACGGAGTGTTTCAGAGACCTGAAGCGGGGCACAGTACTCATCAATACAATTAACTTTCGTCTTTCAACCAACTACGACGTCCCGAAAAAAAAATCAACTGTATCCACATAATTCTTGCTCTAGCTAGCATGCATTTAAAGTTAATATTATGTGTTATTGTTTTTACGATAGAGCATAAACAAAAAACGGTGAAAAAACAAAGTTTGTTCTATGGAGATCCCCCATAATTTTTATTATTCTTTGGTACGTAATTTGGTGCAATAACACGTATTATGTGAAAAAGTAGCTACTTGTTACGGTTCTAAAGATAAAGCTTTTTAAGGTTTTGACGGACAGAGTGATATTTCGTTTGGCACCCTTCGGGTATGTAACATTAAGGCTATTATTACTATCATACTTTATTGCACACATTAAACAGGACATTAGATAAGAAATAAAATGTACAAAGGTTCATAACAGAAGTTATTTATTTATAATTCATATCTTTATATTTTGGTTCGCCAGGCCAACAAATATGGGCCAAATAAATATTTTTTAACAATATGCATCCACTAGCGTATTGCTTATTGTGGAATATAACAATGATTCAGTCTTAAAAATTATGATGACACTAATGTTTTTCCAATGTTTTCCTCTTGCGTGGCGGCAGACACCCTATCATGCAGTGTAAGTTCAGAGAATCAATGGGATGGCAGAAAGAGGTAGAATGAATAAACTAAGTGGGAAAGTATGAAGATAAAAAACACCCTGTCGCATCGACGAGTCTGTTAATGACAGCGAGAGTGGGGTGGGCAGAAGCACGTATACTTCACTTCATTCAGCCTTGTTCTACATGTAAATAAATCGTTAAAATACATGGAAAACAATATTTTTTTAATTTACTTACACTTACTTGATTTTTTGTGGGAAGAGTCCGACCATGTTTTGCTAGGATTTGCAGAACTTAATCATAGTTAGTAGAGACGGAGTTCGCGTGGTCAATTGCACGTCTGTCAAGTAAGTGAATCCGGAATTAAGTTAAAAATAAAAACAATGATGTTTGTAAAGTTGTTCTTCTTCTTCATGCTATATTATGTAGTCCACTGCTGGACATAGCCCTTCCCTAACGAGCGCCATAGCGCCTTGTCTTCAGCTTGCCGCATCCAGCATCTGCCGGCAGTTTATCGCAGATCGTCATCCCACCTGGTCGGAGGGCGTCCTACACTACGTTTGCCGAGTCGCAGTCTCCACTCAAGAACACGTTTACTCCAACGGTTGTCGGTTCTTCGCGAGATATGGCCAGCCCACTGCCACTGTCAAGTTGTTAATTCGTCCTAATTCATTCATATAATTAATTCTAGAAATATCAACCCCTATCGTACATTTGTTGACTTTGATAGTATGTTGTTAGGCCGTAGCTCAAAGGGAAAAGCGGAACCCTTAGTTAGTTTGTCCTGTGGTTTCCGCACTTAGCCTCATAGTTGGGCCATTGTACGTAGCAGGGCTGTGAGATCACTCCAGCCATCCAATTTCTATCCAGAAAGCCAGCAGTGCACCAATGTTACTGCTGGCCTCCCGAAGGGATCCCAGCTTTTCGATGGTGGCTGTCCGTTGCACTTCCACGCCTTTACACTGGATAGTCACGTGGGCGGGTGTTTCACCTTCCTTGAGTCATCCTCGGCACAACGGGCTGTCAGTCAGTCCCATGGTGTGGAAGTGTTTATTCAGTGGGCAGTGGCCCGTCATAAGTGCCACAGCTATGCGCAGATTGCATCTCCTCAGACGCAGCAGGCTGCGCGTGAGGCGCTTCGACATTTCCGGTATCTCTGGCTTGTCTGCATTTCGTTTCAGTTTTCCATAGTTCGGCATGCTGTGTTTCTGTTTGCAGCCTTAACGATTTGCGAAACTGGTTGTATGGTAGTGGGAGTAGAGGTTCAGGTCCTTCTACTGTAGTTTCGGAGCCTCTTCTGGCGAGCTCATCCGCAGCATCGTTGCCTAGGGAGCCGCTGTGACCCTTTATCCATTGCAGGGTGACTGTTTGTGGGTAGTTTTTCCAGCTCTTGGTGGCACTGTAGTATAAAACTGTTGTTAGTGAGCCTGTTTTAGAGTGCCTGTAATCGTATACGTATGCCGTCCTTTGAAATTGTGAAAAAATCTAACTTCTTAATTAACATACAAATAGTTACGGGCGTTTATGCTGCAAAAAATGTATATCTCGATACTCAAGGGAATCAAATTTCATGAGGTACTTTCCGTTGGCCTAGAAATACGAAATTTAGCGAGTTATATTTTGTTATACTGCAAATACAGTAAAATATCTGAAAACTATATATATATATGTATATATATATATACATATATATATATATTTTATATATATATATATATATGTATATATATATATGTACAAATTTGTACGGAACCGTCGGTGCATGAATTTGACTCGCACATGGCCGATTTTTCCTTTTTGTTTACATCGAGGCCAAAGCTGAATGGTACGAAATGTAACTGGCTTAATAGAAGTAATTAATCAAGCGCGATGTATTTACACTAGCTTGATGGATTGCCGAATTTGGACCGATGTTTGTATGTTCATTCGACCCACGTCTTATCCGGTTTTGCGTGTATCGTGTAGCGAAGTGACATTACGTCTGCCAGGTGGATTGTGTGCTTTTAATTCCATTAAAGGTACTTAAGTATTTGACTCGGGCAAGTAAAAACATTGGCTTTTCATCGACGTAATGAGATGAATGATACAGCGTCCAGTGGCACCTTTACTCGCACTAGATGGGTGAAGAAACAACTTAAACGCTGCAGTGCCTGGGATATTGTTTTTTAGATGGAGTAGGCTTGCCCAGCACCTATACAATCCTGACAGCTTATTCGGCCTAGCCACTTAAGGAAGGCATGTAGGCAGAAGCATGAAGGCATCCTCACGATGTTTTCCTTCAGAGTTAGTGTATGGTATTGCTACAGATCTACATAACTTTGAGAATGAATACAGAAAACAAAACATAGGTACACGCCTGCACTGGGAATAGAATTAACCAATGCATTGTATAGAATCAGGCGTTATTTTGCGGAAATCCATAATAGCATTAAACATCGAAAATCACTTTGCTAAATTCGGCCAAAAATCCCACAAGCACCATGCGGTTAGTTAATGCACCGCCCTCCCTCCCACTTTTTAAGCAGAAGCTAGACACGAACACACCACCACCGACACCAATACTTGTGTGAGAAAAAACGCGATGCGTTTCACCTCTACACGAGGCATCCTCAGGCTCACAAGTGCAAGTGAGCCTGAGGATGCCTCTTGTAGAGGCGAACTAACCGCATGGTGCTTGTGGGATTTTTGGCGGAATTAAGCAAAGCAATTTTCACTTTTTAATGCTAAACTAAAGTACGTAAAGTAGGCAACAATTATCTGCGTTACGAATATCTGTACAAAAATTCAACTACTACAATGTCTTCGAAAACACAGTAGTTAAGCCTGTATCATGGCTTTCGACTTTGTTTCATTTCAAATCTCAGAAACATTTCAATGTTGTGGGTATAACACTGATAACACACATGTGCAGAACCAAAACACACTTATTAATGTTTATTTAATGCCATTTTAGCATCTTATCATCAACTAATTTAAAAACTAAACTACACAAAGTAACAGAACTATAAGTAGCACCAAAATGGCCTTCGCATCATGAAGTACAGTCGACAGCGCCTTACTTCAACCTTTATATCGTTACGTAACTGACCACGAGGACATAGAAGATATTTTTAATCCGCAAAATGTGAACATCCTTTTTACCATAAAACAGCGAAATTGTCGCATTTGATTCTGGAATCCCTTTCCAGATGTTAATTTAGTAAAAAAAACAATTAGCTATCGATAAGTTTAAGAAATAGGACCGACATGTTAAAAATATGTCATATGCATATTCATACGATGCCGTTTAACACCGGTTGGGTTGGAAACCCTAAGAATCAGGATTTAGGTATAGGTACACACACGGGTACTAATACACCTATTTGGTGGGTACAAAAATGCTACGCGCTCTCTCGAGCTTCCTCTCCACGAGAGCGGGAAATGCGTTTAGTAAGGGATTTACTGCGGCATTGATCTCTAGAAAAATTCCAGGAAATAGAAAAGGGAAAAAGAGACTTTTTCACTAAGTCGTATGTAATCTGAAATGTAATTAAGCTGAAATGTAATTAAGCTGAAATGTAATCACCCAGTTTAGTGGAAAAGAATGGCTTCAGAATGGCTTTAGAGGGTGCCACTCGAAGCGATTCCCGTACAAACGTAGTTTGGTTTTCATTTACGAACGACATGCTCAGATATAATATTCATGAGCTCAAATATAATATTGTAACGGTTTGGTGTAATTTTACTGTTATCCAAAAAAAAGCGCTCGTGGCCATTGTGGTGGAAATTAAGAATTTCACTAAGTAAATACCTAAGTCACGCTTTTCCTAAGACATTCAAAGCGACTAGAGTTAACTATTTACTTAGTAAAATACTCAATTCAGACACTAGCCTTTTGGCTTTGACATAGACCTTGAGTGACAGGAGATCGGGTGTTTTTTCGTGGTCCCCTTATTTTGTCCCGTTAACGGGTCCACGAGGGACAACTATCCCTCGTGGTCCCGTTATTCGTCATCAATGGGTCCACAAGGGATAAACTATTTCTCGTCGTCCCGTTAATAAATATGATGCCTCCTGCATAATAATTTTCACTGGCTTGTCGCGTTTAGCGCCACGTTTCGCCACCCTTCTCCCGTTGCTTCCTTGTATCCTTCAACTTTCCTGAATTAAGTTTTACTGTTACATTTTGGAAAAGGAAGTATGTACTGGGATTGCATGAGGCCATGGGTAGCTTATTGTATTCACAGTTGGTACTTAATTATCCCCGGAAAAAGCGCTATGGACTCTATTTTAGGGCAATGTAACTGTGAATAGGAGCTTGTTATGAAGGCGACAATTTTTCACCTGAATTATTTTCTTCGCTTGGAAAAATGTTATAAGCGCCAAAATTGAGTTTGACACAAAGCGCTTAGTTAATATTTTCATCGTGCGTATCTTGCTACATTTTCACGTTCCGTCTCTTTGAGGAAGTTTTTTCTTCCATAAGCTGCGTTCATTGTCACTCTACTACGCTACGCGTTCTTTGATAAAATATGAATTGAAACTCTTTCATACGTAAAACGGGACATCAATTTCAAATATTGAATTTAATAAATTGGGCCCAACGCTCCGAATTAATATTTGCTCAATTAATTTCTTATTTAAAGGTGAATCAGGGCTCAATTTGATAAACGTCGGACTGTCTGACCCGAATTTTAAGCAAACTGGCGAAGGTGGCGGCTGGAAATTCCCGGCACGCACCGAGGTGGGCGGCGACGGCTACATACACATTAAGTTAATCCCCACTGGAAAATAAAGTGTAAGCGCTCCGAGTAAATTGCAACAACCGTTCAGCAAAGCCTTCTTTAATCACGGTACGTCAAAGGGCGCGGTCCCCGGGCCAGCTCCATCGGCGATGCCTTTGAAACTTTATGGATAGGTAGTTGTCACAACATCTCAAAGGTACGCCAAGGGAATTCAATCCGAACAATATTGAGTCTATTCGTACAGTCGAAAGCACATAAACCTTTACGAGCGTGCACTCTAGTCATATCCGTAACATAGCAACCAAAATGTTAAAGTTGCAAATATGAATATATTAATACACTACATATATATATTGTATTAATATATTCATATTTTCACCGACTACCCGTCTCTTCTTTCCTTCAGCAACTTTCCGTCGTAAGGTTGTCTGGAAGAAATTGTATTTTAGCAATAAGGCCGCCAATTGTACTTTGTATCTTTACATGTTTTATAATATGCGCTCTGGTGTACAATAAAGAATATTCTTATCTTATCACAGTTTATTTTAACTCTGCGGTATGCAATGCGTAGCAGATTATTAAGAAGATTATTATCGACTACGCAATATAGTCTAATTACTAATAGACGTGGGTTAAGCGTCTATGCAATGTAGCTAAGAAAATCAAATTGTCATTGTAAACCATGAATTCATAGTAATTCCATGAAATATGCTGATGTCGACTGTACATAGTTATCTGTTATGGTTATCGACAAAGAGCTTTGAACACTTTTGTTACACACCTTTTCCATTCTTTGCTGAACTGGGAAATCTCCGGCCTAGTACACTGGCCTAAATGATATGAAGGATCCTGTATCATATGCATCGCTGATTGTACACGAGGTATCTCGATACCGAGTGATTAAAACCCGCAGTGCATATCACACACGATCCTATACCTAACTTAGTGTAGGTTACACACTTAACCGTGGCCATACGGTTAGTTTAGCGGTATCACGTCTGTTTTTATGCCGGAGGTCGTGGAATCGATTCACACTGGGGACCGACGTATATTTGCATAATTGGCATTTGCACAACACTTCCCTGAGTTTATGCTTCCTTACATTTACAACAAAATTGTTAAGTGCTGTGACATAATAAGTCTTACTGTCTTTCAAGCAAAACAAATTATAAAATAATGGCTATCGACACAATCTTACAGACAAACAGAAAATTTGCTATTAATATTAAAATAATCATTTGTACATTTATAATAAATTACCTTGTATGTACATCTTCCTATAATATTTATGTTTATAATATTTATACACAATATTTATTTAATATTATCTGTATAATATATATGTAAATAGAAAATATCTATATAGCATAACAATCATCTCTGTTCTACCTAAACCTCACCTGTAAAGTATCACAGGACCACGCGATACAGGCTTGACCTAGTGCGGGGACCGCAATCGATCCTACGATCCGTAATTAAGTGAGTGAATTACATTACGCACAATAATGATTGTTATTTGTAACATTAGTTTTAAAGTTAAGGATCACTGTTTTGGTCTAAATAAATTTGTTTGTATTGTATTGTATTTGGCCTCAGAGGGGGTTTATTTCCATGCTTCACCACAAGCATTGAAATAAACCCCTTTAATTAAGGTAACATTTAGTTATATTCTCGGTGCATGTCAATAATAGGAGGTATTGATAAGGTAGGTGACCCTAAATAACATTACATTACGTAACCTCACGCCTGTATCCCAGAGTGGTAAGCAGAGACCCGGGACTGCCACTTGCCACGTTCCTGACAGATCACCTTCGCTTCATCAACGTTCATAAGTCGTTGCATGCACGCACGCCGGTTCCGGGTACATTTTATCTTCCTCTTTGCTAATACATCCCCTATTTGGTCGATGTATGTCCGCCTGAGACGTCCCTTGCCAGCCCTTCCTCTCACATTCGCAATATATATTTGTTTTGTCAATCTTTCTTCTTTAGCCCTCTCCACATGTCCAAACCAACGCAACATTTCTTTCTCAATTCTAGTCTCTACATCCTCTTTATGTCCACAACGTTCTCTAATCAGACTATTGCGTATCCTGTCATTCAAAGTTACATTAGAACATTACACATACTTCTCAAGTACCTCATTTCTCCTGTACTAATTCTACTTTCTTGCTTCTTTTGCCACACACAAGTCTCGCTACCATAAGTGTTGGTACCAGCACACCATTATTATTACTCTGCATCCCCCGTAAACAGGCTCCCAAATCTTCTTCTTCTTCTTCGTCTTCAGGCTATATTATGTAGTCCACTGCTGGACATATTATTATTACTCTGCATCCCCCGTAAACAGGATCCCCAAATCTTCTTCTTCTTCTTGGTCTTCAGGTTATATTATGTAGTCCTCCCCTAATGAGCGCCATGGCGCTCTGTCTTCGCCCTGGCTCTCCAAATAGACACAAATAAATAAAATAAAAATAAAATATTTTCAGTAACTTTATATTCTTTTTAATGCACTAACCCGTGCTAAGGACAATTTAAAAAAAACTATTTAGGGGCTAACAATTCCACCCATGCGGGATTCGAACCCGCGACCTCTGCCTATCCGTGCCAGCACTCTTCCAACTGAGCTAATGGGCGACTCATCGGCATCAGTGAAATTTCGAACCTCTTTACAATATTCTCTGTATTACGTACAGGCGGCGACATCTGGCTGAAGTAATTTGCATCACTTGCAGCCCCGAGTACCTACTCTGCAATATGGCCTTTAAGAACACACTTTGGATCTTCTTTTCTAGCGTAGATATCCGCATTCACATGAATGTAGGTGAACTGGGGTGAATCGAATAATTTATACCCTGCACATTTTCAATTTCGCTAATCAATCTCGGCCGGGTTGCACAATTTCCTCTGGTGGAGCTTTTTCCTCCTCTCTTTACTCTTTCCTTCCGCTGTACAGCAATTAAGTAATTCTGTTTCGAAGTCAGTTACACCGCTTATTTAATAAGTTCCGACGTAGATTATTATTTATACGAGTATATTGTCTCTTTGAAAAGATTTCAGTGAGTGAACACGAGAACTTATTGAAACTCAAATTATCTGCGTGATTAACTCTACATTCGCTTGGGATATCTCATTTTAAATGTTTTAAAGTTAAATCCAACAACAAACAATGACAAGCAAACGATACATATATATTAAACGGGTCTAATCGCGATTATTTATTAGGTATTTTTGTCGGCCAGCTGCGAAAAATTAAAAGTCAAAAAGTTAAAGACTACCCACAATAATTGACTGTACTTGCCACTTCAGTCCATGGATAAGTATATTTGCTACAGTCTACCCAAGACCACGGCAACTGTAATGCTGCCAAAACGTCGAGAAATAAGGTAATTACGGTTGACCTAATAAATAATCGCGATTAGACCCGTTAAATATATAACTATGTATCAGCATCGCGAATCATTAAGAAATACTAAAGCAAATGATATTGTGCATGAACTTTATTCGAGGGTCAAAATGGCTCGTGGTTTATTTATTTTATATGCCTATGTAAGCTGAACACAGTTGAGTTGTAAGAAATACAGCCTATGTTTGAGTATGGTGATAGCAGATGTCCCTAATTGAAATAAAATATGTACCTACCTAATGATACATCACATGTGTATTCAATCTCGTCACATAGTCAGTAAGTTAGTATTCATACAGTGAATAAATCGCAGAAGATAAACAACATAATTTGTACGCGTTTAATTAACTCTAAAAATATCCAACCACTTTCTTCCCGCCTAAACGACAAGATAAGATGGGATTGCATTTGGGATGGCATTTGCCTTTTTTTATAATGAAGTCATCATATTAAGTTTTCATATCTTTGATTTCATTTCATTTATTCAATGCAGGCATGAACAGTTTAAAAAGATACAGTAACTTAACTAATTGAACATGGACTCTGTAAGGGTTTACACATTGGCGTATACGAGGGCTGCTACTTATGTATGCGGAATAGAAAAAATAAACAAATGTATATGGCTAAATATGCTTTTATGGTTTTTCAAAGTATTCTCCACTATGATCGATGCACTTTTGCATTCGATGAAACCAATTTGTAAAACACTTTTTCCACTCAGATTGAGGTATCTCCAAAACGTGCTGTTTGAACGCATCTACGGCATCTTCACGGGTCGAAAATCGTTGACCACGTAATTTATTCTTTACATTTGGGAGTAAATAGAAATCATTGGGAAATTTTTCAATTTAAATTTGTCCTTAGCACGGGTTAGTGCATTAAAAATAAAAATAGTATAAACATTGGGAGCCAAATTCTATTTTTCTATTTTTTCAATTCTATTTTTTGACCATCCAAAAATGTAGTTGTTTCCTGATATGTATGACAGCTGGCATTGTCATGGTGAAGTATGATTCTGCGTCGCTGGTTGTTTTGGCGTGTTTTTTCAAATACTTCCGGCAAACAAATGGTCGCGTACCACTCCGAATTAACCGTTCTACGATTCTCCAGTGGTATTGACATGGCCATTAATACCAAAAAAGCAGGCCACCATTTGCTTTACAGTGCTTTTTGCACGAGCCACTTTCGTAGGGTTCGGCTCATTTTGAAACACCCAAACTGTTGATTGTTGTTTAGTTTCGGGATCGTACGCGTAGATCCAGGATTCGTCACCTGTGTAGATATTATAAACAGATTTTGAGTCGCCTCCGTTGAATTTTTTTAAGGTTTTCTTGCATCTTTTTGATCCTGAGTTAAGTTGTGCGGGATCCAACGCGAACAAATGTTCATGTAATCCTATGAATGCTCGTCATATATATGCCCAGAATAGCCTCTATCTCGCGATACGTAACATGGCGGTCTTGCATTATTCGTTTTCGCACAGCTTCAATATTTTGTGGCACAACCACCGATTTCGGGCGACCTTCTTTAACTTCGTCCGTGAGCTTACTGCGCCCGCGATTAAACTCACTAAACCAGTGATACACAGTCATTTTTGATGGAGCTTCACCACCAAAAGTCGAAGTTAATTGATCTACGCACTGTTGTTGCGTTAAACCACGTCGAAAGTCGTAATAAATCATAGCACGAATATTTTCACGAGTGAGTTCCATTATTTCAGCGATATGACATTTTAAACCCCTACAAAAACAAAACACTAACGTATATAAGAGAAAAATATAAGCGGCCAGTATTTAAAAAAAAAACGAATTTGACCATGGAGGTCAGACATTGCGTTTAAAATTATTGCGATCCCAGATTCCGCATACATAAGTAGCAGCCTATGTACTGTACAATAGTAAAGCATGCATGTACTTAAATACCCTAAAAGAAAATTATCTTAAAGTAGATTAACCTAGTATTTTTGTATATATAATTTGTGTCTTTTAACCCTCATGCGATGTGATGTGGATATGAAAGTATATGTATAACTAGCGTCGAAGATCTGTTTCGCTTGGCAAGCAACATAGAAGAATATCCGGAGCTGATGGCCAACCGCCATTAGTCTCCACTAATGGCGGTTGGCCTTCCTGTGGCTCTCCAGCCACAGGAAGAAGAAAAAGAAGAAGTGATGAAACCTTCTTGTAAGGTTTATACCTTTATGATTATGATTATATTCTCTTTAATGCACTAACCCGTGCTAAGGACAAGTTTAAAAACCCATTTAGAGGCTAAACATTCCACCCATGCCGGGACCCGTGAGCTGTGGCTAACCGTGCCGTGCGTTTTTAACCTCTAAATAGGTTTATGCCACACCTGGCAATAAAGTGGCTTTTTCCGCACGCTGCGCGTATGGAAAAAGCCGCTTTCTGGCCGAGTGTAGACATAAAAAGATGTACCCAACACGGGAGGTAATAAAGAAAGCTCTCGATCGCATATTTACGTCCCTCGCTTGCAGCTCGGGCCGCAAACATCTGCGATCTCGGCCTTTCTTTGTATTACCACCCTAGTTGTGTAATGTACTATTTCAAACCATAATGGTCAATTTCAATGAGCCATTTTCAGCACAAGTTCACAAAACACTTCATAGATGGCGCTTATAGGCTTGCACATACAAAACCAGGGACACGTCTGTCAAATTTCGCTCAACGCAAATTATTATTTTTGACAGCCGTATTCCAGTTCTACTATGGCCACGTCTTTAAGCGCCATCTATGAATTTATAAGATCTTCTATAAGTTTTCATTATAAGTTAGATTATAAGTCTACTGAAAGTCTTCTCGACCTTCCTAAATAGGTACTTAACAATCATTGCCATTCATGGCTTCCATCAGACACTCACACTACTCACTAAGCCAAACACTACAGACCACACGTTATACACTACACACCTCACTCAATGCGCAAATCACACTTCATGTAAATCACACTCCACGCATCACACTCCATACATCACACGTCATGCATCACACACCACACCCATACGCTACGTGTTACACACTCCACTATAACCCACCCTTATCTTTTTTACGTTTAAGTTAATGTTTAATTATTCAAATTAAAAGTTTATATTTTTAACCTATGTATTTTTGTATAAATCTCGTGCACCATGTAAAACCACAAGCAAATTCTTACGGCCGGCCGCCACTATACAGGCTTAGTGTGGAGACCACTGTTAAAATGCATAACTGTGTACCTATTTTATTAATAAAAACTTTTAAGTTACCACTACTAACATAAATGGTTAAATATTAACAATAAAAAGTGTCGTTGACACACTAAAGATTAAAAGAATCATCGGTGATATCTCAATCATTCTGTAGACTTTTAGTCCGGATTTACTTATTCATTTCTCAATCATTCATTTTTAGTCAAATTACTTGCAAGTTACTTACTTGCAGTTGTAATAATTAAAAAAATAAAACGGGCGTCAATTTTAATGTAAAAAAAGGAGTGAATGAATTGAGGTATTTTAATTTTAAAGAAATTCAATGTTAATGAGGTATCTTAAGGTGTCACAAGGACATTAAGTACAATTTGAACTTCAAGTTCAGGCGAGGGTATAACCCTTGGGAAAACCCGCTAGGAGATCGAAACTCCCTAGAGATGGGGATGCCTAAATTTTTGGGACATTATCAGCGTTTCATTCGAAGCGTTCTTCATGGATGCGAGGTGGATTTTATCGATCGCTTCACGTTCGCTCGCATCGCAACAGGTGAGCGATTGTACGCGGCGGTCACCCGGGCGTAACTATTATCTAATCTGTGCCCGGGCACAATCGGTGACAATTATTGTCGTGTGCATGTAGATGTGAGCCTTAATTAGAAGGGGTTAAGCGACAAAATACATTAAACAAAGTTGTCCAATTAAGTATTTGCACCTACTCAATAAAGTATTTTATTTTAATGTAAGTATACAATCACTTGTACTGGACTGGTACTGGATGGGTCACTATCCCGTGACTATCGCTAGTTGCATTTTTTCCGAGCGCTTCCGTGCTTCGCAAGGCACGTTAAGCCGTTGGTGCCGGCTGTCATTTAATGGCAGTCGTTAAGCCATGTCAGATGTCTTATAGGCGGCTTGATTACTTCTGAGTATGGCCTAACCTTCCTGCGATGCAGGAAGAAACCCGTGCCCCAGCAGTTGCCGGGGACATACAAGGGTTGATTTCGATACTCGTATCCCTACCGAGATCGGCTTAGATCTTTGACGGTGGCGGCCCTCGTTGAGAGTTGTCGATTGCGGCTTCCAATTAGCACCAGACTGAGGGTGTCCAGGATCGGACTGACCCTATGGCCAGGGTGCACCCCCCTCATTGTTTTTTTGCCGTATCGGTAAACATTAACAATATTAAATACAATTTACTCCTTAACCTGGCCTTGGACCAAACCACAAGAAGCCCTCTATTAATTACATTGTTGATTGATTTGCTAGAAAGCCAGGCCCCCTTATCCTTTGTTTGCCGTATTGAAAAAAATTAACGATATTAAATAACTGTTATAATGTAAACAATTCACTTCTCCACCTGGTCTTGGACCAAACCACAAGAAGCTCTCTATTAATTACTTTGTTAATTGGCCTGATAGTATACGTGTGGGGGCCTTTAAAGCTAAAATGCCCCCTTAGGCACAGTTTGAGCCTGCGGTTGCCTACTGGGAGCGATCCAATATTCACAGAGACCTAACTGGACTGGATTACAACTCGAAGCTCGAACCGAATAGTACAGTATTTTGTCTGGGAGAACACTTTATCGCACAGAATAATGTAGGTTATTGCGGCCTTCCTTATAAAAACACAAGTCTACTAAAACACTCCTAGTGATGTTTAGAGCCCAACGACTTCATTGATAAAAACATAGAAACTCCAAAACGCTGACTGATGTAGACTGTGGTGGAGATATAAAGATTAACTGACACTTGCGTACTGCAGCCCAGTCATTGTGTGACCATAGTTTTTGTACGTGTAAATCTTCTTTGGCCACACAAATGCAACGCCAACACACCGACAAAACATTATACAACTGCAAAGCGAGGCTTATTAACTGCTTACTGCTCAACCGTAATGAAAATACCACATTTACATATCGGTGGAAAATACGAACAGTAAATTAAACGCTTAGTGTATCTGTCACATATTTTCACACAAATACAAATTTTCGAGGCAGTGATAAAAACCTAAAAAATCACAAAATTACTCAATAACATTTTTATTATCCTTATTACAGTAACGAAGAGCTGTCATGAAACAAAGAACTGAACTGAACTGATCATGTTTTTTTACAAAAAAATAACAACATGCTTATTCAGCCAGATGTCGCTGCCTGTACGTAATACAGAGAATTGTGTAAAGAGGTTCGAAATTTCACTGGTGCCGGTGAGACGCCCATTAGCTCAGTTGGATAGAGCGCTGGCACGGATAGCCAGAGGTCGCGGGTTCGAATCCCGGCATGGGTGGAATTTTTAGCCTCTAAATAGGTTTTTAAAATTGTCCTTAGCACGGGTTAGTGCATTAAAAATAAAAATAGTAAAACATGCTTTCATTATATAGAACAATAATTTAATGACTGGGGAAAACATCGTGAGGAAATCTGTGTTTCTATGGTGTTCAAATACCTCAACGCTTGAAGTTGCCTGCAGTGGGCACGCGGGGTAATTAAGCCTAAACTCTCTATCTGAGGGGCCTGTGCCATGCAGTGAGAGGTTTATAGCTTAATAAAAAAAATTCAATGTCTTGTGCCTGATTTGGTTAAGGTGCAGTATTTATCTCATGGATGTATAAAAACATGGCTTAATATGTCCATGACCTACCTGATTTTACCTGTTTCCATTGGATATAATAGCAAAATGGTGCGTCCTCCAACTAACGATATAAAATGAGATAACTCGATTTTCCTGCCTTATTAATAACTGCAAATGCGCGGACACCGAACGTGAAATGGGTATACAGCTGACTCAGTTGCACTAGGAAGAGTTTCATGTGGACTTATGGAGCGACAGTGAAATGTAAAGAAAAACGTCGTGGAAACATCAAAATAATCATCTGAGTTGTCATAATAGTGCTCCTATCTCCTCTCTCTTTGTTCTCTTTAGAAATACTTTACGTCACATTTTACTTTACGAACAACCTCAACGGATTAACAATCTCTATCATATCAAAATCGATTTTCTTTCACGTGCGTAATTTTAATTTTAATCTTTTAACTGTCCATAATCGTGTGTCAACTTACTTATGTGTCACGCCCTGTATACTGCACAAAATGGAGAGTTGTAACAAATCTTATTCACCTATTAGAAATTCATGGGGAGTTATATCAAAATCATCTAAAAGTGATCAATGTTGGAATGTATATAGAATTGGAATTGTACCTGTTATTGGAATGTATAAGGGCCTAGAATTTGTAAATGCATAGTTGAAATAATGCATGAACGTGTCGAATTCATTCCATTGACGCTTCAAGTCCACGCGCGTACTTGTATTAAATATTCTAAGCGTTGTTGTAATGAGCAAACACGTGAGTGACCCGAAAGTGAACCTATTATTATACTATCCATATCAATCCTTGTATGTCCGCACTGCTGGAGCACGGGTCTCTTCCTGCATCGCAGGAAGGTTAAGTTATACCCACCATGGAGACCAAGTCCGGGTTGGTGGAAGATTGTAAGACAGATACAAGCCTTCCTGTCAGAAGTTACTAAGCCGCCCTTAAGACCTCTGACATGGCTTAACGACTGCTATTACATAACGTGCCTTGCAAAGCACGGAAGTGCTCGGAAAATATGCCACTAGCGGTAGTCACGGGACGGTCACCCATCCTGCACGTGACGGCGCATGTTGTGGCTTAACTCAAGTGATTGATTCCAATCACTCGGTTCGACTAGCCCACGAGCGCTACACTTATTGCACTATAATGCTCTAAAACAATCGAGGCACTCCAGGAAGCACGAAACTATACCACCAACACAACACGCTTCCTTTGAGACTTGTTTCTGAAGCATAGAGTAAAATCCTTCATTAAATTCTAAGCTAACGTGCAAATTAGTTTTCAGTTAGCTAGCTTGTTCCTAGCTTTGACATTGAGCCGGCCGTCGGTAAACCTAAGTCATACGCTACCAAGATAAGACCAATTACGGCTACAAAATAAAAGTCTCTATTTTATTTCTTTCAGCTTCGGTCAACAATCCGTTAAAAGAAACTGTTAAAATTTAGGTCATTCATCATTCACCTCAATAATTCAAGTTTCCTGATTATCAATATCTCTAAATGTAAAGAATATGAAAGTGGATTAAACGATGTGTAAGATTCACGTCAAATACGTAATTGGAAAAACTTTGTCATGATTTTAAAAACTCTAACCCAAAAAACCTTAGTTGACACTAATCATGAAAAAATACTACAGCCTTATTTTGTGTCTAGAATTTTTTCACAAAACTTGATTGACTAAGTGATAGGCACTCGAGGCCTAAGTGATAGTTACCAAGGTTTTTTATTTATGGGCTGGCAAGCCCTTTTCAATGGCATATTTCACTTGGATGTCTTATATCAAATAATTAATTTTTACCTTATTTATTTTGAATATGTACAAGCTTAAATTGGTCTCATCTTGGAATCTTATGACGTAGGGTCATCAACAGCCGGCCCAAGGCCTATCAGCATCATTCTACTCGCTGTGGCTGAGGTTAGCTTCTAAGTTTTCGAAATTATTGTCCTCGAAGTTTTGACAAATTATCTTTAAGTACTTTACTTTGTTGATTTCCTTGTTTTGGGGGTTCCGTTCCTCAAAAGGAAAAAAGGAAGATTCCGACAGATTTTTTTCAACCACTCACTGTGAGTCTGTAATTCTACGGCTGTTGTGAACAAAAGGAGCTTTCCAAAAGCCTCGTGAGAAAGAAAAGAAGCGATTTAACGAAAGTACCGATGTAATGCCCAGAGAAAAAAAAACTGCCGCGGGAGATCGTCGCAATTTCGGGACAAGCATTGATGACTGAGAAAGGGTCTTTAGCGGATTTAGCCGTGCTAAGTTTTCAAAGGCTTCTTTTATTACTTGCGTTAATAGACGGTTCCACAAATCCCCCAATCGGGCTTTAGGATTAACATAAATTGGAGCGCTAAGGCCCGCTGTCGGGGACCCGCAGGTCCCCCGTCGTCGTGTAGATTTAAAGTGGCATTTTGTATCACTAATAGATTAAATAGTGCTCAGGCAAGTTTGCTCGGCTCGTAATAGAGGGGATTACCTACACCACTATGAATTAGGCTAGCTTCGAAACTTCAGACATTTATGTGACTGTTTGTCCTGTGATATACTTAGGTTTTTTTATGAGCTTCCATCACTTATTTAAGATTGTAAGTATTAACTGTCTGTTTTGTTGCTGTCTGTTTTTTAAACTACGTACGGGTTCTAAGCTACAGATAGATTTATCTAGTAAATCTTATAACGTTGTTGCCTAGAATAAAATATATAGAAACCGATCAAAACACCACTCAAATCGAAATCAAAACAAACACAGAAATAATTTAAACAATTATAACGACTTTTAAATGAAGTTAAATTAAATTCAAAGTAGCATACACGTAGGTATAGTAGAAGTATAAATTTGGAGGCGGTATCAAGTTAGGTACATGTCCAGTAAATACATTTTGGGCACCGTCTCTAAAACAGATTTCTACAATACATACATGTAGAGTTTAAAGGTCATATGCGACTAAATTATTTATGTGTTTTAGTGTAGTAGTGTACATATTGAAGTCGGTCTCTATTTTTGATTAAAAAAATTTTTTCACGATTTTTATGAATATCGCTAACGACCCTAAAACATCATTTTAGAAGAGCAAATGCATGAGTTTCTAAAAAACCGAAATTGCTTCGTGACTTTGATTTCTCCAGCATCCCGTCATCAAATCTTGATTTCAAGACTATGAAACCACCTGTGAAATCTACTCTTTCCAACATCAAAATCAGTGCCGTGGGCTCTGCGAGTAATCGGGTAGCATACAAAAAAAAATCCAACGAATTGAGAACGTGCTCCTTTTTTGAAGTCGGTTAAAATACATTTTCATAGCTTTCAAAAATAAATTTTAACATCAAGTTGAAAGCAGAGTCTACATTATGACAGTTAGGTGTACAATTAATTTTTAACTCAGCCCGCACTATATCAGCATTTTATTATACAAAAACCTACAGTCAGCAAAAGTTTAGGTTGCCCTTGAATTGCTTGGCGCATATTGTATTTAGAATAAGATGCGGTCAAGATCCAGTCGGACTTCGGAGGGTTCTGTATATGTAATATCTTGCTGAGCGAAAATATTTCACCTTCATTCAATTCGGACCCTTAACAGGATTGACTCGTTTTATTATTTTTGTACTAGTGAGAACCCGCTATAAGCATAGTAAATTAGATTTTTTTTATGAATTTGAACAAAGCCGACTTAATCGTCGTAAATCGCCGAGAGGTTATATTCGATAGTTTTACGTAAACTGAATATACTAACTAGAAGTGTAATTATACTATTTTTATTTTCAATGCACTAACCCGTGCTAAGTACAATTTTAAAAACCTATTTAGAGGCTAATCTATACCTATAAAATTCAAAGTCCTGACTGACAGACTGACTGACTGACTCACTCATCAACGCCTAGCCCAAGCCGTTGGACCTAGGAAGCTGAAATTTTGCACAGAGGGTCTATATATAATGTAGGCAAGGAATAAGAACGGATTTTTTGAAATTCAATCCCTAAGGGGCCGAAAAGGGATGCTAAAATTTGTATGGGAAGTAAAAAAAATGTTGTCTTTTTTTCTTGAAACTTAAAATCAACACTCTTCAACACAATTGATTGAACACGGGTTTCACCGGTTTTTCAAAATTTAACCCTTAAGGGAGTGAAAGGGGTTGCAAAGTTTTTTTCATTGAATCTTTTCAAAAATTGGACCTAGGAAGCTGAAATTTTGCACAGAGGGTCTATATGTAATGTAGGCGAGAAATAAGACCGGATTTTTTTAAATTCAACCCCTTAGGGGGCAAAAAGGGTTGCCAAAATTTGTATGGAAGGTATAAAGAATGTTGTTCAATTTCTTGAAACTTAAAATTCTCTTCAACACAATTAAATGAACACGTGTTTCGTAGTTTTTTCTAAATTGAACCCTTAAGGGAGTGAACGGGGTTGCAAAATGTTGTTCTCCTGACTGACTCACTCATGAACGCCCCGCCCAAGCCCTTGGACCTAGGGCTTGGGCGCTGAAATTTTGCACAGGGGTTCTGTATATAATGTAGGTAAGGAATAAAATAAGGTTGTTTGAAATTCAACCCCTAAGAGGGCGAAAAGAGGTGCCGAAATTTGTATTAAGAGTGTAAAGAATGTTGTCTAATTTTCTTGAAACTTAAAGTAAATATTTTTCAAGACAATTGATTGAACACGTTTCCGCCGTTTTTTCTAAATTTAACCCTTACGGCGTTGCAAAATTTTGTTCCTTGAATCTTTTCCAAAATTGAATTTCTTTTTTCTTAATTTGTGCAAACGCCACTAGATGGCGGCCAGTTCAGTCTACATTACGGTATGGTTGTGTTTAACTTCACTCCATATATAGACTGACCGTAAAAATAGTTGGTTTTCATCATAAAAGCCATTCAGGCAGGTAATATCGTTAGCAATTCGTTGGTTCTCGGTGCTTGCTTTTACTTGACTGTGTATTCTTGGATGTTGTTGGGCAATATTACCTTTTGCAGTCGTCGTAGAAGCCATTCTATATTGGCATTGGCAAAATATTACTCTTCGTTGATTCACGGGGTTTTTATTTCTTGGTTGTTGAGTGGAACCTTTGATATTTACTTATTGTTTGTTATCCCTCACATAAAATGATAAATGAGTTATTAAAAATCTATGGTGCCCCACACCGTGTTCCTATTATCGGAGACGGAGCCTGTCTGTTTCGGGCCATATCATATCTGCCATATCATAACACACAGGTGATGGCTAGGGAGGTACGTGAGCAAATCGTTAGCCATGTTGTAGCCAACTGGGAAGAGTTCTCTATTATGTCTCATACACGGATGTAATCCGTGGTCTCATAATAGAAAACTCTTCCCAGAACTCTTCATTAGTCTGTGGATTAGTACATATGGATGATGCAGTACACTATCCCGTGAAGTTCCTAAATACCCTGAACCCACCTGGTCTACAGCCTCACACACTTATTCTTAAAGTGGTTGCACGTGAAAGCTTTAAATATATTACATAAAAACGTAATAAAGGCCATTGTATTTACTAGCTGTGCTAGAGGTGAATCGATATATATAGGTACCCCTTATATCACTAATGCCATCGGAGTGCCCATTCGAATTTAAAAGGCTGCAATTCCCCCTTAAAGTCTGTTTTGCAATGATTGTAAATAAGTCGCATTGACAGTCACTTAAAATAGCAGGAATCGATCTTAGAGGAGACTGCTTTTCGCACGGCCAGTTTTACGTTGACTGCTCGAGAGTGAGCTCCCCTAGCAGCCTGGTCATGTTAGCAGCCGAGGGAAGAACATCTAATGTGGTATATAAAGAAGTACTATGAGTACTTATAACTTTTGATTTTATTAATTAATCTTACGATAAGAATATTCTTTAATATACACAACATATTTACATAGGTATCTGCATAGTACCATTCTCGGCACTATTGCTAAAAGCAATTTCTTACAGACAACCTCAATCAAATTATTTTATATGACATCATTTCATGGAGTTCCCTCTGCGACGCTGATATGATAAATGATGCTTAAAACAATTACCGAAATGAATGAAATGAATGGACACGGAATGGAAATTCTTCTATGTACCTGGGGGCCGATTCTCGCCCATGCGAATTGAAAGCGGAGACGCGAAATATTGGAAGGCTTAGACATTTGTCGCATAAAAATAAGATAACTCGACTGAGACATTAGACATTCATTTTCTCATTCGAATTCAATCTAGAATGGCGTTCAGAATACAGATTTTGGCTCGACTTTTCACGTAGAATTCCAAGTCATAAGCCTTAGAGTCGTATACGACTTATTTGCTAATGAAGTGAGAATTGGCTCCCTGGTCGTGATTTAGCCGAGATCCGGCATTTGAGCCGGATACCGGGTGCAACATCAAAAACAAAATCGGCCAATCTCCACTCGGACTCAGGCATGTAGGGTTCCGTAATCTGTGCAACATTGGATCGAGAACAAAACAAGCCAAGTGAGAGTTACGTACAAATTTGTAGGTATATAGGCACTTAAGTATTATAAATGGTTTAACAATCGAATCTCGCAGTTTTTCCCGAAGTTCGAAGACAATTTTTTTATGATTTTATTACAAATGTATAGTTTCTGATTTTTTCCTGTATTTATAATATAAGACTTACTTGAATTTACTTGCTCAATTTTATAGCTTTAGGTCAACGGGACGTACCCGTTGAGTTTAGATTGTCTTGATACACGCTTTTTTGCGGCTTAAACACCCGTAACATGTTTTTGTGTTACTTAGAAGTTTGATTTTTTTCACAACTCAGTACCTTTGCTGTAAAGAAACCCCCCTCACGTAATGTTTTTTTTAATTTCTTCATTTATTTTTGAAGTGAAATACAACTTTAATAAATATTTTGTGAATATTTCAGGAATCTACCTGTTGCCGTTATTACTATCAAGCAAAAACAAGACAAAAATATCATGACTGTTGTAAGGGGTAAATATCCTTCAACATTTATTTTATTCTGCTTTTAGTATTTGCTGTTTTATCGACTACAGAAATATATTATCTTTAGAAATTTCAACTGTCTGACACGATTCAAGAGATACAGTCTGGTGACAGACAGTGTATACTTAGTGATAAGGTCCTGTTATTTACCATTTGGGTACGGAACCCTAAAATAGGTATTAAGGAAAATTTTATTGCTATATTTTGCTCATAAGGTAACACTTAATTACGCCACATGCGTATTATAATATTGTTATGCTGGAATACCACGGTATTTTGAAAAGTAACACACTCTAACTGACGTGTTTTATACTATTTTTAAATAGGCCTCTACATAGGTGTTTAAAAATTGACGTGTTTTATTAGTGAATTTGCATTTTAAAATGCTTAACCTCGTCTTACTTATTGCAAAGTTTACTATCTGTTTTAAACGTTAACTGACTGCAAATACAAAGGTAGACTACCGTAGTTTACTTTCAATAGGGTAATTTTCATAATAACGTGATTTAAATAACTACTTGGGTATTGTATCATATTGTTATCAAAATAATGTTATACCTGTCAGCCTAGCCAATCATGAAGGAATATCTAAAGGAGACACAAAACTTTATGAAACGCAAGGAACCGACATCAATGACCCAGACCAATTCCGACTGCTCGCTACGAAGTTCCATTTGTTATCTATCTCCGCGAAATGTTCGATTGTTCAATACGCCCGATGAAACTAACTTTTCTTAACTGTACGTGGTAATCTCTCTTAACTTTACGTGGTCATTTTGTATGAAAATTAAAAATAGTTATATTTTAATGTAATTTAAAATAGATATTTCTATCGTCGTCGTCGTCGTCAGGCTACACTAGTCCACTGCTCGACATAGCCCTCCCCTAATGAGCGCCATAGCGCCCTGTCTTCAACTTCCCGCATCCAGCATCTGCCGGCAGTTTTTCGCAGGCAGATTTCTATGTATATAACGATGTATATAGAAACCTCTATTTTAAAGTACACACAACTTTCCGTCATATGGTTGTCTGGAAGAAATTTCTTTTAGCAATAAGGCCGCCAATTGTATTTTGTATCTTTACATGTTTTATAATATGTGCTATGGTACATTAAAGAATATTCTTATCTTATTTTCAAACAAAATGTAGAGGTTTCTATGTACGTATAGTATATCATTGAGGTTTATGTGATTTTAATATTAAATGGTCTCCTATATAATTGAGAAAGTGATTGAAGAGTAAAATATAAACAAATCTCTACTTTTCACTTTAACAAATATTCTGTTAACTCCAAAGTTAATAGTTGGCGACCGAACTCGGATCCTCTGTAACTTATACCACGGAGTTATCACGACGTTAGACTTTGGCGAAATTAAATAACACAGTTTAGTGTCACTTTTTCTTGTCAAAGTTTACAAAGCGCAATTAAACATAGAATTTTTATTATTTTGCAAATCATCTATTTTAGAGCTCTTTATTAATTTATAGCGACAGTCATTATATTACAGAGGTATTGGCCTTTTTGCATCTACTTAAAGAGATGATTTATACAGCGTCCAGTAGTATCTTCACGGGTGAAGGGACCACTCCGACGCTGTAGTGCCTGGGACATGGTTTTATAGATGGTGTAGGCTTGCCCAGCACCTATACCATCCTGACAGCTTAGTCGGCCTAGCCCACAGGAAAGACTAGTCAATACGTGCGGAGCCAACCAAGCCGCGGGTTTCCTCACGATGTTTTCCTTCACCGTTAGCGTGTGGTATTGCGACTACAAATTCACAAATGTACGTAACTTTGAAATTAAACAAAGTCATTGGTACATGCCCTCACTCGGGATCGAACCTGGGGCTCTCGCTTGCCAGTCCATGGTTCTACCCACTGAGCTACCACCGCTTCCAGAAGAAATATTATATTACAGAAATATTATATTTTATATTACAGAAGTTTGTAATATAATAGGGCCTGGGGCATACAGAAAGAAAGAGGGACGAGAGCCATCAATATTTTTTAGTGTAGCCAATTTATCGTTTTACAAAGAAAATTATTACATTATTATTATTTTAATTCTTTATTGCACTAATTACATGAGTAAATGTAAAAGGGCGTGCTTAGTGCAAGAAGCATTCTCTTCCAGAAAACCTTTATTGTTGAAGAGACTGGCATAGGGTAGTACAGGGAAAGAAGGTGAAATACAACAATAAACTCAGATAAACATAGGGCTTTGTGCCACGATAGTGGAGGTAGAGATGGCTGCCATACTTAAAAAGATTGAAATTGAGAGCGCCACACTTGGTCTAAAAATTAACCATTGGAAAACCAAAATAATGGTTGTAGACAGAGCACAACTCCTACCGCAAACAGACGCTCAAAGTCAACTAATTTGTTTACCTCGGTTCTCCGGTGACTGATGATGGCAGCTGTACAGAGGAGATTCGCCGCAGGGCTGTTATGGCCAAGAGCACCATGACGAATTTGGACAAGATCTGGAGGAACCGTAGCATTCGTCAGCAAACTAAGGTGCGGCTGCTGGTTCGGTACTGGTGTTCTCCATTTTCACTTACGGTGCCGAGACATGGTGCGTTAGAAGCCGCGACTGTAGCCGAATCGATGCATTCGAGATGTGGTGTTGGAGTAAAATGCTTAGAATCCCGTGGACAGCCTTCAGAACCAATATTTCTTTAACGAACTCGGAATAACGAAGCGACTGTCGTCAGTCTGACACCAGGGGTCCCTTAGCTTTTTTGGGTATATTATGCAGTCACGATGTCGTAGCCTAGAGAAGCAGATCGTTTTGGGCCAGTTAGAGGGCAGACAAGCGAGAGTCAGAACACCAATGCGCTGGTCCGATGCCATAAAGAAGGCAGCTTGGGGATCCAATCAGCACGCATCCCACTGCGCATATGACCGAGACAAATGGAGAACTATTGTATATGGTCACGATCCTCAGAATTGAGGGACCGATTAAAAAGAAGAAAGAAGAAACATAGGGAGATACATTAACTTAGACGTACAGGGGCAAGGGGGTGCTGAATAATGAAAATTATGATAAACCTACACAAACGATAATACAAAGATTAATAAATTAAGAGATATAATAATCATACGTACATACACATTGAACATAATAACTTTACTTACATACTCAATGATACGGGCTTAACTTCTGGTTTATCCGATGCTGGATGGATGTGTAAGGCCTGGCCAAACCAAGGCGTCCAGGTCGCGTCCGCGGTGGCGTGCGCAGTGGCGATAACTACGCGTGCAAAAGTTGTTCACACTGTCGCGTTTGTTCTTGCGTTCACCAGGCTGTAGTCACGTCATTAACTACAATGCTCTCTGATACAGAAAGTGAAATTAAAAAAGTTTTACTTTTGGCTGCTCTCATTGAAGATGAAGAGGAACAAGAATGGTAAGTACAACACAATCACAGTAATTCTAGTGAACGTCAATTGTAAGCTAATTTCAGAAGAACAAGAGTATGGGTACACAGTAAAACCAGAGAAAGGGAAGGTGAATTCCATACCTTGCACTGGCAATTAGGTGAAGATGAAAAGCGATTTTTCATTTACTATAGAATGTTTTTCTGGTATTCTTATAATCAGACTGCGACGTATCATATAACAATGGGTATTTGTGAACCTCATTAATAATTACTTCCGGTTCCATCATGAATTCTATTAAAACTACAAAAACACAGTTTTTTCCAACAAAAATAGCTGCGTGCAGCGTCCTAATGTAACAAGCGCGATCTGATCGCCACCGCTGCGTGCAGACGCTGCACCGGGACGCCGCCGCGGCCAAACAGAGGACGCCTCAATGTGAACACGTCGCTACAAGTTCGTACGCAACAACTGATCGCTACAGCGCACGCCACCGCGGACGCGAGCTGGACGCGTTGGTTTGGCCAGGCCTTAAATGGAACCCGACGGAGAGGATTAATTGTTTTACAACTGTGAGTCTGCCCAATGCAGCTGACGAAGGTCCTCCAAAGCACATGAAAATAAAACCCCATTCAATAAACAATAAAGTCCTCTACCCTCTTTATCATGACATTATCATACCCAAGATTCCATTTGCTCTTTTAGCCACTCAATCGTTTTCTGAGATGAATTTATTTTATTTTAACATGCCTTTGGACTTTGCAGTAGATTGTTTGGCGGGATTTCGTCACGTTTGCACTTTTCTCCTTTGAATACCTAAATTAAGGGAAAATCAATGTAGTCTTTGTGACTTATATATATAATATCTAAAGGGGAAAACTATGTGAATTCATTGCCTAAAAAATACTGAATCGGAAAGCTCCGGTAAGAGACTCTTAAACGAGTATCCTGCATTTGAAAAATACCTATCGATATTGAAGTCCTTTAGTTAATTCTCAATGGCGTTTCTGAGTTTCAATTTATACAGCTTGCTAAATGGATAGGGAGAAATGAAAAAAAAACAATCCGTGAACATTTTGAGACGATGTATGATTAAAACCTTTTCTAGTTTCTAGGAGTTTGCTTGTCCGGAAACATTCCAAAACTCTCGCCAAGATTGAACCCTATGTATTTCCCCACTGCTGGAGCAAGATAAATTAAAACTAAAAACAGTTTTTACCTCATCTGGCTATTAATTATCTGTTCAATGCTATAATTATTATTTTCCACATCTGACGCGGTCACCCTAACGTTAATTTTCGGTGACTTCTATCTTAACTGAATAACTTAAATAGATAAACATTGTTTACTCGTCGTCAGGCTATACTAGTCCACTGCTGGACATAGCCCTCCCCTAATAAGCGCCACGTTGTGCTATCAATTCATATGGATGATAGCTCAACGATAGGGGAAACGATCTATGTGAATGTCAAATAACATCCACCTCTATTCATCAATTTAGGATGGAAACACCAGTGGTTAATGGCTTGTGGTAAAATATCCGCATTCAGTCATAGATAATATGAATGAATAAAGGCGGCCTCGGTGGCGCAGCGGTTTGGCACGCTGACTGTAAAACCGAAGGTCTCGGGTTCGATCCCCGGCCGGGTCAAACTAGGAAACAAACTTTTCTACTTTGTCTCGGGTCTTGGATGTTATCTATGTATTTATTGTATTAATTCTATCGTCGAGTTAGACCCTATAACACAAGTCATTTAGTTGTACTTAGTATAGGGCTAACGAGATCTGTGTAATATGTCCATGAATATTTATTTATGATTTATTTTTAATCGATATCAACCCTTTTATGTCCCCACTGCTGGGGCACGGATCTCTTCCTGCGTCGCAGGAAGGTTAGGCCATACTCCACCACGGGGGCCAAGTCCGGCTTGGTGGAGGATTGTATTGTAAGACAGTGGCGGGCCTTACTGTCAGAAGTTATCATGCCGCCTAAGATAATGCCCATAATCCCCACGCTGGGCATGCGGGTTGGGGATCGCAGTTTGATGGGATTGTACTGCAGGGGGGCGCTGCTGCCCACCCCCCGGTTTGTGTCCCTTAGTCGCCTTTTACGACACCCGCGCGAACAGTTTGGGTTAGTGCTATTCTCTAGGCCGACACCACACACCATGCACACAGCAGCAAAGAAACTTAACTACAAGATATCAAGTGAGAGTCTCCACCTGATGAGGTCAAAACAACAGACACATATACGCCTGAGACTTTTGTCAATCGGGTTATTATTTTTTAAATAAAAAAGAAGGCTAAGCGCGCACGGGTTACTTTTGTCACCGTGACTGTTTCGTCACTCCGTAGATAGTATGGAGATGCGCGAAATGTCACCCTGTTGTCACGTCGTAACATACGCGCATCTCCAGGGAAGTGGGGCACCTTCATACAAGGGGCACCTTCATACACTAGAGATATCTGTTGATAAGCGCACAGAATTTGAACGACTTATGTGTGTGTGCGTAGCTTATTTATGCGTCTGTGGGCTCACGGAGTTTGACAGCATTCGGTGCGAAACGCGCGAAGAGGTGACAAGGAAAGTGATTCAGCCACGTGTAAGTAATTTTATAACCTCACTTTGAACATATTTTTATTGATGTATCCTGTTTTCTAGATTTTTCAGTACTATTTTATGTGAAAGATAATAGGGTCAAGTTTGTAAATTGATACGTGAATAATGATATATTAGGTTAGTTTTTTTTTTAGGAATGTTTTTATTTCATTTTCTTGTGATGGGGTAGATTCATACAGCAGTGAGCGGGGTACATTCATACTGTATGAATGTACCCCGTTATTATAGTTTGTTAGAATTGAAGTTCATTGATTCATTCATCGCTTCTAGGTCACGATAAACGTATCTGACTTGAGCTTAACTGAATTAAACTGATTCCATAATTATATTTTACAGAAAAAATATGGTCAGAAATTATAAGAAAAAGGGAACCAGGAGTGGAGAGGTGGACGAACAGGCAATGTTAAAAGTTATCGATGAAATTTTGGAAAATAAACTCTCCTTACGGAAATCAGCAGCCAAATACGGAGTTAATGCACAAACACTACAAAGCCGTATCAAAAAATTACGCAAAACACAAGACCTTGCAAGCGAAAATCGTGTATTTGAATCCAAATATGCATCACAGCAAGTTTTTACTAAAACAGAAGAGGATAATTTAAATAAATATATCTTAGTGTTCTAAGATGCACTATGGACTTACCTGTATCCAAGTTAAAAAACTTGTTAAAAAATCAGAAAGACTGTTATTTTAGTTAAGTTTCTTCAGTGTTATAAAACAAAACTACCTGCATTTAAGTTATTCTCTTTTTCTAATTAGTATTATTCGGTTATTACTTAGTATTGTATGCTCCTAAAGACGAATTGCTTTTGTTTTCAAAAATATTGTGTTTTCTTATTTTGATTTTGTTAAACAATTAAACATTTCACTCTCAATTTTTGTATTTTTTCACATGTATGAATCTGCCCCATAGCGTGTATGAAAGTGCCCCACATGCGGGGCACTTTCATACATTATTACTTTTTTTTACTAACTTTGACAGAAGACCGCACAAGCATATTTACACAAATTACATATTTTTGATATAAAGTCAGAAAGCAAGACTATTAGTTTTTGAGGAATTGATTAAGATATTGATACTAGAGAAAAATCTGTACGGCAAAATATAAAAACTGTATGAAGCTGCCCCACCTCCCCCTACATATCCACGGTCTTGATAAGAGTGACGAAACAGTCACGTAACCCGTGCGCGGTTAGCCCAACTTTCACCCTACTTCTATCCGTCTCTGTAAGCGGTAACAGTTTGGTCAGTACTGAGTCAAAGCTCTGTGGCCACTTTCTGAGTATGGATCACTTGCTGCACCCAGTAAGGCTTGCGGGGCCCGCCCGCGACCTTTCTGTTAACGCGTTATCGTGATGCTATTTCCATCTCCTCCATAAACATTACTATTCAAGTTGTCACGGGAGACCTAAATAGACTGGGTAATATACATTTCTCCACAAGATGGTTTGTCGACCGGCCCTAGAGTATAATACTTACATCGTTTTGCAATTGAATGATATAAGCACGACAATGGTTGTTATTTGCCTAAATTTGCTGGCAGTCTAAAAACCAATAGCACTGCAATGTCATACCTGCGCAAATTAAATAGGCATCTTTCGCGAAGAAGATTGAATCGCGCGAGGCGCCGACTTAAGGCGATATAACGCTGATATTAGGAGTTTTTCATTCGTTCGTATTACATTGATACAAGGTTTATAGATTTGATTTCAGACTATATGATTCTAGACTATATTTTCTAGGTTTATGAAAATGGAAAACGCAATTGGATAAAATTTTCTCGATAGAAATTAATTCCAAAGTACAGTCTTACTTTTGCGTTTTTTTGCTAGTACTCAGCAACGCCTTTACATACATCAGCTGTGTTTTTTCTCTGAATAAGCAATTTAGAGATGCAGATTTTTGTGTTTCAGTTTTCTATTTACTGCTGTGGTTGAATTTTAACAAATTTATCTACTTTACGCATCAACATAATGCTAAGGGCGAGATTTGCGCGTACTATTGTCATCGCGTTTTCCTTCGAGCAGCGTATATGTCTGTCACTGTCGGTCACGGGCAGTGCCCGCTGAGCTCTAATGAGAGAAGGAGGTCTGTGCGGCGCTTGTCCGCGCTGTTCGCGATTTAAATTTCGTAAATAATCATTGCATTATAGGCTTAGAGTAGTGTAGTATTCATTGTAATCAATGTTGAGTGTTAAACATCGGAAAACTGTGACAAATTATATCGCAATGGGCAACAACTGCCGAAAAAACGTTAAATCAAACGAGATGAACGCCTGAAAGAAAGAGCACGGGAAATGATTACAAAAATAATGTAGTAAAATTTTTTCTGTACATATAATTTAGAATGTTTGTTAATCTACATTATTTTATCGGTTAAAATCGTTAGAAGCTCTTTCCAAACGTTGAAAAGTTCTACACAAAAAATAAATTATTTATTTCATACATACATACATACATACATACATACATACATACATACATACATACATACATACATACATACATACATACATACATACATACATACATACATACATACATACATACATACATACATACATACATACATACATACATACATACATACATACATACATACATACATACATGGGAGCGATATCGATATCAACCATTGTATGGCCCCACTCCTGGGGCACGGGTCTCTTCCTGCATCGTAGTAAGGTTAGGAAATACTCCAACACGGGGGCCAAGTCCAGGTTGGTGGAGGATTGTAAGACAGTGGGGTGCGATGCCAGATAACCTTCACGTGTACCCCTCCGCTTTCCGTTCCATCTGATTCCATGAACCAATCTTTTTTTTTTATCTAATGTTAGCGTTGTAATCAAACCAATCATATTTTTCTATTTTTTCGAATAATATCAACGTTTTCTATTTATTATTATTAATTAATTATAACGTTGATTTAATGTATTTCAATAAGCAAATCCATAGTTGAAATTGTAAAAAGCAATGTTTTAACAAAGCGGTGGCAACACCGACGTAGGTTGGCGGCCATTCAAGTAGCTGTCATGACACAAGCTACCGGCTAGATGTTAACCAAGTTGTTATTGAAGTTACATTGTTTATTACTTATTCAAATTATAGTTATTACCTAACAAATCAACCTGCAGTATCTCTTTATAGCGTGAATTATCGGAGTGGATTAGTATACGTTTATATTTCAGAAGTCTCGGATTGAATCTGCCCGCCGGTATGTATTTTTATAAATTTATTGACCTCCGTCACAAATCAAGCAATTTGTTTACCCCTTTTTACAACACTTATTTTAACTTGTTTTACAAAAGCTTTTTAGATAATAAATAGTACCAAACGCCCAAAAACACTCAAAACATTGGTGCAAAAGTTAATCTTATTTCTACCCACTTGTTGCACGATTATTCCATTGTAGATTATGGTTCCAATTATTATTTCGTCATCACAATATACGTACTTCCCTATATTTTTTTACAACTCTCATCAATAGTCAAATAAAATATGAGAAAAAAAAACATGTAGGTACCGCCTCGTTGGTCTAACGGTTGAGGCGCTTGCGTGGATTCGATGCCCGCGGGGAGGCCATGCATTGATTGTGCGCTTGGCTCCTTTCAAGGTGTTTTATTCATGTACCTATCTATTCATGTTTATTGTGTCCTTCCCTGGTTGCTATTGGCACGATGTATAGTAATGGGACTAGAATACAATTTAGAAACTAATGCGAATTTAAGAATTACTTACGCGTATTAAATTAACTCTAATGACATATTAAAATATGTCATTAGAATGTCTTCATACTATGTATGAAGTTTTTAGTTTTTATTTTGTAGTTTTCTTATGTACCTAATTCCTGGTTTTCATAAAGTATATTCTATGTAATGGTTCGGTTGGTGAGCAACCAAAGCGTCCGAATCGTAGAAACAATCTTTTATGAACTTCATTCTGGTGATCATCGTTTGAATACTGGTGGTTTGAGTGGACGGGTAATCGGATTAGCCCGATAATTTTGCACAACGTTTTATTGCTATCCGCCGTGGAAATGTAAGTGAATGCATTATTATGGTATTAAAATTAGTGTATACTTTTCTACCATTTCTCGCTCTTGAGAGCGAGAGGTGGTACCTTAACTGCCTACCTAAAATTATGATTATTACAAAATATATCTTAACTATCTACCTAAAAATTATTTTAACAAGATCAAATGTCTGACCATGAACTTGATTCGAATACTCGAGTTTTACCAGACGAAACCAGAAAGAGGAAAAGAACTAGGTCACCGTCACTTCCAGAAAAGAGACGTCGTCGTAGTTGGTCGAGCGTTTCTCGCGGGTGATCGAGGGCCCGATCTTTCATCTCTCGAGATCGCAAAATAATACGAAAACACAGACGTCATCGTTCACGGACCGACGACTACCGTAGAAGCAGGCGCCATGATAGACGCCGATCCCGTTCTGGACATAAGCGACGGTCTCGCAGAACGCGAGTACATACGTCGAGGTCGTCCACCTCTAGCAGCTGTGATAGTTCTAAAGTTAACTCAACTACTTCATAAAGCAGCCGCACCCGTAGGACACCCTCCGTTGCAAATAAGGATAAAGAGCAGTCAGCAATGGATAAATTCATAGAAGCCATTAGCACACACAGACGCAGCACTCATGCTCATGACGTTATAACCACTTTTGATCCAAGCCAGAAAATACAGGCCACAAAAACCTGGCTCAAAAAAAAAAGTTAATGAATCCGCAACTATCTACAAATAGAGTGACAAACGCGCAGATGGTACGAAGGTTTACCTTCAATCAATTAAAATGGAAAGAGTGGGAACGAAAGTTATCACAAATATTACCAGATAATTGCAATTACGTAGATAAACTTTCTGAAACGCTAGCGCGACGCAGTCGTAGATAAGAGACACTTGAAGAGTACTTCTATGACAAAGCCAAGTTAATCAGTCGTTGCAATATCAAAGGAAAGGACGCAGTTGTCTGCATAATACATGGGACGTTTGATACAAATATAAAACTGAATGCTCAAGGAGGAAACTTTAAGAGCCCGAACAAACTTCTTAGAACAAACAATGAAGTACCAGAAAGATAATGAAAAGAATGCTGTACTACCGAAACCCCTAGCTAAAATGAAGCATAGCGAAACTATGAGAAACTATGAACTTGACTCGCATCTGTTATAATTATAATACTTATAATTTTTCGGAACCTGGGCACACTGCTCCCAGATGCCGAAAAAAAAAACCACAAAAATGCGTCAAACATCGCCTGGGACACATTCCAGAACATTGCAAGCGAGACCTTAATTAATTTCACTAAGATCAAACATAATTTACTGCTGAAACCGATAATGACGATATTTACAATAAGGTAAAAGAAAATAAAAAAAATGTCCTTAGGACGGGTTAGTGCATTAAAAATAATATAAGGTAATAGAAGTCAACGGCAAAACCATAACAGCATATGTCTATTTCGGTAGCCAATGCACTTTAATAAAATGTAGCTTAGCCACTGAACTAAATTTACAGAGCCGTCGGAACCACTTACCGCTCATGAAGGGTTTTGCTTTCGGCACTATGCAGCCTATGGAAAAAGTAACGATAGACATAACTCTCGACTTTATCAATACGAGCATAAAAGCATATGTAGTACCAGATGGATATCTGAGCACGGCCTACTCGTGGGACAGAACGTCACTGAAATGCCAGAAGTTATAGTTTACAAAACTAACACCAGTCTGACACTCTATTAGAATAAACAGGAAAGTAATAAAACGCCGATTTACAATATTCAAGAAGTCAAATATTATTGTCAAAGACATGCTGTCAGTAGCAGTACACTGCGAATTTAACTACACTGAATGGATATACACACCAGGCAACACATCTTTTACACCAAACGGGGAGATAATAACGCTACCAGGAGTGTATTTCTTTAAAGACGGTTACGGTTACATACCTATTATAAGTTTTGCACACAAAGACGCTGAAACAAGACAGGATATTAGCTCGAGGCTGTATTTTACCCATACACACATCCGTGCCCATGGAATTGCCAGCTGAATTTGAAGTAAAAAGAATGACCCTTTTAGGTTATCCTCCTTCCACTAACAATATAGACAGACCTATCAATTTAGATATGCTTAACATTGATGATGACGCAACACATGAACAAAGACCGCAACTACTAGAGTTAGCCAATAAATACGGAGACTGTTTTTCGTTTGACTTAAGCGAGCTAGGATCGACCAATATTACCGATATGCACGACTACAGGATAATTCTCCAGTGTCTTATAAACCTTACAGACTATCTTATAGTGAAAGGGCGGTTGTCCAAAATATGGTTAGTGAACATCTGGAGGATTAAATTATTCAAGAATTATTCCGATTCGCGTTTTGCAAGCCCAATAGTACTAACAAAAAAGGAATGACGAATACCGTTTATGTGTGGACTACCGGGCTTTGAATGAGAAAACGATTAAGGATTCTTATACAATGCCGGTAATAGACGACCAACTGGACCGTCTTAGTGGCAAGGTTTATTTCACCAGTCTCGACCTTAAATCTGGCTATTATAAGATACCCATGGCAGAAGGGTCGAAGCATTTAACTTCCTTCGTAACGCCTGACGGGCATTATGAATATACACGAATGTCTTTCGGCCTAGTAGATGCTCCGGCCGTATTCCAGCATATGATTAATAAGGCGCTTGGGAAGGACCGATATGACCTAGCTATTCCCTACATGGACGACCTGTTATCGCCTGCATCATCTATTGGAGAAGGCTTGACAAAGCTTCGTAAAATTCTGTCTTCATTGCAAAAGGCCAGATTAACCCTCAATATAACAAAATGTTATTTCTTTAAAAGGAACTTACGTTATTTTGGATATGAGGTATCTAGCGATGGCCTCCGTCCCGGTAGTAAGAAAAAGAAGCGGTTGCAACGTTCCTAAAACCTACTAACGTACATCAGTTTAGACAGTTTGTAGGTCTAGCCAGCTTCTTTTGTAGGTTTATCCCGAGTTTTACTAGTATAGCAAATGACCATATTGACCAGGACCGATGTAACGTGGCGATGGGAACAAGAACAAGACTCAGCTTTCCAAGCCTTGAAGGAAAAATTGATTTTAAGGCCTATTTTGGCGCTGTGTAACCCAACTTATCTGAAAGAGGTACATTGTGATGCCAGCAAGCTAGGACTAGGCGGAATGCTATTACAACGACCGGATGAGAAGTCACAATCACAAGTCAAACAAACTGCAAAAGAAGAGGAACAACTACAATTGAAATGTTGTATAACTTTTTTTTGCAGATTTGCAGATAGGTATTGTTATTTTATAATAAAATAGAAAAACTGGATCAAAACGGATAGCAGGTAAAGCAGTCAGATCTAGTTGATGGGTAAAGTTGTAATCACAGACGAATAAGGGATGTTGTAATGATGAAAAATGAGGGAAATTTCGAAATGTGTGACCTAATTTAAATATTATAAAATTATAGACAGAAAAAGAAATATAAAGAATGGTGTAAAGAGGTTTGCACCGTTACACACTCATACGAATTAGAAACACTTGCTGTGGTTTTATTATACCCTCCATATGGACCATTTGGGACCATTTGTTCGAAGTAAAGGCGGCAACTCCTATATACTGGGCATTATTGATGGGCTTAGCAAACTTTATAAGAAGGATTAGAAATCTTAAGAGTAAAACCACAATAAAGATTCTTGCGGATATATTTAGTACCATAGGTAGTCCAAAAGTTATATTATCGGACAGAGGGTCGAGTTTTACATCTGCAACGTTTAAAAAGTACGTGCAAACTATTGGAGCTAGACACGTTTTGAATGCGATAGCTATATCTCGCGCAAACAGTCAAATTAAAAGATATATACGCACCATCTTAAAATCGTTAGCGGCATCAAATCATGGCATGGACGAGCGCGAATGGGATAGTCACATTCCGAAAGTTCAATGGAGTCTCAACAATACTTTAAATAAGAGCACAGGTACGACACCGTCAGACGTCGTCTTCGGCAGAAGGACCATAAACCCGACTGACGCTGACGGTCCCGTTCTAAATGCAATTTTTTCAGGATACCTCTAAGACGACAGTGTTACGTAATTCCGAACAAACTAATACGAATGTACAGGAACTTAATGAATCCAGAGAAGAGATTCGTATTGCGTCTGCAGATAACATAGAGAAGGGACAGAGAGCAATGAAAACTTACTACGATAACCACAAGGCACCTAAGAGTCTTTGAATTCTCACCTTGTTATGAATCAAATCATCACAAGTCACCAAATCAACACCTTACGGCTACTGGTAAGAGTAAAAAGTTACTTTCGAAATTTAGAGGATCCTTTAAAGTAAGTGTCGTGCTCAAGAATGATCGGTATGAGATTTCTAGATAGCTTCACTAAACGAAAGTATAAAAGCATTTATCCTGCAGACTCGCTGAAAAAGTGGATTATTTTTACCACTTCTGACCGTGATGACAGTGTTGGGGATGATCCCAGTGACTCCGAAGGATCTAGCTAGAACTACTATGACTATCATTATTATTATACATAACCTAATCTTATGTTATATAAATATAATATAACCTACTAACGTCCCTAGCATTGGCCTTTTACATCACATTAGTATAAATGTGTTTGCTCCAATTATACTATACCTATTTCCACCAATTTCCTCATTACTATTAGCCTATCAATAGCAAACTGAACGTAGATACGATAGCAGCAGATGCTGCTGGTGCGTTTCCTGCTGTTTGATGGCTTATGAATGGAATAAAAAGGTGTGTGCTAAGTCTCGTTTTACTATTTGTTATCCCGTATCTACGGTGCTCTTTACTAAGAATTACATTCTATGAAATATGCCGTTTCTATGGTGATCGTCTATAATTATTATTATACCAAGTGAAATATGCCGTTTTGTTGCGGTGATCACTGTGAATAACGTGATGCTAATGAGATATGCCATTCATGCAATCCACTCCATCCAAAGGTTGTCTGGAAGAGATCGCTCTTAGCGATAAGACCGCCAATTGTATAACATTACTTAGATTTAAGAATCATGGTTGTAATATTTTTCTGGTTGTGCAATAAAGAGTTCTCTATCTATCTATCTATGCCGCTATATTGCGGTGATCACTACAAAATTACTTATAAATATTATTATGCTTAGTGAAATATGCCGCTCTGTTGCGGTGATCACTATGAATAACTTGATGAGATATGCCGCTTCATTGCGGTGATCACTACAAAATTAATTACTTATAAATATTATTATACTTAGTGAAATATGCCGCTCTGTTGCGGTGATCACTATGAATAACTTGATGAGATATGCCGCTTTATTGCGGTGATCACTACAAAATTACTTACAAATATTATTATTCTTAGTGAAATATGCCGATCTGTTGCGGTGATCACTATGAATGACTTGATGAGATATGCCGCTTTATTGCGGTAATCACTACAAAATTACTTATAAATATTATTACCTATACTTGGTGAAATATGCCGCTCTGTTGCGGTGATCACTATGAATAACTTGATGAGATATGCCGATTTATTGCGCTGATCACTGCAAAAATGCAATAGCGGTGAGATATCCGTTCAGAGAAGTACTTATGGTTATCACTGCAAACTACTTGAGCAAAATAATTATGCTGTCTGGTTGCAGTGATCACTTTGAACTATCGATATATTGATGCTTTGAAACATGTTCAATTAAATAGTTCGTTAGCCTACAACAATCGTTATTAAAAATAAAATAAAACAAAGTCAATTACGTACTGATTTATTACATTATATGAACTTGATTATAAATGTATAACGATATAAATTAAATGTATTAATCTTACACTTTACACAAGAAAACGTAACACAAATAAAAACTATTGAGAAGAGATAATATCAAAGAAAATAATATTACTTACAATGTTCAATATACTTAGGTGCGACATAAAATGTATTTTTATGCTTTCAGGTACCCCATAATTTGCAGACAGTCCACCTTCAGCAGTGCGAAATTCAAGATACAATTTGTTAATAATCATGATTAAAAAAACCGTTCTTGCTTAAGTACCTATTAGATAATCCAAAGTAGTTTTTGCATTCTCTGAAATTTTAGCATTTGTAGATTGGTAGCATAGTTAGATAAGTTAAATTGTATCTGAGTAAGTAATTGTTCAATTTAGTTGTATAGGGACATACAGCATACGAATGGCCGGATCGGAATAGGGACATTCCGTCAACAGGACGGCCGTCTGTTAGCGTTGTAATCAAACCAATCATATTTTTCTATTTTTTCGAATAATATCAACGTTTTCTATTTATTATTATTAATTAATTATAACGTTGATTTAATGTATTTCAATAAGCAAATCCATAGTTGAAATTGTAAAAAGCAATGTTTTAACAAAGCGGTGGCAACACCGACGTAGGTTGGCGGCCATTCAAGTAGCTGTCATGACACAAGCTACCGGCTAGATGTTAACCAAGTTGTTATTGAAGTTACATTGTTTATTACTTATTCAAATTATAGTTATTACCTAACAAATCAACCTGCAGTATCTCTTTATAGCGTGAATTATCGGAGTGGATTAGTATACGTTTATATTTCAGAAGTCTCGGATTGAATCTGCCCGCCGGTATGTATTTTTATAAATTTATTGACCTCCGTCACAAATCAAGCAATTTGTTTACCCCTTTTTACAACACTTATTTTAACTTGTTTTACAAAAGCTTTTTAGATAATAAATAGTACCAAACGCCCAAAAACACTCAAAACATTGGTGCAAAAGTTAATCTTATTTCTACCCACTTGTTGCACGATTATTCCATTGTAGATTATGGTTCCAATTATTATTTCGTCATCACAATATACGTACTTCCCTATATTTTTTTACAACTCTCATCAATAGTCAAATAAAATATGAGAAAAAAAAACATGTAGGTACCGCCTCGTTGGTCTAACGGTTGAGGCGCTTGCGTGGATTCGATGCCCGCGGGGAGGCCATGCATTGATTGTGCGCTTGGCTCCTTTCAAGGTGTTTTATTCATGTACCTATCTATTCATGTTTATTGTGTCCTTCCCTGGTTGCTATTGGCACGATGTATAGTAATGGGACTAGAATACAATTTAGAAACTAATGCGAATTTAAGAATTACTTACGCGTATTAAATTAACTCTAATGACATATTAAAATATGTCATTAGAATGTCTTCATACTATGTATGAAGTTTTTAGTTTTTATTTTGTAGTTTTCTTATGTACCTAATTCCTGGTTTTCATAAAGTATATTCTATGTAATGGTTCGGTTGGTGAGCAACCAAAGCGTCCGAATCGTAGAAACAATCTTTTATGAACTTCATTCTGGTGATCATCGTTTGAATACTGGTGGTTTGAGTGGACGGGTAATCGGATTAGCCCGATAATTTTGCACAACGTTTTATTGCTATCCGCCGTGGAAATGTAAGTGAATGCATTATTATGGTATTAAAATTAGTGTATACTTTTCTACCATTTCTCGCTCTTGAGAGCGAGAGGTGGTACCTTAACTGCCTACCTAAAATTATGATTATTACAAAATATATCTTAACTATCTACCTAAAAATTATTTTAACAAGATCAAATGTCTGACCATGAACTTGATTCGAATACTCGAGTTTTACCAGACGAAACCAGAAAGAGGAAAAGAACTAGGTCACCGTCACTTCCAGAAAAGAGACGTCGTCGTAGTTGGTCGAGCGTTTCTCGCGGGTGATCGAGGGCCCGATCTTTCATCTCTCGAGATCGCAAAATAATACGAAAACACAGACGTCATCGTTCACGGACCGACGACTACCGTAGAAGCAGGCGCCATGATAGACGCCGATCCCGTTCTGGACATAAGCGACGGTCTCGCAGAACGCGAGTACATACGTCGAGGTCGTCCACCTCTAGCAGCTGTGATAGTTCTAAAGTTAACTCAACTACTTCATAAAGCAGCCGCACCCGTAGGACACCCTCCGTTGCAAATAAGGATAAAGAGCAGTCAGCAATGGATAAATTCATAGAAGCCATTAGCACACACAGACGCAGCACTCATGCTCATGACGTTATAACCACTTTTGATCCAAGCCAGAAAATACAGGCCACAAAAACCTGGCTCAAAAAAAAAAGTTAATGAATCCGCAACTATCTACAAATAGAGTGACAAACGCGCAGATGGTACGAAGGTTTACCTTCAATCAATTAAAATGGAAAGAGTGGGAACGAAAGTTATCACAAATATTACCAGATAATTGCAATTACGTAGATAAACTTTCTGAAACGCTAGCGCGACGCAGTCGTAGATAAGAGACACTTGAAGAGTACTTCTATGACAAAGCCAAGTTAATCAGTCGTTGCAATATCAAAGGAAAGGACGCAGTTGTCTGCATAATACATGGGACGTTTGATACAAATATAAAACTGAATGCTCAAGGAGGAAACTTTAAGAGCCCGAACAAACTTCTTAGAACAAACAATGAAGTACCAGAAAGATAATGAAAAGAATGCTGTACTACCGAAACCCCTAGCTAAAATGAAGCATAGCGAAACTATGAGAAACTATGAACTTGACTCGCATCTGTTATAATTATAATACTTATAATTTTTCGGAACCTGGGCACACTGCTCCCAGATGCCGAAAAAAAAAACCACAAAAATGCGTCAAACATCGCCTGGGACACATTCCAGAACATTGCAAGCGAGACCTTAATTAATTTCACTAAGATCAAACATAATTTACTGCTGAAACCGATAATGACGATATTTACAATAAGGTAAAAGAAAATAAAAAAAATGTCCTTAGGACGGGTTAGTGCATTAAAAATAATATAAGGTAATAGAAGTCAACGGCAAAACCATAACAGCATATGTCTATTTCGGTAGCCAATGCACTTTAATAAAATGTAGCTTAGCCACTGAACTAAATTTACAGAGCCGTCGGAACCACTTACCGCTCATGAAGGGTTTTGCTTTCGGCACTATGCAGCCTATGGAAAAAGTAACGATAGACATAACTCTCGACTTTATCAATACGAGCATAAAAGCATATGTAGTACCAGATGGATATCTGAGCACGGCCTACTCGTGGGACAGAACGTCACTGAAATGCCAGAAGTTATAGTTTACAAAACTAACACCAGTCTGACACTCTATTAGAATAAACAGGAAAGTAATAAAACGCCGATTTACAATATTCAAGAAGTCAAATATTATTGTCAAAGACATGCTGTCAGTAGCAGTACACTGCGAATTACTACACTGAATGGATATACACACCAGGCAACACATCTTTTACACCAAACGGGGAGATAATAACGCTACCAGGAGTGTATTTCTTTAAAGACGGTTACGGTTACATACCTATTATAAGTTTTGCACACAAAGACGCTGAAACAAGACAGGATATTAGCTCGAGGCTGTATTTTACCCATACACACATCCGTGCCCATGGAATTGCCAGCTGAATTTGAAGTAAAAAGAATGACCCTTTTAGGTTATCCTCCTTCCACTAACAATATAGACAGACCTATCAATTTAGATATGCTTAACATTGATGATGACGCAACACATGAACAAAGACCGCAACTACTAGAGTTAGCCAATAAATACGGAGACTGTTTTTCGTTTGACTTAAGCGAGCTAGGATCGACCAATATTACCGATATGCACGACTACAGGATAATTCTCCAGTGTCTTATAAACCTTACAGACTATCTTATAGTGAAAGGGCGGTTGTCCAAAATATGGTTAGTGAACATCTGGAGGATTAAATTATTCAAGAATTATTCCGATTCGCGTTTTGCAAGCCCAATAGTACTAACAAAAAAGGAATGACGAATACCGTTTATGTGTGGACTACCGGGCTTTGAATGAGAAAACGATTAAGGATTCTTATACAATGCCGGTAATAGACGACCAACTGGACCGTCTTAGTGGCAAGGTTTATTTCACCAGTCTCGACCTTAAATCTGGCTATTATAAGATACCCATGGCAGAAGGGTCGAAGCATTTAACTTCCTTCGTAACGCCTGACGGGCATTATGAATATACACGAATGTCTTTCGGCCTAGTAGATGCTCCGGCCGTATTCCAGCATATGATTAATAAGGCGCTTGGGAAGGACCGATATGACCTAGCTATTCCCTACATGGACGACCTGTTATCGCCTGCATCATCTATTGGAGAAGGCTTGACAAAGCTTCGTAAAATTCTGTCTTCATTGCAAAAGGCCAGATTAACCCTCAATATAACAAAATGTTATTTCTTTAAAAGGAACTTACGTTATTTTGGATATGAGGTATCTAGCGATGGCCTCCGTCCCGGTAGTAAGAAAAAGAAGCGGTTGCAACGTTCCTAAAACCTACTAACGTACATCAGTTTAGACAGTTTGTAGGTCTAGCCAGCTTCTTTTGTAGGTTTATCCCGAGTTTTACTAGTATAGCAAATGACCATATTGACCAGGACCGATGTAACGTGGCGATGGGAACAAGAACAAGACTCAGCTTTCCAAGCCTTGAAGGAAAAATTGATTTTAAGGCCTATTTTGGCGCTGTGTAACCCAACTTATCTGAAAGAGGTACATTGTGATGCCAGCAAGCTAGGACTAGGCAGAATGCTATTACAACGACCGGATGAGAAGTCACAATCACAAGTCAAACAAACTGCAAAAGAAGAGGAACAACTACAATTGAAATGTTGTATAACTTTTTTTTGCAGATTTGCAGATAGGTATTGTTATTTTATAATAAAATAGAAAAACTGGATCAAAACGGATAGCAGGTAAAGCAGTCAGATCTAGTTGATGGGTAAAGTTGTAATCACAGACGAATAAGGGATGTTGTAATGATGAAAAATGAGGGAAATTTCGAAATGTGTGACCTAATTTAAATATTATAAAATTATAGACAGAAAAAGAATTATAAAGAATGGTGTAAAGAGGTTTGCACCGTTACACACTCATACGAATTAGAAACACTTGCTGTGGTTTTATTATACCCTCCATATGGACCATTTGGGACCATTTGTTCGAAGTAAAGGCGGCAACTCCTATATACTGGGCATTATTGATGGGTTTAGCAAACTTTATAAGAAGGATTAGAAATCTTAAGAGTAAAACCACAATAAAGATTCTTGCGGATATATTTAGTACCATAGGTAGTCCAAAAGTTATATTATCGGACAGAGGGTCGAGTTTTACATCTGCAACGTTTAAAAAGTACGTGCAAACTATTGGAGCTAGACACGTTTTGAATGCGATAGCTATATCTCGCGCAAACAGTCAAATTAAAAGATATATACGCACCATCTTAAAATCGTTAGCGGCATCAAATCATGGCATGGACGAGCGCGAATGGGATAGTCACATTCCGAAAGTTCAATGGAGTCTCAACAATACTTTAAATAAGAGCACAGGTACGACACCGTCAGACGTCGTCTTCGGCAGAAGGACCATAAACCCGACTGACGCTGACGGTCCCGTTCTAAATGCAATTTTTTCAGGATACCTCTAAGACGACAGTGTTACGTAATTCCGAACAAACTAATACGAATGTACAGGAACTTAATGAATCCAGAGAAGAGATTCGTATTGCGTCTGCAGATAACATAGAGAAGGGACAGAGAGCAATGAAAACTTACTACGATAACCACAAGGCACCTAAGAGTCTTTGAATTCTCACCTTGTTATGAATCAAATCATCACAAGTCACCAAATCAACACCTTACGGCTACTGGTAAGAGTAAAAAGTTACTTTCGAAATTTAGAGGATCCTTTAAAGTAAGTGTCGTGCTCAAGAATGATCGGTATGAGATTTCTAGATAGCTTCACTAAACGAAAGTATAAAAGCATTTATCCTGCAGACTCGCTGAAAAAGTGGATTATTTTTACCACTTCTGACCGTGATGACAGTGTTGGGGATGATCCCAGTGACTCCGAAGGATCTAGCTAGAACTACTATGACTATCATTATTATTATACATAACCTAATCTTATGTTATATAAATATAATATAACCTACTAACGTCCCTAGCATTGGCCTTTTACATCACATTAGTATAAATGTGTTTGCTCCAATTATACTATACCTATTTCCACCAATTTCCTCATTACTATTAGCCTATCAATAGCAAACTGAACGTAGATACGATAGCAGCAGATGCTGCTGGTGCGTTTCCTGCTGTTTGATGGCTTATGAATGGAATAAAAAGGTGTGTGCTAAGTCTCGTTTTACTATTTGTTATCCCGTATCTACGGTGCTCTTTACTAAGAATTACATTCTATGAAATATGCCGTTTCTATGGTGATCGTCTATAATTATTATTATACCAAGTGAAATATGCCGTTTTGTTGCGGTGATCACTGTGAATAACGTGATGCTAATGAGATATGCCATTCATGCAATCCACTCCATCCAAAGGTTGTCTGGAAGAGATCGCTCTTAGCGATAAGACCGCCAATTGTATAACATTACTTAGATTTAAGAATCATGGTTGTAATATTTTTCTGGTTGTGCAATAAAGAGTTCTCTATCTATCTATCTATGCCGCTATATTGCGGTGATCACTACAAAATTACTTATAAATATTATTATGCTTAGTGAAATATGCCGCTCTGTTGCGGTGATCACTATGAATAACTTGATGAGATATGCCGCTTCATTGCGGTGATCACTACAAAATTAATTACTTATAAATATTATTATACTTAGTGAAATATGCCGCTCTGTTGCGGTGATCACTATGAATAACTTGATGAGATATGCCGCTTTATTGCGGTGATCACTACAAAATTACTTACAAATATTATTATTCTTAGTGAAATATGCCGATCTGTTGCGGTGATCACTATGAATGACTTGATGAGATATGCCGCTTTATTGCGGTAATCACTACAAAATTACTTATAAATATTATTACCTATACTTGGTGAAATATGCCGCTCTGTTGCGGTGATCACTATGAATAACTTGATGAGATATGCCGATTTATTGCGCTGATCACTGCAAAAATGCAATAGCGGTGAGATATCCGTTCAGAGAAGTACTTATGGTTATCACTGCAAACTACTTGAGCAAAATAATTATGCTGTCTGGTTGCAGTGATCACTTTGAACTATCGATATATTGATGCTTTGAAACATGTTCAATTAAATAGTTCGTTAGCCTACAACAATCGTTATTAAAAATAAAATAAAACAAAGTCAATTACGTACTGATTTATTACATTATATGAACTTGATTATAAATGTATAACGATATAAATTAAATGTATTAATCTTACACTTTACACAAGAAAACGTAACACAAATAAAAACTATTGAGAAGAGATAATATCAAAGAAAATAATATTACTTACAATGTTCAATATACTTAGGTGCGACATAAAATGTATTTTTATGCTTTCAGGTACCCCATAATTTGCAGACAGTCCACCTTCAGCAGTGCGAAATTCAAGATACAATTTGTTAATAATCATGATAAAAAAAACCGTTCTTGCTTAAGTACCTATTAGATAATCCAAAGTAGTTTTCGCATTCTCTGAAATTTTAGCATTTGTAGATTGGTAGCATAGTTAGATAAGTTAAATTGTATCTGAGTAAGTAATTGTTCAATTTAGTTGTATAGGGACATACAGCATACGAATGGCCGGATCGGAATAGGGACATTCCGTCAACAGGACGGCCGTCTGTTAGCGTTGTAATCAAACCAATCATATTTTTCTATTTTTTCGAATAATATCAACGTTTTCTATTTATTATTATTAATTAATTATAACGTTGATTTAATGTATTTCAATAAGCAAATCCATAGTTGAAATTGTAAAAAGCAATGTTTTAACAAAGCGGTGGCAACACCGACGTAGGTTGGCGGCCATTCAAGTAGCTGTCATGACACAAGCTACCGGCTAGATGTTAACCAAGTTGTTATTGAAGTTACATTGTTTATTACTTATTCAAATTATAGTTATTACCTAACAAATCAACCTGCAGTATCTCTTTGTAGCGTGAATTATCGGAGTGGATTAGTATACGTTTATATTTCAGAAGTCTCGGATTGAATCTGCCCGCCGGTATGTATTTTTATAAATTTATTGACCTCCGTCACAAATCAAGCAATTTGTTTACCCCTTTTTACAACACTTATTTTAACTTGTTTTACAAAAGCTTTTTAGATAATAAATAGTACCAAACGCCCAAAAACACTCAAAACATTGGTGCAAAAGTTAATCTTATTTCTACCCACTTGTTGCACGATTATTCCATTGTAGATTATGGTTCCAATTATTATTTCGTCATCACAATATACGTACTTCCCTATATTTTTTTACAACTCTCATCAATAGTCAAATAAAATATGAGAAAAAAAAACATGTAGGTACCGCCTCGTTGGTCTAACGGTTGAGGCGCTTGCGTGGATTCGATGCCCGCGGGGAGGCCATGCATTGATTGTGCGCTTGGCTCCTTTCAAGGTGTTTTATTCATGTACCTATCTATTCATGTTTATTGTGTCCTTCCCTGGTTGCTATTGGCACGATGTATAGTAATGGGACTAGAATACAATTTAGAAACTAATGCGAATTTAAGAATTACTTACGCGTATTAAATTAACTCTAATGACATATTAAAATATGTCATTAGAATGTCTTCATACTATGTATGAAGTTTTTAGTTTTTATTTTGTAGTTTTCTTATGTACCTAATTCCTGGTTTTCATAAAGTATATTCTATGTAATGGTTCGGTTGGTGAGCAACCAAAGCGTCCGAATCGTAGAAACAATCTTTTATGAACTTCATTCTGGTGATCATCGTTTGAATACTGGTGGTTTGAGTGGACGGGTAATCGGATTAGCCCGATAATTTTGCACAACGTTTTATTGCTATCCGCCGTGGAAATGTAAGTGAATGCATTATTATGGTATTAAAATTAGTGTATACTTTTCTACCATTTCTCGCTCTTGAGAGCGAGAGGTGGTACCTTAACTGCCTACCTAAAATTATGATTATTACAAAATATATCTTAACTATCTACCTAAAAATTATTTTAACAAGATCAAATGTCTGACCATGAACTTGATTCGAATACTCGAGTTTTACCAGACGAAACCAGAAAGAGGAAAAGAACTAGGTCACCGTCACTTCCAGAAAAGAGACGTCGTCGTAGTTGGTCGAGCGTTTCTCGCGGGTGATCGAGGGCCCGATCTTTCATCTCTCGAGATCGCAAAATAATACGAAAACACAGACGTCATCGTTCACGGACCGACGACTACCGTAGAAGCAGGCGCCATGATAGACGCCGATCCCGTTCTGGACATAAGCGACGGTCTCGCAGAACGCGAGTACATACGTCGAGGTCGTCCACCTCTAGCAGCTGTGATAGTTCTAAAGTTAACTAAACTACTTATAAAGCAGCCGCACCCGTAGGACACCCTCCGTTGCAAATAAGGATAAAGAGCAGTCAGCAATGGATAAATTCATAGAAGCCATTAGCACACACAGACGCAGCACTCATGCTCATGACGTTATAACCACTTTTGATCCAAGCCAGAAAATACAGGCCACAAAAACCTGGCTCAAAAAAAAAGTTAATGAATCCGCAACTATCTACAAATAGAGTGACAAACGCGCAGATGGTACGAAGGTTTACCTTCAATCAATTAAAATGGAAAGAGTGGGAACGAAAGTTATCACAAATATTACCAGATAATTGCAATTACGTAGATAAACTTTCTGAAACGCTAGCGCGACGCAGTCGTAGATAAGAGACACTTGAAGAGTACTTCTATGACAAAGCCAAGTTAATCAGTCGTTGCAATATCAAAGGAAAGGACGCAGTTGTCTGCATAATACATGGGACGTTTGATACAAATATAAAACTGAATGCTCAAGGAGGAAACTTTAAGAGCCCGAACAAACTTCTTAGAACAAACAATGAAGTACCAGAAAGATAATGAAAAGAATGCTGTACTACCGAAACCCCTAGCTAAAATGAAGCATAGCGAAACTATGAGAAACTATGAACTTGACTCGCATCTGTTATAATTATAATACTTATAATTTTTCGGAACCTGGGCACACTGCTCCCAGATGCCGAAAAAAAAAACCACAAAAATGCGTCAAACATCGCCTGGGACACATTCCAGAACATTGCAAGCGAGACCTTAATTAATTTCACTAAGATCAAACATAATTTACTGCTGAAACCGATAATGACGATATTTACAATAAGGTAAAAGAAAATAAAAAAAATGTCCTTAGGACGGGTTAGTGCATTAAAAATAATATAAGGTAATAGAAGTCAACGGCAAAACCATAACAGCATATGTCTATTTCGGTAGCCAATGCACTTTAATAAAATGTAGCTTAGCCACTGAACTAAATTTACAGAGCCGTCGGAACGACTTACCGCTCATGAAGGGTTTTGCTTTCGGCACTATGCAGCCTATGGAAAAAGTAACGATAGACATAACTCTCGACTTTATCAATACGAGCATAAAAGCATATGTAGTACCAGATGGATATCTGAGCACGGCCTACTCGTGGGACAGAACGTCACTGAAATGCCAGAAGTTATAGTTTACAAAACTAACACCAGTCTGACACTCTATTAGAATAAACAGGAAAGTAATAAAACGCCGATTTACAATATTCAAGAAGTCAAATATTATTGTCAAAGACATGCTGTCAGTAGCAGTACACTGCGAATTTAACTACACTGAATGGATATACACACCAGGCAACACATCTTTTACACCAAACGGGGAGATAATAACGCTACCAGGAGTGTATTTCTTTAAAGACGGTTACGGTTACATACCTATTATAAGTTTTGCACACAAAGACGCTGAAACAAGACAGGATATTAGCTCGAGGCTGTATTTTACCCATACACACATCCGTGCCCATGGAATTGCCAGCTGAATTTGAAGTAAAAAGAATGACCCTTTTAGGTTATCCTCCTTCCACTAACAATATAGACAGACCTATCAATTTAGATATGCTTAACATTGATGATGACGCAACACATGAACAAAGACCGCAACTACTAGAGTTAGCCAATAAATACGGAGACTGTTTTTCGTTTGACTTAAGCGAGCTAGGATCGACCAATATTACCGATATGCACGACTACAGGATAATTCTCCAGTGTCTTATAAACCTTACAGACTATCTTATAGTGAAAGGGCGGTTGTCCAAAATATGGTTAGTGAACATCTGGAGGATTAAATTATTCAAGAATTATTCCGATTCGCGTTTTGCAAGCCCAATAGTACTAACAAAAAAGGAATGACGAATACCGTTTATGTGTGGACTACCGGGCTTTGAATGAGAAAACGATTAAGGATTCTTATACAATGCCGGTAATAGACGACCAACTGGACCGTCTTAGTGGCAAGGTTTATTTCACCAGTCTCGACCTTAAATCTGGCTATTATAAGATACCCATGGCAGAAGGGTCGAAGCATTTAACTTCCTTCGTAACGCCTGACGGGCATTATGAATATACACGAATGTCTTTCGGCCTAGTAGATGCTCCGGCCGTATTCCAGCATATGATTAATAAGGCGCTTGGGAAGGACCGATATGACCTAGCTATTCCCTACATGGACGACCTGTTATCGCCTGCATCATCTATTGGAGAAGGCTTGACAAAGCTTCGTAAAATTCTGTCTTCATTGCAAAAGGCCAGATTAACCCTCAATATAACAAAATGTTATTTCTTTAAAAGGAACTTACGTTATTTTGGATATGAGGTATCTAGCGATGGCCTCCGTCCCGGTAGTAAGAAAAAGAAGCGGTTGCAACGTTCCTAAAACCTACTAACGTACATCAGTTTAGACAGTTTGTAGGTCTAGCCAGCTTCTTTTGTAGGTTTATCCCGAGTTTTACTAGTATAGCAAATGACCATATTGACCAGGACCGATGTAACGTGGCGATGGGAACAAGAACAAGACTCAGCTTTCCAAGCCTTGAAGGAAAAATTGATTTTAAGGCCTATTTTGGCGCTGTGTAACCCAACTTATCTGAAAGAGGTACATTGTGATGCCAGCAAGCTAGGACTAGGCGGAATGCTATTACAACGACCGGATGAGAAGTCACAATCACAAGTCAAACAAACTGCAAAAGAAGAGGAACAACTACAATTGAAATGTTGTATAACTTTTTTTTGCAGATTTGCAGATAGGTATTGTTATTTTATAATAAAATAGAAAAACTGGATCAAAACGGATAGCAGGTAAAGCAGTCAGATCTAGTTGATGGGTAAAGTTGTAATCACAGACGAATAAGGGATGTTGTAATGATGAAAAATGAGGGAAATTTCGAAATGTGTGACCTAATTTAAATATTATAAAATTATAGACAGAAAAAGAAATATAAAGAATGGTGTAAAGAGGTTTGCACCGTTACACACTCATACGAATTAGAAACACTTGCTGTGGTTTTATTATACCCTCCATATGGACCATTTGGGACCATTTGTTCGAAGTAAAGGCGGCAACTCCTATATACTGGGCATTATTGATGGGTTTAGCAAACTTTATAAGAAGGATTAGAAATCTTAAGAGTAAAACCACAATAAAGATTCTTGCGGATATATTTAGTACCATAGGTAGTCCAAAAGTTATATTATCGGACAGAGGGTCGAGTTTTACATCTGCAACGTTTAAAAAGTACGTGCAAACTATTGGAGCTAGACACGTTTTGAATGCGATAGCTATATCTCGCGCAAACAGTCAAATTAAAAGATATATACGCACCATCTTAAAATCGTTAGCGGCATCAAATCATGGCATGGACGAGCGCGAATGGGATAGTCACATTCCGAAAGTTCAATGGAGTCTCAACAATACTTTAAATAAGAGCACAGGTACGACACCGTCAGACGTCGTCTTCGGCAGAAGGACCATAAACCCGACTGACGCTGACGGTCCCGTTCTAAATGCAATTTTTTCAGGATACCTCTAAGACGACAGTGTTACGTAATTCCGAACAAACTAATACGAATGTACAGGAACTTAATGAATCCAGAGAAGAGATTCGTATTGCGTCTGCAGATAACATAGAGAAGGGACAGAGAGCAATGAAAACTTACTACGATAACCACAAGGCACCTAAGAGTCTTTGAATTCTCACCTTGTTATGAATCAAATCATCACAAGTCACCAAATCAACACCTTACGGCTACTGGTAAGAGTAAAAAGTTACTTTCGAAATTTAGAGGATCCTTTAAAGTAAGTGTCGTGCTCAAGAATGATCGGTATGAGATTTCTAGATAGCTTCACTAAACGAAAGTATAAAAGCATTTATCCTGCAGACTCGCTGAAAAAGTGGATTATTTTTACCACTTCTGACCGTGATGACAGTGTTGGGGATGATCCCAGTGACTCCGAAGGATCTAGCTAGAACTACTATGACTATCATTATTATTATACATAACCTAATCTTATGTTATATAAATATAATATAACCTACTAACGTCCCTAGCATTGGCCTTTTACATCACATTAGTATAAATGTGTTTGCTCCAATTATACTATACCTATTTCCACCAATTTCCTCATTACTATTAGCCTATCAATAGCAAACTGAACGTAGATACGATAGCAGCAGATGCTGCTGGTGCGTTTCCTGCTGTTTGATGGCTTATGAATGGAATAAAAAGGTGTGTGCTAAGTCTCGTTTTACTATTTGTTATCCCGTATCTACGGTGCTCTTTACTAAGAATTACATTCTATGAAATATGCCGTTTCTATGGTGATCGTCTATAATTATTATTATACCAAGTGAAATATGCCGTTTTGTTGCGGTGATCACTGTGAATAACGTGATGCTAATGAGATATGCCATTCATGCAATCCACTCCATCCAAAGGTTGTCTGGAAGAGATCGCTCTTAGCGATAAGACCGCCAATTGTATAACATTACTTAGATTTAAGAATCATGGTTGTAATATTTTTCTGGTTGTGCAATAAAGAGTTCTCTATCTATCTATCTATGCCGCTATATTGCGGTGATCACTACAAAATTACTTATAAATATTATTATGCTTAGTGAAATATGCCGCTCTGTTGCGGTGATCACTATGAATAACTTGATGAGATATGCCGCTTCATTGCGGTGATCACTACAAAATTAATTACTTATAAATATTATTATACTTAGTGAAATATGCCGCTCTGTTGCGGTGATCACTATGAATAACTTGATGAGATATGCCGCTTTATTGCGGTGATCACTACAAAATTACTTACAAATATTATTATTCTTAGTGAAATATGCCGATCTGTTGCGGTGATCACTATGAATGACTTGATGAGATATGCCGCTTTATTGCGGTAATCACTACAAAATTACTTATAAATATTATTACCTATACTTGGTGAAATATGCCGCTCTGTTGCGGTGATCACTATGAATAACTTGATGAGATATGCCGATTTATTGCGCTGATCACTGCAAAAATGCAATAGCGGTGAGATACCGTTCAGAGAAGTACTTATGGTTATCACTGCAAACTACTTGAGCAAAATAATTATGCTGTCTGGTTGCAGTGATCACTTTGAACTATCGATATATTGATGCTTTGAAACATGTTCAATTAAATAGTTCGTTAGCCTACAACAATCGTTATTAAAAATAAAATAAAACAAAGTCAATTACGTACTGATTTATTACATTATATGAACTTGATTATAAATGTATAACGATATAAATTAAATGTATTAATCTTACACTTTACACAAGAAAACGTAACACAAATAAAAACTATTGAGAAGAGATAATATCAAAGAAAATAATATTACTTACAATGTTCAATATACTTAGGTGCGACATAAAATGTATTTTTATGCTTTCAGGTACCCCATAATTTGCAGACAGTCCACCTTCAGCAGTGCGAAATTCAAGATACAATTTGTTAATAATCATGATTAAAAAAACCGTTCTTGCTTAAGTACCTATTAGATAATCCAAAGTAGTTTTTGCATTCTCTGAAATTTTAGCATTTGTAGATTGGTAGCATAGTTAGATAAGTTAAATTGTATCTGAGTAAGTAATTGTTCAATTTAGTTGTATAGGGACATACAGCATACGAATGGCCGGATCGGAATAGGGACATTCCGTCAACAGGACGGCCGTCTGTTAGCGTTGTAATAAAACCAATCATATTTTTCTATTTTTTCGAATAATATCAACGTTTTCTATTTATTATTATTAATTAATTATAACGTTGATTTAATGTATTTCAATAAGCAAATCCATAGTTGAAATTGTAAAAAGCAATGTTTTAACAAAGCGGTGGCAACACCGACGTAGGTTGGCGGCCATTCAAGTAGCTGTCATGACACAAGCTACCGGCTAGATGTTAACCAAGTTGTTATTGAAGTTACATTGTTTATTACTTATTCAAATTATAGTTATTACCTAACAAATCAACCTGCAGTATCTCTTTATAGCGTGAATTATCGGAGTGGATTAGTATACGTTTATATTTCAGAAGTCTCGGATTGAATCTGCCCGCCGGTATGTATTTTTATAAATTTATTGACCTCCGTCACAAATCAAGCAATTTGTTTACCCCTTTTTACAACACTTATTTTAACTTGTTTTACAAAAGCTTTTTAGATAATAAATAGTACCAAACGCCCAAAAACACTCAAAACATTGGTGCAAAAGTTAATCTTATTTCTACCCACTTGTTGCACGATTATTCCATTGTAGATTATGGTTCCAATTATTATTTCGTCATCACAATATACGTACTTCCCTATATTTTTTTACAACTCTCATCAATAGTCAAATAAAATATGAGAAAAAAAAACATGTAGGTACCGCCTCGTTGGTCTAACGGTTGAGGCGCTTGCGTGGATTCGATGCCCGCGGGGAGGCCATGCATTGATTGTGCGCTTGGCTCCTTTCAAGGTGTTTTATTCATGTACCTATCTATTCATGTTTATTGTGTCCTTCCCTGGTTGCTATTGGCACGATGTATAGTAATGGGACTAGAATACAATTTAGAAACTAATGCGAATTTAAGAATTACTTACGCGTATTAAATTAACTCTAATGACATATTAAAATATGTCATTAGAATGTCTTCATACTATGTATGAAGTTTTTAGTTTTTATTTTGTAGTTTTCTTATGTACCTAATTCCTGGTTTTCATAAAGTATATTCTATGTAATGGTTCGGTTGGTGAGCAACCAAAGCGTCCGAATCGTAGAAACAATCTTTTATGAACTTCATTCTGGTGATCATCGTTTGAATACTGGTGGTTTGAGTGGACGGGTAATCGGATTAGCCCGATAATTTTGCACAACGTTTTATTGCTATCCGCCGTGGAAATGTAAGTGAATGCATTATTATGGTATTAAAATTAGTGTATACTTTTCTACCATTTCTCGCTCTTGAGAGCGAGAGGTGGTACCTTAACTGCCTACCTAAAATTATGATTATTACAAAATATATCTTAACTATCTACCTAAAAATTATTTTAACAAGATCAAATGTCTGACCATGAACTTGATTCGAATACTCGAGTTTTACCAGACGAAACCAGAAAGAGGAAAAGAACTAGGTCACCGTCACTTCCAGAAAAGAGACGTCGTCGTAGTTGGTCGAGCGTTTCTCGCGGGTGATCGAGGGCCCGATCTTTCATCTCTCGAGATCGCAAAATAATACGAAAACACAGACGTCATCGTTCACGGACCGACGACTACCGTAGAAGCAGGCGCCATGATAGACGCCGATCCCGTTCTGGACATAAGCGACGGTCTCGCAGAACGCGAGTACATACGTCGAGGTCGTCCACCTCTAGCAGCTGTGATAGTTCTAAAGTTAACTCAACTACTTCATAAAGCAGCCGCACCCGTAGGACACCCTCCGTTGCAAATAAGGATAAAGAGCAGTCAGCAATGGATAAATTCATAGAAGCCATTAGCACACACAGACGCAGCACTCATGCTCATGACGTTATAACCACTTTTGATCCAAGCCAGAAAATACAGGCCACAAAAACCTGGCTCAAAAAAAAAAGTTAATGAATCCGCAACTATCTACAAATAGAGTGACAAACGCGCAGATGGTACGAAGGTTTACCTTCAATCAATTAAAATGGAAAGAGTGGGAACGAAAGTTATCACAAATATTACCAGATAATTGCAATTACGTAGATAAACTTTCTGAAACGCTAGCGCGACGCAGTCGTAGATAAGAGACACTTGAAGAGTACTTCTATGACAAAGCCAAGTTAATCAGTCGTTGCAATATCAAAGGAAAGGACGCAGTTGTCTGCATAATACATGGGACGTTTGATACAAATATAAAACTGAATGCTCAAGGAGGAAACTTTAAGAGCCCGAACAAACTTCTTAGAACAAACAATGAAGTACCAGAAAGATAATGAAAAGAATGCTGTACTACCGAAACCCCTAGCTAAAATGAAGCATAGCGAAACTATGAGAAACTATGAACTTGACTCGCATCTGTTATAATTATAATACTTATAATTTTTCGGAACCTGGGCACACTGCTCCCAGATGCCGAAAAAAAAAACCACAAAAATGCGTCAAACATCGCCTGGGACACATTCCAGAACATTGCAAGCGAGACCTTAATTAATTTCACTAAGATCAAACATAATTTACTGCTGAAACCGATAATGACGATATTTACAATAAGGTAAAAGAAAATAAAAAAAATGTCCTTAGGACGGGTTAGTGCATTAAAAATAATATAAGGTAATAGAAGTCAACGGCAAAACCATAACAGCATATGTCTATTTCGGTAGCCAATGCACTTTAATAAAATGTAGCTTAGCCACTGAACTAAATTTACAGAGCCGTCGGAACGACTTACCGCTCATGAAGGGTTTTGCTTTCGGCACTATGCAGCCTATGGAAAAAGTAACGATAGACATAACTCTCGACTTTATCAATACGAGCATAAAAGCATATGTAGTACCAGATGGATATCTGAGCACGGCCTACTCGTGGGACAGAACGTCACTGAAATGCCAGAAGTTATAGTTTACAAAACTAACACCAGTCTGACACTCTATTAGAATAAACAGGAAAGTAATAAAACGCCGATTTACAATATTCAAGAAGTCAAATATTATTGTCAAAGACATGCTGTCAGTAGCAGTACACTGCGAATTACTACACTGAATGGATATACACACCAGGCAACACATCTTTTACACCAAACGGGGAGATAATAACGCTACCAGGAGTGTATTTCTTTAAAGACGGTTACGGTTACATACCTATTATAAGTTTTGCACACAAAGACGCTGAAACAAGACAGGATATTAGCTCGAGGCTGTATTTTACCCATACACACATCCGTGCCCATGGAATTGCCAGCTGAATTTGAAGTAAAAAGAATGACCCTTTTAGGTTATCCTCCTTCCACTAACAATATAGACAGACCTATCAATTTAGATATGCTTAACATTGATGATGACGCAACACATGAACAAAGACCGCAACTACTAGAGTTAGCCAATAAATACGGAGACTGTTTTTCGTTTGACTTAAGCGAGCTAGGATCGACCAATATTACCGATATGCACGACTACAGGATAATTCTCCAGTGTCTTATAAACCTTACAGACTATCTTATAGTGAAAGGGCGGTTGTCCAAAATATGGTTAGTGAACATCTGGAGGATTAAATTATTCAAGAATTATTCCGATTCGCGTTTTGCAAGCCCAATAGTACTAACAAAAAAGGAATGACGAATACCGTTTATGTGTGGACTACCGGGCTTTGAATGAGAAAACGATTAAGGATTCTTATACAATGCCGGTAATAGACGACCAACTGGACCGTCTTAGTGGCAAGGTTTATTTCACCAGTCTCGACCTTAAATCTGGCTATTATAAGATACCCATGGCAGAAGGGTCGAAGCATTTAACTTCCTTCGTAACGCCTGACGGGCATTATGAATATACACGAATGTCTTTCGGCCTAGTAGATGCTCCGGCCGTATTCCAGCATATGATTAATAAGGCGCTTGGGAAGGACCGATATGACCTAGCTATTCCCTACATGGACGACCTGTTATCGCCTGCATCATCTATTGGAGAAGGCTTGACAAAGCTTCGTAAAATTCTGTCTTCATTGCAAAAGGCCAGATTAACCCTCAATATAACAAAATGTTATTTCTTTAAAAGGAACTTACGTTATTTTGGATATGAGGTATCTAGCGATGGCCTCCGTCCCGGTAGTAAGAAAAAGAAGCGGTTGCAACGTTCCTAAAACCTACTAACGTACATCAGTTTAGACAGTTTGTAGGTCTAGCCAGCTTCTTTTGTAGGTTTATCCCGAGTTTTACTAGTATAGCAAATGACCATATTGACCAGGACCGATGTAACGTGGCGATGGGAACAAGAACAAGACTCAGCTTTCCAAGCCTTGAAGGAAAAATTGATTTTAAGGCCTATTTTGGCGCTGTGTAACCCAACTTATCTGAAAGAGGTACATTGTGATGCCAGCAAGCTAGGACTAGGCGGAATGCTATTACAACGACCGGATGAGAAGTCACAATCACAAGTCAAACAAACTGCAAAAGAAGAGGAACAACTACAATTGAAATGTTGTATAACTTTTTTTTGCAGATTTGCAGATAGGTATTGTTATTTTATAATAAAATAGAAAAACTGGATCAAAACGGATAGCAGGTAAAGCAGTCAGATCTAGTTGATGGGTAAAGTTGTAATCACAGACGAATAAGGGATGTTGTAATGATGAAAAATGAGGGAAATTTCGAAATGTGTGACCTAATTTAAATATTATAAAATTATAGACAGAAAAAGAAATATAAAGAATGGTGTAAAGAGGTTTGCACCGTTACACACTCATACGAATTAGAAACACTTGCTGTGGTTTTATTATACCCTCCATATGGACCATTTGGGACCATTTGTTCGAAGTAAAGGCGGCAACTCCTATATACTGGGCATTATTGATGGGTTTAGCAAACTTTATAAGAAGGATTAGAAATCTTAAGAGTAAAACCACAATAAAGATTCTTGCGGATATATTTAGTACCATAGGTAGTCCAAAAGTTATATTATCGGACAGAGGGTCGAGTTTTACATCTGCAACGTTTAAAAAGTACGTGCAAACTATTGGAGCTAGACACGTTTTGAATGCGATAGCTATATCTCGCGCAAACAGTCAAATTAAAAGATATATACGCACCATCTTAAAATCGTTAGCGGCATCAAATCATGGCATGGACGAGCGCGAATGGGATAGTCACATTCCGAAAGTTCAATGGAGTCTCAACAATACTTTAAATAAGAGCACAGGTACGACACCGTCAGACGTCGTCTTCGGCAGAAGGACCATAAACCCGACTGACGCTGACGGTCCCGTTCTAAATGCAATTTTTTCAGGATACCTCTAAGACGACAGTGTTACGTAATTCCGAACAAACTAATACGAATGTACAGGAACTTAATGAATCCAGAGAAGAGATTCGTATTGCGTCTGCAGATAACATAGAGAAGGGACAGAGAGCAATGAAAACTTACTACGATAACCACAAGGCACCTAAGAGTCTTTGAATTCTCACCTTGTTATGAATCAAATCATCACAAGTCACCAAATCAACACCTTACGGCTACTGGTAAGAGTAAAAAGTTACTTTCGAAATTTAGAGGATCCTTTAAAGTAAGTGTCGTGCTCAAGAATGATCGGTATGAGATTTCTAGATAGCTTCACTAAACGAAAGTATAAAAGCATTTATCCTGCAGACTCGCTGAAAAAGTGGATTATTTTTACCACTTCTGACCGTGATGACAGTGTTGGGGATGATCCCAGTGACTCCGAAGGATCTAGCTAGAACTACTATGACTATCATTATTATTATACATAACCTAATCTTATGTTATATAAATATAATATAACCTACTAACGTCCCTAGCATTGCATTAGACACAAATTGCATTAGTAATGCAATTTGTTTCTCCACTACACCATAGTACCATAAATTATTGTAGGAATACCACTCGCTGACCGTGGAGAAAACATAATAGTAAGGAAACCCTAGCGTCTGAAGTGTTAACGTACCGTGCGGAAATCTCAAATCTATCTAACTACACCATAGTACAGGATATCGTTCATTTGGTCATTAAAAATATTTGTGTAGGAATATCTTTTTTTTTATTCAGGGTTCCGTTTGCGAAATACTAACCTTTAAAGCGCAAATTTCGAGTCCGAATAATGCGTCCCCCCTCTCTCCAGGTGAGGCTTGTGAACGGTTGATTGAAGAACCGCGAAAAAAAAACTATGCAGGAAAACTATGCGCATATTAAGAACTTAAAAGGAAATCTATCACAGCTAAGCTGGCGTTACTAGTTAACAAGTAATAGACGACCAACTTTTAGAAGAAAATTTCGTACGAAATCAATTGAAAATTCCGTTCACGAAGTTTTTAGTTCTGTGTATAGCGGATAACCCCTCCTCGGTATCGGAACCGTATATCTACTGTGCGTGGCCCGACACGCAATTGCCCGCTGTCTTTATAATATATAATCTGTCAATAAGTGTAGTGATTTAAAAAAAACGCTATAGAACGGGCTCAAACTATAATGTCACAAGCGATTATTATTAATATTTGAGCACTGTTTGAGCTCAATTTTCAAAATAATATTTTTATGGACAAAATATTTTTTTTACAAGTCAACGTTTGTACTTACTTATAGAAAACGTTTCAATTCCATAAAAAAACTGTTATTTACAACAATACAATTCCTATAAAGCATTCCTTAGCTTTATTTAATCTGTGGTTACATCTTTTCCTTGTAAGATCGCCACCACAGACTATTTTCATTGGCATTTATCGAGAGAATAGTGGTTTTATAAAAAACCGTGAATGTATAAGTTTTTTTAATAATGAATACTACATTTTTATGATTTTTGAACTCCGAAAAAAGTATTTTTAAGGTTTTTTTCCCTGAGTTTCTCTATGTTTCAATGGTAAAGAATGTCACTCCACATTAAGTTGGGGGCAAGTTCCACATTAGGCGGATCTTAGCTCCGATTGGCCAATCGCATCAAAGGTGAATCGAAACGAACTTCAAGACAGCAAATTTAAAGTTGTAGGTCACTTTTTGTGCTTCGTCCTAAGGAAAATAATAAGTTGATGATGCTCCACACGTATTACGTATTCTCGCTCGGTAATTCCTTAGTCGACGTCAAAATCTTGCCGAGAGTGCATGTACTGACTTATTTATTTGATTTGACTTTTATAGCTCAGTTCACATTATAGATAAGTGAAGTGATCAGCGTGAACATGAGAGGCCTATCTGTGTTGTTCGTCTTAATGTATCAAATCTGTCACTTCACGACGTACACGAGTAAGTACCGTTATCTAGGTTCGATCTGAATCGTATTTTTGCAAAAAACTGGTTTGAGGAAGTAAGTAAATTAATATTTTCAAAAACGTGCTTTGTTATTCATTAAGTGATGATCGCATTAGGTCGGTTCAAAAGAATCTAAGCCCCGGTTTCTGGTACAGTAACAAGCCGTTAATATACTGTTAACAGCTTGTTAGTGTGTGTTGGCTAAAGTGCATACAAAAAACATTTGACAGCTGTTAACAGAAGATTAAAAGATTGTTAGTGTACGAGAAACTGGGGATAAGTAATGTAGATGAATAACCAGTCAGAGGTTTACTGGCTGATCTACCGAAATTCAACATTCGGCACTCTTTCGAAGGGATCAGCCGTCAAATTTTCTCTTTTCACAGTAGCGTTTTGCCTAAATACATAGAAAATGGCTAAATACATATGGTTCTACAAATTTGTAGGTACTTATGTACTTACGTAATACAGAGAATATTGTAAAGAGGTTCCGGTGAATCGCCCATTAGCTCGGTTGGAAAGAGCGCTGGCACGGATAGCCAGAGGTCGCGGGCTCGAATCTCGGCATGGGTGGAATTTTTAGCCTCTAAATAGGTTTTTAAAACTTGTGTATCTATTATAGACAGTTTAGGAATCAAGCTTCGCATTTTTTCCGAGCCTTTCCCGAACTTCAAAGACAAAATTGTTTTATGTTTTATTACAAATATACAGTGTCCAGATCTTCCCCAATATTTGAAGTTAGAGACGATTATACTTGCCAAATTTCATAGTTCTAAGTCAACGGGGAGTACCCGTATGAATTTCGATTTCCTGGACTGTAGAAATACATCCTAAGAAGGTGCCATTTTTCCTTCCTTTACGTAACCCTAAAAACCACTCTGTTTTAGGCCAAAAAACGCAGAGATCATTGTCGATGCCCCTAGTCAATAGATGTCTCGGGTCTTCTACCTTTTTCTAACATGCAAAAATATAATATTTCTATCACAATGTAATTTTATTTACCGTTATGCTGTTGTTTTTGGGGAAAATCGGATCCGTTATAGGATCCTTTTGGGGCCCGTGCATAAAAAAACACAATTTTTTTACTTATAGGATAAGTAGTTTAAATAACAATCAGTATTGCTGCTGCATTTTCTGGCTTAGAGTCTTTTAAATAACAAAATATACGGGCACGCTAGGCAAGTATTACCGTGCCATGTAAAACATTTAAAAATCACGATACTCCTTGATGTTTTACTTTTTTTATCCTTCCCGGCACTCGCGTAGGGAACCCCAAAAATGCGCATGATAAGTAATATGTATCCAGTGATAAGTCCAAAAACGTTTTGCTCTATGACATTTGCAACTCCGCCATCCTTAGATAAATTGTTCTAGTGACAGGTTGGTCAATCAGCTATTTATCCCTGGATGTGTACCGTATTTGTTTACCTACGTAACCAATGATTTGGCGCATGTTGCTCTTAAAATTAACCGACTATTATTATCTATGTATAAAATTAACATACATTGTACTATACTATTTTTATTTTTAATGCACTAACCCGTGCTAAGGAACAAATTTAAAAACCTATTTAGAGGCTAAAAATTTCACACATGCCGGGATTCAAACCCGCAACCTCTGGCTATCCGTGCCAGCGCTCTACCAATTGAGCCAATGGGTGACTCACGGCATCAGTGAAATTTCGAACCTCTTTAGCTTTTTTTTAGCCTCTAAATAGGTTTTTAAATACATTGTACTTCTCGTGTGGGACCTCTCTAAAAACAGTTTACCATTTTCTAGACGCGCAATCTGCGAACGCGTTCTTCCGCAAAGACTACACTTTTATCGAGAGCACGCAGAGTTTCTACAAGTTCCACACGATCCACCGGACCTGGCGGGAAGCAAAGAGGCGCTGCAACCTTGAGGGGTCCACTCTCTTCTACCCTGATGACCAGGCCGAATCCGACGCTGTCATTAGCTGGTGGAACCACAAGCAGCCTTTTAATGACATCTACGTTGGGCTATCAGATTTAATGTCGAAAGGTGTCTTTGAAACTGTTGATGGTAAGTATTGCTAAAATCTCAACAGCTGCCACAGGTTCAAAAGTGTGTGTTCAACTTGCGGTCGCGTAGCTGGTCAGAAAAAAACATTCATCAGAAGAAAAAAAATGTAATTGTTTTTCTTGAGCTGTCATTCGGTATATTTTTGTTTTTTAATCTTTTGTGTGACCTGGTCTCAGTTTCAGACGGGATAGGTTGGAACCTATATTATGCGAGCGGTAGGTGTACCTGGCCATCTGGAAGATTACAAGCCGGATAAAAATAATAAAAAAAGTTTTTCCTCGGGTTTTCCGGTACTTTCCGCTGTTAGACATTTTGTTCAGGATGGGTACGTGGAAAACCATATAATTTGATTTGATATAATATGGCAGTAGTGGACATGAAAATATACATATAATAGAGCGGGGTTGGCCACAAAATAGACATTGATTTCGAGTTCGATTACCAAAGTAATAACTTCAGAACTCATAGTTCTAGTCATTTCTTCATTATCTCGAATACTCTATTTTATCAAATAAATATAGTTTTAAGGATATCTGTAAGAGCTTTTTGGGATGCAAATAAATTTCATTTAATTTCATCTCTACAATTAGATATCGTTAGGAACAGTTTAGAAGTTACGACTCACACTCACATTCGCGTATGGAGTCCCTTTTGAAACGATAAGTTGATACCTGTGTGCGTCAATCACTTCCATAAGAGTCTTATAAGACAATAAAACACATTGAAACCAACCTATCTACTCGTACACTGCCTACGTACAAAAATTGCCAGTTGTCATCTTCAAGGGTACAATCATATTAGTATAAGCGATGCACAGCAGTAGTAAGTGATCATAGGGGTATTTCCGAACTCGAGACGTTATGGAAGGCCGTGAAACGGACTTCCCCTCACGATTGGCCACTCTATGTAGATTGGAATTTACAAAACCTACTTCGATAGCCAAAATGTGCGCTATAAATGTTTTCACTTGCCTACAGATAGGTGCATACGTACAAGTTCCAAACCCGGGCCAAGAATGATCCTTTCGATTTTTGCGAATGGGATTATTCCTTAGAGATTATTCCTTAGGGTGTCTATTCCTTATGCCGATATACATACTTGTATTAATACGAAAACACAATCCCAAAACTCAAAAATGTGAAACTTAAACATTCCCTTGCATCTAATATGTGTTTCAATCAACACAGAAAAATGTACCATATAACTTGTCTAGAAGGGATCTGATCATAATCGGAATGTCTCAAAAAAAACCATACATACTGATAATTTACCTATGTAAATAGCATAATTATTAAGGGAAATATAACTACCAACTTAAGATTATTACCACAGTACATAAAGAGCATGACTGCAGAAACAACAAACCTGTTTACTAGAATCTGTCTGTTTTACTCACAACAATTGATACTAATTAAATAAATTCACTTCATAAACAAACGAAGACTTATTTGGCTCAGTCTGGTGTATTGTTTGCCATGTCCGTTATGGTTAATATAGCCCAGGTAATGCTAGTTTGGGAGCGGGTCAGGTGATAGTCATGTACAAGTTATTTATTTATTTTACAGGAAAACCTATTGATGACGTATTCAACAAGTGGGGTCCTGGTGAGCCCAACGACGGCGGTGGCATAGAGGATTGCGTGGTCCTTAGACGCGAGGGCAATCTCAACGACGACAGCTGTGTCAAGAGGTATTCTTACATCTGCAAGAAGTCTCTGGCCTCCATGGAGTGGAATGTCTTCTGCGATATGCCGGATAGACGTAAGTGGTAACTGTCAATTGGTATCAGCCTTTACACTTTGTACGTCACAGTGCCACTGAAACGCAGAAGCCACATGTACGGGCACGTGCCTTCTTCGTGTCATTTTAGATTAGAATTTTGGGGAATAACGAAGACGTTCCAGATGTTATAGAATTTGAGACAAACTACGGTGTAAACATTTATTGTGTTATAAATAAAAATTGTTGCCATTTAAGCTTGAATTGCTTATGCAGAAAGAAGATTGCGGCTTCCATCTGCCGCCATTGCCTATGCTGTCTATTGCCAAGTGACTATTGTTATCTAGAAGTATTTGACTTTTAGTCTTAGCTTTGACGCTAGTGAACTTAGTGGCCACTGCTGTTTGCGATTTCAAATGTTGTGCACTCTGTCTTTAATCATCATCATCATCAAACCATTATGTCCCCACCGAGGGGCACGAGTCTCTTTCCTGGGAAGATATAGGCCATACTGCACCACGGGGGCCAAATCCGGATTGGTGGAGGGTTGCAAGACTAGTGGCTGATCTTACTGTCAGAAGTTTGAAGCCGCCCTAAGGCGTCTGACTTGGCTTAATGACTGCAATCTATTGACGGCAGCCCTCACCAACTACTTAACGTACGTAAACACGGAACCGTTAGGAAAAATGCCACTATGTAGCCTTAGTCATAGACGGTCACCGATAAATACATACATACATAACCTCACGCCTGTATCCCAGAGGGGTAGGCAGGGACCAGGAACTGCCACTTGCCACGATACTGACGGATCACCTTCGCTTCATCAACGTTCATAAGTCGTTGCATGCACGCACGGTCACCGATCCATGCACTGAATGCGCCCTGTGTTGCTTAACCTTCGTGATCGCTTAAGATCACACAGGCAGCCGGGGCTACGAGAGATTCTGTCTTTAATATCGTATCTTATTTTTATGTTTATTAAAAAATGGGTAGAGAAATGGATAAACGGTTCCAGACATGCTGCGCTTGTTGTTCATGAAAAACGCTGACCTCCAATCTTATCTCAGGGCAAAACATTTAAAACGAATACTTGTTTATTGTTATTGTAACAGCAGTAGCTAGGTAACTTGGCACAAACAAGTGAGTAATAATACTTAATTACCGTTTTTATCAATACAATACACAAATATCTGAGCAAGCTGAGCTAATAACAACAGTTTGACGGCTATGCTTGTAACGTCATCAATTGTTCGTGATACTACTCACAATTCAATTTTGGTAACCAGATTACTATATTTTAAAAAACCTATTTAGAAGTTTTTTAAAATATGGTACCATATTTCAATAGCGTTTTTAGATACAATAATCGGAGGGGATCTAATAAATCTATTAAATATATTATGGAGCGAAAATCAGATCGTGTCAGTGAGTTTTCCATATTTTATATTTGAAACTAGCTGACCCAGCGAACTTCGTACAGCCTAACAGTACCTGCTTTAAATTAAAAAAAAAACTCCGTAAGAACCATTTTCGTCCGTCAAGGAATATTCTAAAAAAAGAATTGGCGAAATCGGTTCTGCTGCTCTCGAGATTTGCGCTTACCAACACATTCGGCGATTAATTTTTATATTATAGAAATATTTTTTTTTTTTCTATTTAATCTTACGTGTCTTTTCCAGAGTAATCCGGATATTTCAACAAGAAATCATTTCTTGTTTTGCAAAACGCATAACGAAGCATAATGATTTGGTCTAACCCTGTATGTGAGGTGGAAGTAAGGCTAAGGGGTCAGATAGTAGCTAAAATGATCTAAGGCAATAAATTTACAGCGTTTCAAATTATTGTATAGCATTGACGAGTAGTACCCCCAATTTTCTGATGTTTTTTTGTGTAGTCTATATACGTCCCATCCTGACATCTTAGTTGACCGAGCCCACAGGAAAGACTCGTCAATTTGTGCGGAGCCAAGCAAGTCACGGGTTTCCTCACGATGTTTTCCTTCAAGGTTACCGTGTGGTATTGCGACTGCAAATGCGCATATAAATATGGTATAGGTGATGGGCAAGTCTACACCCTCTAAAAAACATATCCCAGAAACTGCAGCACCCTCCCCCTTCACCCATCTAGTGTGAGTGAAGATGCCACTAGACGCTGTATAAATCATCGCATAGAAGCAGACGCCAATGTACGTCCCACTGCAGAAATTAGTATTTTATCGTATAGCATTGACGATGTATAAAATGTAGGACTTGTCGAACACCCTCCCCATTGAAACCGCTAATGAACGACAAAAAATTAAAATTGGAACAGTACATACTTAACTTTTGCCTGTCATTGTCACAGATTATCTCTACAACGCCGACCTTGGGAAATGCTATAAATTCCACTTAACCCCTCTGAACTGGGCTGAAGCTTACAGCGTCTGTAGCGCGGAGCAGTCCTACCTGGCCGTCATTAACAGTCAGAAAGAGGCTGAACATCTGGTCAAACTAACAGAGGAAGCGCCTAAAAGCAAAGTCGGAGGCGATTACCTGCCAGGAGCTGTCTACTTGGGATTCCATAATAAAGACGAAGACGGTTGGAAGACTATAAAAGGTGAGTGTAAAATATGCTGTGGTGTTTTTCCAATCTAAAATCTAGAAACAACACAAACCCTGAACCGTTTGTGGAACAGATACTATTTGGACTCCATAACATAGATATGAGAAACTGCAAAGTAACCAACAATATTAACAATATTAACAACGTCAACGGTTATTCTGAGATTTCTCCATTAATACTGTTTGACCTGAACAACTTCTTAGTGCCCATCTAATCCAATCCATCAGCTCATATTCTTCCATTGTTGGACATAGGCCTTCCTTATGGTATGTCACTTTTTAAGGAGTACGAATTAAAGGGTAAACTAAAAATGTTATCTTGGAACAAAAAGGTCAGTCAAATTTCTTTTACACAAAAATTATTCAGGTTATAAATGTTTGTTGGGAAAGGCACGGACCCCGCGTCTATGGAAACCCATGTATTATAAAGCAAACAATATTTTGACGTCGACTGCAGAACCTTGAATGTCTATAGGCCCGGTTTCCGAGTTGAAAATATCACTAAGGAAATACTTGAGTAACGTTCTGTCACGTTCTTTTCTGTGAAATTCGAAGAGAAAGCACTACATTTAACTATTTACATCATGAAATTCTGAAATCAGAAACCGGCCCTATGTCTTCTAATATCTGTTTACTTATCCATCCTGTACAAATCTATTGCTAAAATCGATTATCCTTAGGGTGCATAAAAGTCGGAGCGTTTTTCCGGTGTTAGTTTTTCACTCTTAATAATCTAGTATAGAAAGGCTGTATTTACTATTTCAGTATTGGTCCCTCAATTAAAAGTGTTTGTATTGATGAGGAGAAAAACCTCTTTAACATCTACAGAAAAGTTCCAAATGCGCTGAACGGTTCCATAAAACTTCTGAAACATTCCATATATTTGGACTTCCAGGCACCTCTTTGGAACAGAGCGGCTACACTAAATGGGGCAACCAACAACCCGACGGTGGTGTCAAGGAGCCCTGTGGGACCATGTCCTACAACGGTCATCTGAACGACCTTGCCTGCGACAGGAAATGCTTCTTCATCTGCGAACATGACATCGGCTCGCTCAACTCCGCCATGGATGAGAGGTTCGGAACAGAACAGAAATCTTAGGTACTTACGGGCCATCTTCATGCTTACAGTGCCAACTGCCATCGATATCATAAATAGGGTAACATATATTCGCGCCTGTATTCCAGCGGGGTAAGCTGATCTTTCATACGTTTTGATGTTTGGTGCCGGTACATAACCACCAACAAAATGCCATTATGTCGTATCCACTGTATTGGGTGTATCAAAATAGTCACAGAAAACTTCGCAGCGGTTACATACTAAAATTCATGCATGCAGCATTCGATATTTTTTCTTGATTTCTTGAGAGTAAAAGTTGCTCGTCTAGATGCTCTTTTCGGGAAGAAGAAATTTTAGACACAGCCTGTCTTATGGCCGATTTCTGAATTGAGAATTTCACTAAGTAAATACTTAAATGACATTCTGTCACACTCTTTTCTGGGAAATTCGAAGAGACAGCACTACAGTTAAGTATTTACTTAGCGAAACTGACCCTTATACAATATGAGAACGCTTCGAGCTTTAAGTGGCTCTTTCTGGAGCAATGAAAAAGTGGTATCTAGTTTAATACTTTTTGTCAAAAGTATAGACTTATTATAACAAAGTCTGTTAACAGTTAAGATTGTTGTTAAACGATGTTAAAAGGAAGAGATTACAATGTTTATAAAACTATCGGTCATATTTAAAAAGTATAAAAACACGATTCCATAAAATACTCTTCAAATGCAGCTTAAGCCGCGTTTTCACAGTCTTAGTGGACACGGACAGAACGCCGGGTGGACACGTGACCAATTTCTGCTACAAAGTTTCAACTCGTCATGTACACCGGCTATTTTAGTAGATATATTAATGTTACTCTGATGTAAACGGAAAGGATTTTTTTTCTGGGACCGCACTCCACTCGTCTTACTAAGATAAAATCCCAAATACAAAATGGCGCCAACATTAGGAACTTCTGCGTTTCGTAAAGAAAAAGCGAAAAGTCAGTGAAATACTGATGTTTGTGGAGTTTTATGAAGCTGTGGAAGTGTTGAGAAGTGTATGGTTTTTATTGCCGTGACAAAACTATACTTTCTTTTTTTAGCCTCTAAATAGGTTTTTATACTTTTTTTTTTCTTTTTTTGCTTATATTGAAGAAGTTCGACGACAAAATATTTCATATCGCTTTTTGACAGCGTAGCAGTAGATTTTTGGTCATTTTTGGAACGATGTGCGATACCGTTTACAACAAAACGCCTCTAAACTAAAGCTAATATCTGAAGTCACATCTTATTGGCGTACAGTTTTTAGTCACTAAGATGTGATGTGCTCACATCACTCTATCGGAGCCTTGTAAGATCGTGAAAACGCGGCTTTAAGTACCTAGCATTTAACTGAAATGCGTCGTACAACAGTCACTTTGAACGGATACTTAAGTGACATTTAAGAAGTGGTGCAAGTAGGCACTATTTAATATTTTAACAGATTAAGCGGTCATATTCCGCCTTATTATAAAAACCTGAATAAGTCCTGGTTTAAACCAAGACTTAAAGATCTAGGATTGTTACGGTATCAAAGTTAGACCCAGATCAAATGTGTGTCGTTATTACAAATAGAAGACTATTCGAGGATCAGTTAAACCAGAGATCAGCCATGGTTCAAATAATATTCACTGATTCGTTCATTCAACGTTCATTCAATGCAGCGTTCCGTTTCACTAAATGGATATAATCTTCACATTTTAAACGCAAAAATATTCATTATTGCGTTTAAAATACCTATACATCGTAAATTGCTCTTTCTAAAATGAGCACTATTAATTATTATATTGTTATTGAAGCGTTTTTATAATCAAATGGCTACTCTCGTGTGAAATGGAGTGAAATATTCGAGCGCGCGCGCCAATCCGAGACGTCAAAATTTTTCTGATAGTTTCATACTGGGAATAGGTATTATTAATTTTTAAACTTTGGGCGGTTTCGTTGTTGATTATTATAATAATAAAATGGAACATTTGAAGAAAAACGTGAACCTATATTTGTATCGAAAATCTTCGTCACTTAATTTGAAGGGATTCACACGATGACGAAGTCCAATTCATGGCCTAATCGTCCAAATCATCGAAATCCATCATATCAGTGGCGTCCATAATATCAATTATTTATTGCAATCTATCACACACACAAAACCAAACAAATTCAAACGTCAACTTGGAGGTTAGTCCATATATAAACTAGGGGTATCAGAAGTTTAACTTTAGTACCATAGATAGTCCTTGACGTAGCGATAAACTTCGTTTTGTAATAACATTTTACTTGGTCTATGGTTTAAACCTGGTAACAATCCCAGTACTAAATTTAGACCGCGTTTTGGAATAAGGCTGTTAGAGTCCTACGATTTTCGCCCTAGGTTCTTGGCTGTAGATATTTTTTTTTGTCTTATATCGACTTTTTTGATGTATTACTTACAAAAACGATGTTTTAGTTGCTGGCGCTATAACTAGCTAACTCTCCGGTGGTAACCACTCAAGGACTGTAAACTAACTAGCGCCACCAAAGAATAGCAAATCATCTTCTACAGATCGTATTGGCAAAAAATTACTGTACAATCTAACAATCATGTTAACAGTGTTTTTTAGGATCCTTGGCCGTGAATCACGATAAAGAACCTAGAAAGGGTTTATGTTCTGGTCAGGTGGAAATCACTAAAGCTATAAACACATTGATTGAGAGACTGTGCAGACATTTTTTGCAAATGCGCTCTTTAGAAAAGATAAGATTTTTTTCTTGAGTGGCGCTAGTGTTACTCCCTGGAGCTAAATGGTTTATCTAAGATTATTATTATTGCGTTCAAGGGCGTTTCAGGGCGCTAATAGCGCCACCGACGGAAATAAAATCATAACTTGTGTTTTATAATAATAAGTACGTTTTTATTTAAAAGTGATGACGCTACTTAGCATCCCCAAGCACCTTAATGTTTTGTTACGGCGCTTCGAGGATTCATTTTCATTTCTGCTTTTTGGTGTAACACGCACGCACGACATGACCGCCTTTACACAAACATATGATAACGAACCGCGGAACACCGTTACATTTCTCATTGAAATTACCAAGCCAAGGCATCCTAACTTCTAAGTTATTTTAAGTCAGTCCGAATGTCGACTAAACAGCCTTACAAACTGCATTTGAAACAGTTTTTTTTCAAGAGCGTTTTTTATGTTTCAAATAGTGTTTAAAACAGGTAATATACTAACCCCAGCCTACAACTCTAGAGCAATGATGGTCACTCTATGACCCACAACAGCGCAATTGTTTTGTTGGCTCATAAAACAGAAGTATTGCCTCGTTTTGATGAGCATACAGATCTCCTCGTACTGCCTTTGGGTTGTCACAGACATACCAACATGCCCGCGCCTAGATTCTGTCAATGCTCTGTATTGTAGCACAATAACAATTGAATGTACGAGTTTCATTGCGCGCCCATGCGCCCACGCGGATTGAACTAGGCGTCTGTGAAATGAAAATATGTGTCGTGTGGGCCAAACGTGAATCCCACATGCGTTATCAGAATCGTTACATCTATTATATCCAAAAGTTGTCTGGAAGAGATCACTTTTAGTGATAAGGCCGCCGTCTGTACTCTTAGGTTAAGAAATATCTGTGTAAATTCCATTTTTATGTACAATAAAGTGTTCTTTATCTCTATTACCCTACTAAGTATAAAAATAATTATTTCAGTGGAAAGATACTGTTTATCCATTTTACTTATAGGGTATGTTGGTCAGTCTGTGCCCATTTCGCACCTTCCTAACCTAACCTTCTATAACGACCTGTCCTATTAATATTTTCTTTTGCCTCAGATCAAATCTGCCTCCAAGTCAATGTAACTTGGTCTAAATGGAGTGATTCAGTGCCTAGCAACGTAAGTCTTTTTTTATGGTTTTTAAGCTAAGAATAACTATTTACTGTACTGTGAGACTATACTATCAGACGAAATAGTGAATGCAATTAAACATTTTGTAGCGGAAAACCCAAGTTCTCTTATGTACTTAATTGTCAAGATAAGCATGTCTAGATAAGGTAGTCAAGAGGTCAGTAATGGAGATAATAGTAAGTTCTTTATTATTAGTACTTATTACAAACAACGTTAAACTTACTTGAGTACAATATGAGTAACTGTTTCTTCTATATAACAAAATATACAAAACTAGCACTATGTAAACTAAGTATGGTTTTTTTCGTCTATTACAAAATCAGACAAAGTTACGAACTATAGTCTGTTAACTTTTAGAATATACCTCGGCTACTATCGGATATAATCGTGTAATAGAAATATCGGAACTAATATCATACTTAATTTCGAAATCAGAACTCGATTATCAGTACGAAAACCCTCGGAAATTGGCGAAAACCGAAGCCTAGGTACTCTAGAGCCCGAGGTATATTCTAAAAGCTAACATTTTATTACATAATCACGTTTGGTCGTCGCTTTTCCAAGGAGTTGTTTAAATCGGTTGATTCAGATATTAAATTTTTACAACACTTACACTAATCACCCGGCTAATTATCAGATGTTCTCATTGAAGACGGCATTCCCCACTAGAGGCAGATATTTGACAATCGGTCCACCGTAGGACAATACTACCCTCGCAGGCTCGAAGTATGTAACCACTAGCTTCACGATGAACAGGTAGAAGAATGCAGTCACGAGGCAATCCAGGACGAATAGACTGAAATTAGAGCAAATATCTATAGATCCTGTATGACGGTGAAGAAGATTCTGATGTGAAAGCTGAAACAGAAATGATTCCGACATGCCTGTTAGTGTTTGATGGCAATGATCTGATGATTATGTCAATACTGGCACCAATTACTTTATTAATTATTATTGATATTGTTACGGGCTAGGGTTCTGGATTTGGATGTAAAACACGTTGTGCTCTCCAGCAACCCCATAGTCTATTTTCACAAACTTGAATTCATAAAATCGTTGTACATAATAAGTACTTAATTAGTACTTATCAGAAATAAATAGTGCTTTCATAGCATGCTAGTACATTTAAATTTAATTTGGGGTTGCTGGAGAGGTTCTCTGCAGCAACCCCAATATTAAAATAATGGAATTTGGACAATTAATCCTACCTAATTGAAAGAACTATAGCTAAAAAAAATGTACTGACATATTTAATAACAATATACGATCTGGAATCGAGTTAGTGCTCATTGAGTGGTTTACATTGATGCAAACAAATATACAAGGTGTTCACGAATAAGCTGAAAATGAGAGAACCGTTTCTTTGAAATTACCAACATAGTCATTTAAAAATGTAATAAAAAATGTAGCTTAAAAAAATCTTTCGCTATTCCATACAAATCTGCCGGGTTACTTTACCAATTTGTATGAAAAATTAAAAAAAAAATCAAGCTGGATTTGTATGGAATAGCAAAAGATTTTTTTTAAGCTACATTTTTTATTACATTTTTAAATGACTATGTTGGTAATTTCAAAGAAACGGTTCTCTCATTTTCAGCTTATTCGTGAACACCTTGTATATTTGTTTGCATCAATGTAAACCACTCAATGAGCACTAACTCGATTCCAGATCGTATATTGTTATTAAATATGTCAGTACATTTTTTTTTAGCTATAGTTCTTTCAATTAGGTAGGTTTAATTGTCCAAATTCCATTATTTTAATATTGGGGTTGCTGCAGAGAACCTCTCCAGCAACCCCAAATTAAATTTAAATGTACTAGCATGCTATGAAAGTACTATTTATTTCTGATAAGTACTAATTAAGTACTTATTATGTACAACGATTTTATGAATTCAAGTTTGTGAAAATAGACTATGGGGTTGCTGGAGAGCACAACGTTGTAAAACGCCAATGACAACTTCTTAGGATTTATTCACGCAGGGTCTGGTCTGCAGGTCTTCACGACACGAAGTCCACACGTAGATTCCAATCGCAGGTTCAATCGAAGTCCAATAGTATCGCTGAGGTCGTAGGTTATCGCTCGTATCGCAGGTATGTTCGCTCGAAGTTCTCTCTTCGCTCTTCCAAACGGAACTGACAGCGCGCCGCGGCGACCGCTATTTATATCCGCCGGCCAGGGTTATAGAACATTCTAGTACGTACCTACACTCGGTGCACGCGGCAACGACTCTAGAACAAAGTCCTTGTCAAAGAGTTTTGAACCTTATGCTAGTGGACATACGAGTCATTATCGCTTGCAGCGTTTATTGTTTACTAAAACGCAGCATGCGGCGACTATTCGATAGGCTTCCAGAAGGCTCTATTCTAGATGGTTCGGGATAGGACCGCGACAATATGTAAGTAATCGTGATTAGATATTATCTTCAATGTGTATGTACGTATAATTATTATATCTATTTATTTATGTATTATCGTTTGTGTAGGTTTATCATATTTTCTATTATTTACCCCCGCCATGTAGGTCTAAGTTAATGTATCTCCCTATGTTTATGTAAGTTTATTATTGTATTCCACCTTCTTTTCCTGCACTACCCTTTGCTAGTCTATTCAACACCAAAGGTTTGCTGGAAGAGAATGCTTCTTGCATCAAGCACGCCCTTATACATTTACTCATGTAATTAGTGCAATAAAGAATTAAAATAAATAAATAAATACTTACCTAAAGGATAATATTAGATAATCATAGATAATCTATGGTTAACCATAGATAACCATAGATAGCACCCTAGTGTTAGTTCATTAGACTATAATAAATAACCATAATACAGTGTCCCATTAGGTACCTACAACGAATACCACAAATTAATGCCTAGAGGCTATGTCGTGAAAATGAGACTTAGCAAAACAAACCAAAAAGGTAAGGGAATTTACTCATGTATAAATGACATCTTCCAGAACCAAGTGGCCAAGATGCTTCATTAACGGCATCGAGAAAAAAGAAAAAAGGTTTCATTAGATATCCATGGAGGTCAGTGGCCAAAAAGAGTTCTTGAACACTATTATGAAACTATACTTAACAAATTCTTAATTCAAATAATTTTTATTTTCAGTAACGCGCGCACGTTTGAATAGTTGAAACTCTTGTGATTGGAGATGGGCCGGGGAGAATATTTTCGCAAGAGTCCGTTTCAGAGTGACAAAAAATAAATAGTTCCTCCTTTGATCGATAGACGGCGCTGACGCAAATCCTATCTGAATAAGGGAATGCCAGACGACCAGAAACCAATTAAACCTGTCGGTATGGTGGATAGTATGCAGCCAGGTTTCTTTGGTTTCTGGTCATGCATATAAAATCTACAATATATTCTAAGGTGGGGGTGACACTTCTTGCTCCTAGCCGTTTCCAGACGAGGGTGCGTACAGTGGCGCCATCTATTTAATTTTGGTGAAGTTGGTTGTTTGGTTGTCCAAAAACTTAACCTGAAAAGGACTCATTGAAAAATTGCGACTTCGTTCATTTATTTCTGCTCACTATGATCCACAAACATACTGAGTTTACAATAAATAATTTTGATTAAGGCTCTGGGTGGTGCTTACTAACGCCACCAATGAAACAAAAATCATAACTTGTTTTATAATAGGTTGTTTTCAAAAAGTAAACATCAAAAATATTAATATCAGTGATAACCATTTTTAGAACCTACAGTCTAGAACCTAGGATCAACATACTAGGACTTTAATCCATTTCCGCCAAAAACGGCCGTTTTCAGCGGAAATCGATTAAAGTCCTAGGTGGTGTATACCTACTACATTCTAGATTGTATGTCCTAAAAATTGTTCTCACAGATATTATGTATTATTATTATGGTTTATTAGCTACTCCAGATATTAAGATTTTTAATCTTTACTTTTTGAAAAAAAATACATATTCAAAACAAGTTACGACTTTCATTTCATTGGTGGCGCTAGTAAGCTCCCCCAGCGCCTTAATCAAAATTATTTACGGTAAACTCAGTATGTTTGTGGATCAAAGTGAGCAGAATTAATTGAACGAAGTCGTAATTTTTCATCTCTCGATGATCGAATTATCCAAATTCACACTTTTAAAAACTTCAAGTTCTCATCATGTGACAATATTCTCTCCCGCCCATCACTAGTAAAGTTATAACCGACTATAGTGCTTGTAAATTTGTCTAGGTACTCGCATGTTATTCTGCAGCCTAGCTCTGGGTAGATTTTCCATATTTTCCTTTAAACAATAAAGTTTTCTCCAACCATGCAGCTCTCGATGTACGGCTCATCCTCGATGATGGTCAGATCCATTGGGAAGGTCTCCTTGTCCACGGGATTTAAACTTTTCGGTAGTGCGTTGAAGTTGTGCGTGTCGAACCACCATTCCCTGGTGGTGAAGTACTGAAGGAGTTCTAGGCCTACTGATATACGGTTTTGTATGCGTACCATGCTGAAAATTTAAGCAATGTTAAACATTTGTATCGGAATCGCTCGTAGCCCCGGCTGCCTGAGTAATCTTAAACGACCACGAAGGTTAAGCAACATAGGGCGCGTTCAGTGCATTGATCCATGACCGTCTATGACTAACGCTAGTGGCATTTTTCCGAGCGATTCCATACTTCGCAAGGCACGTTAAGCAGTTGATGCCGGCTGCCCTGGATAGATGGCAGTCGTTAAGCCAAGTCAGAGGGCTTAGGGCGGCTTGAAAACTTCTGACACTAAGACCAGCCCTAGTCTTGCAAGCCTCCATCACTCCGGACTTGGCCCCCGCGGTTCCGTTCCGTTTGCACCGTCACAAGGTATAGGCCATATGAATATGGCCTATACCTTGTGACGGTGCAAACCTTACTTAGGGAAGAGACCCAGTGAATGGTGATGAAACATTTGTACAGTCACGAGCACTAACCTGTATGCACCTCAGTACCTTGTCAAAGTCAAAATAGTCAATAACTGAGGCATCAGGCTAGAAGAGGTTAATGTGACAAGGTTCTTAGGTGTTTACATGTTAGTGCAGGGGACTGTACGTCGGTTATGATTATATAATCTAGATCGGCACCAGCCTGGATATTCTGAGGAGGAATGCTACCAGCATCCTGGGAACTCTCGTCAATGGCAGCGGTCTATAATTTTTTAGAGACACGTTTTTAGATGGTGTAGGTTTGCCCAGCCCCCATACCATCCTGACAACGCAGCTTGCTGCGTGTGAGGAGCCATCTGCGCAAAGCTGTAGCACTTAATGTGACGGGCCACTGTCCTACTGAATAAATACTTCCACACTATGGGACTGGCCGACAGCCCGTTATGCCGAGGATGCCTCAAGGAAGACGAAACACCCGCCCACGTGACTATTCATTGTGATAACGTGGGTGTGCAACGAACATCGACGACGGGAAAGCCGGGATCCCTTCGGGAGGCCAGCGGTAACATTGGTGCACTGCTGGCATTTTGGAAAATTTCGAGATTGGCTGGCTGGAGTGACCTCACAGCCCTGCTACGTACAATGGCCCAACTATGAGGCTAAGTACGGAAACCACTGGACGAACTAACTATGTCGGAGTAGAGATATGGTCATAAAAAAATCCTTTACTTAAATCTAAAATCGCTCCGTTCTAACCTCAAAACAAACAACTCTGATTGGATCAAAATTTTGACCGAGTCTCGCCTGCGTTTGATTGTCTATAATAGTTTTGTCTAGCTTGTGATAATTGTATTGGACAGTCAGGGCAGTGAGTTCATAAAGCAAAATTGCCTTTTCCACTCTTCACATACTCGACTTGAATCCAGCTGCAAACATTATATATTGGCATTTAACGGAATGTAAAAATATTACATGGACCAACATCTGGATGGCGTTAGTAAGATAACAGTGGAATGAAGAGACACTGGGTTAATGAGGAAACGTGAATAATCTCTATTTTTGGTGAAAAACGAGGTCACTTTTTGTGGTGAGCTCAATAATGTCTTTTTGCGGAGAACGCTGGTTAGGTTAGATTAGATTAGAACACTTTATTGTACACACCAGAAAACAACAATATAAAAAGGCTTACATATCTAAGTATTCCCATATACAATTGGTGGTCTTATCGCTAAAAGCAATCTCTTCCAGACAATCTTGGGATGGATAGAACTGAAAGATAAAGAGAGTAGGTAGGTAGGTGTACATGAAGTATATTGGAAGAATATGTGCATAAACTGACTTACAACTAAAATTCATATAAGTATATTTGGTAGTTAGCCAGTGTCGGCTAGGTCTACCTCACGATGGGCTGATTGAGAGAGCGGAGTGGGAGGTGATATGAATGGACTTACTTGGTGATGGTGGATGATGAATCGCCTTGAGCTGTTGAGCAGATGATGAGCGGTGATGGATGAGCTGATGCGACCAGAGCACGGGGAACACTCCTGCACTGTTCACTTATAGTCTAATATTGTCAATATATTGTTCTTTGAGCTGATAAAGTTTATTGGTCACCAAATGTCTATCACTTCACGAGAATTTGAGCACTTATCACGCGCGTATGTCACAGTGCGAATGTGTATGCAGATGGATAGATAATTAGTAGCGGCGCGAGCGATGGCACCGGAACGAATGAGTGGTGAATGAATGACCACAGATTCATGATTACGTCGCGCGATCGATTCTCGCGCGAACATCCTGGGGGGCCGGCCCAAATCCTCCATCTTCAATGGTTAGTGGGAGCCTGGCAATCTTGAGGACCGGTCGTCTAAGGGTCCCTGTGCTGGTATCCAGGTCCACTACTCTTACAACGCCATCCTTTTCAGGCAGGAGGCGAGTGATTCTTCCTCTCTTCCAGTGCAGAGGCGGTATATTATCTTCCATGATGAGGACGAGCTCGCCGATTTGAGGAGGGGAAGAAGGAGAGATCCATTTCGAGCGGGTTTGGAGAGTGTGGAGGTAGGATTTGGTCCATAGAGCCCAAAAGCTCCGAGAAAGTGCTTGAATGAGTTGAAAACGTTTAAGGGCTGAGAGAGACCTATCATCAAATGAAGTCTCGGGAAGAGCTGAAAGAGGACGGCCAATTATGAAGTGGCCTGCCGTCAAAGTTTCGAAATCTGTGGGATCTGAAGAGAGTGGGCAGAGAGGCCGAGAGTTCAGCACAGCCTCGATTCGTGTCAATAATGTAGCAAACTCCTCAAACGTGAGGTGTTGCTCACCAACTACGCGATAAAGCAGTTGTTTTGTAGATCTGACTGCTGTTTCATGTAGACCACCGAACCACGGTCCGGTAGGTGGATTTAATAACCAAGTTATGTGCTGATTGCTAAGCTTATGTGTGATTGCATCATCGTTGGAAGCTAGGAAATTCTGAATTGCAACGAGCTGATTCCTAGCGCCTACAAAATTAGTACCGCAGTCTGAGCGTATGAGAACGGGAATACCGCGACGCGAAATAAATCTCTGTAATGTCGCGAGAAAGGCATCAATGCTGAGCGACGAGACTGATTCCAAGTGAACCGCCTTTGTTGAGAGACACACAAATATACAAAAGTACACTTTCAAGAGTTTGGCATTTCGTAATGTGCTGGATTTGACGAGAAACGGTCCTGCGAAGTCTATTGACACCTGACTAAATACTGGTTGGGGTGTAACTCGTTCTATGGGTAGATCGGCCATTACCGGTGCCTTAGACTGTGGGCGACATCGAAAACAAGTAATACATTTGAAAACGCGATGTCTGATAACGCGACGTGCTGATAATATCCAGAACTGCTGGCGTAGTATTGCGTGTAAAGTGTCTGTGCCAGGACTTTTGTGGTAGTAATCTATAATGAGGTGTACGAGAGGACTCGAACTGGGCAGAATGAGCGGATGTTGAGCGTCATACCTAATAGCAGAATTGGAGAGTCGACCTCCAACTCTTAAGAGTTCATCTTTTATGAAGGGTGAGAGACGTTGGAGTCGAACTGTGCATACTTCATTAGTTTGCAAGCGATGAATATCCTCTGCAAATTCATTGTGCTGAACAGAGCGGATCCAAGAGAGCAGAGCGTCTCTGCGCTCGTTGGCAGTCAGGAGACCTGAACGTCGTGCAGTTTTAGGGTGCTGACAATTAAATTGAAAGCGTTTAATACAAGCTGTTACTCCAACGAGCTTATCGAGTGAGCTGAAACGAGTGAGCAGATCAGTGTCCACATCAGGGACTGCTATAATATGAGCTTGTACTTTCTTGGGCTTAAGGCCAGGAATAGCATGATGACCCAGAGCTGGTGGCATCTGTGGCCATGTTTCAGGAGACTCCTTGAGCCATACTGGTGACCACCAAAGATCAACAGTGATTGTGCGGATATACCTCTGCTTGCACAGTCTGCACGGTTGAGATGTGTTGGAACGTGTCTCCATGTTATATCAAATGGGGTTGAGTTTATTTTAACTACTCGATTAGATTCGTAGACCTGAAGTCGATGTGGAGGCGTATTAAGCCATGCGAGTATACTATTGTGCTGTCGGACCAGCAAATATATTGAGTTATAGGTATATGTGCCGAAAGATGGGCAGAAACACGAATCATAAGTTATGTGAGTAGGTTAGCAGCTGAGAGTTTTAGCTTGGGGATTGTAAGCCGATTTTTAATGGGTGCGACCTTTGACTTGGCCACGATGAGATGTACGTTAGCGCGTCCATCTGCTTTCACCTCGTGAAGATATAGGACGGCTGCAAAGCCGAAGACCAAAAATGATAACTAGTGGACTGTATGATGGGTTGCCGGTTCAATTAACGGCTCGAAGGACCAAAAATGGTAGTTAGCCAGTGTCGGCTAGGTCTACCTCACAATGGGCTGATTGAGAGAGCGGAGTGGGAGGTGATATGAATGGACTTACTTGGTGATGGTGGATGATGAATCGCCTTGAGCTGTTGAGCAGATGATGAGCGGTGATGAATGAGCTGATGCGTCCAGAGCACGGGGAACACTCCTGCACTGTTCACTTATAGTCTAATATTGTCAATATATTGTTCTTTGAGCTGATAAAGTTTATTGGTCACCAAATGTCTATCACTTCACGAGAATTCGAGCACTTATCACGCGCGTATGTCACAGTGCGAATGTGTATGCAGATGGATAGATAATTAGTAGCGGCGCGAGCGACGGCACCGGAACGAATGAGTGGTGAATGAATGACCACAGATTCATGATTACGTCGCGCGATCGATTCTCGCGCGAACAATATTTAATCAAATACATAAATATTTATAATGTAACTATTATTAATTTATTTATTATACAAACATGCATATATAATTATAATATACTGATACATATATTTTGGAATGCTGGTAATGATAATGAAGGTCAAAAAGTCCCGTGAAAAACAGAAGCACTCGAAACTCACCGGCAACTTCCACATGTCCTCGATTCTGGCCTCGGGAGACTTCCCCCGTTTGCTCCGGACCAGGGTATAGATGCAGCCAATGTCAGGTACACTCCACAGCAGCTTCTCTATGAGCACCTTGCCCATAAGGCCGGAGGCCCCCGTCACTAGCACCTTGCGTCCTTTGTACCACTCGTTCACCTCGGACGTCATTGTTCGTGCTGGAAATAATAGAGAAAAATCGTGACCGCATCAGCAAGAATTTCGATTCGAAAAGTTGCATCAAAGTTACCTCAGAGCAAGAAGGCAACTAACTTAAAATCTTTGTTGTGCAACAAAAATTATACATGAATTTGGGCATTCCCGGAGTTTCGACACTGAATGGTGATGAGATGATTGTGTCTTTAGTTTGAATAGTCATGATTGTGCACCTAGCTACGTTCAAAATATTACACCTGTGGTATATTTTGGTTGCGAAAACAATGTGACCCCGAAGGCGTATGGTGACTTCTGTTAAGGCGTTTCGGGTAGCTAACTAGAGCGCCACCAATGGTAAAAAATAACTTGTGTTATGATACTTTTTTATTTAGTGGTGGTGGTAGATTTTAGGTTCTAGACTGTACGTTCTAAAAATAGTTGTCAGTTGTCAAGATTTCTCATGTTCACTTTTAAGCCCTGCGCAGACGAGGGACTATCGCCCGGGTACTTTTTTGTCCATTGATGTAGATCTCTTATAAATTGTATCGAATAACGTACAAGAAGGACTAAAAGTACCCCGTACAAAAAGTCCCTCAAGTTACCGAGGACATCAAGAGACCGGACTGGACAAAAGTTCGGTGTTTTCTTTTAAAACGCATTTTCTTTTTCAACTTCATGTAAATTACAACACAATGTAATCTCAGAATATTTGCCTCCATAGCGTACGTTTCACTCAATTTTCAGGGGAACAAAAAAAAATCTTAACACAAGTTATGATTTTTTCTCCATTGGTGGCGCAAGTTTGCGCCCCGAAGCACCTTAATACACCGTACATATCTAATAAATAAAAATTTCATGTCACATTGTTTGCTATCGATATATCAACCCTTGTATGTCCCCACTACTGGGGCACGGGTCTCTTCCTGCATGGCAGGAAGGTTAGGCCATACTCCACCACGGGTGCCAAGTCCGGGTTGGCGGAGGATTGTAAGATAGTGGCGGGCCTTACTGTCTGAAGTTATCAAGCCGACCATAAGGCCTCTGACATGACTTAACGACTACCATTACATGACAGCCGGCACCAACGGCTTAACTAGCGGTAGTCACGGGACGGTCACCCATCCTGCACCTGACCGAGCCTGTTGTTGCTTAACTCAAGTGATTGATTCCAATCACTCGGTTCGGCTAGGCCACGAGCGCCACGTTTGCTATCGAACTCCTCCGAAACGGCTTCACCGATAGTTATGATTTTTTTGTTTCTAAAAATAGGTCATAGAGAAAGAGAAGCTGTACATAAACCAAGCATATATTATAAAACATGTTAAGACACAGTACAATTGGCGGCCTTATTGCTGAAAGCAATTTCTTTCAGACAACCTTATGTTGGTCGTAGGCTAATTAATATGGCAAAACAGCGTTTGCCGAGTCTTGCACTATCAGGGCCGGATCTACCTAAGGGCTGCTTGGGCTGCAGCCCAGGGCCCGAGGTTACAAGGGGCCCCCAGATCCCGCTAAAAACAGTAGGCGATAATTTGAATTTAAAAAATGGTTGTCTCTAAAGTCGGTTTACGAACGTTATTTTTACGTGATAACGTCATTAGAAAACATTGATGAAAATAGCATACTTTTATGAATTGAGTTAACTTGTCAATTTCTTATACTAATTCATAATAAATAAAATTATTTTATTCTTTTTTTATATTCTTATATATTTCACTATTTTGATTTCTCTCTCACCCAAAAGTTGCCTGGAAGAGATTGCTACCACAACAATAAGGTCGCCTTTTGTACTACTACTACTTGAGTAGTTTTAATAAATATTTGTTTTTTTTTTGTGCAATAAAGAATATATAATAATAATATATCATTATAGAAACATTTTTTTGACATGGCTATTAGTTGAGTACCTAGATAGGCCCTAAGTATTTTCAGCCCAGGGCCCCACAAATTCAAGATCCGCCCCTGTGCACTATGGACCTACACATTACCTTCGTATAAAGGTTATATTAATACTAACTATTAATATAACCTTTTTGCGAAGCTAATATATACGTCCATAGTGCAAGTTCTCCAAGAAAAGGCAGTCGATCATCGCTACCAACGACCACACCTATGTCCTCAATACTGTTAAGTATCGAGTAGGTAAGTATGTTGCACAATATTGGAGGCGGCTATAGAAAAAATACGCGGTTTGAAAACTTTCAAAAAACGTCGTTTTGATTTCGCACTGTTGCGTCATCAATTTTGAGATGCTGTAACCTTAGTATTGTGGCTACGGAAATGTGGAATTGGAACAAGTATTCAGGGTAATGTGGCCAGTTATGTAGTTTGTTTCTTACACTGATACAAAACTATGCCATAACTATATGCGTTATGCGAAAGGTCGCACTTGCTAGATGTTTGCATCCCGTAGTGAGTAAACTTACTCATTTCTAGATGTAGCTTTGTGTGAACTCATTATTTTACATAAGTAAGAGATAAGAAAATTCTTCTCGGTAAGATAAAATGAAAATATTCATTATTGTATAAAAGCAGACAAACTATTACAGAGATAAAAGAAAAGGTTACCATTTAAGGACATTTGTATAGAAAAATTCATCAAACCTTGTACAACTAAAGGCACGACTTCTCCTGGGCAAAGAATTAGCAATAACCCAGATAGTATGTTAATCAGGCAAGTGCATCATGAACATAGTAATATATCCAAACTGAGATCATTTGCACCTTCCAGTGGGAATCAAAATCAAAAGTATCATAGAAACATTATACAGTAACACTCGCACAATCTCTCACATACGCACATTATACGAGTAAATATATCACACTAATATTATAAAGGCAAAAGTTTGTGAGTGCGTATGTTTGTTACTTCTTCACGCCTAAACGGCTGAAGCGAGTTTAATAAAATTTGGTATGGAGTTAGCTGAGACCTGGATTAACACATAGGCTACCTTTTGCTGTGGGAAAATATATTATTCCCATAGGAAAATCGATAAACTGTGGGTAATACCGCGGGGCACAGATAGTTTTGATAAAACGAGAAGGCCTGTCCCTGCAGTGGGAAATATATAGGCTACATACGTAAAAAACATTGTGGATGAATGATTAATAAATTTCAAACATCAATCCAAACTTCAAGATTACGATACAAATTTGAAATATAAAATTTTTGAAATACAATAAATCTCAGACTCTTCAAAACAGATTTATTTCTTACATTTCAAATCTGCATTACAATCATACTTGTACCTTTGCCATGACTTTGATAAGCCGCGGGTAACAACGCGGGGTACAGCTAGTTTTTGAAATAAATTCCTCAGCCTCAGTTAAGAATCCTTATAGTGTACAATACCGATTCTTAACTTGACCAACGAAACAGACTACTGTTCTAAAAACTCATACTAAGGTGCTGCGGAAAAAACACATTTTAATCCCTTCGGCCACCATCGTAACCGATCTTTCGTACTGGTTACGGAGGATGAAAAAATTTAAACGATACCACTTTCGAAAGCATCGTTATTTTTTTCTCCTGTTATTCGGTCATCATCATGTTTGATGTTTCGTAACTAAGTATGTAAGAAGATTACATTTTCTTTGTATGTTTCCTTGTCTTGTATTGTCAATATACGCCCCAATCTCCGCACGGGAATAAAGGGTTTGAAGAAACATTATAAGAGAAGCAAAGAAAACTATAAAAACTTCCAATACATTTAAGCAACCAACACTTCAATTACTAACAACTTAAACCAAGCAAGCAATAAAACAATAAAGTTTTCGATTACAACGATTTTTTTTTCTAAAAACACGAGTCCTTAAATCTCTCCTCAGAGGCAGTTTTAACACTCCATGGTAAAGGGAAAAACATAACCTCAGACTATTCAAACTGCCTCTGAGGAGTATCAATTTCCTTATTTCCTCCCTCGAAACCACGGTTACGTAGGTATGAGGAAACATAATGCTTTGTTCGAAACGGGTATCGTACACAGAAATTGTCACCTCCTCAGTCACCAGTTACGATTACATAAGGTCGGTTACGATTTCGATTGAAGAGATCTTAATCAGGTTATTTCGGCCCAAGAAACCACTGTACCAAGCGTCCAGGTCCCCCTTATACATCCGCCCCCAACTTTACTTACCAACCTAGGTGTGTCAATAGGATTCCTACAACGTTTATAATACTTACATCAGTAGCACATAAGTGCATATGTGGTATAAGGCTGGATCATTAGCAACCATTGTTGAAAGCTTTGTGGTAACGACGGCTATAGTTCTGAAGCAATCAACCATTCCACCTCAAGCTGCCAAGATTGTGTGTTGTTAGCTACAACTAAGCTCGATTAGGTAACCCATCATTAGAGACCATCCGGAGTATTAAGCCCAACCTCCTTTTGTATACTATATACTGTAGTAACCGCGAACAGTTGTATCTGAATTTTTCTTTCGGTACCTACGAGTCAAGATCGTAATCGCAACGTGGGCCGTTGAAAGTGAGTACAGTTGACATCAAATCAACCGCAACATGCGTGAAATTTAATGAGTTACACTAAGGGCTGCTTTGCAATGAAATGTAATGTTGACCTGGCTGTGGGCTGTACGTATTAGGGTTGAAATAACGAGGGTAGCTAAGTACCCATTTTTCGACGTGAAGTACCTCTGACTGTAGACAACAGCTGGGCTTTTCCCGCTGCAGATAAACAGATAAAAATTTAGGCGAAAACTCATGAATTTTGTATTTTTTTGCATACCTTACCACTGACCTTTCCTTTGAACTCGGGCGCAGTAATTTTATTTACGCCGGTGGCTAATCCGCAGCGGTGGGATTAGACTGATTTATTTGAAAGCCTGTAAGTAGGTGTCATAAATCTACCGAGTTTTTTTATTAAAGAATCGAAACAACGAAATTGTATTTTTGTCGATATCCGAAGGATAAATTCAACGCACGCCGCGTCCCCAAGCGAGGAACTAAGGCTCTGTGTACACAAGCTTTCGTGTGACGCTCTCGAATTGCAATGAGCCCGTCTCACGTAAGTATGTAAAGAATCATAAATCCGGTGTGCCGGTATGTGCAGCTGCACTGCAATGGGCTATTAGCGGAAATCCCTTATCGCCGCGAGCACGCTTTTAACTCTGTTCTATTGTTTTGTTTTTAATTTTCCGGCGTCCGTAACACAAAAGAAAAAATTGGAACCTTTACAGTAGCACTTTTTTGTCCAGCCGCTCTGTCGAGCGAAACCCTTTTACTCAGGAACGAATAAAGCGATAAAGTTGAAATTAATATCAAATACTACGGTAGCTTGAAGGTGTAAGATATTCAAGCTTCTAAAGCTCTAAGAAATAAAATAAAGTGAAAATCGTTTCCTCAGTTTAAACCACTTTTAATAATTAAAAGTATTGAATTGTATTTTAATTTAAATTGTATATTTTTTTGGTTTCGTGGTTGAATTATATATAACGGACAGTGTGCAGATGGCTGGATAATTAGTAGCCAGCGAGCGGCACGAGCGACGGCACCGGAACGACCCAGAGTAAATGAATGACCACAGATTCATGATTACGTCGCGCGATCGATTCTCGCGCGAACAGACAGCAAGGTTTCCAAGCTCTGTTTTATTTCTATAAAACGTTGTTTAAACATTTTTTTCGCAATGAAACTGACTATCGAAACCTATATAGACCTCCGTAGACCTAGAATTATGTTTGGCAAGAAGCACTGTGCATTTGTGCTGTAGAACAGTGCACTGAATATTACATTATCGATACAATTAATCGAGTTGTATAAGAAGTACGGCCGACAAAAGGACGGCGCAACATAACTGATTAGAGAGCACTTGTATGTGCAAAGTTTGACTTCACCCACATGTGCAAATGTTGGTTCTACGACAAAAAGTTTGTAGTCATTCAGTCGAAACCTTAGCGCGAGAAATCTCCTCACGCTCGTCCGGTTTTATTTGCTGGAACCTGAAACACAAGAACAATGGAGCTCTCTCTCCTCTTCACAGTCAGTGAAAGTTTTACTACAAGCTTTTACCTCTTAACGCACGCGTGGTAATTGCGATTATCGAACAAAGGAGACTTGTCGTGTACTATAATGTGCTCGGTGCCCTTATGTAAATTACAGAGCTCACGTCTCTGGTCCGTATACTTGAGGTTTTCGATTTGATTTGATTTCTTTATTGATCCATCAACAGAGGTTACATTAACTTACAGATTATTAATTAGCTATGTATTATTATAATCATTACTTAATGTGCCTCCAGTTACAGATGGATACCACATGCATAAATAGTAATTTTCTAAAAGAGAACAATATCATGCATTTTGAGTTTTCGGATTCACATGCAAAACAAAAATATTCATTTAGTAAAACTAAAAATTTATACAAATATAAAATTTAAAATCTTATTTCATTACAATTTCATTTCATTAAACCTTTAAACATAGTTTTAAAACTATACCATTGCTTTTAATTTTATTAACCATTAGATAACTTACATAATAATATTTTAATTTCAATTTTAATTTTATTTTTAATTTTATCAGTTCTATAGCATTACGTTTTAAAGTTATTATTATTATTAATATTACCCAAAAGGGTAAAGTTTTGTTATGGCAATCTTATTGTCTTAACGTTATTGGCGGCAAACAGCATGTGCCACAAAGTTTAGCTATATATGCTTATTTTAATGGTTACAAAGACTTACATTCTTGTGCTTATATTATTCTAGAAGAAAAACATAACAAAAACGTAATTTTATGTGACTACTACCATAACTAGACTATCTAGTAGCCTGTATTTATGGTAAGTAGGTCCGTGCCTCTAGCAAAAGGCGGAAGACAGTGGGTGGTGATGTCATGTTTATCAAACAATATTGAATCTAGTAGAACATGTGAGGCAAAATATACTAATATCTAACATGCGGCATGCAATTTATGTGTCTGTGTATGTGTGTGTGTATTTCTGTGCATGTATGTGTCTGTGTTTGTGTGTGAGTTTTCGTGTGATTGAAGGGGGATAATATGTGTGTTCTAACTGTTTAATAATAATCTGCAATTTTTGAAACTATTAAACTCTGTTTCGTGAATACTTATGTACATATAACACATACATAGATATAACATACTTTTTCTTTCTTTTATGTCAGTTTACGATTTTTCTGCATTTGTGATGGCCTTGTGTGATAGTTAATATTGAAATAATATTGATATTTAGAATCAACCGTCTTTTAGTATGTAGAACAATGAACTAGGTGTAACCGCGACTCTCATGGAATTCATAGTACAAAAGTGGTTGTAAATCAAAAAGAACGCATTTTCAGGAATCGCGTAATTTAAAAATTACCCTGTATAACTGTTAGAACGAAATGCTTGGGGCGAAGCTACAATTATGTGTAATTGTGTCACATGTTCTCTGTTTCATACAGCCTACGCTTTTTTACATCCACGTAACTTTATAAATTAGAAAAGAACGTCTTATACACCCGTGTTATGCGAGGCCTCTCATATGGGTGATCGGGGACATGGTACATAGCCCAATTCTTAATTATTGGGCACACATCAATGTCAATCCTAACAGCAATATCAAGCTTGACCAACACTAAGTTAAGTTTAAAATTTTATTTTACTCTATGAAATTGCCATGGCTTTTCTTTCTGTTTCGAAATTTAAGTGAGTTTTAAATACATACTTTCAATTTCATTTACATACTGTAGCCCAATAGCCATATCGAACTCCGGGTTCTTATAAAGAACTCTTAGCGGAGTGTTCTTAAGCGACACTGGCCTAAGGCCATCTGTAATGTCAATAAATAAAGTTAAGCAGTGACATTTGACATTCCAGATATTTTTAATTATTTTATTTGAATCTATTTTACTTACAACGCAACTTACATTTCAATTACTATATTTCACCTTGACATTGTATAAGATTAACAACGCAGATTTTGCACTTGACAGATTTGATATTGGAATTCATAGTGGTATTTTGAGATTTCAATTATATAAATAAACTTTAATAACATATTTGCATGTTAGAACATACCTAACAGAATGTGAGCTCATATATAATAACATGTCATCATAATGTACCACGTTCTAAGCAAATCAATTTTATTTTATTTTAATCTGTTGTGGATACCAATCGGCCAGTAAATGGGGATAGATCGGGCGTGCGCACGAAGGCGCAACGAAGGGTTAGTACTGAATTGCTATTAAAAGAAAGACAAGGCCAACACCAGCAAATATGAGAAGGCTCCTTCCAAACGGTCCAGAAACTAGCACATAACTTGACTAGCATCAATGAACTGGCTCTGAGAAGAAAAAGAATTTGACCCCAAGTTATTTGAAGCAGTAATGGATTTTAACAAGAAGATGTTTTGACAGTTAAAGATCAATTACACTTATATATCTTCTTCTTCTTCTTCAGGCTATATTAGTCCACTGCTGGACATAGCCCTCTCCTACACTTATATATATACCGCTCTGAGAAGAAAAAGAATTTGATGACCCCAAGTTATTTGAAGCAGTAATGGATTTTAATAAGATGTTTTGACAGTTAAAGATCAATTACACTTATATATCTTCTTCTTCTTCAGGCTATATTAGTCCACTGCTGGACATAGCCCTCCTCTACACTTATATATACCACTTAGAAAAGAACCCTTAGATACCAATGTAGGATATAAATGGGTTAGAATGTAGTTTCCAAAAACCAATTTATTGGTTCGACTGTGGGAACGGTCTCGTTTGCCCTAACCATTTTCAATAATTAAACGTAACGAGCTGGATAACGAATGCAGCTACGATTCAAGCTTAATCATTAATCAAGCAATCCGTATATACGGAGTGTTTCAGAGACCTGAAGCGGGGCACAGTACTCATCAATACAATTAACTTTCGTCTTTCAACCAACTATGACGTCCCGAAAAAAAAATCAACTGTATCCACATAATTCTTGCTCTAGCTAGCATGCATTTAAAGTTAATATTATGTGTTATTGTTTTTACGATAGAGCATAAACAAAAAACGGTGAAAAAACAAAGTTTGTTCTATGGAGATCCCCCATAATTTTTATTATTCTTTGGTACGTAATTTGGTGCAATAACACGTATTATGTGAAAAAGTAGCTACTTGTTACGGTTCTAAAGATAAAGCTTTTTAAGGTTTTGATGGACAGAGTGATATTTCGTTTGGCACCCTTCGGGTATGTAACATTAAGGCTATTATTACTATCATACTTTATTGCACACATTAAACAGGACATTAGATAAGAAATAAAATGTACAAAGGTTCATAACAGAAGTTATTTATTTATCATTCATATCTTTTTTTTGGTTCGCCAGGCCAACAAATATGGGCCAAATAAATATTTTTTAACAATATGCATCCACTAGCGTATTGCTTATTGTGGAATATAACAATGATTCAGTCTTAAAAATTATGATGACACTAATGTTTTTCCAATGTTTTCCTCTTGCGTGGCGGCAGACACCCTATCATGCAGTGTAAGTTCAGAGAATCAATGGGATGGCAGAAAGAGGTAGAATGAATAAACTAAGTGGGAAAGTATGAAGATAAAAAACACCCTGTCGCATCGACGAGTCTGTTAATGACAGCGAGAGTGGGGTGGGCAAAAGCACGTATACTTCACTTCATTCAGCCTTGTTCTACATGTAAATAAATCGTTAAAATACATGGAAAACAATATTTTTTTAATTTACTTACACTTACTTGATTTTTTGTGGGAAGAGTCCGACCATGTTTTGCTAGGATTTGCAGAACTTAATCATAGTTAGTAGAGACGGAGTTCGCGTGGTCAATTGCACGTCTGTCAAGTAAGTGAATCCGGAATTAAGTTAAAAATAAAAACAATGATGTTTGTAAAGTTGTTCTTCTTCTTCATGCTATATTATGTAGTCCACTGCTGGACATAGCCCTTCCCTAACGAGCGCCATAGCGCCTTGTCTTCAGCTTGCCGCATCCAGCATCTGCCGGCAGTTTATCGCAGATCGTCATCCCACCTGGTCGGAGGGCGTCCTACACTACGTTTGCCGAGTCGCAGTCTCCACTCAAGAACACGTTTACTCCAACGGTTGTCGGTTCTTCGCGAGATATGGCCAGCCCAATGCCACTGTCAAGTTGTTAATTCGTCCTAATTCATTCATATAATTAATTCTAGAAATATCAACCCCTATCGTACATTTGTTGACTTTGATAGTATGTTGTTAGGCCGTAGCTCAAAGGGAAAAGCGGAACCCTTAGTTAGTTTGTCCTGTGGTTTCCGCACTTAGCCTCATAGTTGGGCCATTGTACGTAGCAGGGCTGTGAGATCACTCCAGCCATCCAATTTCTATCCAGAAAGCCAGCAGTGGACCAATGTTAATGCTGGCCTCCCGAAGAGATCCCAGCTTTCCGATGGTGGCTGTCCGTTGCACTTCCACGCCTTTACACTGGATAGTCACGTGGGCGGGTGTTTCACCTTCCTTGAGTCATCCTCGGCACAACGGGCTGTCAGTCAGTCCCATGGTGTGGAAGTGTTTATTCAGTGGGCAGTGGCCCGTCATAAGTGCCACAGCTATGCGCAGATTGCATCTCCTCAGACGCAGCAGGCTGCGCGTGAGGCGCTTCGACATTTCCGGTATCTCTGGCTTGTCTGCATTTCGTTTCAGTTTTCCATAGTTCGGCATGCTGTGTTTCTGTTTGCAGCCTTAACGATTTGCGAAACTGGTTGTATGGTAGTGGGAGTAGAGGTTCAGGTCCTTCTACTGTAGTTTCGGAGCCTCTTCTGGCGAGCTCATCCGCAGCATCGTTGCCTAGGGAGCCGCTGTGACCCTTTATCCATTGCAGGGTGACTGTTTGTGGGTAGTTTTTCCAGCTCTTGGTGGCACTGTAGTATAAAGCTGTTGTTAGTGAGCCTGTTTTAGAGTGCCTGTAATCGTATACGTATGCCGTCCTTTGAAATTGTGAAAAAATCTAACTTCTTAATTAACATACAAATAGTTACGGGCGTTTATGCTGCAAAAAATGTATATCTCGATACTCAAGGGAATCAAATTTCATGAGGTACTTTCCGTTGGCCTAGAAATACGAAATTTAGCGAGTTATATTTTGTTATACTGCAAATACAGTAAAATATCTGAAAACTATATATATATATATGTATATATATATATATATATTTGTACATATATATATATGTATATATATATATATATATATATATATGTACAAATTTGTACGGAACCGTCGGTGCATGAATTTGACTCGCACATGGCCGATTTTTCCTTTTTGTTTACATCGAGGCCAAAGCTGAATGGTACGAAATGTAACTGGCTTAATAGAAGTAATTAATCAAGCGCGATGTATTTACACTAGCTTGATGGATTGCCGAATTTGGACCGATGTTTGTATGTTCATTCGACCCACGTCTTATCCGGTTTTGCGTGTATCGTGTAGCGAAGTGACATTACGTCTGCCAGGTGGATTGTGTGCTTTTAATTCCATTAAAGGTACTTAAGTATTTGACTCGGGCAAGTAAAAACATTGGCTTTTCATCGACGTAATGAGATGAATGATACAGCGTCCAGTGGCACCTTTACTCGCACTAGATGGGTGAAGAAACAACTTAAACGCTGCAGTGCCTGGGATATTGTTTTTTAGATGGAGTAGGCTTGCCCAACACCTATACAATCCTGACAGCTTATTCGGCCTAGCCACTTAAGGAAGGCATGTCAATGCGAGCGGAGCTGAACAAACTGCGGGTTTCCTCACGATGTTTTCCTTCAGAGTTAGTGTATGGTATTGCTACAGATCTACATAACTTTGAGAATGAATACAGAAAACAAAACATAGGTACACGCCTGCACTGGGAATAGAATTAACCAATGCATTGTATAGAATCAGGCGTTATTTTGCGGAAATCCATAATAGCATTAAACATCGAAACTTTGCTAAATTCGGCCAAAAATCCCACAAGCACCATGTGGTTAGTTAATGCACCGCCCTCCCTCCCACTTTTTAAGCAGAAGCTAGACACGAACACACCACCACCGACACCAATACTTGTGTGAGAAAAAACGCGATGCGTTTCACCTCTACACGAGGCATCCTCAGGCTCACAAGTGCAAGTGAGCCTGAGGATGCCTCTTGTAGAGGCGAACTAACCGCATGGTGCTTGTGGGATTTTTGGTGGAATTAAGCAAAGCAATTTTCACTTTTTAATGCTAAACTAAAGTACGTAAAGTAGGCAACAATTATCTGCGTTACGAATATCTGTACAAAAATTCAACTACTACAATGTCTTCGAAAACACAGTAGTTAAGCCTGTATCATGGCTTTCGACTTTGTTTCATTTCAAATCTCAGAAACATTTCAATGTTGTGGGTATAACACTGATAACACACATGTGCAGAACCAAAACACACTTATTAATGTTTATTTAATGCCATTTTAGCATCTTATCATCAACTAATTTAAAAACTAAACTACACAAAGTAACAGAACTATAAGTAGCACCAAAATGGCCTTCGCATCATGAAGTACAGTCGACAGCGCCTTACTTCAACCTTTATATCCTTACGTAACTGACCACGAGGACATAGAAGATATTTTTAATCCGCAAAATGTGAACATCCTTTTTACCATAAAACAGCGAAATTGTCGCATTTGATTCTGGAATCCCTTTCCAGATGTTAATTTAGTAAAAAAAACAATTAGCTATCGATAAGTTTAAGAAATAGGACCGACATGTTAAAAATATGTCATATGCATATTCATACGATGCCGTTTAACACCGGTTGGGTTGGAAACCCTAAGAATCAGGATTTAGGTATAGGTACACACACGGGTACTAATACACCTATTTGGTGGGTACAAAAATGCTACGCGCTCTCTCGAGCTTCCTCTCCACGAGAGCGGGAAATGCGTTTAGTAAGGGATTTACTGCGGCATTGATCTCTAGAAAAATTCCAGGAAATAGAAAAGGGAAAAAGAGACTTTTTCACTAAGTCGTATGTAATCTGAAATGTAATTAAGCTGAAATGTAATTAAGTTGAAATGTAATCACCCAGTTTAGTGGAAAAGAATGGCTTCAGAATGGCTTTAGAGGGTGCCACTCGAAGCGATTCCCGTACAAACGTAGTTTGGTTTTCATTTACGAACGACATGCTCAGATATAATATTCATGAGCTCAAATATAATATTGTAACGGTTTGGTGTAATTTTACTGTTATCCAAAAAAAAAAGCGCTCGTGGCCATTGTGGTGGAAATTAAGAATTTCACTAAGTAAATACCTAAGTCACGCTTTTCCTAAGACATTCAAAGCGACTAGAGTTAACTATTTACTTAGTAAAATACTCAATTCAGACACTAGCCTTTTGGCTTTGACGTAGACCTTGAGTGACAGGAGATCGGGTGTTTTTTCGTGGTCCCCTTATTTTGTCCCGTTAACGGGTCCACGAGGGACAACTATCCCTCGTGGTCCCGTTATTCGTCATCAATGGGTCCACAAGGGATAAACTATTTCTCGTCGTCCCGTTAATAAATATGATGCCTCCTGCATAATAATTTTCACTGGCTTGTCGCGTTTAGCGCCACGTTTCGCCACCCTTCTCCCGTTGCTTCCTTGTATCCTTCAACTTTCCTGAATTAAGTTTTACTGTTACATTTTGGAAAAGGAAGTATGTACTGGGATTGCATGAGGCCATGGGTAGCTTATTGTATTCACAGTTGGTACTTAATTATCCCCGGGAAAAGCGCTATGGACTCTATTTTAGGGCAATGTAACTGTGAATAGGAGCTTGTTATGAAGGCGACAATTTTTCACCTGAATTATTTTCTTCGCTTGGAAAAATGTTATAAGCGCCAAAATTGAGTTTGACACAAAGCGCTTAGTTAATATTTTCATCGTGCGTATCTTGCTACATTTTCACGTTCCGTCTCTTTGAGGAAGTTTTTTCTTCCATAAGCTGCGTTCATTGTCACTCTACTACGCTACGCGTTCTTTGATAAAATATGAATTGAAACACTTTCATACGTAAAACGGGACATCAATTTCAAATATTGAATTTAATAAATTGGGCCCAACGCTCCGAATTAATATTTGCTCAATTAATTTCTTATTTAAAGGTGAATCAGGGCTCAATTTGATAAACGTCGGACTGTCTGACCCGAATTTTAAGCAAACTGGCGAAGGTGGCGGCTGGAAATTCCCGGCACGCACCGAGGTGGGCGGCGACGGCTACATACACATTAAGTTAATCCCCACTGGAAAATAAAGTGTAAGCGCTCCGAGTAAATTGCAACAACCGCTCAGCAAAGCCTTCTTTAATCACGGTACGTCAAAGGGCGCGGTCCCCGTGCCAGCTCCATCGGCGATGCCTTTGAAACTTTATGGATAGGTAGTTGTCACAACATCTCAAAGGTACGCCAAGGGAATTCAATCCGAACAATATTGAGTCTATTCGTACAGTCGAAAGCACATAAACCTTTACGAGCGTGCACTCTAGTCATATCCGTAACATAGCAACCAAAATGTTAAAGTTGCAAATATGAATATATTAATACACTACATATATATATATATATATATATATATATATATATATATATATATATATATATATATATATATATATATATATATATATATATATATGTATATGTATATATATATGTAGTGTATTAATATATTCATATTTTCACCGACTACCCGTCTCTTCTTTCCTTATATATATATATATATATATATATATATATATATATATATATATATATATATGTATATGTATATATATATGTAGTGTATTAATATATTCATATTTTCACCGACTACCCGTCTCTTCTTTCCTTCAGCAACTTTCCGTCGTAAGGTTGTCTGGAAGAAATTGTATTTTAGCAATAAGGCCGCCAATTGTACTTTGTATCTTTACATGTTTTATAATATGCGCTCTGGTGTACAATAAAGAATATTCTTATCTTATCTTATCACAGTTTATTTTAACTCTGCGGTGTGCAATGCGTAGCAGATTATTAAGAAGATTATTATCGACTACGCAATATAGTCTAATTACTAATAGACGTGGGTTAAGCGTCTATGCAATGTAGCTAAGAAAATCAAATTGTCATTGTAAACCATGAATTCATAGTAATTCCATGAAATATGCTGATGTCGACTGTACATAGTTATCTGTTATGGTTATCGACAAAGAGCTTTGAACACTTTTGTTACACACCTTTTCCATTCTTTGCTGAACTGGGAAATCTCCGGCCTAGTACACTGGCCTAAATGATATGAAGGATCCTGTATCATATGCATCGCTGTACACGAGGTATCTCGATACCGAGTGATTAAAACCCGCAGTGCATATCACACACGATCCTACACCTAACTTAGTGTAGGTTACACACTTAACCGTGGCCATACGGTTAGTTTAGCGGTATCACGTCTGTTTTTTATACCGGAGGTCGTGGAATCGATTCACACTGGGGACGTATATTTGCATAATTGGCATTTGCACAACACTTCCCTGAGTTCATGCTTCCCTACATTTACAACAAAATTGTTAAGTGCTGTGACATAATAAATCTTACTGTCTTTCAAGCAAAACAAATTATAAAATAATGGCTATCGACACAATCTTACAGACAAACAGAAAATTTGCTATTAATATTAAAATAATCATTTGTACATTTATAATAAATTACCTTGTATGTACATCTTCCTATAATATTTATGTTTATAATATTTATACACAATATTTATTTAATATTATCTGTATAATATATAATCATCCGGGACCACGGCACCTGAAAAAGTGCCGAAACGTTGGAAAATTGTAAAAATGTAATAAACGAGCATAAATCCGTATAAAAACAGTTTTAAATATATATGTAAATAGTAAATATCTATATAGCATAACAATCATCTCTGTTCTACCTAAACCTCACCTGTAAAGTATCACAGGACCACGCGATACAGGCTTGACCTAGTGCGGGGACCGCAATCGATCCTACGATCCGTAATTAAGTGAGTGAATTACATTACGTACAATAATGATTGTTATTTGTAACATTAGTTTTAAAGTTAAGGATCACTGTTTTGGTCTAAATAAAGTTGTTTGTATTGTATTGTATTTGGCCTCAGAGGGGGTTTATTTCCATGCTTCACCACAAGCATGGAAATAAACCCCTTTAATTAAGGTAACATTTAGTTATATTCTCGGTGCATGTCAATAATAGGAGGTATTGATAAGGTAGGTGACCCTAAATAACATTACATTACGTAACCTCACGCCTGTATCCCAGAGGGGTAAGCAGAGACCCGGGACTGCCACTTGCCACGTTCCTGACAGATCACCTTCACTTCATCAACGTTCATAAGTCGTTGCATGCACGCACGCCGGTTCCGGGTACATTTTATCTTCCCCTTTGCTAATACATCCCCTATTTGGTCGATGTATGTCCGCCTGGGACGTCCCTTGCCAGCCCTTCCTCTCACATACGCAATATATATTTGTTTTGTCAATCTTTCTTCTTTCATCCTCTCCACAAGTCCAAACCAACGCAACATTTCTTTCTCAATTCTAGTCTCTACATCCTCTTTATGTCCACAACGTTCTCTAATCAGACTATTGCGTATCCTGTCATTCAAAGTAACATTACACATACTTCTCAAGGACCCCATTTCTCCTGTACTAATTCAACTTTCTTGCTTCTTTTGCCACACACAAGTCTCGCTACCATACATAAGTGTTGGTACCAGCACACCACTATTATTACTCTGCATCCCCCGTAAACAGGATCCCCAAATCTTCTTCTTCTTCTTGGTCTTCAGGTTATATTATGTAGTCCTCCCCTAATGAGCGCCATGGCGCTCTGTCTTCGCCCTGGCTCTCCAAATAGACACAAATAAATAAAATAAAAATAAAATATTTTCAGTAACTTCTGTAACTTTATATTCTTTTTAATGCACTAACCCGTGCTAAGGACAATTTTAAAAAACCTATTTAGGGGCTAACAATTCCACCCATGCGGGATTCGAACCCGCGACCTCTGCCTATCCGTGCCAGCCCTCTTCCAACTGAGCTAATGGGCGACTCATCGGCATCAGTGAAATTTCGAACCTCCTTACAATATTCTCTGTATTACGTACAGGGGGCGACATCTGGCTGAAGTAATTTGCATCACTTGGAGCCCCGAGTACCTACTCTGCAATATGGCCTTTAAGAACACACTTTGGATCTTCTTTTCTAGCGTAGATATCCGCATTCGCATGAATGTAGGTGAACTGGGGTGAATCGAATAATTTATACCCTGCACATTTTCAATTTCGCTAATCAATCTCGGCCGGGTAGCACAATTTCCTCTGGTGGAGCTTTTTCCTCCTCTCTTTACTCTTTCCTTCCGCTGTACAGCAATTAAGTAATTCTGTTTCGAAGTCAGTTACACCGCTTATTTAATAAGTTCCGACGTAGATTATTATTTATACGAGTATATTGTCTCTTTGAGAAGATTTCAGTGAGTGAACACGAGAACTTATTGAAACTCAAATTATCTGCGTGATTATTAACTCTACATTCGCTTGGGATATCTAATTTTAAATGTTTTAAAGTTAAATCCAACAACAAACAATGACAAGCAAACGAAACTTATGTATTAAACGGGTCTAATCGCGATTATTTATTAGGTATTGTGTCGGCCAGCTGCGAAAAATTAAAAGTCAAAAAATTAAAGACTACCGACAATAATTGACGGTACTTGCCACTTCAGTCCATGGATAAGTATATTAGCTTCAGTCTACCCAAGACCACGGCAACTGTAACGCAGCCGAAACGTCGAAAAATAATGTAATTACGGTTGTCCTAATAAATAATCACGATTAGACCCGTTAAATATATAATTATGTATCAGCATCGCGAATTATTAAGAAATACTAAAGCAAACGATATTGAGCATGAACTTTACTCGAGGGTCAAAATAAACTAATGGCTCGTGGTTTATTCATTTTATATGCCTATGTAAGCTGAACACAGTTGAGTTGTAAGAAATACAGCCTATGTTTGAGTATGGTGATAGCAGATGTCCCTAATTGAAATAAAATATGTACCTACCTAATAATACATCACATGTGTATTCAATCTCGTCACATAGTCAGTAAGTTAGTATTTATACAGTGAATAAATCGCAGAAGATAAACAACATCATTTGTACGCGTTTAATTAACTCTAAAAATATCCAACCACTTACTTCCCACCTAAACGACAAGATAAGATGGAATTGCATTTGGGATGGCATTTGCCTTTTTTTATAATGAAGTCATCATATTAAGTTTTCATATCTTTGATTTTATTTCATTTATTCAATGCAGACATGAACAATTAAAAAAGATACAGTAACTTAACTAATTGAACATGGACCCTGTAAGGGTTAACACGTTGGCGTATACGAGGGCTGCTACTTATGTATGCGGAATAGAAAAAATAAACAAATGTATATGGCTAAATATGCTTTTATTGTTTTTCAAAGTATTCTCCACTATGATCGATGCACTTTTGCATTCGATGAAACCAATTTGTAAAACACTTTTTCCACTCAGATTGAGGTATCTCCAAAACGTGCTGTTTGAACGCATCTACGGCATCTTCACGGGTCGAAAATCGTTGACCACGTAATTTATTCTTTACATTTGGGAATAAATAGAAATCATTGGGAAATTTTTAAATTTAAATTTGTCCTTAGCACGGGTTAGTGCATTAAAAATAAAAATAGTATAATCATTGGGAGCCAAATCAGGGCTGTACGGTGGATGATACATCAATTCTATTTTTTGACCATCCAAAAATGTAGTTGTTTCCTGAGATGTATGACAGCTGGCATTGTCATGGTGAAGTATGATTCTGCGTCGCTGGTTGTTTTGGCGTATTTCTTCAAATACTTCCGGCAAACAAATGGTCGTGTAGGTACCACTCCAAATTAACCGTTCTGCGATTCTCCAGTGGTATTGTAGCCACATGGCCATTAAGACCAAAAAAGCAGGCCACCATTTGCTTTACAGTGCTTTTTGCACGAGCCACTTTCGTAGTGTTCGGCTCATTTTAAAACACCCAAACTGTTGATTGTTGTTTAGTTTCGGGATCGTACGCGTAGATCCAGGATTCGTCACCTGTGTAGATATTATAAACAGATTTTGAGTCGCCTCCGTTGAATTTTTTTAAGGTTTTCTTGCACCATTCGACGCGAGCATCTTTTTGATCCTGAGTTAAGTTGTGCGGGATCCAACGCGAACAAATGTTCATGTAATATCCTATGAATGCTCGTCATATATATGCCCAGAATAGCCTCTATCTCGCGATACGTCATATGGCGGTCTTGCATTATTAGTTTTCGCACAGCTTCAATATTTTGTGGCACAACCACCGATTTCGGGCGACCTTCTTTTACTTCGTCCGTGAGCTTACTGCGCCTGCGATTAAAGTCACTAAACCAGTGATACACAGTCATTTTTGATGGAGCTTCACCACCAAAAGTCAAAGTTAATTGATCTACGCACTGTTGTTGCGTTAAACCACGTCGAAAGTCGTAATAAATCATAGCACGAATATTTTCACGAGTGAGTTCCATTATTTCAGCGATATGACATTTTAAACCCCTACAAAAACAAAACACTAACGTATATAAGAGAAAAATATTAGCGGCCAGTATTTAAAAAGAGAACGAATTTGACCATGGAGGTCAGACATTGCGTTTAAAATTATTGCGATCCCAGATTCCGCATACATAAGTAGCAGCCTATGTACTGTACAATAGTAAAGCATGCATGTACTTAAATACCCTAAAAAAAATTATCTTAAAGTAGATTAACCTAGTATTTGTGTAATATAATTTGTGTCTTTTAACCCTCATGCGATGTGATGTGGATATGAAAGTATATGTATAACTAGCGTCGAAGATCTGTTTCGCTTGGCAAGCAACAAAGAAGAATATCCGGAGCTGATGGCCAACCGCCATTAGTCTCCACTAATGGCGGATGGCCTTCCTGTGGCTCTCCAGCCACAGAAAGAAGAAAAAGAAGAAGTGATGAAACCTTCTTGTAAGGTTTATACCTTTATGATTATGATTATATTCTCTTTAATGCACTAACCGGTGCTAAGGACAAGTTTAAAAACCTATTTAGAGGCTAAACATTCCACCCATGCCGGGACCCGTGAGCTGTGGCTAACCGTGCCGTGCGTTTTTAACCTCTAAATAGGTTTATGCCACACCTGGCAATAAAGTGGCTTTTTCCGCACGCTGCGCGTATGGAAAAAGCCGCTTTCTGGCCGAGTGTAGACATAAAAAAATGTACACAACACGGGAGGTAATAAAGAAAGCTCTCGATCGCATATTTACGTCCCTCGCTTGCAGCTCCGGCCGCAAACTTCTGCGATCTCGGCCTTTCTTTGTATTACCACCCTAGTTGTGTAATGTACTATTTCAAACCATAATGGTCAATTTCAATGAGCCATTTTCAGCACAAGTTCACAAAACACTTCATAGATGGCGCTTATAGGCTTGCACATACAAAACCAGGGACACGTCTGTCAAATTTCGCTCAACGCAAATTATTATTTTTGACAGCCGTATTCCAGTTCTTCTATGGCCACGCCTATAAGCGCCATCTATGAATTTATAAGATCTTCTATAAGCTTTCATTATAAGTTAGATTATAAGTCTACTGAAAGTCTTCTCGACCTTCCTAAATAGGTACTTAACAATCATTGCCATTCATGGCTTCCATCAGACACTCACACTACTCACTAAGCCAAACACTACAGACCACACGTTATACACTACACACCTCACTCAATGCGCAAATCACACTTCATGTAAATCACATTCCACGCATCACACTCCATACATCACACGTCATGCATCACACACCACACCCATACGCTACGTGTTACACACTCCACTATAACACACCCTTATCTTTTTTACGTTTAAGTTAATGTTTAATTATTCAAATTAAAAGTTTATATTTTTAACCTATGTATTTTTGTATAAATCTCGTGCGCCATGTAAAAACAAGCAAATTCTTACGGCCGGCCGCCACTATACAGGCTTAGTGTGGAGACCACTGTTAAAATGCATAACTGTGTACCTATTTTATTAATAAAAACTATTATTCTTAGTGAATTTGTGCTGGAAACGGCTCTACTATTCAATTAATCAAATTTAACACTTTTAAGTTACCACTACTAACATAAATTGTTAAATATTAACAATAAAAAGTGTCGTTGACACACTAAAGATTAAAAGAATCATCGGTGATATCTCAATCATTAATTTTTGGTCGAACTACTTGCAAGTTACTTACTTGCAGTTGTAATAATTAAAAAAATAAAACTAGGGTCAATTTTAATGTAAAAAAAGGAGTGAATGAATTGAGGTATTTTAATTTTAAAGAAATTCAATGTTAATGAGGTATCTTAAGGTGTCACAAGGACATTAAGTTCAATTTGAACTTCAAGTTCAGGCGAGGGTATAACCCTTGGGAAAACCCGCTAGGAGATCGAAACTCCCTAGAGATGGGGATGCCCAAATTTTTGGGACATTATCAGCGTTTCATTCGAAGCGTTCTTCATGGATGCGAGGTGGATTTTATCGATCGCTTCACGTTCGCTCGCATCGCAACAGGTGAGCGATTGTACGCGGCGGTCACCCGGGCACAATCGGTGACAATTATTATCGTGTGCATGTAGATGTGAGCCTTAATTAGAAGGGGTTAAGCGATAAAATACATTAAACAAAGTTGTCCAATTAAGTATTTGCACCTACTCAATAAAGTATTTTATTTTAATGTAAGTATACAATCACTTGTACTGGACTGGTACTGGATGGGTCACTATCCCGTGACTATCGCTAGTTGCATTTTTTCCGAGCGCTTCCGAACTTCGCAAGGCACGTTAAGCCGTTGGTGCCGGCTGTCATTTAATGGCAGTCGTTAAGCCATGTCAGATGTCTTATAGGCGGCTTGATTACTTCTGAGTATGGCCTAACCTTCCTGCGATGCAGGAAGAAACCCGTGCTCCAGCAGTTGCCGGGGACATACAAGGGTTGATTTCGATACTCGCATCCCTACCGAGATCGGCTTAGATCTTTGACGGTGGCGGCCCTCGTTGAGTGTTGTCGATTGCGGCTTCCAATTAGCACCAGACTGAGGGTGTCCAGGATCGGACTGACCCTATGGCCAGGGTGCACCCCTCCTCATTGCTTTTTTGCCGTATCGGTAAACATTAACAATATTAAATACAATTTAATCCTTAACCTGGCCTTGGACCAAACCACAAGAAGCCCTCTATTAATTACATTGTTGATTGATTTGCTAGAAAGCCAGGCCCCCTTATCCTTTGTTTGCCGTATTGAAAAAAATTAACGATATTAAATAACTGTTAGAATGTTAACAATTCACTTCTCCATCTGGTCTTGGACCAAACCACAAGAAGCTCTCTATTAATTACTTTGTTAATTGGCCTGATAGTATACGTGCGGGGGCCCTTAAAGCTAAAATGCCCCCTTAGGCACAGTTCGAGCCTGCGGTTGCTTACTGGGAGCGATCCAATATTCACAGAGACCTAACTGAACTGGATTACAACTCGAAGCTCGAACCGAATAGTACAGTATTTTGTCTGGGAGAACACTTTATCGCACAGAATAATGTAGGTTATTGCGGCCTTCCTTATAAAAACACAAGTCTACTAAAACACTCCTAGTGATGTTTAGAGCCCAACGACTTCATTGATAAAAACATAGAAACTCCAAAACGCTGACTGATGTAGACTGTGGTGGAGATATAAAGATTAACTGACACTTGCGTACTGCAGCCTAGTCATTGTGTGACCATAGTTTTTGTACGTGTAAATCTTCTTTGGCCACACACATGCAAGCCAACACACCGACAAAACATTATACAACTAACTGCAAAGCGAGTCTTATTAACTGCTTACTGCTCAACCGTAATGAAAATACCACATTTACATATCGGTGGAAAATACGAACAGTAAATTTAACGCTCAGTGTATCTGTCACATATTATCACACGAATACAAATTTTCGAGGCAGTGAAAAAAACCTAAAAAATCACAAAATTACTCAATAACATTTTTATTATCCTTCTTACAGTAACGAAGAGCTGTCATGAAACAAAGAACTGAACTGAACTGAGCCAGATGTCGCTGCCTGTACGTAATACAAAGAATAGTGTAAAGAGGTTCGAAATTTCACTGATGCCGGTGAGTCGCCCATTAGCTCAGTTGGATAGAGCGCTGGCACGGATAGCCAGAGGTCGCGGGTTCGAATCCCGGCATGGGTGGAATTTTTAGCATCTAAATAGATTTTTAAAATTGTCCTTAGCACGGGTTAGTGCATTAAAAATTAAAATAGTAAAACATGCTTATATTATATAGAACAATAATTTAATGACTGGGGAAAACATCGTGAGGAAATCTGTGTTTCTATGGTGTTCAAATACCTCAGCGCTTGAAGTTGCCTGCAGTGGGCACGCGGGGTAATTAAGCCTAAACTCTCTATCTGAGGGGCCGGTGCCATGCAGTGAGAGGTTTATAGCTTAATAAAAAAAATTCAATGTCTTGTGCCTGATTCGGTTAAGGTGCAGTATTTATCTCATGGATGTTTAATTTTAATCTTTTAACTGTCCATAATCGTGTGTCAACTTACTTATGTGTCACGCCCTGTATACTGCACAAAATGGAGAGTTGTAACAAATCTTATTCACCTATTAGAAATTCATGGGGAGTTATATCAAAATCATCTAAAAGTACAATACAATGTTGGCATGTATATAGAATTGGAATTGTACCTGTTATTGGAATGTATAAGGGCCTAGAATTTGTAAATGGATAGTTGAAATAATGCATGAACGTGTCGAATTCATTCCATTGATGCTTCAAGTCCACGCGCGTACTTGTATTAAATATTCTAAGCGTTGTTGTAATGAGCAAACATGTGAGTGACCCGAAAGTGAACCTATTATTATACTATCCATATCAATCCTTGTATGTCCGCACTGCTGGAGCACGGGTCTCTTCCTGCATCGCAGGAAGCTTAAGTTATACCCACCACGGAGACCAAGTCCGGGTTGGTGGAAGATTGTAAGACAGAGGCAAGCCTTCCTGTCAGAAGTTACTAAGCCGCCCTTAAGACCTCTGACATGGCTTAACGACTGCTATTACATAACGTGCCTTGCAAAGCACGGAAGTGCTCGGAAAACATGCCACTAGCGGTAGTCACGGGACGGTCACCCAGCCTGCACGTGACGGCGCATGTTGTGGCTTAACTCAAGTGATTGATTCCAATCACTCGGTTCGACTAGCCCACGAGCGCTACACTTATTGCACTTTAATGCTCTAAAACAATCGAGGCCCTCCAGGAAGCACGTAACTATACCACCAACACAACACGCTTCCTTTGAGACTTGTTTCTGAAGCATAGAGTAAAATCCTTCATTAAATTCTAAACTAACGTGCAAATTAGTTTTCAGTTAGCTAGCTTGTTCCCAGCTTTGACATTGAGCCGGCCGTCGGTAAACCTAAGTCATACGCTACCAAGATAAGACCAATTACGGCTACAAAATAAACGTCTCTATTTTATTTCTTTCAGCTTCGGTCAACAATCCGTTAAAAGAAACTGTTAAAATTTAGGTCATTCATCATTCACCTCAATAATTCAAGTTTCCTGATTATCAATATCTCTAAATGTAAAGAATATGAAAGTGGATTAAACGATGTGTAAGATTCACGTCAAATACGTAATTGGAAAAACTTTGTCATGATTTTAAAAACTCTAACCCAAAAAACCTTAGTTGACACTAATCATGAAAAAATACTACAGCCTTATTTTGTGTCTAGAATTTTTTCACAAAACTTGATTGACTAAGTGATAGGCACTCGAGGCCTAAGTGATGGTTACCAAGGTTTTATATTTATGGGCTGGCAAGCCCTTTTCAATGGCATATTTCACTTGGATGTCTTATATCAAATAATTAATTTTTACCTTATTTATTTTGAATATGTACAAGCTTAAATTGGTCTCATCTTGGAATCTTATGACGTAGGGTCATCAACAGCCGGCCCAAGGCCTATCAGCATCATTATACTCGCTGTGGCTGAGGTTAGCTTCTAAGTTTTCGAAATTATTGTCCTCGAAGTTTTGACAAATTATCTTTAAGTACTTTACTTTGTTGATTTCCTTGTTTTGGGGGTTCCGTTCCTCAAAAGGAAAAAAGGAAGATTCCGACAGATTTTTTTTCAACCACTCACTGCGAGTCTGTAATTCTACGGCTGTTGTGAACAAAAGGAGCTTTCCAAAAGCCTCGTGAGAAAGAAAAGAAGCGATTTAACGAAAGTACCGATGTAATGCCCAGAGAAAAAAAAACTGCCGCGGGAGATCGTCGCAATTTCGGGACAAGCATTGATGACTGAGAAAGGGTCTTTAGCGGATTTAGCCGTGCTAAGTTTTCAAAGGCTTCTTTTATTACTTGCGTTAATAGAGGGTTCCACAAATCCCGCAATCGGGCTTTAGGATTAACATAAATTGGAGCGCTAAGGCCCGCTGTCGGGGACCCGCAGGTCCCCCGTCGTCGTGTAGATTTAAAGTGGCATTTTGTATCACTAATAGATTAAATAGTGCTCAGGCGAGTTTGCTCGGCTCGTAATAGAGGGGATTACCTACACCACTATGAATTAGGCTAGCTTCGAAACTTCAGACATTTATGTGACTGTTTGTTCTGTGATATACTTAGGTTTTTTATCAGCTTGCATCACTTATTTAAGATTGTAAGTATTAACTGTCTGTTTTGTTGCTGTCTGTTTTTTAAACTACGTACGGGTTCTAAGCTACAGACAGATTTGTCTAGTAAATCTTATAACGTTGTTGCCGAGAATAAAATATATAGCAACCGATCAAAACACCACTGAAATCGAAATCAAAACAAACACAGAAATAATTTAAACAATTATAACGACCTTTAAATGAAATTAAATTAAATTCAAAGTAGGTGCATACACGTAGGTATAGTAGAAGTATAAATTTGGAGGCGGTATCAAGTTAGGTACATGTCCAGTAAATACATTTTGGGCACCGTCTCTAAAACAGATTTCTACAATACATACATGTAGAGTTTAAAGGTCATATGCGACTAAATTATTTATGTGTTTTAGTGTAGTAGTGTACATATTGAAGTCGGTCTCTATTTTTGATTAAAAAAATTTTTTCACGATTTTTATGAATATCGCTAACGACCCTAAAACATCATTTTAGAAGAGCAAATGCATGAGTTTCTAAAAAACCGAAATTGCTTCGTGACTTTGATTTCTCCAGCATCCCGTCATCAAATCTTGATTTCAAGACTATGAAACCACCTGTGAAATCTACTCTTTCCAACATCAAAATCAGTGCCGTGGGCTCTGCGAGTAATCGGGTAGCATACAAAAAAAAATCCAACGAATTGAGAACGTGCTCCTTTTTTGAAGTCGGTTAAAATACATTTTCATAGCTTTCAAAAATAAATTTTAACATCAAGTTGAAAGCAGAGTCTACATTATGACAGTTAGGTGTACAATTAATTTTTAACTCAGCCCGCACTATATCAGCATTTTATTATACAAAAACCTACAGTCAGCAAAAGTTTAGGTTGCCCTTGAATTGCTTGGCGCATATTGTGTTTAGAATAAGATGCGGTCAAGATCCAGTCGGACTTCGGAGGGTTCTGTATATGTAATATCTTGCTGAGCAAAAATATATCACCTTCATTCAATTTGGACCCTTAACAGGATTGACTCGTTTTATTATTTTTGTCCTAGTGAGAACCCGCTATAAGCATAGTAAATTAGATTTTTTTTATGAATAGCAGTATTTGAACAAAGCCGACTTAATCGTCGTAAATCGCCGAGAGGTTATATTCGATAGTTTTACGTTAACTGAATATACTAACTAGAAGTGTAATTATACTATTTTTATTTTCAATGCACTAACCCGTGCTAAGTACAATTTTAAAAACCTATTTAGAGGCTAATTAGTTTATAAATTTAATTTTAACTTCAGTTACTAATAATCAATATTGTTGACTTTATATAAAATAATTGGTTTGCCTATTTTGGAACGTAACTTCCTAATTAACTTTTGTAATTTTTGCCGAGGGTAGTAAACTAACCGTTTATGCTTTCTAAAAGACGCCTGTCACCTAAGTCACCCGAGACCACGGCACCTGAAAAAGTGCCGAATCGTCGGAAAATTGTAAAAACGTAATAAACGAGCATAAAAACAGTTTTAATTACACGGGTATTCATTGTTTATTATATGTTGGGCAATCCGCTTTATAAGTTATTATTATGTGAAACTGTCAATTAGCTGCCAATTATGTTTCACGAGATAAAGCTGAGAGATAGATCGCACAGACCATTTGGTCCCATTTGGTCTGTAGGGGTAAGGAACCCCAATGTAGCACAAACTTCGAATTGTGTAGGATTTACGTGGGTAATAACATCTTAATAACCTAAACACACAAAAGAAATGAAAAGTTAAAGGTCACAACAAAATCTCTGGTGTGTTTTCTTAAGCTAAATTGGATTGATAACTAGGTATAAGTCCCAGAACTGACTCGTAAGTAATATAATTAGTCATTTTATGAACTCCTGAAACAAGTTTTGAGTTATGATTAGTTTGTTACTTATAACTTTTGATTTTATTAATTAATCATACGATAAGAATATTCTTTAATATACACCGGAATTTAATAAACACAACATATTTACATAGGTATCTGCATAGTACCATTCTCGGCACTATTGCTAAAAGCAATTTCTTACAGACAACCTCAATCAAATTATTTTATATGACATCATTTTATGGAGTTCCCTCTGCGACGCTGATATGATAAATGATGCTTAAAACAATTACCGAAATGAATGAATGGACACGGAATGGAAATTCTTCTATGTACCTGGGGGCCGATTCTCGCCCATGCGAATTGAAAGCGTAGACGCGAAATATTGGAAGGCTTAGACATTTGTCGCATAAAAATAAGATAAGATAACTCTACTATACTTTGTCTCGGGTCTTGGATGTTATCTATGTATTTATTGTAATAATTCTATCGTCGAGTTAGCACCTATAACACAAGTCATTTAGTTTTACTTAGTATAGGGCTAACGAGATCTGTGTAATATGTCCATGAATATTTATTTATTATTTATTTATAATCGATATCAACCCTTTTATGTCCCCACTGCTGGGGCACGGATCTCTTCCTGCATCGCAGGAAGGTTAGGCCATACTCCACCACGGGGGCCAAGTCCGGCTTGGTTGAGGATTGTATTGTAAGACAGTGGCGGGCCTTACTGTCAGAAGTTATCATGCCGCCCATAAGGCCTCTGACATGGCTTAACGACTGTCATTACATGACAGCCGAGCACCAACGGCTTAACGTGCCTTGCGAAGCACGGAAGTGCTCGGAAAAAATGCTACTAGCGGTAGTCGATAGATGGTCACCCGTCCAGCACTTGACCGCGCCTGCTGTTGCTTAACCAAACATTGATTGATACTAATTATTCGGTTCCACTTGTCTACGAAGGCTTTATTACATGTATTATCAAAAATAATTTGGGACAGATCATGAAAACCGAATATCCCCAATTCTCGCCAAAGGGCCTGAAAATGTAACGTATAAAGTCCCCCAATTTACCTCCTTAATAAGTTTGAAAAGGATCACGTCTATGATCTAATTGGATCATCAAACGGAAGCGTGTTGACATGGTATCAGAAGATGAAGGTAATTTCCGGAGCATAAATTATACACTGCAGAAGGTTTATCTGCAAACCTGAATCTCACTCGGTTCGTTTTGAAAATACACTTCTTTTTATAAGGTGCAATATGTTTGCAACCCCATCTGCGCCGGGCACGTATGTTGCTTAACCCAACTGTCTGTCTCTGGGAGCTTATTATTAGATGATTATTATTATTACTACTACCCACTGCACGTGAAAACCCTAGGTTTAAACTAGCTCAAACATAATTCCTCGCTTGATACATAGCCTACAAAATTAACATGGTTGTTACGTGTTATTATTTGAAACATAGGTATAACTACGTTTAATAAAAGTTAATAACGTATCTACTTCAGATTTTAGGGATCCACTCCAGTTTTTCCATAGGCACTCTAGTAAATATCATATATATATATATATATATTTCATAATTACTAGTATATCAATTATACTGGTAATATACGTAGTAACTTATATACGAGTATAACTTGATTGATTTTGACAAATAAGAAGTAATGCCTTTCATATGAAACACGAAAAATTAGTGAAAATACGTACCTAGATTAAAGTCCTAGACGAAATTTTGATTTGCAACTGGATTAACTTCCTCGATTTCCTCGAGGAACGTTGAATTTTCAACATCAAGCGAAGCCAAAAAAAACTTTTTCTTCTTATTCAGGCTATATTAGTCCACTGCTGGACATAGCCCTCCCCTAATGAGTGCCATAGCGCAAGGTTGTGCCATCATTGGGGGATCATGCCCATAATCCCCACGCTGGGCATGCGGGTTGGGGATCGCAGTTTGATGGGATTGTACTGCAGGGGGGCGCTGCTGCCCACCCCCCGGTTTGTGTCCCTTAGTCGCCTTTTACGACACCCGCGCAAACAATTTGGGTTAGTGCTATTCTCTAGGCCGACACCACACACCATGCACACAGCAGCAAAGAAACTTAACTTCAAGATATCAAGTGAGAGTCTCCACCTGATGAGGTCAAAACAACAGACACAAATACGCCTCTGAGACTTTTGTCAATCGGGTTATTATTTTTTAAATAAAAAAGAAGGCTAAGCGCGCACGGGTTACTTTTGTCACCGTGACTGTTTCGTCACTCCGTAGACAGTATGGAGATGCGCGAAATGTCATCCTGTTGTCACGTCGTAACATACGCACATCTCCATACATATCCACGGTCTTGATAAGAGTGACGAAACAGTCACGTAACCCGTGCGCGCTTAGCCCAACTTTCACCCTACTTCTATCCGTCTCTGACTCTCTGTAAGCGGTAACAGTTTGGTCAGTACTAAGTTAAAGCTCTGTGGCCACTTTCTGAGTATGGATCACTTGCTGCACCCAGTGAGGCTTGCGGGGCCCGCCCGCGACCTTTCTGTTAACGCGTTATCGTGATGCTATTTCCATCTCCTCCATAAACATTACTATTCAAGTTGTCACGGGAGACCTAAATAGACTGGGTAATATACATTTCTCCACAAGATGGTTTGTCGACCGGCCCTAGAGTTTAATACTTACATCGTTTTGCAATACAATGATATAAGCACGACAATGGTTGTTATTTGCCTAAATTTGCTGGCAGTCTAAAAACCAATAGCAGTGCAATGTCATACCTGCGCAAATTAAATAGGCATCTTTCGCGAAGAAGATTGAATTGCGCGAGGCGCCGACTTAAGTCGCACGGGTTATACCATTGAAATGCTAAAAAAATTGGTCACTAGACTATCGATAGTGTGAATGAAACGACCATTATCGGACTAATATGACTCTATTGAACAATAATGCATTTTGGAGACCAGGCCCCCTGATTACGATGGCGACGAGTCGCTGGATTCGGGCGGCACAAGCTCGTGAAGTTTCGAAAACCATAAGCCAGACCTATGCCCTGCGGTGGGTGTCAAATGGCTGGTGATGATGATGATACATTTTTAGTATTATACAGTTACTATATAGGGCATTAACAGGAACGACCGACTTGAAATCGGGAATACTAGACAAAAATTAATTACATAAGCGATCTCACCGCATACGTTGTAAAGCTTGCACCAGATTTGACAGGCTTAAACCTCGGCATCTTCTTACGACTTTAATTTGCACTTGCAATTTGTAGTAGCCTCTATATAAATATTTGCACTTTAAAGGCTAATATTTCGCAAACGGATCCTAAACTTTCAATATTTTTAAACGACCAATCCAACCACACCCCCACTGTGGTGCAGGAGAATATGGTGTACCTACCCTAAACAATATTATTTTAACATTTTATTCTACCGTTTTCTCGGCGTGATTGTTTTTTTTATATAGCCTATAAACATCCCAAACGACCCACAGCAGGGAGGCCTTCTCTCAGAGAGACAGTATGGAACTCAAGTACTTTTGACTTTTCCTTGCCTTCCAGACTCCGCTACGACGCAGAATATTTCACAAAGAGCTATCTGATACTTAGCGAATGTAAATTCACGTTCGTGTCCCAGAGGTACGGGGAAACATAGGATATGTGTCATTGAAACCGCGCAAAATGTAAAATACTTTGGTTTTTTTTCGTAGTCTATAAACGTCCCACTGCGGGGCACGGACCTTCTCTTAGAGAGAGAGATATGGGCTTAATTACCACGCGGGCCCACCGCTATTCGGCTCGGCATTTTTAAGCGCTGAGGTGTTTGAACAGGTCAGACAATCAGGTGTCTACAAGATGTTTTTCTTCACGGTTAGCGAGTGTTATTGCTACTATAACTTCACAAATCTTTATATATATAATTCTACTGTACGTGTGTATGTCACTGAACTCCTCCTAAACGGATGAACAGATTTGAATGAATTTTTTTGTAAGCGTTTGGGTGGTGCCCTGGATGGGGTTTTTTTTTTTGGTTACGCGGGGGAATGCATTTACGCACTTCACCGCTCTGCTGTCAGGGGACAACAGAGCGGCTTCGTGTGGGACTCCCAGCGACACGGAGCTGGCATAACCTCCGTGACGACTGGACTACCCACTTAACCCCCGCGGTGATCCTCCTCTCCTCTACCGGGTCGCGGGGTAGGCCATAGGCTAAATCACCGCGACCCGGCAAGAGGTCGCCCCTCCACGTGCGGGGCTCGACTGGTGGGGGAGCCAGAGTGGCTCCCCAGCGGCGCCCCCTACCCCATCGCAACGCCTCATACGATGGGGCAAGGAAACGCCGCGTCTCCTCAGGGGGGCCCTATAGGCCCCCATACGCTCCAACGCGCCGCCCTCCCCCGACCCATTGCCCATACAATAGGACAAGAGGAGGGCGGCGCATCGCTGCGAGGCCCGTCGCGTCGCTCACCAGCGCTTCTCTGATGAAGCAGAGAAGGTGGAAACGAGCGCGCGGGCCCTCTCTGTGCTGGAAGGCAACCCCGGATCACGCAGGGGCGCCTTCCGGCCCGCCGTGTTAGAGGCGGAGGGTCCCCTGACCCTCCGCCCACGGCCCTCTGGTCCGACTGGTACGAGGCGCACGAGGCGCCCCCCCCAGCCGGACCTCCTACTCTTGTCCCGCTCCACGGTGTGAAGCAGGGCCCAAGCGACGCCACCTCCGACCGCTCCAAGGAGCGGTCCCTCCGTGGTTGCTCTTGGTTTCACCGTGGGTGGCTGTCCAACACCCACGGCTACTTAGCCCCCTCGCCACGACAAGGCGGCAACCGTCGAGGGGGGCCCTGGATGGGTTAGGTTGGGTTAGCCCGTCAGCCCGACAGATGGCGCTGTATGCAGAACAACGTCTGTAGGGTCCTTTAGTAATTAACATAATATAGTAAGAAAAGGACAACAAAAATCTATTGTTATATTCAATGCCAATCCGCGCTGGGCACGCGTGGTTATTTCATAACTAATAAAACCCATGGTATCTCTCTGAGATAAGGCCTGTGCCCTGCTGTGGGTGGTTTATAGGCTGCAATGAGGCTGAAAAAACACCACTGTTGTAAACTATACAGTTATTTCTAAACGACTTATGAACGTTGATGAAGCGAAGGTGATCTGTCAGGATTGTGGCAAGTGGCAGTCCCTGGTCTCTGCCTACCCCTCTGGGATACAGGTGTGAGGTTATGTATGTATGTTATTTCTAAAATGCACCAATCCTGAACCACGCCAATTGAAGTTTATAGTAAATAACAAATTTTGTATCGTAATACAGAGAATATTGTAAAGAGGTCCGAAATTTCACTGATGCCGGTGAGTCGCCCATTAGCTCAGTTAGAAGAGCGCTGGCACTGATAGCCAGAGGTCGCGGCATGGGTGGGATTTTTAACCTCTAAATAGGTTTTTTAAAATTGTCCTTAGCACGGGTTAGTGCGTTAAAAAAAAAGAATATAAGTTTTGTATGTCACCTCTCATTTAACGTAAAATACAAATCTTAGCAAAAATATTATATTATAAAACAAAACTTGTACAACACAAATTCTAATTGGCGTGTTTCAGGAATAGCATTTTTCAAAGGTCAGCTATCTATCTTCCTTCTCCAACGTGTTAGTCCAGTCCATCGAAATGTTGTCTGGAAAAGATCACTTTTACTGATAAGGCCGTCCGTAATTTTAAGTTAATAAATATGTGTGGTTTCCTGTTGTATGTACAGTAGAGTATCTACTGTACAGTCTATCTATTTATCCATCTAGCGGTGACTGGCGCCAAACCACTGGATAAGTAAATAATTAAAAAAACAACAGATAATTATATGATTTACAGATTTTTCAGTCATACAATTTGCCTATGGATAGCTGTGCCATGGCATGGACCAATACCTTTTTGGACTAATTCATTGAATACAGATTATCCACGGATAAACAGATGGATAGTGCTGTCAGATAACGGTGGGGGCAAACCAACCTAAGCTAAGCTTTGTGATCTTTTACCACGTTAGTCTACTCATTCTCTTCAAAGGCTTCAAATATGTTTTCACCAAAATGCTTTTTTCGGAACGCCATATTTTACCGTCAGTAATTAACTAAAAGCCGTCGTCTTGAGAATGAAACTAAATACCAATTTGGAGTGCCGACGGGTGGTGATGGATGTGTTGTATTTAATCGTCGGTATAGAAACCTAGGTCGTTTTTGGATAAGTGAGCTTTGAACGCGTAGGTGGGCTTGGCAAGACACTGTAAATTCTGTAAAAAAGAAATATATGTATTATAAAATATATGATATAATAAATAGATAAGACAAGAATGTGCTGTATTGTACACCAGAGCACATATTATAAAACATGTAAAGATACAGAGTACAGTTGGCGGCAAAGTACAAATAGCTAATGCAAACGAGGATCAGGATAGCCAGTGGCAGACCCTGGTATCCTACCCTTCCGAAATAAAGGCGGGAATTAGTGTATGTATAAATGTAAAAAGTTAATTTGACATATGACAACTCTGTCCACAGATAGCTCTGAAAATATCATGGGACAATAAGCAATGTTTGTTGTTATTCACGCAGATATAAGCAGATATTGCTATCAGATAGCGTTGGTACACGCTGATGTTAAACAGGTCATTGTAATTAATTTTCTATTCTTTACTGTAGTTCGCTACGTATTCACATCCAACAGCGCTACAACCCTCATTGGTTTATGCCATTTTCTACGATCCACCATGTCTCGCGGGCTCTCGACTCTCTCCTATAGTTCGCACAGTAAAGTTACACATTTTTCTGAGATCTTCAATACCGACAATAACGTTTTATGGCCCTGCCTCTCAGCCATTTGGTTGCGACTATCACCTGAGGTGTTCATAATGTTGGTAGCGTATTTTTTGTATTCTCTCCAGCCCGGGTAGCACGATGGCATGAGTCATGCGTTTTACGGCACAAAAATGTCAGGAATTTGACAGTTAGTGTACTTGCAAGTCGCAGCTTTTGACATTCGAAACGCGCGACTATCCTTATCGCTCTATCCAGGCAGGTGATACGTCTATCTAAGCCGCTGCGCAGTTCGATTTTGTAAAAGAAGACGCAACAATTAGTACACGAATCATTACGTGCGACTTTCGACACTTTATAATTCAAATAATTAGACCTTAAAGTCCACTGCCTCAAAGTCAATGGGTCTAACTTTAGTTAATCATAGTAACTTTAGCTAAGAAAACTTGCCAAGTTGCATAATGAGTAGCGAAGAGTCCAACGATCTTGCTTTTAAAATAGGTAAAATACTTCCTGCATTTAAGGCCAAAAATCCTTCACAGAACTTGGCATCCATTTAGATCATAATTATTTTATTAACGAAGCCGACAATCATAGACGCTTCAAACCTGGCCCAATTTTCATTTTGCGTTTTAGTGTTATTGAGTAGGTACTGCAGAAGCGTAAGCAATTTTTACCATTTTTCCGCGCGGGTGTCGTAAAAGGCGACTAAGGGACACAAACCGGGGGGTGGGCAGCAGCGCCCCCTGAAGTATAACTCCACCGAACTGCGATCCCCAACCCGCATGCCCAGCGTGGGGGTTATGGGCATTACCCCCTATGATAGCACAAGGTGGCGCTGTTTAGGGGAGGGCTATGTCCAACAGTGGACTAGTATAGCCTGACGACGAAGCAGTTCCCAGTGTACTTTTGAGTACATCCTTTTTCTTCTTGCAACTAGTGGTATTTTTATGTTTAGTAGTGTACTTTCAGTAAGTTTGAGCAAACTCATCGACTTTTCAGAACGGCCGATACCACAAACAATTCTTTTTTGTTAGGCTTGCCCTAATCTAATAGGTTAAGCTTGCCCTAATCTGAAACTTCGGCCACGCCACCGCTTGCGGCCACTGATCAGATATGTCTTCCAGAATCAGTCTTGCCAGCCAGTATATCTATGAAAATATTATGTATGTCAGAAAAAATATTAGCAACTTTAAAACTGCAGGTAGCCAACACAATGTAGATACTAGAAATAAAAATAAACTTTTGATCCCAAGATTTAGGCTGGCAAAGGTTATGCTCCTATGAAGGATATCCTTCATGGGGCATTGTATACGGTTCTACAAGAAAATCCCTGAAGATATATTAAGTTTGACTGAAGTGCGGTTCAAAAAATGTGTAAAGTCCACTTTGTGCCTAAAGAGCTACTATAATATTAAGAATTATTTAGAGGACAATGATGTCTGAAATTCAAGAATGTAAAATGCATGAGTTTTGTGAAATTTGTGTAAACTGTGTTAATTAAGGTATTTGAAAAGACTACGTTTGGAGTTTTTTTGTCCATTTTTTCTCCAAAATGATCTAGATTTTGAAATGGACACCTAGTTTGACTTGTAACGTTCATTAAGCCGCAGTATCTGCGCTACTTTAAATAAAACCATTTCATTTCAGTCATAACTGAAGTCCACACCACCAACGAAGGAACACAGTACATTCACAAGCAAATTCTCTATTTTCCCTGCCAATCTCATCAATTGCTTTACTCATCGGCTCTTATATCTCTAATTCTTTTTTTTGGTCGCAGCCTCATGACTGAGGGACGTTACAGCTTTCGCCACCATTGCTCTCCATTCGGTCCTATCATCCGCCAATATACTGTATTGCCGCTTCTGTAATTTCCCTTATAATGTTCATCCATAGCATCGCTTCGTTGCTCTTTTCTGTTTCTTTTTGTCTGCGCGTCGATAATAGGCTATTCCAGACTTTTTTTGCGCCCCCAACGGTATGACAGAATAACTTTAGAAAGCGTTAGGTACAGATTGGCTTATGATTAACTCTTAGCTGCAAAGTTCATCAAAATCTATAGCATAATACTCGTATTCTGTTCTTATAATTTCTGGATGAAAGATTTATACCCCGAAATATCATTTTTGTACGAATCCTAATTTGTCATAGACTTGCTTGTGATTGGTTCAAATGAAATATGTACTCGCATCTGATGGGTACCACAGTACCACATTTGACAATAAAGTATGAAAATTGACGATTTAGTTATTTTGATCCAAATAATATCTTAATAATAATGTCTTATATCTCAGACATAATATTATACTAAGTGTATTTGTTACGTAACAAAATAGTATTATTGCTGGTGAGCATCAATACTATGTATGAATATTTTCCTAAAAACCATGGCCTTTGCTTATAGTTTTGAGTTTGAAGTTTATTATAAAAATGATAAAATATTCATTAGCTGTTCCATTCCTTTTTGCTCGTATAAGGGTTTAATTTTTGTCATCTTTTTACAATTCTATATAAGGTTTTGTGGTAGCGGAGCGGCAGAACACCGACTTTTCAATCAGGAGGTCGTCGGTTCGAATGCCGGCATGTACTAAGGACTTTGCTTAGTTAAGTACATTTGTGAAGTTATGATAGCAATACCACTCGCTAACGGCGAAGAAACTCATCGTGAGGAAACCTGAGTGTCTGAGGTGTTCAAAGACCTCATCAGTGCTTGAAATTGACAATCCACGGTGGGCCCGCGTGGTGACTAAGCCCATACTCTCTCTCTGAGACAAGGACTGTACCCTGCAGAAATAACATGATGTTTTTTTAGTTTAATTATATTTCCTACACCTTGAATCATTTTTTTGTATCCATTGTACGGAAGACAGGGTGCTATGGCGCTCATTAGGGGAGGGCCATGTCCAGCAGTGGACTACATAATATAGCCTGAATAAGAAGAAGAAGAAGTACGGAAGTTTTATTTGTTATGCTAATAAACATTCTGTCTAGCTCTATCTATCCAGCTAGACAATGTAGAGAATGTTCACCTCTAAAGTCTCATTTGTTCAATAATAAAGCCCGCTCATAGGCAAAACATCTATATTTGTTTTAATTAATGTCTACTACGAACAACAGTCGTTTCTCTCTGTCAGGCTAGGGCGGCGACAAATGTCTATGTTCACGTGTCCGCATCCGACCAAGCTATCGAAGTGTTCTATGAGAGAAGTTGAAGCTTGACTTGCCTGTAGGGGTGAAATGGTGGCTTAAATTTCGAACAATATAGTAGCGCAAGATTGATGCATTGTGAAGTGTTCCTCGTGGCACTCTTGCGGATCCAAGAAAACATAATTGAGTTTTCTCTTAAATATGTGATTTCAAGGATTTCTTTCTACTTTAGTCGCTTGGAAGGTAGCACAGCACCAAATTTATTCACCATTCTATGTGAGAAAATAATCGGCCCCGAGTATGATACCCCTCGTGATGTGATTAGGCCTTGGACTTCGAATATTCGGTTTTTTTACTACTACAATTGTATTCGCCAACATGTAAATCTACCATACCCTTACATGGTCCATGTTCAATTAGTTAAGTAATTTTCTGTCTTTTTAATGGTTCATGAATGCATGAATGACTACTCGAATATTTTGTAATTTAGTTCGCGTTTTAAAATTATGTTCAACATTAAACTTAAAGAGACAAAGTTAAAGAGTACCTATTGTCATGAAACTTTTTTTTCACTTTTCCTTTTTTTTTAACTCCGTCTGTGTTTTTCGAAAATTACCAGAAAAGCAAAAGTTTTTATATTCAAAATTAAGAGGAAATAAGTAAATTTTTCGTTCTAAACTGGGTAGTATTCGTTTTATTCCAATAGTAAAAATGGGCGAATATTACAAGTCCAAGATGTGGTGCAAGTTTACGCTAGTCCAGGTCTGCCTATCACTTTGAATTTTGCATCTACGTAATGAGTTCATTTATACAATGTACAGTGGCACGTTCCCTCTTACTTGATGAGTAAAGAGATTACTCGAACGCTACAGTGGATAGATAAAGAACACTTTCTTGTAGATAAAAAAGGAACTTACGCAGATATTTCTTAACTAAGAGTACAGACGGTGATATGCGGCGGTGGACATTGTTTTTAGATGGAGTAGGCTTGCCCAGCACCTATGCCATCCTAGTAGCTTAGTCGGCCTAGCCCACAAGAAAGACTAGTCCATTCGGTGTGTGTGGTAGGTACTGCAACTACATTTGTAGATGTACGTAACTTTGAAAATAAACAAATTACTACCCACACTAGGAATGGAACCTGGGTCCCTGGTTTCAGAGTCTATTGTTTTCTCATAGTTTATCGACTCATAGCTTTTTTGTTAGTGCATTGTAGCCTATTGTAGGACTGCCTATTGGAAAATCGATAGAATATTGTTTATTGTCTACAGTAATAATGTAACAAAATCGAGACAGCTCAGGCTTTTTCTTCAGCCGAGCTCGGTTTGTCTAATCACTGTTGAAAAGAGAAAAAAAGCTGTTTTGGACGTGATAAAATTCGGTGACCTTCTCGAATCAAAGTTCATTATTTTATAGGCAGGTAAAATACGGGGAATATTGAAAAACTTGTTCAGTTCAGGTGCGATGAAATTGATGGAAAAAACTTTCGGGACGCTTACCAATTATTAATTCTGTGCAATGAAAAGCAATTTAACGTTTGAGCTCCCTCGGGGACCGGCAGATTAGTTTCACAATGGAGTGTTATTTAAATTTAAATTAGAATGAACATATTTCACGATGCGCACACCGAGTGAAATGGCATCGCTGGTATTTTGCTGAGACGATTGCTTTATGCTAGTCAAATCAAAACAATTTTATTTCGACGTAAAGAATTTACATTCTGTTTGCTGAATGTCAATGTAAAATGAAAGCCGCTGTGCCGTCAGGCCGTAGTGGAGAAAAAGGCAGCGGGAAATAAAAACACTCTCACCATCTTTTCTCAAGTCATCTTAAACCTAATACATCAATTGCCACCTATACGTATGATAAGATTCCATAATTTCCATCAATAACTTTAATTGCCAAAGCATTTTTTTCATTAATTAATTATACTTCATTGTACCCGAAACATTGAACAGGACATTTTATAAGAAATAACATGTACAAAGGCGGGCTTATCTCTGAAAGAGATTTCTTCCAGCAAACCTTTGAGTTATTAATTAAGTCCATTAATTGTTAAATACATGACTCGCGTCATCATCATACTACCTACGAAGATAAAGAGTTGTGTGATGATAATGAAATTGTGACAGACGCGCGCTAGAAAAGGCGTGACAAAGGAAGTTGTGCATTTTTAAAAACCTATTTAGAGGCTAAAAATTCCACCCATGCCGGGATTCGAGCCAGTGCAAGAGCACGAGTTGGTAAGAACCAACTGAGCTAATGGGCGACTCACCGGCATCAGTGAAATTTCAAACCTCTTTACAACATTCTCCGTATTACGTACAGGCGGCGACATCTGGCTGAAGTAATTTGCATCACTTGCAGCCCCGAGTACCTACTTTGCAGTTAGGTTTTACATCGGAATGATATCGCTTTACCCACATGATTATATTATTTTTAATGCCCTAACCCGTGCTAAGGACAATTTTAAAAACCTATTTAGAGGCTGAAAGTTCCACCCATTGTGCATTGTTGTGCATTGTTATGTTCATGTTTCTATCTCCGACTAAAAGTACGTAGCTGTGTCTACAAGTAAAATATATAAAGAAAGATATTTCTTTCACTTTTACTTGTAGACTAGTAAAGGTTGTCAAAGATGTTCTACACTTGCTAAGCTCACATGTTGTGAAAAGACCTAGGAATATCGTTAAGCAACAGCTAACAGGCACAAAAGAGAAAATTCCTCGATATAGAAAATAAAAATTCATTCAAATGCTACTTAGAACCTGATTCAAAGCGGTAATTCTATATAGTTTCGGATAGAAGTCTTGATACTTGTGCCTTGATACTTGTGATAAGGGCGCATTCTTCTAATGGTGGCGGCAATACAGATCCTCATAATTAGAGCGCAAAACGAATAATACCCAGTAATCGTTTACTTTGCATAAAGCCTTACCCCCCATAAACCAAAGCTTTGAATGCACGTAATGAGATAATTTATATAGCGTCCTGTAGCACCTTCACTCACACTAGATGGGAGAAGGGGCCACTAGGACGCCGCAGTGCCTGGGACATTGTTTAAGATGGAGAAGGCTTGCGGCTGGCAAAGGATCGTGAGAGATGGCTTTTTGGGGAAAAGGCCAAGCCCTATAAACAGCAATAGACAGCGGTGAGCTTATAATGATGATGATCAGGCTTACCCAGCACCTATACCATCCTGATAACTTAGTGGATTCCAGGCCAATAAATACATGAAGATAGCTCTTCATGTATTTATTAAGCCGCGGGTTTCCTCACGATGTTTTCTTTCAATTGGCAAATTTCGTCGAAACTGTCACCAATTGTCAACGCGAAATTGTCAACAATTTCGCAAATGTACGTAACTTTGAAGTTAAACAAAGTCATGGGTACATACATACATACATACATACATACATACATACATACATACATACATACATACATACATACATACATACATACATACATACATACATACATACATACATACATACATACATACATACATACATACATACATACATACATACATACATACATACATACATACATACATACATACATACATACATACATACATACATACATACATACATACATACATACATACATACATACATACATACATACATACATACATACATACATACATACATACATACATACATACATACATACATACATACATACATACATACATACATACATACATACATACATACATACATACATACATACATACATACATACATACATACATACATACATACATACATACATACATACATACATACATACATACATACATACATACATACATACATACATACATACATACATACATACATACATACATACATACATACATACATACATACATACATACATACATACATACATACATACATACATACATACATACCTACATACATACATACATACATACATACATACATACATACATACATACATGGGAGCGATATCGATATCAACCATTGTATGGCCCCACTCCTGGGGCACGGGTCTCTTCCTGCATCGTAGTAAGGTTAGGAAATACTCCACCACGGGGGCCAAGTCCGGGTTGGTGGAGGATTGTAAGACAGTGGCGGGCCTTACTGTCAGAAGTTATCAAGCCGGCCGTAAGGCCTCTGACATGGCTTAACGACTGCCACTACATGACAGCCGGCACCAACGGCTAAACGTGTCTTGCATTGGGAATCAATCCTGGGTCTCTCGCTTTCGAGTCCTTGTTTTACCCACTGGCCTACCAGCGCTCGATACGATTGCAAATAAGCTGGTATAGCTTGTGACATAGGTACATAACCTATGTACCTATGTCGCGTCCCTAAGTCACATAGGCATTAGACTGGCAAGGACGGACAGATGGTCGGAAGAACAGACGGACAACAAAGTATCCCAAGGGTTCTGTTTATCCCGTTTATTACACGGTACGGTGTATGGGAGGTACCCCAAAAACCGTTTTGTCGACGTGATTGCCAAATTATATTCTTTAATGCACTAACTTGTGTTAAGGACAATTTTAAAAACCTATTTAGAGGCTAATAATTCCACCCATGCCGGGATTCGAACCCGCGATCTCTGGCTATCCGTGCCAGCGCTCTTTCAACTGAGCTACTTGGCGACTCACCGGCATTAGTGAAATTTCGAACCTCTTTACAATACTCTCTGTATTACGTACAGGCAGTAGTGATTGCCAAATTTCAGCTTTTTACTAAATCGTCCCTGAGCTGAGATGCGGAGGAACACAGGTAGAGACACAGACGGACAGACAGACATGGCGATACTATAAAGATTCCTTGTTAACTACGGAACCCTAAAACTGATGTAAATATTTCGGAAAAAACACAAGAGAAAAAAATCTCATGACACAAAATTTGTTGTCAAATATTTATCGAATTATGATATTTTTTATTGCACTAATTAGAAAAGTAAATTCACAAGGGCATGCTTAGTGCAAGAAGTACTCTCTCTCAAGAAAAAAACATAATGTGGAGTTCTTAAAATACCAATTTCAACTTACGTATTTCAGGACGAGCGCATTAGTAGCCAAAAGAATTTAACCACATATTTATTTCTCAGTAGAGAAAGGAGAACTTATTTATCCTCCAGCTTTATAAGGGAGCTAAATTCTAGTTTACTGATTAAGTTCTGAGAAGCCATTAGTGCCGGACTAAAGGATGGCCGGGATTCGTTGCTGGCACGATTTAAACTTTGCTTTTTACCCGACTGCAGCGAAGCCCAAAAGGAGGGTAATGTGTTTAGTGCGTATGTATGTATGTAAGTATGTCCGATTCTATGTTCCCTCATAACTCCTTAACCAATAGTCAGATTTTGTTAAACAAGGTGTCATTCGATTCGGCATCCTTGCGCGGGTGTCATAGGCTATATAAAATCATAATTATGCGATCAGAACCGTGACGAAAAATAAAATTCGTTAAAAAGCTTCGTTAAAGTACAGCTAGGAGCCACTAGATGGCGCTGTTATATTTAGTTTATTGAATTCGAATAAGTACTAATTTTATTGAACTACCCCTAACCGGTGTGAAATATTTAAAATAGCAAAAAATAACATTTACTTCTAAGCAATTAAAGTACGACTTTTAGCCACTTGATGGCGCTGCTATATTTTATTTATTCTAATACATGTGTATACATAATTTCGGCTTTGGTCTACATGTAAACAAACCATTTATAGAATCGGTACAAATGCGGAAAGAAATAATTCCTATAAAGTGGTTTGATCCTTCTAGATCATTCATTCAATTAAAAAATATAATTGTGTTTAACTACGCCTAACACGTGCAAAGTATTTAAAAGAGAATTTTGCGGGTGTCGTTGATTACATAAAATCAGCATTAATAGAGAACAAACGCAACACAAATAATATTCACATCTAAGTAATTAAAGTACTGTAGCATTAGTTCCTCTACCCAACCACAGATGGCGCTGTTTGTGTTCTAAATTGCGGTATGGTTTTGTCCGAAGGCCCTACATAATATTAAACAAAATTGGATAGTATTTGAGCACTCGACCAATCACTTCGACCAATACTGAGTGGCCACTAATAATTGGCACGACTAGTGACGTAGGTAATATACCTCGCTTTGCGCTGTGGTGCGAGTAGACTTGGGCAAAGTGTATTCTTAGAGGGAGTTGTTATATCTCATATCTTTACTCACCGATACACACTATATCTCTATCATATCTCGCTCACCACTTGTGTCCGCGACGTTCAACGAACTAAGTGCGTGTGGAAACAAGAGACACAAGTGGTGAGTCAGTCTCGTCTTACCTATTCCCTACTTTATCCAGATCAAACGTTTTTTTTTGGTGAACTTTCTCTCATCGCTCGTTGGCTACGACGAGAAATGCGGCCGAATGTAACCGATGTCAGACGATGTTGATCTTGCTCTCGCGCATTGTGTATGAGCTGGATAAAGTAGCAGGAAATGACTACCATACTGAGTTGAGAGTTGTAGAGAGTAAGATATAATTGACATCTCTGGGATATGAATGGGATACAATTGACGGTGAGGGAGTTGTGTGTCCACTCATATCTGGCTCTTGAGTTACCCAAGGCTAGGTGCGAGTAGTACAGTTACTAATCCGTAATCCTTAGTAAGTTTCATATTTCTTCAATAAATAGTTCCCTAAGTACGTGCTGTCGTGCTGAAACAACGTTTCTCTTCTTGTCTGCTGAAACCCTGTCCTACAGTACCACTTTTAGCCACTAGATGGCGCTGGCATATATTTATTCTAGTACATGTATAAATTTACATAATATCAGCTTTGCTCTACATGTAAACAAACCGTCTATAGAAACGGTATAAGTGCTGAGAGAAATAATGCCTATAAAGTGTTTATTTCTTTCTACGCCATTCGTTTATCTCATTAATTTAAGAAATATCAACCTCATAGGGGGTAATAATACATTACTGCAGAGGCCGAGAAGTAAGGGATTGCTGGACGAGTTTGGGATAGACGGCCGAGTCGTAGACGAAGCCGTCTAGAACGAGTCCTGCAATCTCTGTTCCGGCCGAGGATTGTATAATGCTTTTCTCAAACAATGCGAGGAAATATTAATATTAAAATAATTACTTGGTAATTAAGGAATAATAGTTTAGTTTGCCGCCTTTTTTATTTTTTAAATACACTAACATATTTGAGCACCATGTTTAACCGCACAAAAACCAATACCATAGATTGTTTTTTTTTTAATCTTGCAAGTATGCTTACATATCTTAGTAGGTGGTTGGCTGTATGTAATTTTTCCTTGGTCAGTTTAATTTTAGTAAGTAAATTTAAAAAGTTAGAGCAGCGGACGGTAATGGATTTTCATACTTACTTTACTGGCTTAGGCCAGTAAAGTGAGGCGGGAGCCATAAAAGAGAAACTTTGTGGCTTTATTTCATGGTAATAACATAAACATTTCCGAGCATGTTTGAGAAAAAATAATTAATTTCTTAACACTGATATTAATTTCCTACTGACACTTAGACCAAAACTAACTGAACAAAATATATAAAGTGTAGCATGTAACTCCTTTTCCCCTGTGCGGTCATAGTCAGACAAGCTGGGTTCAAAGAAGAAACAATAAATGATAAAAAAATATTTGAACGCTCTCACTGGTAACCGAAGACGGATCCTCCGTGACCTCGTATCGTAGGACCCATGAAATTTTAAAAAATTCTAGCTCTATTCATCTTAACGAATTTTATCTCGTTTCCTCCGAAAATAAGATTATGATTTTGTATTAGGTTTCCTGTTCACTTGTGAGACCAAAGATTGCTTATCTACACCTAAATATTCAGTAAAAATTTTCAATGCTTTAGGGGGCCACCTCAAGATGAATTTGTTATAGTTTCATTTTAATACCGTTAATATTTTGGCATTCAGAAAACCAAGATTTTGTATGTCTCCACGCCCATGCCACAACTCTAAATAACTACACCAGGCCGAAGGCCGAGCCCCATCATGCGGGTGCGAGGAAACTTGCCGCGACGAGGTTGAAGGCCGAGCTCAATACAGGTCGCGGCACGGTCGAAGGCTAGAGGAATACTCCCACGGCGATTCCAAATGCTGAGCTCTATTTACGCTGATGCCAAGGCCGAAGGCCGCGACAGTTACTTAAAGTTGCTGTTAGGAGGAAACCTGTCGCGCCTTTGTACAGGCCGCGGCTGAAGGCTCAGACCATTTATGTTCCCATTTAAAAGTCCTTATTCTAAGTAATTAGCGAGACCGAAGACTGGGCCCAGCAATGCAAGCACGAAGAATTCTACTCTGGAGATGTCGAAAGCTGAGCGCCGTTCAGGTCGAAGAGATAATTCGTGACTATTCCAGTCCCCACCTACAATCGTTAACATTAAATAACTAGGTGCAGTGGAGCGTTTTTAGGCTACATAAAAAACTGAAAATTTATGTAAGGATAATAAAGAAAAAAATCTGTCGTTTCCTTTGCAAATATTCTAGATAGTTTAACACCATTAGACCATATTCATTATACTAGCTAAAAAATATCGTACGACATAAATTTTTAATGCAGGCAGGTGGTACCTATGACTATATCAAACAAGTATATCAGTAAAAATATTTATGATTTGCCGAGACATGTCCATTGTCGAACCAAAGAAAATAAAGCAATAAACTAAAATTCATTTAGGAAATAAAATAATATAACGATTTAAAGCATGTAAACAGAACAGATGGACCTTTAAATTGTATCGTTTTACTGAGTCACTAAAAGTTCAAAAATATTTAAAAAAATAAAAGAACCCGACTGCAGTGATAAATCAACTGAAAGGGGAGAAATAAGATAATTTTATTTTCAAATGCTAATGTCGAATCAGAAGAGTTCATGCTGCTTTACTTGAGGGACCAAATAATATAACTTTATAAGCATTATTTGCTCAAACTGTTGCATTTATTATTTTATATAAAATGATGCAGTCGGGACCCATTAGAGGACTTTAAACAAACAGTAATGGGTCCCGACTGCAACATTTTATAAATTGAACTATAAATTGAATGAACTCTTCTGATTCGACATTAGCATTTGAAAATAAAATTATCTTATTTTTCCCCTTTCAGTTGATTTATCACTGCAGTCGGGTTCTTTTATTTTTTTTAATATTTTTGGATTAATTTCTCGGGGAGAGCAAATAAGTAGATTACCACAAATATTACCGACTTGCTATGCCAATTGGGATTTGCGTGGGATTCTGATTGGTTGGTTATCTTTAATCCTGCTCACACGCATTATCTGTCGCTGATCTCATCCAAATCAGCTTTACCCATTGCATGACAAATATCCAACGTAAACAAATCTCTAAGGCATAGTCTGTTAGCTTTTAGAATATACCTCGGACTCTAGAGTAGGCTTCGGTTTTCGCCCAAAGCACACGAGTGTAATACTACTTCCTGCTCTGTATAAAACTTTTCTTCAATATTTACGAAAAGTGATGTAAAGTTAAGTTAATATACGAAAAGTGATGTTAAGTTAAGTGTCATATTAGTTCCTATATTTCTGTTACACGAATATATCGGATTCTATCTGATAGAAGCCGAGGTATATTCTAAAACCTAACAGACCATAGCAACGTTTTATCTGAATACGACGAAGCCCAAAATGAAGGTAATGTGTTTTTCCCGTGTGTATGTAACAAGTATGAATGTGTTTATGTCCGCGTCTATGTTTCCCATAACTACTCAAACAATCCATCAAATCAATTTATTTCAACCTAAAAACTTTACATTCAGTTTGCTGAATGTCACTGTACAAAGCCGCTGCCTTCGGGTCGTACTGTAATGGAGAAAAAGGCAGCGGGAAAAAAACTCCACACGTGGTTTCAATGGTCAGATTTCAATCTTTTTGCTAAGCTTCATTTTTAATTTGTTTTAAGTCATCCTACCTGGTTTAGAGTTAGAATTAGATTAAAGTTTGTAAAGTTAAACACAACAACGGCCGCATGCTATCGTCACATGTTTACGTGAGATATATAAATGTGTTTTTACTTAGTATTATTTAGTAATATCTAAATTGAAGCCTTACTGTTTTGTATTACTAAGATGTAAAACATAACATTTATATACAGGCACATACGTTGCTTCTGGCCCCACACTAGGATACCCTGTGTCGTGGGAACCAGAAACAACGACATCACAAATATGTAAACATCCAAAAAAAATGTGGGTTCATCTAATATTCATTGTATATCGATTTCGTCATGTAAATAACGAAATTGTCCTTGTACGTAATAGGCGTACAGATAAGTGGGGCAGCAAATACTAAATATTAAATTAGGAAGGTAGGTACATGGGAAAAATCACAGGTTGATTTAAGAGCTTCGAAAGCCTAGTATAAACGCTCATCAAACGGGAAAGTCTAATTCAATCAGCCGGCCCCCGGCGGCCCTACCCGGGTCCGACTATGACATGACGCGCCTTTCGCCGGGCGCTGAGCCAATATTTGCTCGCCAGTGTAAATTTATACTGCGCCGGCCACTAACGTGGCTGCCAATTGAACGGGTGATATACCACTGATAAAGGAATAGATAGAGGAATAAGGGAGAGTGGAGATGTAATTTAATTAATTTAATATTAAGAATTAGAAATACATATAGGTAATTTAATTTACATGTGGCTTAATTCAGATGTTTCTTTCTCTGTATGCCATCCGGTTTCATGTAAATCCGTTCAGCCGTTATTGCTAGATTGAGTAACAAACATCCAAACACCTTTACAAACTTTCACGTTTATAATATTAGTAGAAGGATTAAGAACACTAATAGCATTGAATTTTAAAATTCAATGCTAGTACGAGTAGCAACAAACAAAGAGTAATAAATAACAGAAGACCAATGAATAAGTTTCCGGTACACGGGGTAATTTAAAAAAAATTCACTTTCTGAGATAACGTCGATTACAGTGTGTGTTTGACAACAACTATTGCTCTTCGAGTCTCCGAGGTTTAATTTTTCAAAATATTATTAACTTTTTTGGTCATCGGATATGTCTCGGGGCGGTTTATTTCATTGACTTTTTTTTATATAAATTTTGTATAATTTTTCTATGACTGTGGACGAAATTTTTGTAAATATTTTTTTTTTATTACTGTTTATGTTATTTTGTATGCATGCAATAAATGAAATAAAGTTTTTTATTGGCTAGCACGAGTATATATATAAAGGATAATATATATAACATAAAGGATTATTTAGATAATAATGCTGTTTGGAATGACAGTAAGTACAATGTATGCGTTTTATGTTCTATAATAATTATGTAAACTGTATTAATTAACAACTTTAAAAGGACTAAGTTTGGAGATTTTTTGTCCACTTTTTCTTGAAAATGATCAAGATTTTGAAATGGACACCTAGTTTAACTTGCAACGTTCATTAAGTTACCGTTTTTGTGCTACTTTAAATAAACCCCTTTTGATTTAATTATAAATGGTCTATATTTAAATCTTGAAAATTCTACTAGTGGCATGAACTTTAACAAACAATGCAATCGCTTGCCCTCTCCGTAATACATCAGACGCAGATCTGGCATTTGTCTACCACTAAACGTGACGATAAGCAGAAAAGAAACCAATTACTATAATAAGTTTGGACAAAAGCCGAGTCTGCACCTATCATCTTAGGCCGATTTAACCCTAGCTAACCTCCTGTTTCGTAAACTAAAAATTTATTATTTTACTTTATGTTAACTACTGTCAGTTGTTTTTACGAACCAATAGTTTTATCCGTCCGTATGTCTGTGGGCGGCATAGCACAGATTCAAGTGCTAGAAAGCGAGGGAATGCATTGTTTTTTACCGCATAGTGCGTAGGTACCGTTAGATTAGTCACAGATAACATAAGATTAGTCGTTTAAAACTGTTGGAGCGTAGAAAAGCCACTTTTAGAGTTAGCGATCCGTTTGCGAAAAATGAAGGTTTAAAGCACAATTTTTGTTAGAGAGGCTTAGAGAGAGGTTAGAGAGGCTCTTTAGCCGGGAAAGCCAAACGGTTTATTGTATTCAGGGGTCAAAATTCAGGGTAGTAATAAACTTAAAAGAAAAACTATCATGTTTAAGTTAACGAGTTAGGCGACCAACTTTTAGAAGGAAAACTTCGTACAAATTCCATTAAGAATTACTTTCATGAAATTGTTAGTTCTGTAAAGCGGATAAAAGCCCGTCCTTCTACGGAGGCCTACACCGCGTGGCCCGATTGATATTGACCGATTTTTTTATACACTTTGGCCTACTACTTCCAATTGTTAGCAACAGATTAAGAAATTGGTAGTGTATGTGCAAACGGGCGGCTTGAAAACTTTTGACTGTAAGACCAGCCACTAGTCTTGCAAGCCTCCATCAATCCGGATTTGGCCCCCGTGGTGAAGTATGGTTCATACCTTCCTCAGGGAAGAGACCCGTGTCTCTCGGTGGAGACATAATGGGTTGATGATGATGATGTGGAGACGGGGGTGAGACACATGCCGTGGTAACAAGGGTTCGGAGACCAAGAGACTGGCAGAAATGTGGGAAGGCAACCAATGAGATAGACTGACGATCCGGTCAAAGTGGCAGGAAAAGACAGAAGAAAGATAGATAGATAGATAGAATAATCTTTATCCACTCAAACGTCTACGTAACTACAGCAACTTATTGTGTTACGTAAGTTACTCGGTAATGTGGAACTCGATTGTTTTCAAGTCAGTCACTTGATTCCAAATTTTTACACATTATTCTATTTCTAAGTTACTAGCGACATCTAGTGACCGTTTACTGAAAATATATATTCGCTCTAAAACATTGAGTTTCAGTCCTCTGTAAAAGCCAGCGACCACACAGTTGGGACGCGGGGTGTCGGCGCGGAAAAGACGCGACCTGTCGTATAGAATTCGCACCCTCGCCTCGTCTCTTCTGAGTGGCCTACGTCCCGTCTTCAGTGCTTAGCCACTGGCTAAAGCACGCGAGTTTTCATTCGTAGTTTTCCCTAGGGGCATGAAAATTTCACGTAAAAATGGGTAGATGGCGTTGTAATATAAATTTATAACGGGTAAGTAATTTATTTGACATTGTACCTCTGTACATAATTTTAGTTTTATATTTGTACGTCGCAAGGTAATTTTTATGCTGCACCTAAAAAGATTTTTTTACACCTGTACACATTACAATGTTTGTACCAACCCATATTGCACAAATAAAGTAGGTATTTATATTTGTGTAAGTCTAGTTATTTTCTAATTTTGTTAAGAGTTAGCTACATAGGTTATTACTTAGGATACATGTCTCTGTGGTATCCACACACCTCAAAGCTTGAAATTCTCAATGCACGATGGGCACGCTTAGTAATTAGGCCCGTACTCTCTCTCTGTCTGAGAGAAGGCCTGTGCCCTGCAGTAGAACGTATATCAGCTACAAAATAATTAAAAAACTTCCACATAAATCACTTGTCCTGGTCCCAAACTAGGATACCCTGTGTCTGCTATGGTAACTAGGCAAGGACATTACATACATGGAAATACACCCACACTTAAGCCAAATATGCGGCGGCCCCCAGTGAGAATCGAACCCAAGACCTGCAGCATGGTAATCAGACGTGATACCGCTAGACCAACGATTCAGTTGAGGCAGTCGAGGCTGTACTTTGCTGTAGAATGGTAAACAGTTCTTGGCGAGAACGCTAGCTGACATAAACTAATAGGCATTCTTCTATGCAGGACAATGATTTACAGGAAGTAGCCACATTGGTAAAGCGCGAATTTATAAAATTTAAGATAAGATAAAAATATTCTTTATTGTACACCAGAGCACATATTATAAAACATGTAATGATACAAAGTACAATTGGCGGCCTTATTGCTAAAAGCAATTTCTTCCAGACAACCTTAAGACGGAAAGTTATTATGAAGTTTTCTCGAGCTATTTTGTATCCGACAAAATAGAACGACAAAAAACTCAGAGATGAACATTTCTTGTAAAACACAAAACATAAAGAGGTAGTGTTTTCTTTTAAAATGGGTTAATTGATGTACTTATTACACAGTAAAAAATATATTGCTTTTCAGGCTTACAAAACTACAAAACTGTAATTTTAAAGTTTTTTTTTTTATTATAATGTGAAAATTACTTTGCTAAGGTTAACATAACGTAACCGCCAAAAATCCCACAAGCTCCATTCACTATTTTTTTTCCACAAACAGTGGAAAACTTTGTCAGCCTGTGGCCACATTACGTTCCTGGAATAAAATGTAGAGTCAGTTTAACCTGGCTTTTTGTATAAGGACTAAATAACATTATAATTAAGCGATTACATTAAAACCCAATCCAAACGCCGAGTCAAAAATAATAACATGCTTAAATACATACATTCACGACCTCGGTTCCGGGTTTAAGAGGTTCCGGGATCGAACCCCGGCTGGGGAAAAAACAACGCCAGGTGTTGGATGTTTACATGTTTGTGATGTCGTTGATTCTAGTTCCCACGACACAGGGTATCCTAGTATGGGGCAAGAAACAATGTCTGTTCCTGTATGTTACGATATGTTATGTTATATAAGGTGCTAACAAATTAGGTACCAATAATTTTAGGGCTGATAGTACTCGTCTTTATGAGTGGATTTATATTAGATATATTCAAAAGTGTCTGTTACTTTTTGGCGATAATTAAGGAAACAACTTTAGTGCGTCACAACACCCTGTTAATGGGATAGTTAATAATATGAGTTTAAATCCTCTTTGATAATTTTCTAAAACTTCTTTGAGTGTCGTGATATGAGTCAATGGCCACTTCACTTAGATAAACATATGTCAGTGTCATGCTATTTATTATTGTGTCTGATTATTTAGTAATAATAAACCCTTAAATACCGAATAATGCCTTACCGCTACACAAACAACGATTACTTAAACATGGTAATTTGCTATCGCGAAGTAAACTACAGTGCGACACGTGCTGCAAGGCTCTACGCAGAAATTCACGGTACAAATGTGAATCCTCGCACAATCTACCGAGCTGAGCAGAGATTTCGTGACTGGGGCACGTTCACTCCTAGAGGTGAAGCCGGTAGGCCACGATTTCCGCCCCGTCTAGAAGTTTCGATTTTGGATTTTTTTGATCGTCATCCAATGTGTAGTACAAGGGATGCAGCAAATGTATTTCGCGTTAGTGATATTTATGTGTGGAAACTCCTAAAACGCGAAGGTAAGCACCCATACCATTTTACGCGTGTTCAAGAACTGCAGCCACAGGATTATGAACCACGTGTAGAGTTCTGTCAATGGCTTCGAAGACACAACCGCTACAAGATACTCTGGACCGACGAGTGCACATTCACAAGGGTTGGATTGTTTAATATTCACAATGCACACTTTTGGACAGAACAAAATCCCCATTTAGCACGCCCCGATCACTTTCAAACTCGCTTTAGCGTCAATGTATGGGCGGGATTACTTGGCGACTATCTGTTAGGGCCAGTGTTTCTTAATCGCCTAAATGGAACAACGTATCTACAGTTCTTACAAGGAGATCTGATGGAATTGCTGGCAGAAGTGCCTCTCGATCTCCGTAGGAGGATGTACTTTCAACACGACGGTGCCCCCGCCCATTATGATCGTACCGTACGACAATACTTAACGACTCAATACCAAGGTCGATGGATAGGCCGCGGAGGGAGTGATGCAGGTGCAGTGAACTGGCCAGCCCGCTCACCGGATTTAACCCCTTTAGATTTCCACATGTGGGGTCGAGCCAAAGATTTGGTATACGGATCCGATGGTCATATGATTAGGACATCTGAACAACTACGAGCACGTATTACCAACGCCTTCGAAATCATGAAAAATGAAAGAAACGTTTTGTTGCGTGTAAATGGAAATATTCAAAAGCGAGCCTTATTGTGCGTTGAACAAGAGGGTCGACATTTTCAACAATACTTGTAAATAAATGAGTTTTATTTATAATTACTACCTCGACTTATCAATTACTACTTACCTACTTATTGAAAAATATCAAAAGCTAATGAAAGGATAAAGGTCTCTGCCTACTACACCGTATCATATGCAAGGAGTGTCTCAGGACCGGCAAAATGTTCCCTCCGACAATTATTGACGCTCCGTGCATAGCACGTTACGGTGATGGTCGGTGACGGAACGGTCTAGTGGGTATGGTCTCATACTTTTCCACAGAAATAATATTTTTTTGCATGATACGTTCATACGGTACAAAAGGGCAGAGACTTTAATGATTATTAACAGTTTTCCCGCCAATCTTTGACGTGACAAACGGCGGCGTTTGTGGCAACGAACTTGACTGAAAATCACAGATTAAGTAGGTAACTGAAAATGTGAAGTATCTTGTCAGTTAAATACACAGGATGGTTATTTTTGAGCAAAATTTTATTGTATTTAATTTGTTCAGGAAATCAAATCAAAAAAATCATAAGAAAAGTTTTTCTAATTTATATTTCAAGTTGATTGTTTTGATGTTATGTAACACCTCTTAAAATATTGGTACCTAATTTGTTAGCACCTTATATAAATAAACTAAAATAAATACAAACATAAACTTTAGCCCTGTTCGCTGATACTTGCCCTAAAAAAGCTAATAAAGCTAGAGTTGGTGTTCGCTCGTCAAACGGAGCACCGATTCTGAAACCTTTAAAAATTCAGGTCTAATTTTCTCGGAAACAAAACTAGGGAACGCCACAAGCTGTCAGTTTTGAGCCTCGACGTCAGCGGTTCTGTCGACATGACACGTCTTCTGATTTGTGTTCACAAGCACGCCCGGGCTGACCTTTGGAATAAATTCGAAGCGCGCCATGCATTTGCAATATCTATTGCACTTTACTTTGAAACTTTATTTTGCTTTGAAAGGAAGGAAGGAAGTGGATGGGAGAGTTGAAAGAAGGGAAGGGATTCTTACGTAACAGCCGATTAAACACAGCTTCAAAATACGCTAATCAAGAAACAGCCTAATTGGAGTTTGTTTTGTACAACAACTTTTCTCCTATGAGTTTATTGGCAGATTTATGTGTTTCTAAATATCAATAAGTGATTCGCGGTTTACGCACCAATATAGCAGCCTTCAGTAAATAAATCCTTTACTGAAAACCACTTTCTATGCCAAGTCTTGTGTCATTCGTGCAATTCCGGCACACCGTGATACCACATCAAGGATCTTATGACGTGTCTTGACTGATATTTCAAATATTTTCAAAACGATAACTACCCTGATATGCATAGAAAAGAGATTACTTATTCGGTTCTATAGATGAGCAAAAAAATCTTTATAAGAAACCAGTTACGTAAAAAGATAAAAAAAGCTTTATAGGAAACCAGTTACGTAAAAAGATAAAAAACGCTTTATAGGAAACCACTTACGTAAAAAGATAAAAAAATCTTTATAGGAAAACAGTTACGTTGAAAGAAAAAAAAATCCTTTTAGGAAAGTGGTTTCTAAACTCCGGTTACCTTAACGGCCGAAGGGAAATAATTTGTCTCACAACGCAGAAAAACTCAATATAACATAAATAAGTACAAACAGAAATAACTAGATTTTTTTTGTGCAATGCTAAACTTTAAATTGGGATTTATTTGCGGAATTTCAATACTGCAACACGCAATATTTTTTTTTTCCAAGGATCTAGGGCAGATTGCGTGCAGAGGCCAGATGAGGGTGGCCGAGGATAGAAAGTAGTGGCGGGAGGCGGGGAGCCCTATCTCCACCAGTGAATGAGTACGGGCTGATTCCGTACTCAATGAAATTTTTGGGTATACGGTTTTTTCGCTTTATATTGGCAATCTGGGTACTTGTATAGAATCGGCATTCTGCTATGTAGGACAATGATTTACCGGAGAATGCGATATTGATAGAACGCGCAAAAAGAAATACCACTCTTTAAATAATTTTTCACATCGAATTAGCTCAAAAAACAGGCGAACCCGGTATTTTTTTCTAGCAATATGTGGTCTGTTTGAGAGTCTCTGGCAGTCTAGAATTTGTTTTGCGTGCTACTCCATTTATTGCAAAATCCACTATCTTTATTTTAAGGGTTCGTTTTCGTTTATTAAATATCTCGTTTATTTTTAATTTCACAAGAAAACTTGTAATAGGCTTGTGTCCACTAAAAATAAATCAGATGGAAGAAAGTCTTTAAATACTGATTATGATATGCAGATGGGAAAAAAAATAATTAAATAAATAAAAGAACGCGACTGCAGTGATAAATCAACTGAAAGGGAAAACACGAGATAATTTTATTTTAAAATGCTAACCTCGAATCAGAAGAGATCATGCTGCTTTACTTGAGGGACCAAAAATAAAATTATCTTGTTTTTTCCCTTTCAGTTTATCACTGCAGTCGGGTTATTTATTTTTTTAGTCTTGAGCGTTTTTGTGGGAAATTTAAATTGATTTTTTTAGATTCAAAATACTTATTGAACCTGTTAAGTTTTATTTAAAATAACACATATTTGTTGTATAATACACTTAAAAGTACGTAATAAAACCATTTCCCAAATTACTGAATTTGGGAAATGGTTTTTAACGTACTTTAACTGTAACTAGCCTATTATAAAAGTTGTTTAGTATTAAATTTCCTAAAATTTCATTATAACTACTGTCACTAACTTTCAATTTTACAAACGTGATAACGCAACTTTAATTACCACCACCTCGGGAATCTAAATATATCTGTCAAAATAATTGAAAAAAAACCAAAATTGTAGAAAATTTTATTTAAAACAACTTTGCTTATAACAATTTCAGCAACGGATCGAGTACCACGCAAAACAACATTTAAACTGTCTGTAACACCTACCACCAAACTGGATTTCGAGTTGAAATTACTATTTAAAATATATTCCGGGTCAAATCCCAATTCGACTAGGCTAATGATGGTTTTTTAAACTGCATGCACTTTTCATAATAGATCAGGACCATTTTTAGGGTTCTATGGTAACTCAGGTACCGGCCTAGCACAAAGACGTCAAATACTAGAAAACTGAAATTAATCACGACGACAAAACGTAGGATAAAATCTTGAAACAATCTTTAGTGCTCCTTCCGTAAAAATATAATAATTATGTTTTTTCTCGCGTATCCAAGGATATGCGACACTGTGATGTAGCAGTGTGACAACTGTCTCGGCTAAGTAAGCTATACTAGTTAACAATTAATAGGCGACCAACTTATAGAAGGAAAACTTGCAAATTCAGTTGGAAATTACTTTGATAAAGATAATACTTCAAAGTAAAGCAGGTAAAACCCCTTTTTTCTATGGAACCCTACATGGCGCGTACCCTGACTACAATAATTGTCCCTGGATTCGAGTAAAATGGCCTGAAATGGCAACACTGAAACAAAACTAAACAGAAGCCTAACCTGTGCCACCGCATAACAGTTTTGTTGTTTTAACAAAACTCCAACACCTCAACATTTTTTTATCAACACGTTTGAAGCAAAAGTCAAAAGGTCGAAGGAAAGTCAAACTTTTATTCACAAAAATGCGAGAAAACAGTGAATACTATAATGACTGACGTATTAGCTTTATTAAGCTTCCTTTTAAAATGCCTTATCATTCATAATGGTGAATGGTGGTGATGGTTGCCTGGAAGAAGAAGTTGCTTTTAGTATAATTAAAAATTTAATTGACCTGCCGCCAGTTGTACTATATTTTTATACAATTTCTGTAACTGTAATTTCTGTGTACAATAAAGAATATTCTATTTATCTATCTAACCATAATCAATATTTAGGATAAAGCCCACTGCGACATTTAGGGGTCAATTAGTAGTATATATAAATAGTTATCCCACACCCCATCACTGTACACAGAAATGCTTAAAAACACCTACCCCACATGAAAAAGCATCCGTTTTCTTTGTAGACAAATATAGAGTTCCAACTGCAAACATTGCCGGAGAGACCGTGTACCGGGTTCTTTATTATAATTACCATCACGATTACTCAGTGGGGCACACGCGAATCGAGAACGAATGGCACTGTCAAGGACGAAACTTGGGGACATGGGAAGTTAGGCTGCTTGCTCATCAAACGACTTGACAATTTAATTGGATATTTTTATTTACATATTTCTCTGCATATTAGACCATTTTTAATCTACTATTGGTAAATGGACTATGTCATCATTAGAATATTAAATTTTGTTCGATAAATATTTAAAAATGTCTTAAAGATAGTTAAGACCTTTTTAAATAGTTGTTTATTTCATTTTATAATTTTTATTTGCAAATTTAATTACCTACTTGAGATGTTTCAAATCTTTTTTATTGGATAAATGACATCATAATACACAATCATCATAATTTCATCGATTTTCATTTTACTTTTTGACATAATATTAAAAAGGATTAATGTCAATAAAACGTACTGAATAGAATAGAATATATTTATTTGTCTTCAAGCGAAATAAGACATCACAATCACTTATATTAGAGGCATTAATGACACTGCATGCAATGCGTGCCAGATAATTATGTTTTAGCCCTAAAATATTTTGTATGCCCTGTGGATAAAACGTAGAGATACATTTTTTTCCTGAGACCTGCATGTAATCAATATTTATCTTTATGATAAATAAATGTTTTAATTGGTTTATTGAACCTGAGAGACGTTTTGTTACAGTTTAGTTGCACTTAATTGTGTGTATCTCAGTCTTGCCTTCGCGAACCATTCATGGTAGGTTCTTGCTTTCGTTTACATTGCATTCCGTTGAGTTATTTTATATTACACACAATACGGTCAAGATAGTGAAAATAATCACAACTACAATAATAATTCTTGGCTTAAGGAAGTAGGTACGCAATGTACATTGAGCTATCCTAATACACTATCATAGCACTATCATATCAACAACACGGTCATGAAAAAAAATGTGTGGGTCCTCGTCCATTGCGTTATTAATTCACAGCGTAAGATCATTGGAAAAGAGGGTCCTATAACAAACATCGTTCGTACCTTTCTTTCATGAAGACAAGGAGATTTTGTTTGATACATACTTATTTATTCATTTTGTTTATTAAGCATGTAAAGCAGGTAACAGTCTTAGTAAAACGTGATTGTAATATTATAATAGTTTTAAGCTATATATATTGATAAAAAACTGTATTTACACGGATTTTACTATTTTAATTTTACATTTTTACAACTTTCTGACGTTTCGGCACTTTTGCAAGTACCGTGGTCCCGTAAAAGTCTTCCTAGACCACGGTACTTGCAACTAAATACAGTTTTTTATTATGTCTAGTGCTCGTGTTAATTTAAGAAAATACTACATAGGTTGACACCCAAATTATACATGCACGTCAAAATACATAAGAAAACTAATTAAGGCACTCCTCTATTTAGGAACAATGAGACAAGCATTATATAAAACTTCAAAGAACTTTACCCCAACTTTGAAGATCAAAACAGGTTTTTAAACGTTTTTGAAGTAGAGCTTTCCAAAGATTAACGATATTTCGATAAGTATAATCTTAGAGTTTGCAAATTCGAACTTCGTTGCCAGATCTTTTTAGAGTATAATTGTTTCACAACGTCACAGTGATACAAATGAGCGTATCCATCGATGATACTTTCTGCATCTTTCAGAACAGTAACTATGTAACTACCTCAGATCATCTTTCTATGATCTCAGGTAACTACTAAACAATTATTTAAAGTTAATATGTCGTTCTTACGACGACGTCCACGAATAGTAAATCTTTTGTAATAAGAGTGCTATCACAATATGACAGCCATCAGCTAAACGCTATAATATGTATGATATAGCTAGAACAGCTGCCAAGTTATACCAACCCCGGAAATCTCTACCTGTAATGTCGTGTTTAAAATCTAGCGGTGTGTTCGCTTTCCAGCTAATTATGCTCATTTAACTTCGTCAAAGAAAACTCGTCTGAATTCTCCTTGAATGGTTTTAAGTGTTTTTCACGAAGCCTTTTCATGTCCAATCAGACGTCTAATTAATTTAAATTATTCAAATACCAAGCACGTTTCTTAAATATCGCTTCATCTTCGTGTTTCATGTTCTTAAGACCAAAGTACGTATATTGCAAATTTGTTACGAAACGACATGCAAAATGTTAATTTAACATTGTTTTTCTTTGTACGGATTTTAGTAAGCATTAGTTAAATTACAGCTGAATTACTCATGCCTGTAAGGCCGATTTCATGTGATGTATTGGTTCCGGAATGAATTATGTTTACTTTGTTTTTCCCTTTCGCATGAAGGTCAAGAGCGTAGCCGAGATCGTGCTAACGAAGAGGAAATAAAAGACTTATTGAGGGAAACATTTATGAAATGTATATTTTAAAATACTAGTAAATCATAAATAAGTAAAAAAATCATAATATTATGGTTCAACAACGTGTCTCAAATCATGTTATAATTTCCGATGATAAATTTTATGTCAAATTTTTATACCTATATAAGAATTTACGAATATATTTGTCTTTATATCGTTATCTTTCAGTCTGTCTTTTGTTTGGTGTGAATGCGTAATTTTATTAACAAATATTAATTGGAATGTGCTTAAATATTTTCTTGGTTTGTAGCCTATATTATTTGTTCTACTGTTTGGTGGGAAATAAGTTCGAAACCGTGAAAAAAATATCTCATAAATCTATAATATAAAAATGAATCGCTGAATATGTTGGGTAAGCGCAAATCTCGAGAGCAGCGGAACCGATTTCGCTGATTCTTATTTTAGAATAATCCTTGAAGTACGGGGACGGTTCTTACGGAAAGAAAAATGAAAAAAAAAATTAATTATTGTCAGTTAGGCGGTACGAAGTTCGCTGAGTCAGCTAGTAAATAATAAAAATAATTGCACATTGGTTACCTAAGACTAAAAAATTTATGGTACAATGGGCAGCTAATCAATATTACAATTCCGTTCCAAAGCCGCCCGTGAAAAACTGTGTGGCACACTAATAGTTTTAAACGGGCGACTTGTAACATACTTTTAAAGGTCGACTTACTGTCGACTGTACAACTGGTAATATTTCCACGATATGAAAACTGTCTCCTTAGTAAAAGTTACTAAAATCGCAAGTACGTAAGTTCCAACCACTTTGACCCACTCCCCATTGTGTGTGTGACACTGTGTTTTGTGCAAAAGCTAAAGAGCTACTGGCTCCAGGGGAATTATTATGTAAGTATCCACTGAGTTGATTAACGTTGATTTTTACTTTTTTTAAGCTACTCCGGCTGTCAAATGCATACATTTTTTGACACTTAGGAGTTGTCTAAATGCTTCACTTGACAGAGTGGAATGCTACGTAATAGAAGGGCTGGTTTGGTTGTGTTCGTAGACAGTTGGCGCAGTCCGGGCCGGCGACTGGCACAGCCGGCCCGCAGGATTTATTTCGGCCATCGTCTACTGGGAATAACGACATATTGCAAATACCAGACGTTCTTACGTAAGTGCAATTAACACGGGACTAGATCGGAGAGCGGTCACGGGAGGTGAAGAGCGTCGCGCGCGCAGCTACCGAGATGGAACGTCCAGAAGTGTTTAATCATCAACATCAACATAAGCATCCCGCTTGTCTACATGTCTACTGTCTAGTTATCTAGTCTAGCACTATTTACATTGGCCTCTGAATCTACGTAATGAGATGATTTTTACAGACCAGTGACATCTTCACTCACACTAGATGGGTGATGGGACCACTGCACGCTGCAGTGCCTGGGACAATGTTTTAGGTGTTGTAGCAGCTGAGCACTAGTCGCTTTGTGGATATCTAGGAGTATCTATAGTTTTTAACTTGCGGTTTGTCTATGCGTCTTATATATCACAAAACAAACCTCAAATGCAGTGTAAATGGAAAATAGAAATAATTGAAGAGCGTTTTAAGGAATTGTGTCTTAATAAATTAGACCTTATTGTAGATTTATTCGTCTCATCGTAGATCTTCCGCAATGTAAAAGCGGAGCGGGCTTCCACAATTAATGACATTCTTAGATCTCTGCCCATTCGAAAATATTATAAGTAATATACGAGTATAATCGTGGCGGAGAACCGTTGTTGTCGTTGGCAACAGTAGAGAATATAAGACTTGAATTGTACGACGAACGACATAATAATTTACGTAAATAAATTCATCTGTAAACTGTTCCCTCGCGATGTGTAAAACTCTCTTACGAATGATTCCAATACAACTTTTTCTATGAGGAAATTATGAGGATGATAAAAGTCTCCTTTTTAATTTATCATAAATATTTTAATATTATTCACAGTCTGTTATATCCCTAGTTCCTAAAACCTCTACAACGAAATTTGTATTTCCGGGACCTCTTGAAGGCTATTTCCTCGCCTGTACTTGAGATTTCACAACCCAATAAAAAGGTCGTAAAAGCAAAGGGCTTTCGACTACTAATGATACTAACCTCGGGGACAGACAATGCTGTGTATTAATAAATCCAACATTGACAGAGACCGCCAAAACACCTGGCCGCCGGCCAAGCATAAAAAAAACGGGCTGGGCGACGACGCGGTCGCACGAAACAATCGTAATGTACGTACGACCCAGCATGCATCACCAAACAGAACTCAATACAAAAGAACTCCTTCGTTTTTAAACTCTAGTCGTTTCGTCATCAACCCATAAAGTCGCCACCGAGGGGCACGGGTCCCTTCCCTAAGGGAAGATATACGCCACACTCCACCACGGGGGCCAAATCCGGATTGGTGAAGGCTTGTAAGACTATAGTGGCTGGTCTTACTGTCAGAAGTTTTCAAGCCGTCCTAAGGCCTCTGACTTGGCTTAACGACTGCCATCTATCGACAAAGCAAGAAACCGCTCGAAAAATGCCACTAGCGTTAGTGATAGACCGTCACCCATCCATGCACTGAACGCGTGATCGTTTCACATCACTCAGGCAGCCGGGGCTACGAGCGATACCGCTAAAACTCTAGCCGTTTGCTTCACAAATACACTACCTAATCATCACATCACACTTCACATTACCATCACATCACACAAATATTATAAAGGCGAAAGTTTAAGAGTAAGTATATTTGTTATTTCTTCACATCTAAACGGCTGGAGCGATTTCAATAAAATTGGATATGAATTTTGCTGACACACCTAATTAACATATAGGCTACTTTATATTGCGGGAAAATATCTTATTCCCAGCGGAAAATAGATAAACAGCGAGTAACACCGCGGGGCACAGCTAGTATTAAATAAAATTAGATGTACTTTCCAGAGCAATTCAACAAGGGCTATACAAGGCAACTGATCGTACTGCTCTTGCAGCTGCAAGAGCATTCTGCATTGAATTGAATCGAAAAATATATTACAACGCATTGTATTAATCATGCCCTTTTTTAGGTAAAGCTAAGCTGATTGAAGTCGAATCTGCTTGGACAAAGTAGATTGGACAACTATATGGACTAGATTTTGACCGTGGCACCACCGATCAAAGCGCAATTGAACGGCAGCACGCGGAAAGTTAACTTGGACCACGGTCAACTTTTTGCAATCCACGTACACGTAAAAGTACAAAACAAAATGTTGGCATGAGCAAAAACTATAATACCACTTGATTAAAGCTGCTTTATAGACAGACTTTGTCAAAGCAGACTTTGATATAAAGGTAAAAATGCTGCAGAACGACTAAATAACTCTTGATTTTTAGCTACAAAAAACCAACTCGTTAAAGAGCTAGTGTGGGTTTTGTTTACTACGTCGTCGACCTTTGTGTCTTCTTGTTTTGTGACCAACACTTCTGCAAACATTTGAGACAAACGCTCGCTCTAGACTTAGAGCTATCATTAGACTATTCGACTCGCTGTAATACTACGACCCACTTTACTATCTAGCACCCATTTACGACTGTGCCAGACAAGTATTTTAAAATACGGATATTCTAGAGGCTTATTTTACAGAAACTTGTGTCTTGTGAGAAGAAACTAAATATACTTTTACCTTCTAATAGAGCTATATTTCACTCAATACAAAGTAATTTGTCATAGTCATATATATGTCGAGGACGGAGCCCCCACCCTTGCACACCTGATGAGTGTGACGTCAGGCCGCGTGGATGACGAAACTGACGCGAAAACAACCAGCTTATTTATAGCGCAAGCAAGAGCACTGCCCGGACCGTCAGAACACAAATACCGCACAAAAATACTACCTATTGCCTGACTGACACTCCGTTCCGCACATACCACATATTATGAAATCAGAGGCTAAACAGTAGGTACACCGAGCTTTTTGATTTCGGGATTTCTAGCGCATGAACTGATCGGGTAGTTGGTCTGTTTACTATCATTGCTGACCCACCTTTGGTCACCATTCCATCATTCTGTAGGCCGAGCATATCACCTAAAGTTGCTATAGAATGATATGCATTTTTTGCATTGCTCACCATGAGTATTGCCGACATATCTCCACTTATTTTGTGATCTTGACCGAGAGGTTTGACATGAAAATTGCCATCAATATGTAAGCCCTAATCATGGATAATTAAACAGTTATGTGTAACACTGTGAGGGTATTTCAATATGAACATTTTTACTGAACTCCATGGTACCAGCGTTCTATGCAGATCAATACATTTATCACGGCTGTATCCCGGAGCGAAAGGGAACTTCCGACTACCCTTCCGAGAGAAATGCATTAATCACATCACACTTCACACTATCAAATCACATCATCACACTTTAATAATATTAGGAAAGTTTGTTACTTCTCCACGTTTAAACGGCTGGAGTATTTTAATAAAATTTGGTATGGAGTCAGCTGACACCCTGGATTAACACATAGGCTACTTTTTACTGCGGAAAAATATCTTATTCTCATGAAAACATCAATAAACAGCTCGTAACACCGCGAGGCTAGTTACATAATATATTTGAAGCAGAACTAAGGTGATTGACACCACAGCAAGACTACCTAACTGAAAAGGCAGTGGGCTGATCATGGCCGGTGGGGTAAAAGGTTCTCGAATTGCGATCACGAACTAGCTGGACTGACGATCTAACGAAGTTTGCTCTTGGCGCTTTTAGTAAGATAATGCCCTGAAATTATGGTGTTTGTATGTAAACCCAAGTACCTACAGAAAAAACTGTCCTTCTGAAATCCCTTGATTTGTGGTCAACAGAAGTCTACGATACTTGTTTCGGTAATGAGCATTTAACGCATGCCACGGATAATGCCACTAACCACAGGCGCAGGTTTACATACACGCCGCGTCGTAAACATTAGGCCCGCTTCGATTTACGAGCTTTGCTCAGTCTTATGAGTTTTTATGGGCGATTCCAGTAGTACATTTTAAGTGCTTACTTTTTACGTCTATCAATCAGCCCATATTCGTCCAGTGCTGGACATATGCCTCTCCCAAGGCACATCAGTTCTTTCTGTCCCAGGCTATCCTCATCCAGCTGCTAGCAAACTGCCACAGATCATCTCGATATCAACCCTCGTGTGTGCCCACTGCTGGGGCGGTTAGGCCATGCTCCACCACGGGGGCCTAGTTCGGGTTGGTGGACAATTGTAAGACTGTGGCGGGCCTTATTGTCAGAACATATCGAGCCGCCCATAAGGCCTCTGGCATGGCTTAACGTCTGCCATTGCATGACAGACGGCACCAACGGCTTAACGTGCCTTGCGTAGCGGTAGAAATGCCACTAGCGTTAGTCACGGGACAGTCTCCCATCCTGCACCTGACCGCACCCGTTGTTGCTTAACTGAAGTGATTGATTCGAATCACTTTGTTCAACTAGGCCACAAGTCCTTCATTCAGATCATCTCTACCTATACTAGGGAAGTTTTATACGTAACATCGCCACACCTGACATCCGCCTTTTTCGGATACTTAACCTGGTACAATGTGCGAGCAGTGGTAGAGCGGGGCGGTAGAGCGCTGGCTTCTCATTCGGGAGGTCGTGGGTTTGAATCCCGGCATGATTGTACCATTGACTTTGTTTTCTGAGTTACGTACATTTGTGACGTGAATTTATACTAGTAGTACCACTCGCCAGCCACGAAGACAAACATAGTGAGGAAACCTTAGTGCTGAGGTATTTATTTACCTCAGCGCTGGCTACGTACAATGGCCCTATAAGGCTAAGTGTGGCAATGTACCACCAATTATCATACATAATAAACAATGAATTGTAGTTATATGAAATTCAGCCCTGGTGTAGGCACAATAAAGAATATTCTTTCTATAGGTGGAAGGTATAGTCTGTTAGCTTTTAGAATATACCTCGGGCTCTAGAGTAGGCTTCGGTTATCGCCAATTTTCGCCGGTTTTCGTACTGATGATCGAGTTCTGATTTCGAAATTAAGTATCATATTAGTTGCGATATATCCGATTCTATCCGATAGTAGCCGAGGTATATTCTTAAACTAACGACAAGTTTGATAGTTTTGTTTGTTAGTTTTAGACAAAAGTCTAAAACTAACAAACAGGTTTACAAATCTATTTTTAAGCTAAAGTTCGGTAAACTTGTCAGGCATTGAATACAATGCACATATTGCACTGTAGGTATATTCAACATCACATGGTTACACAGGTGGAAAGAATCCAGAGAAGTGCAAGTTTACTCTAGTCGACCTTTGTAGTACCTACTGTTGACAAACGAACTAGTAAACGAAACATTACCTCAAGTAAAATGCCATAATAGAGCCTGCTTTGCTTAACAGCTTTAATAAATTTGGTTGTAAAATAATTAAACGGATTTAAATGAGATAGACAACGGAGAGAAAATAAATGCGCTACAGAATAGAAAACAGGTTATTATAAAGACGGAATTGAACTTTGCAATTGAATGTTTTCCCTACTTTTGTAAGAGCATTAACTAACGTTTTGGCATTTTAGGTAATTGATGGCAATCGTGGAATCTTAACAACTTATGTTGTATGTTTAAGATAATTTGATAAAAGATGATCAGAGTTAAGTTATTTTTCGCTTCTTTTTTCTCTACGCTACGGCCCAAAATTATCATCTTACATTGCAGATTAAGATTCAGAAAACAGAATGTAAATTCTTTACGTTCAAGTGTATATTTTTTTCTAAAGACACTATTATTAAGGGAATTCGTGACGTTCGCGCACCCAAATAAAAAATTCAAACGTGGGTCCCAAAAATCGTCACTAAAACTATTGACAGATTGAGACTTTTGCAAAAAGAATCTGAAAATAAAAGAAATTATGATTTTTTTCCGTAAGGCCCGCCACTGTCTTACAATCCTCCACGAACCCGGACTTGGCCCCCGTGGTGGAGTATGGCCTAACCTTCCTGCGATGCAGGAAGAGACCCGTGCCCCAGCAGTGGGGACATACAAGGGTTGATAACGATGATTTTTTTTCCATTGGTAAATTAGTAAAATCTTCAAGGACCCTTTGAAAAGGAACGCTTTAAAATGATTTTTGAAAATAATGAAAATCACTTTAAGAATATTTTGCTCTTACATAAATATACTACTTTCGCGTAAATAAAATGAACCCAATAAGTCCGTAAGAAATAAAAAATTGAGAGTACATTCAAAACTACCCCAATTGTAAAATACCACCTACCCTATATTAAACGGGTCTAATAGCGACTATTCACTAGGTAAAATGTAAATAACCATAATTCCCGACGTTACCTAGGATGTATGACCATCGCGAGTCATTAAGAAATACCTATAAAATACCATACTGATTACCTCAAGGTTAAGAAGATATTTTCGTGAATTTCGCACATTCATAAACTTGTCCAATCGCGTTAGCCTCGGGATGAGTATTTGTCTAGCCAAGCTGGTCTTTGGACCAGCTCCAAGTAACAAAGACCGTTGCGTGTCTGATTGGTGTTGAATCTATCGCAAATTCTCGACACTCGCGCCCAATTCAACCACTCTTGATCAAAATGTTTCAATTTACTCGTCACAGTTTTTTTTTTGTTTGTCTTTCTACGTTTCTTCCGACACGGGGATCGGAGACTTTTTAGGGCTTAACAAATTGCTGTCCAGAGTGGTTATTGCTGCGAAGTACAGACTATTATTTTACCTTTGCCAAACATAAACTTACCTTTGAGATGATATGGGTTTTTAAAGTAATTTTACAAAGTTCATTTTCTTTTACCTTAGGGCATTTCGAGGCGCTAACTAGCGCCACCAATTGAAAAAAAATCATAATTTGTTTTATAATAGGTACGTTTTTATCTAAAAATGAACATGAGAAATCTTATCTACTGTGACAACTATTTTTAAAAATTACAATCTATTACAATCATAGAACCTCTGATTAATAGATTAGAACTTTAATCAATTTCCGCTGAGGCCGTTTTTGGAGAAAAGTGATTAAAGTCGTTGGTTGCTAAGTCTAGATTAGTACTTAGTAGTAGGCATTAAGATAGAAAGAGATAGAGAACACTTTATTGCACAACCAGAAAAAGAATACAACCATGATTTCTTAAATCTAAGTAATGTTATACGATTGGTGGTCTTATCGCTAAGAGCGATCTCTTCCAGACCACCTTTGGATGGTGTGGATTGCATGAAGAATATAGTCGGTACGTGGTGCATGTACATTAATAATTAAATCGAAAGTATATTTATGCCAAATAACAAAAGAGTGCGAGAATATTATAATATTACCTACGATATAAAGTACATATATTAACATTTGACAGCTATCAAAACTCTATCGTACTCTTTGCTACAACTTATGTAAATTTTCTTTACAAAAATTTTGGTTGAACCGCATTTTTTGTGACGCGGTTCCACACAACACAATAACAATTACTTTCCTTGTGCTATTTCCTCATGTGCTATATTAACCAGACAAGAACATTATAAGTGTGGATCCACAATTACGTCCTCCTCCAGCGGGTTCGAACCTACAGCCCTCTCTCTCGGTGGGAAGATAGCGTACATCATAGTAGCCTGTTGCCGCTAGACCGAGGTGCGCATTCTCCTCCTTGCTGTATTATATATAATACATATTATAGTAAAGCGCGTGCTGTTTTAAAGTACCCAACGTAACTATTATCTTACTAGCTGTGCCCCCAGGTTTCTCATTGGAATAAGATAGTTTCCCGCAGTGAATCATAGCCTATATGTTAATCCAGGGTGTCAGCTAACTCCATACCAAATTTTATTAAAATCGCTCCAGCCGTTTATACGTGAAGAAGTAACAAACATACACACTCACAAACTTTCGCCTTTATAATATTATATAGGTAGTGTGATTAGTGTGATGATGTGATATGAAACCCGCTAGAAACCAGCCCTACTTGTACTTAACAGCTTATTCTTTTGATGCCTACTCAAACGCATGACGTCGCATTGCGTAATTTTGCGCGTGCAAAGTTTGCTTTAATTCCAAAATTAGAATCTACATTAATGACGTTGTGCCATATTTGTACCTGAGTTATTGTAGCTTGTAGCAGTTATCGCTCGATCGTCACGAAACCTGTATCGGCTGGTTCCGATTTGAATCAATTCACCATCTGGGAAGTTAGAATTCTCGCGATAACTCATTCTATTTCGGCTCTGTGAGCCTACAGCGGCACCCATTTCAGGGGAAATTAAATTTTCGCAAGCCCCAAATTCTCAATTCGAGCACGCAAGCCGAGCGCGCGTATGGGTTGAAGAACACACCGGTGCCTAGCGTTCTATCCGCCATTCTAACTACCAAATACCCTACTATTTAAGGAGCGTATTTTGAGGCAGAATTTTTGCAGAAACTTTGGATTTTATGATACCTTACAATTACTTTGAAACTCTCTAAGATTTGCATGAAAAGCACTCGATGAAATTTGTAAAAAAACATCTTTTCTTTATCATTATTTATTAATATATTCTTTTTCGCTTCTAAACCCATCGGATCTGGCAAAAAGAATGCCCAATTGTCGGGAAAATTTTCGGAGTCAGTGCCTCTGCTAGCCCTTTCAATGACACGCGGGTGGGCTATGCCAAGAGTGGTTACAAAAATAGTCGCAGTCAAACTATTAGCAACGATTCTTTGTTTCAGAAAGAGGTAAATAAAGACGGGCTTGCGAAAATCGCGAAGCGTTCAGTCGTCGGCGGCGGATGGGCACGGCATGGGCCCGTCACGCGACCGCAACGCTGTCTCTCCGTTGTCTGTTTTAACCTTGTTATTTTAAACAAAAAGCCAGTCCGAAGCGTCCGTTGTGAGGAAAGTGTCGCAGCTTCAGCGTTAGAGGGTTGCGATTGCGAGCGAGCGCGAAGGTTGCGCCCGTGACCGCGGCGCGCTCGCCGGAGTGGCAGTCCCGCGCCGCGCTCGCTGCCCCCCGGACCTGTGTGTGACGTTTGTGATGTGCCCCGGATGATGTGCCAGTGCCAATGCGTGTGCCAACCCCGCGGCCGCGGCTCCTAGCACCATGTGGAGACTGCTGCTGCCGCTGCTGGGCTCCGTCGCCCTCGGCGGCGGCGCCACCTTCGCACCCAATAAGGATCTGCTCGAGTGTGCAAGGTTCGGCCGAATTGTCTCTTCATCATCATTGGCAATGGGACGGGAAATTTTATTGTCAAGTCTCTATTCGATATTACTGTTTTTTTTAAGCTTACGCTTCTTAAAACACTGCGATTATTGCGGCTCTAAGTTATTTGCTCTGCTCGTGTACTAAGTCTGGGTCCCTACGTATGTGACAATCTAGTGAGGGCAAGGAAAAACATTTTTCATTCTTAGATCAAAGGAGCTTAGATAATTAGACCTGTGATTTCCGCATTGAGCCTCATCGTTGGGATACAGCAAGCGCTGAGGTATGGTAACATTTCAGAAACTAGGATTTCCTCACAAAGTTTTCTCTCACAATAGCGAGTGGTACTGCTACTATAACTGCACAAATTTACAGAACTTAGAAAACAAAGTCATTGATACATACGGGGAATCGAACCCACGACCTCTCGATTGGAAAGCCGGCATTCTATGGCTCAACGTAGACTCTGATCTGCAACGTAATGATGCAGGGAACTCTAGGCATAATTTGCTCGTCTACCTTGCCATCGCAACAATCTAGAATTCTAGACTCTATGGGACAGATTGACGAAAGCAAAGCGAGCAAAAAAGTTAAAAAAAAACTGAAATTGAGTTCAGAAGCCATTAGCGAATCACGCCGCAGACCTCCATGAATTACAAAAATAATTCTGATGGGCACGCGATTCCCGCGGCAAACATAGGAAAGCAGACAATACCAAATTATACAACCGAAAAACCGTCCCATTTATTTGAAGTCATGAACTCATAAAGCAAGCATTTATTTTAAAAACACATAAAATTTCCAACAAATTACATGCCTCTATTACAGATACCTCGGATTGTCTTGCGACGAAAATACACAGAATCACTGAACAAACAAGCGGAACGTTACTTCACTGCCCTCCACGCGTAAATACTTATATAGGTAGTTATATAGGCCTTATATAGGGTGTCAAAAAACTCCAACCCGAACAGAAACCTATACGCATACTGAACGCCAAAACTATGAAATGAAAAGGTTTTATTCACAAAGTAGCGCACAAACTGCGGCAGTCCCACTGTAGTGCAACATATCTCAGAGGGAGTATGGGTTTAATTACCACGCGTGCCCATCGCGATTGGCAATTTCAAGCACTGAGGTGTTTTTGAACACCTCAGACACTCAGATATCCTCACGATGTTTTCCTTCACCGTTAGCGAGTGATGTGAACGTCACAAGTCAAACTAGGTGTCAATTTCAAAAACTAGATCATTTTGAAAAAAAAACTCCACTTAGCTTCTTGAAGTCTATTCATCGAGTAGCCCAAAAGGGGTTTAGAGTGCTTGGTTATTAACTTAGGCCTGGGGCACACAGGAAGGACGTGCGACGAGGCGCGGAAAAGTCGTGACGTATTGTACAGAGTAGGGTTGATGAGGATTCCTCTTCCTCAAAATAAGGAATTTCCTCATATTTTTAAAGTTCCTCATCGTCTTTCTCTTAAAAAATCCTCTTCCGCATATTTTAAGAGGAATTTTATATGAAGGAGAGTATTTATAAGTTTTGTTGAAACGAAATGTGTGTGAAAGAGAGAGAGAGAGAAGACTCCTGCATCCTCTTCCTCTTAGTCTGACAGATTCCTCATCCTATTCCTCAAAATCGACTTTAAAAATTCCTCTTCCTCTTCCTCATAACAAGTTCCTCAACAACCCTAGTATAGAGTTTGCGTCCTAGTCGCTAGTCTCTTCTGTGTGGGCTTCGTCCTGTCCTTTCAGTACATTTTGTTTAAAAGTGAATTTGAAAGATGACGCCTTTATTGCCCCATGTCATTCCTGCGTGGCCGAAGCTTAAGGGATTCCTTCAGAAACTCGTGCTTAAGGCGTGAACGCGCTAAAATTTCCGATGTCACGAAGGTTAGCCGGCGGGAAAAGCTATGAAAAAGCTCCAGGTTTTGGATCTCTTCGCTTATAATCTCGAAAACAGTCATCTCTGTCTCGGGCGCATAGTTTATTTTCTTGTAACTCAATGGAAACTCACGCTCGCCCGTAAATGATTGGGAGTTCAAAAGTGAATAAATGATAGATAAATGCATAGCTCTTTATTGCACACCAGTAATTTACAGAGATAAGGTAGGTACTTAATATGCCTGCTGATATTCATACCACAGGCTACTTACTAGCCTAGCTTTATTAGCAGACACCTATCACCACGTTACTATCAATAAAGTTTTTATCATTATTATATTATTATTATATCTCGTTCTTAGCAGTACACAATCAGCGGTCTTATCGCTGAAAGCGATCTTTTCAAGACAACCTTAGAATGTAGATGGCTAAATACAAACTGTAGGAACATACAACGAAAACTGTACCATTATGTACACTGTAAATAAATATTATGTAGCAGTACACTATATTATAATGTAAGATTTTGGATTTCCAAATAAAGAATAATAATAAGACTGTTAATTAAAGAACTGTGCAACTATTTCCTTTTCGCTCTTGTTATAATCGCTAATATTGTGGATGAAAAAGGCAAAAAACAGGTCAATATTAACAAGAACTCAAAAATTCTTTCCAGACCATCATAAGTTTTAGAGCTGTGTTAGTGGAATCAATTAATTGGTCCATACCATACACATTAGCTGCTGGACATAGGCCTCCCCAAAAGCACGCCACTTCCTTCTGTCCTCAGCCGTCCTCATTCAACCACTGCCAGCCTCTGCCTCAGATCGTCGAAATCGTTAGTGGAATAGTTTTTGTATAAATAATAGTAAGCACTTATTTAGTCTTTGTATTATCGATGACGTATTTGTGTCGAGGCTTCCATTGCTCCAGCAGCGAGACGGGGGATTTCATGCACGATCAAATCATCCCAAGCAAACGAAAATTGCAATGGTTCTCAATCACAGAACTGTGATCATGATTTAAAGAATGGATCTGACGTAAAGAATGGATCTGAATACTGTTTTTGAAGTTGGTACCCATATTAAACCACTACTAACAAGCATTATTAAAAATGTTCAATATATAGATTGTCATATTATCTTGATACTTGACGGGGATGAACTGATAACCTGTGTTTCTTCAATATATAAGCAAAAATTATTAATTTTATTTATCATGCAATCTTGAAACTTGACGCGGTCTATCGGTATGTAAAGTAAGAAACATAATTGGGCATTTTTATCTTTTTCTTCTTGAAAGTGGTTTAACGATATACGAGTACCTACTTAAGAAATTTTCAGCTTTTACTTTATTTTATAACACGTTGTATAAACCTATGGATTCAATAAAAATCTGATTTTATAATCTGAAAATCAGCCGCTGACTGTTAACATCACCGGATCATTGCAATAAGATGTTAGGACTTACGACCCTTGAGAGTAAGCAGATGTGGAGGTGATAAAATCTGGCTACATCTATCTACAACAACTTTGTACCAATGCATTCCGGTTTTTTCCGGTTTTGAGTAACATAGTGGCTGTCGGAGAACCCTCGGCCAAGCCACATTGAAGATCAAAATGTGGAGGCATTGCTTTCCTACTAATATCTACGAACATTTGATAAATTATTGATGAAAATATCTATGAAACCATTGTAACCTCATTCGGGATGTCTGTCCGTTGCTCCCCACAATAGTAGATTATGCATTAAGGGAATAAAACCATGTATTACGTCATGGGCGGTATATTGAACCCTGAGCGGAGCGAAGGACTCCGAGTTAACTCCCGAGCGCAGCGAGGGAGTTAAATTTTAACTCCTGAGCGAAGCGAGGGAGTTATGTAGAGTCCTGAGTGAAGCCAGGGGTTCATACCGCCCGAGACTAAGACATGTTTTATTCCAGAGGTGAATACTCTACTTTTCACACCATCTGGGAGACAATAAAATTTTTCTTTTTTTTATTGGTGTTTCGCGCGGTCACACGACACAGTAGTTCAGAAAAAAAAGAAAAAAGGGGTGAGTTTCGAACAACAATTCGAATTTCGAATTGCAATGCGGGGCTTCTTCATAGTTTTCATGCGAATTTGGACATTCTAAATTCAAATCACTTTATTCCCTAGGGAAATTCTTCATTATTATTGCCCTCGAGAGACAAGGCTATGCTTTACGATGATATTTGACGGTACGTAATAAGGCATTGTCGAGCAGGAGGTGTGAAAATATTTTTACACAAGGAAATCTGAATCGCAAGCGGTTTAATAAGTCAATATTACGTAACTCATGAAGCAAGAGTGAATGTCTATCATGTCATGCGGCAATAGAAAAGGAATTACCTACACTTTATATCGGAAGCCAAGTTCGAGGTACTCCAATGGTTAGCGCAGTCACGCACTCGTTTGTGAGAAGAAACATGACATCCTTAACCATATACCTAGAAACGAAATGTTGCAAAACATCTTAGGTAGGCACATATTATAGAGCAACAATCGCACAGATGCAATGTTGAATCAATGTTTGCATAAGCGGCAATGAAGCCGTAACAAATCTCTACGCTAAAGGCGTAAATGGCTACCTCACTACCCCTGTAATAGAGATCTACAGATTTCAGATGGAACAGTGCACTATAAACAATAGTAAATAGACCATGGGGATGACATATTTAACTCCCTATTGAACACAGTATTTGCGTCACTAATCATACAATTATAGCCCAGCCTGTGGCGACTAACGATGACAACAAAAATAAACCCTTGCCCCAAATACCGAACATTGCAACCATAATGCGTCGGCTCAGCTCTCTGCATGTAGGTCTTGCAATCTGATTCTATTTAACACACGCCTCCGCAAAAAAAAACTGTTTGGGCAAAAAAATGCAATTTCAAGGATGCCTTGTTCTGACCACTGGCTGTCTTATTCGGAGGCAGTTTAAATAGTTTGTGGTTAAAAACTACATTAATTGAAAAGTGTCTTAGAGGAATCGTGCTTTAATAAATAATCCAATGGCACATAATTTTTTGCTAATAATCAATGTAGAGTATAGTAGGTTTTTCTGAACATTCTAATATTAATTAAGTTGCTATGAGAATTAAATCGTGTGTAAGTTTATATGTAAACAAAAAGATAGTAAAAAACGCAGCCAAGGTTTTAATTTGTTAACCATAATTCATAGTTTGCGTGGAATTTTTATATATTTGTATACCTAGACTCTTGCTAGGAAATTGCTCTAAGCAATAAGGCCAAAGCAATTGTACTGCATCTTTATAATTATTTTATGTTTGTTTTTTCCTGGTGTACAATAAAGAATATTCTTATCTTATCTAAAATAGAACAGGGATATGGCTTTCATTTCATTAAAACCTTTTTCAACTTTTCAATTGATGGCAAGAAAAAAATTAAGATAATGGACTGAAACAGTCTTACACACCTCCATTAACACGGACTTGGCCCCTTGGTGGAGTATGGCCTAATCTTCCTGCAATGCAGGAAGAGACCCGTGCCCCAGCAGTGGGGACATACAGGGTCGAATTCGGCCTGAAACTACTTAAAATCAAATACGCTGAAACGTAGGAAGAGTATAACATGCTGCTGGATTTGCCATAATATGAATATTTATTAATTATCTTCATACGGATTGGGATCAAAATCTAAAACAAAGTCGACTCACCTGCTTTATCGGGATCAATATTAAACGTAACTAAGGTTGAACTAGAAAGCGTACGGTCGACAGCAGCCTGACCTTAACATTTTTGTTGCAAAGTCGCCAGAAACGTAACAGAGCAGAGTGCATGCGACGTGCTGCCGATTGTACCGTTGATTAGATTTAGGAATAGGTCCCAAACAATAACGTAAATGAACAGAGCTAGGTTGAACAATGTCGTTTGCGACGCGTGGCAATTTATAATGTTATGAAATATTTTTAAATAATAATAACCTCCACACAACAAAATCACTTGACCTGGTCCCAAACTATGGTAACCCCACAAGGACGTCCCAAACATGACAAACATGAAAACACGCCCATTTGTACCTACAAGTGGCCTCTTGTACAAATGGACAGAAGAGGGGCAAAAAAAATATCGTTAATTGAAGTGTAGGGAAGATACTTACTGTAACACCTATTCTTTTTCCAGATTTTACCGTTTCAGATTTTTACATTTCTACCGTTTTGTCGGCGTGACTAATATATGAAGGTATGCCAAATTTCAGCTATCTTATACTAATCGTCTCTGAGCTAAGTCACGAACAGACAGACAGACGGACAGACATAACGAAACTGTAAGCGTTCCTTGTTGACTACTAAGAGCTGCAATTTTCGTTTCATTCAGTTTTGGTCTACCTATATGTAAACTTTTATTAAATGCTTTGAAAGTCCAGAAATTGATAAAAAGGACAAATTTAAAAACCTATAGAGGCTAAAAATTCCACCCATGCCGGGATTCGAACCCGCGACCTCTGGCTATCCGTGCCAGCGCTCTTTCCAACTGAGCTAATGGGCGACTCAAAAAAGGGTTTCAAAAATTTTTTGAATAAATGAATGATCGAACGAATTGTACGACGAATAAATAACTTAGATTATTGATACCAGTATTATCATACTTTTAGCAAAGGTTTGTTTATATGCATACCAACGGTAAATGAAATTAAATATAGGTAGCACTGTAGAAAAATAAGATTTGCATCATGCACTATGTAGAAAAACAATATGAAATGTACTTCTGCATTTACAAGTAGGTACATTTAATTTTGTTTCTCCGTAGTTGCCCGTTTTTACCTAATTCAATATAAAAAGGACAGTGCAATGCAGTACATTACCTAAAACTGTGTAAAACGTCAATAATTAAGAATCACGTATGAATTAAAAAAGAAAACATATGTAACCCATACAATAACAACAAGATTACCTCAAAAATTTAGTGAGTTACCTATTTCCCAAAAAAGGTTAATTCGAGTTTATCATTACAACCACTTTCGTTCTTCGACTTATAATGTTATTGTTTTATTGTACATTTTTTTATGATGTATTACTATTTTATGGCTTTTCTGTTAGGCTCTTTGATAGGTAATGGTTAAAACCATAATATGAAGGCATTCTTCTTTGACAATGATTACCGGAAAGTAAACCTCAAAATAATAGGGGTTAAGGTATAAATTGCCATTTTGTAGTAACAGTATACGTATACTTTTAGTTGATATAAAACCTTCATGGTGTGACATTTTCGAGTTAAACGTTTTTCCCTTATTTTTAGTATTTTCCTTTTAAAAAATGTGCATCATTTGACTTTCGAATTTCAATGGTTTTTTTTATTTAATTTATTTAGCTTGTAGCGGGCAAAATGGATACTTCGAAAATCCGACTTATTTTTAAATTCCCTTTCGATAAATTCTTCTTTTAAACGTATAAAAAAGAATTTCACTGAAATAGGAATTTAATAAAGTCGATGAATTTTTTTTTTACAAATACTAATTTATGATATTTGTTTCGCCAAAACGCAAATGGAATGCTCTATTTCGTCGTGCCGAGACTCTCGAGATGACAAATTAGATCGTTTCTTGATGTTGCTTGCGAAAAAACGTGACGAGTTCGTCACCCCTTAGTGGAAGTATTGAATACGATTTTTCATAGCTTACACTAATACGGCATATACGGTTTTCTGTAAAGGGCTAGGCGTAGCGATTCGTCGCTTCGAGGGGACATATCGCGTACAATATTTAAGTTAATTAGGCTTTTAAAAATCGTACCCAAGTCATCTCCGCTTAGGGGGCGTAATGAATACATAATCCGTACACACTGCCGGGATATAAATGTGCCCAGTATACATATCCTGTTGGTTGCCACGTTAGTCTAGCGGTAACACGCTGAACTACCAGGAGATCATGGTTTCGATTCCGGCTGGAGGCTGCGCTACTTGAATTGTAGAAATGGCCACAGTCTAGGTGTATTTGCAGATTTTGTGATGGCCTTGTCTGATTACCATAGCACATTGTTACATAGTTTAAGACCAGGAGTGATTGTGACCTAGTTTGGGACTATAGTCGAGCAGCTCCATAGAGACTTGGCTAGTTTTTACAGAATGTTTTTGGTGCGATTTCACTTCTTTTTGTAGAAACTTGGTCATATTGATTTATTAGATTTTCTTGTAAATCAATCCCCCCCCAAATCAAGGGCCCTCAAAACAAAAAAGTCTTGTTTTGAAACATTGGACTACGTTAACTTGAGTAATTTAGATTCTTACGTTAATGTTACTACTTACTTGCCCTAAAAATAATTCTTCATAAACCAAACATGTACATTCTTAATAAAAAACGTTACTCTGTCTTATTTTGAATCATTTACTTTCCTAGTTGAATTTCATAACTTGTTTCCTCAAAATAAAGAAATTTTGTTTGAAAACATTGACTTGAATAATATAGATTCTTACGTCAATGTTATTACTTACTTATCCTAGAAGAAATTCTTCATAAGCCAAACATGACTATCTTCTTATTAAAAAACATTATTCTATCTTATTTTGAATAATTTAGTGTCCTAGTTGAATATTATAATTTGTTCCCTCAAAAAAAAAAACTTCTTTGAAAACATCGGACTACGTTAACTTGAAGAATTTAGATTCTAAGATCAATGTTACTACTTACTTACTTTAAAAGGAATTCTTCATAAACCAAACAAGTATCTTCTTATTAAAAAACGTTACTCTATCTTATTCTGAATCATTTAGTTTCCTAGTTTAATATCATAACTTGTTCCCTCAAAATAAAGAAATTTTGTTTGAAAACATTAAATTACGTTAACTTGAATAATATAGATTCTTACATCAATGTTATTACTTACTTATCCTAGAAAAAATTCTTCATAAGCCAAACATGTATCTTCTTATTAAAAAACATTATTCTATCTTATTTTGAACTATTCAGATTTCTAGTTGAACATCATTAAACTGTGCTCTCAAAACAAAAAAATCTTGTTTGAAAACCTCTGACTACATTTACTTGTATAATTTAGATACTTACGTCAATGTTAATACTTGCTTCCGATAAAATGTTTTATCTTACACCAAAAGTATATTTTATTGTTAGAAAATGAAGTCTATCTTAATTCTAACCATTTTAAATACTAAACTCAACTCAATTAATTACTCATTTAAAAACTATTCTTCTTGAACAAAACATTTTTTTCTTGAATTAAATAAGTTCTTACTTTCTGATTTTGAAAATCGTACATTATTAAAAGTAAAAAAATGCGATTTTGTTTTAAATTTATATTCTTCAGTAAACACGTTCTGATATATTAGTTTAAGTCAATCGTTAAACTTTTGGATCAATTATTTAAAACTCTTGAACTTAGACAAGCTTTTCTCATATAATGACACTTGGAATTCTTAATTTAAAAAAAGTGTTATATTGTACAGGCAACACTCAAGACTTTTTAAAACGAGAATCATTGTTTTGATATTAGTAAATATAAAAAGAATAATATTGTTTTTCGTGGAGAATATCAATTCCGTTGATTTAAGACATTATTATTAATTCAAGCACTTATTTATTTGACATTAAACAATATTCCTGAGAATAAAAATATTCTTGGCAGAAAACTAATTCCTAGAGCATTTTTTTCCGTGTAGGAGTGGAAAATGATTGGGTTGCCTTAGAGTTATTATTATTTAAATTATTATAGAGTTCTTAATCCATAATCTCGTTGTATTTTCAATGCGGCAGATGACTCGATAGGCTAATCACATGTACACAGCCTGTCCTTATGATGGTCTTATGAGCGTGTATCAAGTCGTATTTAAAACACAGTTACGATGTCGTGAATTCTCCGGACGTGACAGGGCAAATACATTGCCTAAGTGCCTGTCATTGTCATCATATATGATATCGCCATTTTTTTTAAATAATGCCTCTTCTACCTACTTAGGATAATTGTATCCAAACGTATGCTAAACGTATAAAAAAGGCTAATGCTAATACTAAGAATAATGCTATGTCACGTCTTCTTCTTAAAGTGCCTCTCCATCACTGGAGGTTGGCAGTCAGCTCTTTACACAGACTACATAAAGATAATAACTTTACCGCTGTATCGGTGCAATTTCGATCGGTTTACCGCAGTGCAATCTGAACAGCTCCTCCGCGGCTTTAACACCGGTCCACTCTTTGATGTTGCACAACCTTGACATCTTTCTCCTGTCAGGCCTTCTCTTTCCCTCCACCTTGCCCATCAAAATAGTCACTAGTCAATAGTCGATGTGTCACTTGTAATGCTTATTAGCAGAATATGTACATAAACTATTTTTTATTGCGAGTTGCTAAATACTTCCGAAACCCAACATTATAATAAATACATACATAACCTCACGCCTGTATCCCAGAGGGGTAGGCAGAGACCAGGGACTGCCACTTGCCACGATCCTGACAGATCACCTTCGCTTCATCAACGTTCATAAGTCGTTGCATGCATGCACGCCGGTTCCGGGTACTTTTTATCTTTCCTTTTGCTAATACATCCTCTATTTGGTCGATGTATGTCCGCCTGGGACGTCCCTTACCAGCCCTTTCACTCACATTCGCAATATATATTTGTTTCGTCAATCTTCCTTCCTTCATTGTCTCCACATGTCCAAACCAACGCAACATGCCTTTCTCAATTCTAGTCACTACATCCTCTTTCAGTCCACAACGTTCTCTAATCAGACTATTGCGAATCCTGTCATTCAAAGTAACACTACAAATACTTCTCAAGGACCTCATTTCTACTGCATTAATTCTACTTTCTCGCTTCTTTTGCCACACCCAAGTCTCGTTACCATACATAAGTGTTGGGACCAGCACACCACTATGAATAGCCAGTCTAGCTCTTTTGGAGATGTTTCGGCTGCACACTATGGAGTGCAAGGCACCCTTTACACCATTTCCCGCTTTTACTCTTCTTTCTATATCACCTTCACATTTCCATCCCTCGTAAACAGGCTCCCCAAATAGACAAATTCTTTTATTTTGTTCCACTCTTTCGCCTCTAATCGTTATCTTGCACTCAGTCATTTCATCATCTTTTTCAAAGACCAGTATTTTCGCTTTACTCACATTAATGTTCATACCTTTATAAATGCGAAGTTTGTGAAGATCTTTGGATGTTTTTTACTCAATCAGGCAATAACGGCTTAACGGACTTACCGTTCGGAACGGATCTGAATTCAGAAATAGGATAACGTTTGCGGGTTCACCTTGAAATAATAAATGAATTAGAAATAATGATTGACTTTTGGTTCTTTTAAAAAACTACAAGTTTACAATATTCCAAAACGTGCCACAAGAATCACATCACTCATTTGAATGCTAAAACCACTTCGTTATGTATCTAACAAAATACAAAAGCTTACAATGGAGGACAAGTACTCACAAAAGTATAATAGTTCCAGTGATGTTTAAAAAAACCGAAGTATTCCGATGGTACGAGTAAATACTGGCTAATTTCCAAAATAACAAAGTGAGGACCATCCTATGAACTTGGTGAATACAAACAGTGCCTGGAAATAAGTCCTGGTTTTAAAAATATATAAAAGCATATCTAAACTGCTCTGCTTACTTTATTTGACTACCTATGTCTTCGTCAAAATTATATTTTTTGTAATATACAATGATGATTTTGAAGATTTCACATTGCATGATCCGAGTGGGAAAAATGCCATACAAATTCTGGATAGTAAAATTAAAATAAAAGCTGCTGTTTGTATTAGTCACGCCTTCAACAGCTTGGAATTCAAATATAATATATACCTATAATATAATCCGTAGTGAAATATCCGTGGTAATCCGTTGTCCATTACTGATATAAATATTGGTGAAAGATTTTTTTAAACAGGATGACTGTACGTGTTTCGCAGATACCTACCACCTAGAAACTTTTATTTATTTACTTATTCATATTGGAGAATTATTAGCTTACACGTCTTGCTAGTAGAATAAAATAAATAAATAAGAGCTAATAACAAATTCCCGCCTACAGATGCAACGTAACCAAAAAACTCTGCATTCTCTAATGTTACCTAATTATCTAATGTTAATGTCTCTAATGTTAGTAACTAAGGTTCCTAATTGTTACACAAAAACATAATGACTTTATGCTACGGTATTTTTTAATTAATTAATATTAGTACACCAGCAACATGGAGGAGACATCCGGGTCCTATATCTTCTTCTTCTTCAGGCTATACAAGCTGTATTTGTGTAACTGAAAAAGCCGAAAATAGTTTGTTCAGAATCGCGAGTAGAATATTTTAAAGTAATTTCAGGCACGTGTTAATTTTTTCAAAAACTTGATTTTTACTTGTTCAAATCTAAATCTTGCTTAAGCCTGTGGTCTGAAGTTTGGCACAACTTTATATGTCACTTTTAAGCCACTGTACATGACAACAACATGATATAGAATTAAGGGTATAAAGTAATAGACGCAAATAATAACAGTTAAATTATGTTTACTAAATTTATTTAAATAACGGTATTTATAGACCACGGGAATTTATCACAAATCAAATCACTTGGGGTGTCTAAGGTTTTTCCATTACACAGATGCACACTGTATTAGTACACTGATGGACTTAGCCCCCCCAAACGAGAGCCATAGCGTCCTATATCATAGAACTACAATTCATCGCTTAGGTACTATGACAATACAATGTACCTACATTGCAAAGCCAATTAACCTACAGATAACAAGGTTGCAAAATACTGTAGCTATTACGTTTAACTTCTAATCTCTCATTTTTTTATGTGTATCGAAAATTTGTTTTGAAATGAACTTAAATTAATTTAAATGAAAAGGTTTTATTCAAAGTAGCGCAGAAGCTGCGGCTTAATGAACGTTACAATTCAAACTAGGTGTCCATTTCAAAATCTAGATCATTTTGGAGACAAAATGGACAAAAAACTCCAAACTTAGTCTTTTCAAAGTCCTTAATTAACATAATTAATTTAAAACATAGAACTCATGCATTGTACTGGCTTTAATTCCACACATCATTGTCATCTAAATAATCCTTTATGCTATAAGGCAATCTTAATATATCTTCAGGGATTTTATTACAGAAGCGTATACAATGCCCCATGAAGGATGTATTAACCTTTGCCAGCCTAAGCCCAGCTTGTCGCGCAATACATATACAAATTAAATTAAATATTTACCGAAATATAATACCTACCAACAACAATTAAAATGGTGTTCTCTATTTATGTTATACCGTTAAAAACTCCGAAAGGCTCTGTTGAAATTCTTCCGCGTAAAGTAATCACGAATGCGGCAAGAAATGTGACGATTCGCCGCAGAAAGATAACCAAAGAAGAGCAAAACAGAAGTTCAACAATACTTTGAGAAGAGATTTTGTCCGCCAGTCCTTTCAATGGCAAATGGTTGCTAGAAGATAATGTTATTATCATTCAACATGCACTGGGTCGTCTTTCATAAAACTACAATTTGTAATTTATTATTATGACGATACGATCAATACGATTTACATCGTGAAGGACAAGACTTGCTTCTAGTTCTCCCAATGATGGCGCAGCCTTGCGCTGTGGCGCTCATTGGGGGAGGGCTGTGTCCAGCAGTGGACTGGTGTGGCCTGTAGAAGAAGAACAACAATCTGTGGATTTATCATCTTTGCCAACTACATCGAATTGTCATAGTAAATAATTTCCATGAAACAGGCCCCTGGTGAAATTTTAAAGAATTGAAATAATTGTAGTGACCATATTGCGATGGCCTTAGTACCCTAGTGGTCATCGGTCAATGGTCATCTTTTGTTCATCTTTTTTTTTTTAAAAAGCATCTTTTGTACATTCCCATCTGTCGGAAACGTGGAAATTTGCCGCACAACCTCCGCGAAGTCACCGCAGAGTCGCGTGCTATCATTGCTGTTTACAACTTAAAATTTATGTACACCCAAAGGAGTTTTATTCACGGAACCCTTCGTGGAAAGCGTAATACCTATTTTGATGGATTTGTCATGATAATAAACAAACTACGCGATTCACTAAATTCGGTGTCTGAGAGAATCAGCCGAACGACTCGATTTTTATGTCACCTATCATCATACCTATAAGCAGGATTTGCTAGACAGAAGTCTAAAAAGCCAAGCTTGAGTAGCCTTTGCGCATCGGAACCTCAAATAAGGCGTGCTCAGCACCTCGCGCAATTCATTCTCCTTCGCGAGAGGTGGCTCTTTAATTTGTGCCGGTGATACCATTGGAACGACATTGTACTACTATTGATTAGTAGACCACTCGAGCTATTTTTGTACAAATATAATTCTATTGAATAACTACGTCTTTATTAGATTCTAGTCACTAAATAGAGTTAATTAAACTACTTCCATGGAGTACTTCACGAAGGTTGAATGCACTTCTCGTTACCCGACGGGACTTGTTTCTGAATGGTATAAAATACTGGTATACCTGAATAGTTTTGCGCACAGCGCCTTCATTATGTAATTTTTCCCATATACATCTGTGTCCGAAAGCGGAAAGTTTACTTAGCTCCGCCGGCGCCGTATAGATACTCGTAAGAGGCGTAATATGTAGTACACGTATCGGATACTGCATTTCAGTGGATATCTGATACGTGACAGTGTTATTAAGCCACATAATTGTACGACAAATCTCAGTCGATATTTAGTTTTTGCACACAGATGTATATGTGAAAAGTTACATAATCAAGGCGCAGATATCCATCTAGCGTTTTTCCGTTACCTACACAGTATCGATTATCCCCGAACTGAATCCATAGAAATATATCATAATTTATACTCTAAGACTGAAGCCAGAATATTCAAGATCATAAGGTTCACGCGTTCACTACGATTTTCGATGCCATAAAAGCATTAGTAATTAGATACGTAAGTAATACAATGTGTAAATTATACAGTGTGTTAAGTTACTAACGCCCTTCCTGAATTCCACGTAGTCTCTGAATCTTTATGAAAAATAAATAATTTAGGAAAATTAATGGCAGTTTAAGTTTGCAAGTCGTAAATTTTATGGCAGAGCACCAAATATTATTTCCCATAAAACGTATCAAAAATGTTTAAATTTTAACATGCAATTTATTGAAATCTCTCCCGCCACTCACTCTAGGAATGCTGACACTCATGTCTACATAGCTTGCAAAACACTTTTGATAAACTAATAACCAAAACAAATAATGAATTTTTCAGACGTTTTCATGGATTAGAGTTTCAATGTCCAGCACGCATAGCATTCGGGTCAGGCGGCATTATTTACCTTGAAAACAATAATAAAGTAGGTGTTAATTTCTTAAGGCAGTTTTAAACAATGCTTATGCCTGTAACTAATTAAAACTAAAATTACAGTGTTTTCGCACGTCATATGCGAGTGAAAAGCTTGAGTTTCGTGCAAAAAAAGTCAAGAATAATTATGTATAACTCAGAAAAAATGCAAGGTCCGATGACCTAGAGCGATAACCACAAAGTTATAAGTCGTCATCCACTACGTGGAAAGGTTTTTAATTGACGTCATAAACTGCAACTTTGACTCGACTAGGAACAATCATAGATTTTACACCTAGGTATTTAAATAATAACTCAAGTGATACTAAAAAGATACATAAGCGCACAATGTAAACAAGTACAATATTAACCAACATGTTTGTTGCTAAATAACCCAAATATGTAAAGACAGAGGTATAGATTGAGAAGCAAAATATATTTAAGTGCTCCGGCCAATAAGGCCTAGCTAAGCGGGAATTAAAATAAATCGAAAACTGTTCGAACAAATCAACAAATTTTAATGTAATTTAAACTTTTATATTAATAACTATCTAATAAAAACGGAAAACGGCAACTTATGCCATAATTATAGTCTTAATTAAACATTTTTTAAAACACTGTATTAGGCCTTATTAAACTATGGTAGTATAATAAAGCCTAAGACTTTAAACTTCAAAAATAAACATAATAAACTTTTTATACTTGGTCATTGAGATCAATAAAATAATTGTAATGCGATAATCACAGTAAAGACTTAAAAGTAACATTCTTTTTCAAATTAGGAACAATCTGGACACTCAAAATCATCGACGTCCTCCTCTGACAAACCAACGCACTCCTCGTGGTATCACTTGCTGCATTTGCAACACATCCTTATAGCAGTCTCTTGGTCCTGGTGACATGCGTGACAATACCAACTTTCTCTGTTTTCTTTATTGCTCTCAGCTCCTCTGGTCTTTGTAATTTTTGAGGTCTTTTTTTCTATTTTGTTCTTATTAAACAGGTCTTTGGTAACTGGTGTTTCTCTGTAATTGATGGCCTTTCTTCTGACTGTTGGTGTCTTTTCTGTATTTTTAGCTGGTGTAGGCAGGAGTTGCTTAAATGACGTTCTTTTTACTTGAGCGAGGGGTACATTATGCTCATCATCAGAGCTGGAACATTGTACTGCTTGGACTGCTGCCACTAGCTTCTCTTCAGACCACAATGCTCGCTTGGTGGGCATTGTGTGCGATTATGCGAGATGCCTGAAACCCACAAATCATTTTATTATAAAACAGTCGTAAATATAGTTCTAAAGGCCTAAATTACGTAATCACTTGATTATACTTTAAGGAGGGTAATAAGGCCTAGGGTCGATTTTTATAGCCCTTATTAACAACCGACCACGTTTTCGAGAAATTTTAAAAATTTAATTATTTCGTCTAATGTATAATTTTTTGTACAGCACAGGTCTTCAAAACATTAACTAATAGAATGTAAAACTGCAAAATAATTTAAAAAAAATATTTTTGTGTTAAAATACTTACGATTTGTTCGACCGTTATATTACAAATCGAGATGTGCGTCCGCCGGCCACGATGAGTGACGTGACACTGTCGGCAGCATGCGGGCCTGCGAGTTGTGACAGGTTTGGGGCACCATCTTGGGTTGTTAGCTACCTATGACTGTGACGTCAGTTGGCGGGGACTATTCAAAGTTATATTTCTAGTACTTAGGCCTTATTACCCGACAGGCCTTATTAGCCGCACCTACCTTAGTATGTATTTGTTCTAAAGGAAAATAAAGGAATACTTTCAAATACAATAATGACAGCTTTAGCTTCCTGCAATGTAGAGTCAAGCTTGTTTACAGTCTGAAAATAGCCTCGATTATCGAGAACGCGTAAGCCTATTGTTATAAGTGGTGTTAATCCAGCCTATATCCGCGCTCTTTACCTTCACATGTAATTGCATTTAACTCCTACCGACCCACCCTTGTTGATTCGTATTTGTGCAATTATAGCGTATTCTCATTTCTGATCCTGTATTTACACCCAGGTTGTTAGGTCGAGTTAGGGTAAGATAAATTAGATGAAAAGACGTATAGATAGATATCGTTCGTTATCGACCCTTGTATATCCCCACTGCTGGGGTACGGGTCTTTTCCTGCATCGGAGGAAGGTTAGGCCATACTCCAACACGGGGGCCAAGTCCGGGTTGGTGGAGGATTGTAAGACAGTGGCCAGCCTTACTGTCAGAAGTTATCAAGCCGCCCGTAACGACTGCCATTACATGACAGCCGGCACCAACGGCTTAGCGTGCCTTGCGAAGCACGGAAGCGCTCGGGAAAAATGCCACTTGCGGTAGTCGCGGGACGGTCACCCATCCGGCATCTGACCGCGCCTGTTGTTGCTTAACCAAGTGATTGATTCCAATCACTCAGTTCGCCTAAGCCACGAGCTAGATAGAGAACCCTTTATAAATGGAAAATTTTATGGAAATTACACAAATGTGTTTACTTAATTATTACTTTTCTCAGATAATGTACTTATTAGGACCATTAGCGTTAGGTGACAGATTGTTATTGTTCGGGAAATTATGGGTACCTAAGTTAAGGGTTTATTTTTTATAAGTCCAACTTTATTTTTAGGGCGTTGTCCTAAAAAAAGAGTTCTGCTTTGACAATACTTCTCGAGAACACAGGTTTTATTGAGTGTTTTAATTAATTTCTATATTCCACTTATTCGGGTAATTAAATAAACTTAAATAATCTTGATTATTCTTTATATTGAAATATACACTTTATAAACAAAAATATTAACAATTTACTTGAATTTCATGAATGTAAAGATTTTGATTTAAAAATTGTGTTCGATAAAGACTTATCAAGATTGCTTACATTTTTTTAAGTACCTAAACAAATAGACTATAAAGTGAAAAAAGCGTCTCAGGTTACGAAACCGGAAATACGTCACGGACGGAAGTACCTCAGCAAAAGGAACAAAAATAAAAATAATCCGAATCTATGCAAATGTAGAAGTTATGTTTTTTAAAGAGCACCAACATGCCAACGCCAGTGTTTTTTTTATTTTCAGTCACGTGTGGAACGAACATTAGACGGTCGAATGAAAGCTACACATTTATTCACAAATATATAATGCAAGAAATCATTGAATATTATTAATTAATTATGGTAAGATTATTTACTGAGCCAATATACCTTTAACATGCCCTATCATTTGTAACTACGAGTATTATCGGTAAGTATTTAGGAAAATGCCCATTCCTGAAAAATCTCAGTTCAACTTTGTCCTTTACATAGACTTTCATTCTGCCAAATTTGAACAATTGTTATGTTCTATTTTTCTTTAAAAGTTCTTTATAAAGAGAAATTATTAATTTTCGCGGTTTTTCTGCTTTGTAGTGGCTTATATAAACAATGTGTTACATGGAACGAACATTCTTCTATGTATGACAACGATTTACTGAAGGCAGCGATATTGGTAGTTCACGTAAAGGGCGAATTTAATAAAGCTATGGAAATTAAAAAAAAATCTATGTAGGCTATAAAAGTCCCTAAAGTAGGACTTTTATGCCTGGGCACAGACCTGCCCTCAGAGAGAGCGAGTATGGGCTTCATTACCACAATTGCCCACCGCGGATTGGCAATCTCAAATGCTGAGGTATTTTTATACCTCAGATACACAGGTTACCTCACGATGTTTTCCCTCTCAAGCGTCAAATATTTTTTTTTACGTAGCCTCTATGTTTGTGTCCCACTGCTGGACAACCAATATTAATCAAATATCGCATAGAACTAAAGTTGTTGTAAATAAAAAACTATAATTGAGGCCTTTCGGCGCATTTTAGAAATAACCATGTAACAATAATAATAATAACCCCCACACAGCACTTGAAGAGGGGGGCGGGTCTCTATAATGCAATATAATTGTTCAATGGAGTCATTATAGTCTGGTCGTTTCATTCACACTATTGGTAGTCCGGTAATAAATCGCATTTCAAATGTATACCCGTGCTACTTAACGCGGCGCCTCGCGCGATTCGATCTTCTTAGATGCTTATTTAATTGCGCGGGTTGTACCCCTGGAATGACATTGTATTGCTATTGCTTTGTAGACTACCAAATTGAGGCAAATAACAACCATTGTTAATTTTTAATTAATTTGGAAAAACTATGTGAACAATTTGAATGTTAATTAGACTCTAGGGCCTGGTTCGAAACAAGGATACCCTGTGCTATCATATTCATAACCCAGTGCTATGGTATCCAGGCAAGGGCATCACTAACATGGAAATATACTTACGCAAACAATAAAAAAACGGCCGTTTTTAGCGGAAATTGATAAAAGTTCTAGTCTATTGACCCTAGGTTCTAGACTGTAAGTTCTAAAAATACTTGTCACAGTTGTTAAAATTTCTCATTCATTTCATCAAATTTCGTTTCTAGATATTAACGTATCATAAAACCAGTTATAATAATTTTCCATTGGTGGCGCTAGTTAGCACACCGAAGCTCCTTAAGTGTTAACTTAGCGGTTACAAAATATTCATTTATTTTATTATAATTAAATCGTAAGAAAAATACACAGCGCAATCTTACCCTAGCATAAAAGTATACATCCACAAACATTTCGTCCAAAGTAATAAAATAAAAAATACATAAGCAAGATGACCATGTCAGAAAAATTATCCTTACTAATATTTATTATAAACGCGAAAGTTTGTAAGTATGGATGGATGGATGTTTGTTACTCTTACACGTACAAACTGCTCAATGGATTGTAATGAAACTTTACAATAATATAGCTTATACATCAGAATAACACAAAAGCTACAATTTATAAAGATATTGTGTGAATTGTCCAAAATATGACGATAAGTGTGAAGTACGTGTGAAAAAATCTACCAGATAATCCTTCGTAAACGAAGTCGCGGCCATCAGCTAGTAGTTTACATTTTAGTTGGCAGATAGATATTTTTTAAAACCGATTTAGAGGCTAAAACTTCCACCTATGCCGGGACTCGAACCCGCGACCTCTGGCTAACATAAGATATATATTTATTAGGTAATAGTTAAGAGCGGTGGTAGCGGAGCGGTAGAGCGCCGGCTTCTAAATCGAGAGGTCGTGGGTTCGAATTCCGGCATGTCCGACTTTGTTTTGCAATACTACTCCCTAACTGTGAAGGAAAACATCGTTGTGAAACCCTAGTGTCTGAAGTGTTAACATAGATATATAGATAGATAGAGAACACTTTATTGTACATAAAAAAGTAAATAACACGGAATTTTCTTAACCTAAGAGTACAGACGGCGGCCTTATCACTAAAAGTGATATCTCCAGCAACAACATACCTCAGCGCATGCTACGAACAATAGCCCAACTATGAGACTATGTGCGGAAATCTTAGGTCTAACTAGGTTATATTTAATTGCTTCCCTTAATCCCCGACGCTAATTTATTCATTTATACAGCCCAAAAACACACGAGCATCAAAACTTAGCGCCTGCCATCCGTAATGCCAAGATCTTTCTGTTTCTTGCAGTCTTCTTAGAAACTTACTAATAAAAATATCTTTAATAGACCTTTCTTTCAGCCAGATCCTGTACATGGACCAACATTCGTATCAAATACCACCGGACTACAACCGGAACATTCCCCCTGGTGAGTTAAACTTTTTAATTTACTGAAAATAAAAACAGAAATTATTGCTACGAAAATTACCAGCCAGCGCCGAAGTCTACATACGAGGTAGATAAATAAATAGAAAACACTGATAAAAATTAAATTCTAATGTTTTTCTTCGTTCCTATCAGAGAGTAATAAACTTTTTTCCTTAATCTAAGCTGATATGCATAAAGATAGGTGTCAACGTATTGAACATTTTAGTCATAAAAAAGCTATGAAACAAAATTAAATAGATTAATTAAACATTCTAGATGAAATAATTAAAAACTATTAATCTAATCTAATATCTCTTGTGCCACACCCATGGCACAAAGAAGAATAACTTATTTTAAATATTAACATTTTACTGAATTGACTCATCTTTTAATTTTTTATGCATTGTGTATGACATTTCTAAATTAAACGGGCGTGATCATTCCACATAATCAGTGCTACTTAGGAGGGTGCTCCGGAAAGGCTGTTCTCTCTCCACTTACGGTCGGATGTTACTAAGCAAAACGATGAAATGGGTCATTCATCAGACTATTTACGGAAACTAATGTGGCAGAACTCTCTTCTAAATTCCTATACGTATGATAGAGTGTTGCTAAAATTAGCACCCGAGGCGTTTGGAGTCGGACGTGGCTGAGTGTCATACAATATTGTATGGTACCCGGCTGTCTTCGATTCAATATGTCTTAGGTAGTCATTGTTTCTGTTTTTAGATTGATAGGATTTGGTGCGCATAATACACCTCAGACAGGACAAGTGTTGTGAAAAAGTTTATATTTAAATCATCCATTTTTTGCATGAAGATTCTTTTACAATGTTTAATCTTTATAAGGACTTAATAGTTTACTATAATTTATTTATCTCTTGTCGCGCTCTCATATCTCTTTCTTTTTGACCCTTGGACTGACCGACCGGTAGAGGGCGCTGCCAAAGCGTGTGTGACACTTCGTCTTGTACGCTGTTGAAAACAGTCAACCTAACCTAAAGAGTGAGAAGAAAGTGCCGGATTCTTCCTGTTTATTGTGTTATCTACGAGAACAGTACTTTCTTGTGTGTTGTGTATTGTGTCTGCTTCGTGGTGTCAAATTCCTGGCCACCTAGACGGCCCAGGAGCCCTGGATTGCCGACCTCGTGCCAAACTGACTATCACACAGGTACCTATCGCCTATATCTACCACCGACTTACTGTTTTGTTTATTAGTTTACTGTCCCATTTAAATTGTTCCCCCTTGTAAACGATTTAGTTGCCGAACCCCCCTTTAATTCCTATACATTTTGGTAGCAGAGCGTGGTTAAATCCCCTCTCATACGTAATTTAATACCTTTCATATATATGACTGTATTCGCCTTACCCGTGTTTATCTCGATATTTGTCTATTTAAAATAGTAACTTTCCTTTCCCGTCAAAATATCATATGTATTTATACCCTGAGTGTCTAAACAAAGTTGATATGGTTTAGAGTTGTAAGTTATACTTACGTTTTCTTGTTTACCTATAAATTATCTCCATCTTTAATATTCGCCTAGTCCCTCGCCAATCATCTGTCGATAACGGGATTCTTTTGTTCCGCTGTACGCGCCTTTGTTCGTGGCTTCGACCGGGCCTACCAAACCGGTTAGCTATCAGTTGCAGTTTTATAACTTGCTTATTTGCCTATTCAATAATTTGTTATCATGTCAACCGGCGATAATACAGTTAGAATGCGAAATGATTTGTTTACCGAATCCAGTGAATACCGACGTGCTATGGGTGCATTTAGGTTTCTGGGCGATTGCATAGACGACGCTCATACTTTATTAAATACCGAAAACCCTTCTAGGTTGTTGGTGGTTCTTGAGGAGGCTAACGATCATTGCCGTAATTTTAATAATGCTTGCGCGACTTTGCTAGGTGGATTAGATCCGTCTATTGATGAACAGGAGTACGCCGATGTTCGGAGCCGGGCGAGGTCCATTCACGTCGAAGCCTTTGATATCAAGCACCGGCTCCAGGAGATCCGACCGACCCCTCAGTCGTCTGAGCCGTCAGCCTTTAGCACGCCCGTAAAGGATGTAAGGTCCACTGGACATTCTCTTGGCCGTCTAGAGAGCAAGTTACCCGACTTACCAATACCTAAGTTCGACGGCCGTGCAGATACGTGGATAAGCTTTATCGACCAGTTCGACAGTGTTGTGGATTCGCAGTCCAACCTTGCGCCCACCCTTAAACTTCAGTACCTAGTAGGTGCTCGACGACAACATTCCCCCTTTAGAATGGCGCCGTGGTCGTATTGTCCAACTTTACCCAGGTCCAGATGGTATCGTGCGTGTTGTTGACGTTAAAACACCCTCTACCACCCTCAAGAGATCCCTCTCTAAACTAGTTCGCCTTCCTGTTGATTAGACTATTATTTCTCACCCTTCCTCTATTTATTGCCTTCCTTTGCATCTCTTCTCCTAAACATGTTCACATGTTTAGGGCGGGGGCTGTGTTTAATCTTTATAAGGACTTAATAGTTTACTATAATTTATTTATCTCTTGTCGCGCTCTCATATCTCTTTCTTTCTGACCCTTGGAAATTTCAAACCTCTTTACAATATTCTCTCTATTACGTAGAGGCAGCGACATCTGGCTAAAGTAATTTGCATCACTTGCAAAATATTACTAAATATTTTATCGATGATCGGAATAATATCGCTGTATGTACCCACATGATTTTATTCTTTTTTTTTAGTGCATTAAAAAAAATATAATTTCGAAAATATGTTTATCAATTTATTCGTAATTTTTTTTATTTTACTTTACGGTTACCTGCTTTGCAGTAACGCGGCCTTATATCTAAATAACGATATTCGTCTATGTAGGACAATAATTTTACTCTGTAATTTTATAGAATTATCCATGTACAATTTGTCTATAAAAGATGAACCTCGGCTTAACCTGGTATCCCTTGTCGATTTCAGCCAAGAACACCACAGTATACATTGGGGTGAACGTGAACAGAGTATCTGGAGTGGACGAGAACAGAGAGGTACCTTTTTAGACTTTAACATTCGTTGTCACACTAAGCCGAGACTACCTGTAAGGCCCACCGCATATTAGGCAGCCTGACTGCGGCAAACAATCCGACATAACATGACATTGAGGACCCTGCACTACGTTGCATCCTCCACAGTCGGATTGGATGCCGCAGTCCTGTGAAAAGCTGGCTGCCTAAGTGCGAAGACCAGACAATAACCGTGCTGTTTTGTTGTCCAAGGAGATAACATTAGACGTTTTCCTGCAAGTATCGTGGGAGGAGCCGCACCTGAAAGTGCCGGCCGGACGGAAGTTCATCGAGCTACCGTGGGAGTTCCGGCAGCTGATCTGGACGCCGGACCTGTATATCTGGCAGCTGCAGACGATGCGGATACAGTCTGTGCTGCAGGACATGGCGTCGCTGCGGCTCTACTCCAATGGCACCGTCTCTGTCAGTATTGGGTTCGTCGAAATATTTTTTAACTAATTAGGTAACCTTTCACGATTCCATTGGCGTATCTAGAGGAATTTTCCAGGGGGCCGGCTGGGCTGGCTCTAAAAAGCGACTTCCTGCCACACCGAATCTCTGCAGCGGGCATTCAGGCTCAACCGCGCCCTATCTTTGCAAGAATGTTTGATTTAGATAAAGAAAAAAAAATATTTGCATGTCTTAAGAGAGGCATAGATATTTCTGCAAAGGACGAATTTGGTCTCATGTACTTATAAATTAATTAATTGGTCTTTTAATCACCAGTAACTTCTTCCTCACTTCAAACACTCGCCGTAGAGAGAATGAACAGAAGAATTTAGATGTATGCACTTCAGTGCCCTGTCAAACGCAAAATAATCAATTTCATTCATCGGGAGAGAGGTTAGGTAATGTAACAAGGTGCTAACATGTTTACATGTTAGTGCACTCGACTAAACAGACTACACGTCCGTAATGAGTGAAGAAAGGTGATATTTCAAGGGTGGGGATAGATTCTCTCCTCTATACCTTGAAAGAGTTCAATCATCTCAAAATATGCTTCTTTGAAATGGTTAAACCTTTTACATCTTTTAGTACTTACTTACCTACAACTACAAATTCCATTCCATTGTACCAATTGCCTAATCCAATTTCTGCTTCTTCATCCACAGTGCCACAATAACCATAAAGTGCGAGATGGACTTTGTCTTGTACCCCTTGGATGTGCAGAACTGCGCCATAGATTTTAGTAGTTGTAAGTACAAACCTACCATTTGCCTTCCTATAATTATTTTTAACCGGGCCTCACGGTGAATTTGCATTTTCTATATAAGCACCACCATCATCAACGTTAATTACCGCGTGAGTTAATCGGTTTTTAAAACTTCGGAACCTCGATAGCAATCTCGTAATTAATTATAGTTTTCTGATATTTTTAGCTTCGTTTCAGGGTAGTTTTACACCACATGCTGTGATTTTCAGACAAGTACACCACCCAAGACGTGAGGTTCGAATGGCGCGAGGTGGCTACGTGGCAGGGGCTAGTGAGTGAACAGCGTAAAGAGTTCCGGCTCCCCAAATACGTGGTCTCTTTCGCCACGGATAAAAGTAATCAAATTCGCAATTTTGGTGAAGGTAAATGTATACTTATTGCTTTGCGCTTTTGTTTGCGCCTGGTAAACGTCTAACCTCGTCCCATAACTGCTGTTCGCTTTAACGCTACTCGCTCCCGTTCGGTATATGTCTTTTGCTCATTTCCTATCGGTGAGTGAGATACTATTATCTCCGTCTTTATTAACTTAAACAAAACTATGTATTACCAAATATTGTCCTGTCTGTCACAAAGCCAGAATTTAACTGTTTACATTCAAGTGTTGTCTAATGAAATCATCAGGACCTTTCATCAGGGTGTCTTGAGCATGAGCATTCAAGTGTTGTAAAGCGGGAAGCTCGAAGGGATGACCAAAGTACGTCTTATGTATGCTTTCTTGTACTAACATAGCATCGTCACAGCTTGTTTTATTAATAAAATCTATTGTAGGTAGCTAAGTACCTAAATGATTTTCAATTTGCCTAGGTAGTATTTAAGTAGATAAATGTACCGTTGTTTTGTATTGTTTTGTATTCTTACTTGTCTATAAATAACACAATGACTGTCATGTTTCGTAATAAGCATGCAGGTGTAAGTAAGTAATTTACCTGTGTTCGTTAGCGTCGTTACTAATAGTTTAGAATGCTTACACCGTCAAATTTCACAAGGTAAGTACCTATAGACCAGCGCAATTACCGTATGATCCGTTCACATAATTCCCATTTTTGTAGGCGAGCACTCCCAAGCTCGACTCCAGATCAAGCTATCAAGAGAGCTCCGGAGCTACCTCCTCGAGAGCTACCTGCCTTCGTCCCTCTTCGTCATCATTTCCTGGGGCAGCTTCTGCGTGATACCAGAGATCGTGCCTGGCCGAATGGTGCTCCTTGTGACGACCTTGCTGTCGCTCGTCACCATGTTTGATACTGTCAGGTAAGAAAATATTTAGTTAGATCTTTTGAGTGCCAGAAAAATACATCAACAGAAACATTCAGCTCTCTGTTGAAGTAGCTTCTGGAGCTCGACTCATTAATAATAAATAATAGATAAATAAATAGGCTGGTGATTAAGAGGTTTTAACCGATGCAAAAAAGGAGGAGATTTTCAATTTGTCGAAATCATTTTTTATGTAGGTAGGTATGTTCGCCGATTACTTGAAAACTCTCGGGCTGATTTGGTAGGTATAAAGTATACATACTTTTTTGCATCTTTTCTATGAATCTGAACTGATAAATCTAGTTTGATTATTTATGAACTTTATAAGTGTCAGATGGTTTGTTTTGTTGGAAAATATTTATATATTACATTCCTACACAATTATTTACGTCTCTTGTCATACATTATACTTTTGGTACGAGGTTAGTACTTTTGCACCTACCTATGTATAATTACATCACAAAATCTATAACAAGTAGTTTATTTATAGTAGGTACTAAAAACCCTGTAGCTACATACAGAGTTATTTCTTAAAAGCATCTAAAACACTGAAAAGTAACGGTCATCCAGTGTTTCAGTCTTTATTCTTTTCTTTCGTGTTTATTTATAAAAAGTCGATTCCTCTAAAACACTGGATAGAGTTAAAGACTGCGTATCAGAGGTGTTCCTGTTATAACCCGGCTTTAACTTCGTCTTTAGAATGTTTAAGTGGAATCGACTTTTTGCAAATAACACCGTAATCAAGTTTCTAAGAGTTTAACAAAAGCCGTCTGTAAAATCTCACCATCTTAAATTATATACCTACCTATAAGTTCTCAAGTAGGTATTACAAGTAAGTAGGTATTTAGGCCAGTTTCTGAATTGAGAATTTCGTTAAGTAAAAACTTAACTATTGCGCTGTCTCTTCGAATTTGCCAGAAAAGAGCGTGACAGAACGTTACTTAAGTATTTACTTATAGTGTGGCCATTAGTGCTGTGCACTCCCTGAGAATCGGCTGCTGCGCTCTGTCATTGCGCCGTCAAATGTGAACTCGTGCACTTTTTCTGCGCCTCCCACCTCGCCGCGCATACCTCGGGGAGTGCACAGCACTTATGGCCACACTATAGTGAAATTCTTAATTCAGAAGCCAGCCCTTTGAATTTTATTCCTATCAACCTTACCCACCTACCTAAAGTATTTCGTTTCCAGCACAAACTCGCCGGACGCGCTTGAGCTCAAATGCATCGAGGTGTGGCTCATCTCTTGCACGATCTTCGTGTTTTTGGCGTTGCTGGAGTACTTTCTGGTGCTGTTCGGGATTCGCTACGAGAAGAGCTGGAGCCAGCGCCGCGCCAACATCAGGCGAGCGCACTCCGCAGCCCAGCTCGCGCCGCCGCCGCTGCACGTCAACCACTCCCAGGTGTGTGGGTCATCTATCTTCTTCTTCTTCAGGCTACATTATGTAGTCCACTGCTGGACATAGCCCTCCCCAAATGAGCGCCATAGCGCCCTGTCTTCAGCTTGCCGCATCCAGCATCTGCCGGCAATTTTTCGCAGATCGTCATCCCACCTGGTCGGAGGGCGTCCTACACTACGTTTGCCGAGTCGCGGTCTCCACTCAAGAACACGTTTACTCCAACGGTTGTCGGTTCTTCGCGAGATATGGCCAGCCCACTGCCACTTCAGCTTGCTGATTCTCTTAGCTATGTCGATAACTTAGGTTCTCTGTCGGATGCATTCGTTACGAATCCTATCCTTCAGAGAAACTACAAGCATAGCTCTCTCCATAGCTCGCTGAGCGACTTTGAACTGGTGGACCAGCCCTTTCGTGAGTATCCATGTCTCGGCTATCTATCACGTTTGCTAAACTACGCCTTGATTATGTAATTTTTCACGTATGCCGATATCAACCCTTGTACGTCCCCACTGCTGGGGAATGGCAGGAAGCCGTGAAGGCCTAACCTTCACTGCGATGCAGGAAGGTTAGGCCATACTCTACCACGGTGGCCGGGTAGGAGGTGGAGGATTGTGGCGGGTCTTTACTGTCAGAAGTTATCTAGCCGCCCATCAGCTTAACATGGTTTAACAACTGCCATTACATGACAGCCGGCACCAACGGCTTAGTGTGCCTTGCGAAGCACGTAAGCGCTCGGAAAAATGCCACTAGCGGTAGTTACGGGACGGTTACCCATCCTGCACCTGACCGCGCCTGTTGCTTAACTCAAGTGATTGATTCCAATCACTCGTTTCGATAAGGCCACGAGCGCTTCACGTATATCTGTGTGCAAAAACGAAATATCTATTGGGCTTTGTGTGAGTACCTATGTATCACTGTCACGTATCAAATATCCACTGAAATGCTGTATCCAATAAGTGTGATACACATTACGTTTCATAACTACGGCAGAGCTGAGTAGACAATCCGCTTTCGCACAGAGATAGATAAATACTTCAAAACTACATAATTAAGGCGCTGAAACCATTTCCCGCTGTTGGTATTGGTACCATATGTTCGCACGTATTTATTTTTGTGTTATGTTTATCTTTACATCTCAATCTATGGGTTACTCAGCTTTTCCTTGGAATTGTCTTGATAAACTATTAACTGTACCTACCTAGTTACATAAAATGAGTCCTAAGGGGTACATGCGCTAAGGAGAAAGGCACGTCATTGGGGAAGGCTCCTTGCATGCAGTACCTAGTAGGTGCACTTCCCAAGAATCTTTGCTGCTATATGCTGCAATAACAATCAGATCACCGTGATTTCGGGGATAAACCGAGATAAAAGATAAGTGCTACACAGTAAAAGAAAGATAGATAGAGTAAAAGGTACCTACATATTAATTTCGATAGACACAACAGACCGAGATTTATATCGTACAACTACTGCTTTGAGTTTAGCCTATGCCTACGGTAGATAGCGTGGGACCACGCGACGAGGACGCCTTGATTTACGAATAACTTTTCGTCGAACTCCTTTCCTGAAATACGTAAATAAGAAGCTACGGTACTTACACATTGAATAACTTGATCAAAAGTCCACGTACCTAGTCGAGCGAAGTTCCGAAGTATCTACTGTACCTACTGAATTAAAAACACATTTTTTCTAAATTGTTTTTTTAATTCAGTTTAGTAGATAGATAGACATAGAGAACACTTTATTGTATATAAAAATAGAAAAATTACACAGATATTTTAAAAAACCTATTTACTTACACAGATATTTCTTAACCTAAGAGTACAGACGGCGGCCTTATCACTAAAAGTGATGTCTTACAGACAACCTACCTAGGTACCAAAGCTTGGCTTCGCACTGCTCCGACTTAGCACATTGTGACACCGACTGTGGCGGCAGGTGGTTTTTTACCTGCCTAAGAACCAAGGATAGAACTCACGACTTCATAATTTTCAATGCATTTTTACGAAGTTTTGCTTCATTGCACAGGTTTTTAACCTAACACAGCGTCAGAAGCTGATCGTTAATTTTGTATAATTATAGCATTAAGTAAAACCATCTTGTAAAAGCTGTGTACTAATGTTTTTGCCCAATAAATATTCTATTCTATTGCGTTGGTTGCCTATTACATGTAAATCCTAATTAGCTTTACCTAATACTTAGTTGTGGAGACCGCGACTCGCCAAACGTAGTGTAGGACGCCCTCCGACCAGGTGGGATGACGATCTGCGAAAAACTGCCGGCAGATGTTGGATGCGGCAAGCTGAAGACAGGGCGCTATGGCGCTCATTAGGGGAGGGCTATGTCCAGCAGTGGACTACATAATATAGCCTGAAGAAGAAGAAGTATACTTAGTTTTCCTTTTAAGTTCATTATATGTGCGACTGGTCTGATTATTTTCACGTTTCTAAAATCAACCGTTGAGAAGGGAGAGGGGAGGGGTGGCCCTACTCTAACAGCGATACCCACTCTAAGGTGTAGATGAGAAAGAAAAGGAAAGGAAGGCGCCCTAAAATATATTTTTTAAACATTTTATTCCAGCGGTCTGTCGGCATCGTTCTGTCGGACTGACTAATATGTAGGTACCAGTATATCTATGCCAAATTTCAGCTCTCTACAAATCGTCTCTGAACTAAGCCGTGGACAGACAAACGGACGAACGAGGCGAAACTAAGCTAACGGGTGATTTTTTTTAAGCGTAGCTTTTTTTACATTGTATAAAAAACTCAATTTGCATCATATATTGAAAATTTTCGATAAATTGGCCCAAATGCTCGATAAAGTGACACAAAATTGGACCTTCCGAATGGACCATTTGAAACGGAGACGCAGACAACATTTACGTGAAGTTATCTTTAAATCGTAAATGGCAAAGGTCAATTTATCGATTCCAATAAAAATTTTGAATAGGTATATGATGCAAATTGAGTGTAATAGGTATTCAATTTAAAAAAAAAATACGCAAAAAAAATCACCCGTTATAAGGGTACCTAATTAACTACTGAACACTAATAATATAGATATAGATTAGCATATAGATTCCGTTAAAGTATCTGTCCTGCTTTCAGCGGCAACTAGGCAGTCCAGTGGCAGGAGGTACACCGCAGGGAGGAGTGTTTACGCCACAGCTCAATACGGACGACGATGGTCTGAAGCAGCAGTTCTCGCACCAGACCATACAAAGGGTAAATTAACCAACATTCTATTACTAGGTAGTGTGACACTTTATTTCACAGTGATCAAATTCACTCTTGGTTTTTTATACACTAACAAGCTGTTAATCTATCGTTAACATGTGTCTATCAGTTGTTTTTTTGTATATATTGACAGCTGTTAAAAATTGATTAATAAATGTTAGCTCACTAGAAAGATGGGATAAGGCTACTTCAGCTACTTTTTTTTCTATATTCTAAAGTAGACAATATATCCCTTCGAGGTGATCAAAAAGCTTAAAGTCGAAGTAGCACCTTAAATCGCAATAGATAAAACCTCCCGTAGAACAATCTTATTTCCCCTCCCCAATTGCCAAAGAATTTTCTTCATCTCAAACAATTCTATCCTATAAAACTCGTTATTTTAATGACGTCACCTAAGATTTAACACAGGTCAATAATTTTTAGTCTTCCCATTCGGGAAACAGAAATTGGAAACAAAATCAGATTGGATGTGAAACAAGAACTGTCAGCCAGGTAAAAGTCTAACTTGTAGGTAGGTAATCCACGTAGGCAACACAATAGCACCGTGTGGTATCCGTATTGGTAGAAGCATTGAATGTTATAACATACAAAATTGTAGAAGTAAACGATTTGATTTAGTCACCGTTCCTATACTATGGTTCCACCGACCTGCTTAGGTAGGTACAATCCAATTTCGCTTTTGTAGAAGTCTGTAATTTGAAACCTACAACTCTCGTGTGCACAGCCACCGCATGCTGTATATTCGATGTGATTGGCGATCAATAGGCAACGAGACGCTAAATTGTTGGGCTAAATTACAGTAGCCTTAAACATTTTCAGGATTCTCCAATACTGGAGGCGCCGGGAGTGCGTCCGGCGGGCACGATAGCCAGATTGGCGGCGGGCCTCGACAGTTTCATCATGTTCTGTGGAGCCCAACACGGGACCCTAGACCGCTACGCGCTCATCTTGTTCCCAGTGTCCTTCTTTACCTTCACAATAATCTATTGGACCACATACCTCACGGAGGCATACAGAGCCTCTCTGAATAAATGAAGAGTAAACGAAGCTCAGTGTTGAAATAAAACTCTCAAGAAGTGTTTTCAGTTTGCAGTGTCTTTTGAACTGTACGTGTGGACGTTTTTAAATCTGCTCATAACGTTATTGTACCAGTTACAAATTTAGACAAAGTGCTAGTCGACTCTACAACAGCTGTAAAGTTACAAAATGTCGTTCTCTGTCGTCTCTACAACATAGTTACGCGATAGTGACTTATGTCTGCCGTCCATGATGAAAGGACAGTGCCTTATTGTAAATTGTTAAGGTTAAGGAAAAGACTCTAGATTAAGCGAGCTATAAAGGGACCACAAGACCATGGAAGGAAATTTTATAAGTAATTAGTAAATAGATCCCCTAAGTCACTCGCTGATCAACCTGATACAATATTATATGAAATTCAACGTTAATAAATAAATTTCTAAACATTTTAAGTACCTACCTAGTTCAATTTCTGCCAGAACATTGCATACTGCTTATTTACTTAGGTCGTTACATTTTAGGAGTAAAATCAAAATAATAAATTCATTCGCATACCTACAGGGCGATTTCGAATTTAATCACCGTTTTAGGGAGATATGGCTATAGTTTTGAAAATAATGACAAGTCAACAAATGTTTTCTATTGTTTCTGTAAAATACTTCCTACCACTAAATTGGATTCACAGTTTTGAACCACAGGTCGGAAATTACGAATATACCATTACTGTTAATAATATTATTATCACAATGAAAACAACGTTCCCTCGAAATATTGCTAAAGATGTCAAAATCATGTTGAAGTTGATAATAAGTAGGTATCATAGGCTAAGCGATATTTAAATCGCTATATAAGGTACTTAACTTTGTTTTGTGTAAATATATAATTAGATTTTGTTATAAACTTAATTTTAATTTAGTGTTAACACTTAGACCGACTCGCACCACTTTCTTAAATGGGGCTCAAGTAACAATTAAGTAAATTTTTTCATACAAAAGTAAATTTAAATGGCTACTTAGGTGACATTAAGGAGTTGGTGCAGCTCAGTAAAAACACTTCAGACTTTTATTTATTAGTCTAAGGGCCGATTTATCAATTCCCAGTTAGGTAAACGTCGTTACGTCATTCATGACTATTCCAATTTCAAATTTATCAGCCTGTTAGTCTTTATAGCCGATTCGACGATTGAAAAATCAGCTCTAAGCCAGTGATAGTTTCTAAGCGTTTTAATTTTAGTACTTACTTTTTACTAGTCACTAAAAATATTTTAAGCTAACGCAAATATTTTAAATCAAAGCACAATATTTATCTAGATTACTGCACAAACCGCGGTCTACTTGCGATAATAATCAGCTGCTTTATGCCAATGTGCTGCCATGCCATGACCCATGGCACAGCGGCCAAGAAAAGTGTACCTAGTATGACTGGAAAGGGAACCCTCGGCAAGAATAAACTACATAGTCTTTGCAGACAATATATTTGTATTGAAGAAATGAGTTAGTTACTTTACTACCGTTTTTTCAAAGTCGATAAGTAAAATTATTTCAAATAGGTAGACAAAATTTAAAACACTTAAATTTTGTTTTAATTCCGTACATTTCTACGAAAATTTCAACTGTCATTCTTCGTATTTATGTAAGAATTTTTTTATTCTTAATTTGTTTTTAACTATTCGTACCAATGCGAAGGCGTATAAAACATTTGCAAAAAAGATGAGAATTTTGCGAAGGTTCATAGACAATTTATTGAGTTATGAGTACGGCGACAACCGGTACAATAAAATAGCATCAGTTAAGAATCAAATTAGAGCCCGGTTCCGTTTCCCAAGTCAGCTACTATACAACATTCAGATGGAAAGTAATCTTTGATATTTTCCTGTCGAACAAAAGTTAACCTCTTATTTTAAAGTAATCACGTGCCTTCACGGAGCTTTGCCTTTGTAAATAAGAAAAAATTAAAAGTTTAAAAGGCTATATCAATGTCTACCCAGACTCAAACAGTAGGCGTAGAATATATCGAGACGCTTTAAGCGATATTTCATAGTTAAGCGTATGTAATAAAGTAAATTATTTATTTAAATCTGAACGAATGAAATAAAAGACAATATTTTAAAACCATTCAACATTCGTTTTATTTTGTACAACAATAAGTTATTTACATTTTATCTACATAATAATAACAAACAACCACCCCGTAATTAATAACATTACATCCCTCTACGCCACGAGACATGACCGCCTCAGTGTTTTCATAGAAAGTATACTGATGGCTATTTATGAATTTAATTTTGATAAGTTCATTTCCAATACGATCAAACCTCGTTTTGTGTTCTGTAAACGTATTAGCAGTTTCATAGCGATCCAGCATTTCGTTCATAAATGAAAACCAAACCAAAACTTTTGTATGGGAATCGCCTGTGACGCGACCTCCTAACAACAACAATTTAACAAGAATTTTAAACTAACAAGTACCTCATACAGTTCAAAGACAAACGATTGAATTCATCGTTGTGTGTCAGGCACTGAAAAGACATTTTTAGCAACGCGCGATAGTCACACATAATTTACCTTTATATTTATTAAGAATTAAGGTAATTAAGTTTACCTTTATTAGGTAAACTCAATTACCTTTATTCACGACCTTTCGACTAGGTTGCAGTTGCGCGGTTACTCATTAAATATATACCTAACTATTAAAAAGTCAGTGAGGTGCACTAATAGACACAATTCATTCATACCCATAGTAGGCGGCATCCCTAAAGGCACGCATCATATCGTCAGAATTCCGTCTGATCCGTCGGCCTATCGGCTCCAAGTCGGCGTAACACTTCGGGAACACTTTCTCTATGATGTCGACAGCCTCGGCTTTGCTTATCTGTCGCACAGCCATCACTGAGTACAGAGCCTTGGTCTTCACACAATCCTGAAAGAGACGATACAAAATGTAAGCGTGACATTAAATTTCGATACCTACCCACCCTTACTCGTATGTCCCCCCCACTGCTGGGACTTCCTGCATCGCAGGAAGGTTAGGCTATACTCCAGCTATTTTAATAAAATTTTGTATGTAGCTAACTCCATAGCTCCATAGCAGGAGTAACATATTTTAAACTTTCGCGACTTGTACACATAGTTAGAATATTTTCGGGGCTTAATCGCGTAGTAATTTATTGCTATTTTACCTCGACGTTTCGACGGCGTTACAGCCATCGTGGTCACGAGCATAGATAAGTATATTTTACTGGCGTATAGATGGCCGACTCGCGATATCGATACAGTGCTGTCATCTAGTTTCTAACCTCATAACTACTATCGCACCGTATATGGTACAATGCGTATACATACCTTTCTAAATGGGTATACTAGTAAAGTTTATTTTATGGAGGTTTTAAAGTTTGATTCATTGAAAAAGGAATTAATGGACTGAATGATATAAAAAATCAAAAACTCCAAAAATTTAAGCCCTACGCTTCCTTTTTCACTGAAACAAACTTTCGTTTAGGAAAAGAAGTACTTGCTATTGAGAAATAAAACTGTATAATAGTTTAACAAAATTAAACATATATCTTAATACCAGTCTCCCTGACACGCTTCTTTGTTTTATTTTTTAGGTGGGTTCTCACAAAAAGTACCACTAAAGGATCACTATAGTCACTGTTTTAAAACAGCAAAAGACTTTTGTCGAGTTATTTCTCACATCAAGCCACATTTTAAGAGTCACTTTCTAAAACTTAGGAATCAATTCAAAGCTGGAAATCCAAAAATATTAGGTACCTATATCAAAAATAATCATCAAAAACTTTTTCACGAAACGAAACCCGTCGAGGAAAAGTTGTTGGGTCATAACATAAAAGATCTTGTGTTGCTAGTTTTGACATGTAATTAGCCACCTTCTTGGGAAATTAGATTGTAAAAATAATATCTAAATAACATAATTCTAAATAATAAGCTCTAAATTGTCGTATGTTTATAAGACATTTTTTATTAGAAATGAGCTTGTTTTTGTGAAGTCTTAGTTTATACTTTGAATTTTATTTGAAGAAGGTTTAAAAATAACTTGCAATCAGTTAGTTTTACGGGCAACACTGAATAAACATAGCTGAGACATAGCTCATAATAGTTCCGGTGTTGGGGGATAGGTGGCGCTATCGACTGAAACTCCTATTTGTATGGAAGACAACATAGCATGGTCACGAGAAGACTGATGGCTGGCATCTTCGGCTGATAAGGTTTCAGACTACCCTCAATCAGCCATCACAAAGCACTATTAGGGTTGCGACACACTACACTGACAATGTTGGACGATAAGCCATGCGACTTTTTTCCACTCGAACACATCTTGATGACTGGATCCCACGTTTGCGAGTTTGATACCACACACCCGATTAAAATTTTTGTGTTTCTTAATTTCAACCGCTTCACGCACAATCGACTAAAATAATGGCGATCGTTGGAAAGTACCCATGGTTTGTGTAATTCTATCCAGTGGTTTGATCCTGATTCAAGCAGATGTTCCGCTATCGCTGACTTTTCCACCTGGCGGTTTTAGACAGCTGCGATAACTATCCATAGCAGGAGTTAGCTGACTCCCTGGATTAACAAATAGACTACGTTTTACTGTGGGAAAATATCTTTTATTGATACAACGAATATACAATTTTAATATACAATGAATTTTCCCAAAAAAACCACGGGTAACACTGCGAGGCACAGCAAGTCTATTATAAGTAAGCCACAATTGAGCAATCTATGAACAGGCGGATCCAGTAGGTACCTACGACAACACACGCCAACACTCGAATGAATGGCAGCACGTTTTACCGCTAAACTTCGTGGACGAGGGCCTTGGCGACAAAGTGACCCAGGAATTATCACCGAACTAATTGGCCCAGGATTTAACACCAAACTAAGGTCGTACCTGATGTGCTTTTCGGATCTTCCAGAAAGAGGCGTCGCCCTGCGACGTGGCGCTCGTGAACGAGCAGTGGGTAAGGTTGGCAGCCCTAATCTCCGTGCAAGCTAGATGCTCCATGTTCCTGAAGTCGAGTTCGTTGCGGCAGTAGTCAAACATGTGGATCATCTCATGCGCTAGCACACTTTGCACCATACCGTAACGTGTCGACGAGTTCTGGCATACAACTATCTGAAATGCGTCAATCATTGTGGGTGTTATTCAATGGATAATGTCACGGGAGCAGAAGTGGGCTATCATCGAGTATAGGCCTAAGAGACGGTCGCATTTTAGGTCAATCACAGAAAACCACTTGCTTGAAAGCAAAGATATGATTTCAGATTATTCGCGCATAGAGTTCCGAACAGGACCTAGAAAAATTAGAGCTCGGATTCTCGTGTTGGTTCGTATTAGAAATAAGTCAATTCGCCAAAGAAGTAAGGTGATTGACAGACCCTACGATATAAGAAAGTCAAAATGGCAGTGGGCTGGTCATATATGTCATAGAACTATTAGCTGATAAGGTACAAAGATTCTTGAGCGGAAACCGCAAATGCAGCGTATGATACCGACGACATGTGGTAGATCGCTTGTAGCAGCTGGATGAGGGTGCTGGAGGACAGAAAGACGTAGCGTGTCTGGGCGAAGGGATGTCTAACAGTGGATGAATATAGGCATTGATATGGATTCAAGTTAGGGGGCGGCTAAACCTACTCAGCCTAGGGCTACAGTTACTTTCGTCTACACTACCTACAGTGTGGGAGTCTTAAATTTTTCAGTTTGTATCAAATAGTGAATGTGGCATAGCTCATAATTAAATAATGCACGCAACCTCAACTTCATTCCTATCGGATACAGCATGAAGTAGCCTTTAAATAGGCCTGAACAAATAAAAGTAAATTGACCTATTGCTACATTTTATCATAAACTTTTTTTTTTAATTTATTATAAGTGCAAACATGGAAACTAAGTGACTGGGGTGCTCAAATACCTCAGCCTAAAAAAATTAACAATCCGCCGTGGGCACGCGTTGTAATTAAGCCCATACTCTCTCTCTGAGAGAAGGCCTGTGCCCTGCAGTGGAACATTTATAGGCTACAAAAATAGTGCACTTATTTAGTGCAGTGTTTTACGATCTGTAACATTCCAACTGCAATAAGCAAATAATAGTACATTATGACACTAGTGAGCTAAGTTGGTCATTACAGACGAGGTGGGTTTACTGCTCGAGCCGAAGGCGAGAGCAGTTATGGAACCGAGTCTGTAATGACCAATGCTCACGAGTGTCATACGACGTTTTTCAACACACTTGTGAGGAAAATAAAAAACAAGCACAGGTAAATAAAAATAAAAAGTACGCTAAAAATACTGACTCAGAAAAAGAGTTCGCGTTCTTTTCCGTTTTCCATGTTAGGAAATTTTCATACGCTGCGACATATTTTTCCCTAGATTTCTCGGGTATCAAACTTTCATTGGCATTTTGCGCCTCATTAAGTATGTCTTGCGGAGTTAAAACCATATCCTCTTCAGTATCAGTACTCGAACTCGACATTTTCACAATAAACAATGAAAAGTTTTATTTCTTTTTTTTTTTTTTTTGCGTTATGGCTCTGCACGGTTTGTGCCTATGCCAGTGTCAAGTAGGTATTATGATAAAGGTAGGGAAACGGAACGTAATATACAAATGGTACGGAATTTGGAAAAGGTATTAGAATCAGCTGTTAATAACATTGGGAAATAAAGAAAAATAAATAAATGTACACATGTACAATATACTTCGAAAAAACAATTTACATAAGGACATATTACATAGGAAACTAAATTTTAATATCATTCTTACTTAAAAACTTTGCTATACATTTATAAATATTAATATTATTACTACATAAGAGGCAGGATGCAGAGGAAGGAAAAGGAACACCAAGGGAAATCAGTGAAGCAAAAAAGAAGGAATGATCACAATCAGGACAGGAAAACAATATGTGATTAATATCTCCCACCTCAGCTCCACAGGCACAGGCAGGACTCTGCACAATGCCAAGTCTAGCAAGGTGGGCCGGAGTTGAAGAGTGGCCTAGACGCATTCGGATCAGGCTTGAAGTAAATTTCTTACCAAACTTGGCATCGGCACTACAAAACCAGGGCTTTGGCGGAATATTGGGTTGGATTTTGCGGTAATGAAAGCCTTTTGACTGGTCCTCTGCCCAGGTTCTATCCCAGGATACCTGGAGATAAGCCCTGGGGAGAGTGGCCAGATCGTTATAATGATTTTCATATGGGTACACGTCTCCACACTCCACCGCAGAATTTGCAAGTTCATCAGCCTTTTCATTACCTATTATGCCACAGTGGGAAGGTACCCATCCAAATTGCACAGTAAGATATCTCTCCGAGCATTTACATAGCAATTTGCGTATAGCAAAAATTATTGGGTGATTGGTAGAGAAAAAAGGAAATTTAATTAATGCCTGGAGAGAGCTTAATGAATCTGTCAACACTAAAGTATTCCTAAGACCCATTAATAAAATATATTCCATAGCCTTTAGGAGACCATAACATTCTCCAGAATATACTGAAGATTCAGGAGGAAGTTTTATTTTTTGGACTATTTTATATTGTGCATGAAAAACACCTACACCTACGCAACTGCCTTGGTGTTTTGAAGCATCAGTAAAAATGGTGTGCCACCCCTGGAATTGGTTGTCTAAAAGGTTATTAAACTCGCCATTTTGACAGTTATCATGTTTAGAAATTCCCAGATTAAGACTGACGTTTGGGATTTGAATTAAAGAGTTGTAAGGACAATGAAAAATAGGAAGCAAATTAGAGTTATGGCATGGAGCCTCAATAGAGTTAAATTGTTGGAAGCTCTTAACAAGACATGGAGTAGCCCTGTGGGACCAATACTTGGACTTTGTAATAAGGTCTGCAAGATGTTGTAATCTGCCAAGCAATGGATGATCAGTAAGCTGCAAGCAACGACTCAAAAATCTATCAGACAGGTATTGACGTCTTAATCTGAGAGGTGGCTCTCCACACTCTACTTGCAAACAATTAATAGGACTAGATTTAATTGCTCCTAAGATGATTCTTAAAGCCTTGGACTGCACAGCATCCAATTTCTTAAAGCCAGCAGCGCTACCAGGCTCCAATAAGAAGGTTCCATAATCCAGAACACTTCTAATTAAAGCATTATAAAGCAACCTCAATGAAAAAGGATGAGCACCCCACCAAACCCCTGAGAGGCATCTGATAATATTTAATAAGCGATCACACTTGGCAGCAATGTATTCACAATGTGGGAGTCCGGTAAGTTGACTGTCTAAAATAACTCCTAAAAATTTTACTTGACTTTTTACTGGAATACGAGAGGAATTATATTCAACACAAATGTTTGGATGCTTTCTCATTCTTGAAAACAACACCACAGCACTCTTATTGACAGACAGGTCCAGACCATTAGTAGATAGCCATTGATGAAGCATTGACAGAGAAGCAGTGAGAGATGAGCACATAGAGTCTATTGAGTTACCCGTTGTATAAAGAAGAAGGTCATCTGCATATTGCAAGACTTCTATAGAACTACCAAGTGCAGAATCTAAATCATAAGTATAAATATTGTATAATAAGGGAGAGAGCACTGACCCTTGAGGGAGACCTCTCCAAACTACTCTAGATATTTTTTTGTCATCTATATACATATTAATTGTCCTTTCTGAGAGTATATTTACAATAAAATTTACAAGCAAATTGGGGACTTTTAATAAGTGAAGTTTTTGTTTCAGGACCGACACAATTACACTGTCATAGGCAGCTCGAATATCAAGAAATGCTGCAAGAACTGAATTATTATTTGAAAAAGTAATACGAATGTCAGTCGTGAAAACGCTTAAGCTGTCAATAGTACCCCTTCCTTTTCTAAAGCCAAACTGGGAAGGAGATAAAAGGTTATTGCTCTCAATGAACCATTCAAGCCGAATTTTAACAAGATACTCAGCTATTTTAGCTAAAACAGAAGATAGGGCAATGGGTCTATAAGAGGAAGGGTCAGCAGAAGGCTTACTAGATTTTAAAATTGGGATGATGATTTGGGATTTCCAGGAGAGAGGAATAACACCTGAAACTACAATAGAGTTAATTAATTCTAGGTAAGTTAAGAGAGTAGAGTCACTTAGATTAACTATAAAAGAATAAGGAATACCATCTTCTCCTGGGGCAGAATCCCTTACATGGGAGAGAATTCCTTTTAATTCCTCTAAGGTAAAAGGAGAATTTAAACCAGTCTGATTATGAAGGCAAATGGGAGAAATGGGGGTTTGTTCTGGAACAGAGGGAGGAGCTAGGTGATCCATATACTGATCAGCTAAGGAAGTAGACATTTTAGGGGTGTGAGAATCACTGAAGGCTGCTCTAAAACGTCTTACACTTCTCCAAACAGCAGAAGGTGAAGTATTTGGGGAAATAGAACTGCAAAACTTTTGCCAACCATCATATTTTTTTTGCTTTAAAAGTTTTTTAGTTGACCTGGAAACTTCTAAATAACTGTCAAAATTCTCTGGGGTCATTTGATCACAATACAACCTTTCAGCTTCTTTTCTTTTTGTAACAGCCTCAGAGCACTCTACATCCCACCAAGGAGGAGAAGGGATTTTAGACATACAATTTTTAAAAGGGAAAGTCTCATCTGCAGCCTCCATCAAAACCTTAGCGAACATCTCTGCATCAGTGACACATAGAGATTCACAATCTTTGATTTTTGACTCAACACATTCCCTAAAGGAGTACCAATCTGCATTACTTAATCTGTGCTTAATACGAGGTTTATATGTTGAATTATGAGGATTACTACTAGGGAAGGCAACCACTAAAGGAAAATGATCACTGCCATATGATGAAGACAGAGGGTACCATTCTAAAACTAATGCAAGATCAGGAGTACATATAGATAAATCAGGGGCACTAATTCCCTCATCGGGCTTAGTATGACGGGTTGGTAAACAAGTGTTTAAAATGCAAAGATTATGTGATTGAATAATGTCTAGTAGTTGTTCCCCATAACATGAACTTACAGAGCTACCCCAGGCCTGGTGTTGGCAATTAAAATCACCTAAAACCATAAAGGGCTTAGGGAGAATAGAAATAATATTACTAATTTCAGATAAAATATTTACAGATGGGCGAGCAAAATATACAGAAATTATACAAATGTTATTTACAACTGCAGCAACAACCGAAATGTCATTGCTGTGTGAAGGGAGCGGAAAAGATGTAAACGAGAGAGACTTATGGATGAGTATAGACACTCCACCATACCCATCATCTCGGTCTTCTCTAAGACATGAGAAACCAGACATTTTAAAGGAAATACCTGGTTTTAACCATGTCTCTGAGAGAGAAACTATAGAAGGACTATGTTTATTACAAAGATGAATGAAATCTGATTTTTTACTAGTTATACTGCGGCAATTCCATTGCAGGATTTTGCCTAAACTGGCCATTGTTGGAAAGAGAATTAACAAGCTGAATAATAGAGGCGGCGTTGGACGGTACAGAATTATTACTATTGGAAAAGGAACATGATATTGCTTGTATTAAAGCTGAGATTAACTCCAAGATGGTTTGATTATTCTCCTTAGAGTCTTTGAGTTTTTCTTGAAGGGCACAGCCATTTGAGGGAGATGGGGGGTCATATTCGGCAATAAGGGATCGATGAGTAGCTCGATCATATCCCTTACTTATTTTTGGTATGGAGGGTGTACGAAAAACTGTTTTTTTGTGTGATTTTGGCGATTGATTAGCAGAGGGCAGTGGACATGGAACAGGCCGAGTTGAAAACCTGGTTGTAGGGGCAGAATTTAGGACATCACTGTAAGACTTGTTGATGGGAGGATGCATTTTAATTGCCTCAGAGTATGATACACAGTTTTGGGCCATATAAAGTTTTACTCTGGACTGCCTATCATATTCAGGGCAACACTTGTTGCTGGCGTAATGATTCCCATTGCAAGAAATGCATGAGGCATCACCAACCTCTACATCGCATGAGTCACCAGAGTGAGCTTTACTGCATTTGAAACACCTAGGTGTGGAGTTGCACTTAGTTTTAGTATGTCCAAAGCGACAGCAGTTATAGCATTGGATTGTTGGGTATGTGTATAGTTCAACAGGGAGAGAATTGTAACACAGAAAAACCCGTTTAGGTAAAACTTGGCCATCAAATGTAATAACTACTGTCTGAGAGGGCTTCCATGTAGGAATTGGACCATGCACTTTATAGTTAAATCTTCTCACTTTAATGACCTTACCACAGCCAATAGGTACCGATATATTTTCTTGGACTTCTTCAGGTGTCCACTCTGCAGGAACTCCCCGAACAATGCCCATCCTAGTTACACTAAAGGTTGGAATAAAAGCTTTGAACTGATTTTTATCTAAATCTGGGTCTGTTACAAATGCATTAGCATCATTGAAGTCAGAAAACGAAAGACTGAGCTTGCTTCTAGTTAGACGTTTTACGCTGCCATTAATTATATTTTTCAAACCACGTCTCTTTAGGTATTGCCCAAAAGAAACCGGGTGGAGAGTGGGTACAGGTGAAGATTCTGTTGCATTTCTCTGAATATGTATAACAAAAGGGGATACATCATTTGGTTCATACAGAGTCCTACCTACCTGAGGAGACTGTTGGGACGTAGAGGCGGGAAAGGATGGCGACAACACAGAAGATACCGCATCTTTACGGGATGAGGCATCTGGAGCGTTGGTCGGCATTACCGTTTCAACTACTGGTTTTTTTGCGTCATCACTGTCGCAATCACAAACATTCACAGAGTCAGAACCGTGCTTGTGATGTTTTCTTCGCTTATTGCAGTGTCTGCAGACCTTGCGCTGCGCCCTAGACCTCTTTCTTTTATCAGACCTGATGGAACCATCAGTATCCATTCCGGTGGATTCATTTAAGTTGCTGCTAGGACGTATGGTGATATTAACGCCGACCGGGGGGACTGAGCCCCCCGGATCGGGCGGCTCCTCCATGGACCTCAAAGATAGAAAGTGAAAAAAACTTACCAGGAAAGAAGATACTATGTACAAATTTTACAAATATATACTATACTACAATAATTTAACAGAAATATATACAACTGATGCTAAAAACCTATGCTAAATAAATATTAATAAATTTTCACCAAAAAAAATACACCCGCCAACTTTAACGTTTCCCGCGCTTTTCGTTTTATTTCTTGAGAACTGAGATTGAAAATGGCGCGCGCTTACTTTTTTAATTTGCGCGCTGTCAAATGTAGGCAAATGTAACAACTTCCATACAGCCTATAAATCGATATTTCTGAATTACAAGTTGGCTTTTAGATATGTCTATCTTTTTCTTATTTTGATTGCAATTTGATGAAAATAAATGTTTAGTTATCGTATTTTGATACTAACGTGCATAAAATATAAATTAAATTATTATTTTTAGATATGAAAACTCTTTGCTGTCATTATTTGTCTGTAGTTGATAAAATTAAAACTATATTCATTACAGCACTTGTGCTGTAATATTATTACGCACGCGTGTATAATGGACAGCATTATGGTTCTTAAACCGGTGTTATAAGAGTCACTTTACGAGCAAGTGTGTTGAAAAATAAAATAAATAACTATTCATAATTTAAGAAACAATCTGGTAATGGCACAGAAGCTGATGGCAGGTGGACAATACAATAAAGAAATTATTACTTTAACAATATCTGAACATACCTGGTTTAATTCTGGGTCATATCCACCGCTAACAGAGTAGTCACACACTTCACATGATATGTGTCTCTGAATGTCTATGGGGCTGAAAAAAATGCAAGTAAGATTACCAGATAAGTTTAATAAAAATAGTAATCACAATAGTAAAATTAATATTTGCTCACCAGCCAGAACTCTTTAATGCTTTCATCATAATTTGAACAATAGGACCTGAAAATTAAACAAAATGTTACGGAATATGTCATGACTGTGTCATAGGTAAGCTCTGCTCCATTGGCTCCACTCCACAACACAAGGCAGTGGATTGGAGTGGAGCAGTGGCCAAGGGTGGATCCTTACCTACAATGCAGTGGTATCTAGAATGACCAATAATATGGCAGGCAGACTGATCAATGTCATTGTAATCGGAGTGACCAAATGTGATGGATCTATGACATTACTTACTTCACAATGCCATACTACTAGTCCATAGAGGATAGCAACAAAGTCTTGGTGTGAGAAGGAGGACACATATGCCTACTTAGAATATGGATAGTGAAGTTTATTGTTCGAACTATCAAGGTGAATATATTATTTTAGTTTATTAACTTTTTGGAACCCAGTCACCATTGGGAGGTTCAAGCTAGGTACTGCTTTTTCTATTTTGTTCTGACATTCACTAAAAGGTTGAGGTGAAACAGACATTTCTTTGTTTTATGAAAATCTATTCAGGACAATAGCAAACCTCTATAGCCATAAAAAGTATATGAACACATAATTAATATATTAATTGTTAGAAAGATCCAACAATGATGGCTCAGATAATTCGGTATCTTTATTTTTTTGAGAATGCATGAATATTTTATGCAGATTCAGCAGACCAAGCAGAGTAAACTAGGAATAAAAGAAAAAAATAGTTCACCCGAGTGAATATTTATCAGTGTATTGTCCGATACCGCTTTGGTGCAAACTTTGATACCGATCATATACTCACTTTTTTTCACACAGTCAACAACGTTTCGCTCACACTTCATCTTCTCGATCCCTTCTTTGCCCTCTCTCCCGAGGAGTATATTGGACATTTTCGGCGAAAACGTGCCTCGTCTCTCCGGATACAGGTCGTAGCCCCATGCTTCGCCCTTTTTCTCGCCCGTCGGGCCGAGTACCTCCTCTTTTTTTTCATCTGAACTTGGAGTTCGATCCATTGATTGACCACTTATAGGTTATATTTGCCTTTGCTAGAATTTCAACATAAATTTCTATCAGGACGACAGTTATTTTGATAGAAATGGGACTGCAAGAATAATCGCTACCCTAAGCTTTTAGTTGTCTAACTGATGATGAGTAAGATGTAACACAAATAATCAATTCAAAAGCGGTGAATCCGGGTAAACCGCGACGAAAAAATTGATTACCTATTGAATCAAGGTCTTATCTTGTGAGAGTTGACAGAAAGAAAACAGCTGATTTTGACATATTTTATGGGGTTGTTCTATTGTTCTGTGGGTTGTTCCATTGTTCATCTTTATTTAGTCTGTGGTTCATTGATTGATCCTCAGACTCAGAGGATTGATCACACGTGGATGTGGATCACACAGTTCAGTTGTCAGAATTGGTCAGAATCTCAGTATTATTATTCAGATTCAGAATTTTATTTAAACTATTTAGGTTTTATTAAGGGGTGTGATTGTGGTCGCCTCCTCGTGTGAGGGCACCTGCTTGCGTACTGGGTCCATCTCTGATGAGCCTGCTGCGGGAGCAGTGGCCCTCCTGGCACATCCTGGGCAACGGCCCCAACTCCGGGCTGAGGCGGGTGATTGAGCGCTTTTTAGCAGCACGTCTCCTGCCGAGGTCTGGATTTGGTGACGGCGAAGAACCACTCCCGAATCAGTGGCGGGATAACCACAAACCAGGTCTGTGTTGGCCTTGGGACCTAAATAACCCCAAAAAGTGCACCCGCGGCGTGTTGGGAAAGCGACGCGAGTAATATCCCCGCGCTTTTACATTTTTTCTGTAAAAAAAATGACATATGATGTCCGGCAAAAAAGATAATTTACCCCAGGAGGGTACCGGCCCCATAGGGGCAGGAGAATCCCTCCCCGGTGTCACTTCGGCACCGGGCAGCCCCTCGTATTCTGGGGGGGGCAACACCGGACTAATCTCCTTGGACGGCAGCACACCGGCACAGGCTGGAAGCGCCAGTTCAAGTGAGCTAACTCGCGTTAACACGTGGCAGGCGGTGACTAGCAAATTTGTTGCCAGGTCCAAGCGGGCCAGGAAAGCTAAGCCACCGCCTGCCCGTGTCGATGATAGGGACAACGGTCAGTTGCCGAGCGCCCTGTCTGCTGCTGAGGAAACTCAGCGCAGTCGGCTGCTGGTGACTGACAGTAACGACACCACTCATTTGCCGAGCGCCATGTCTGCTGCAGGGGAAACTCAGCGCAGTCGGGTGCCGGTGACTGAACGTGGAAAAAGCGGCCAGTTGCAAAGCGCCTTGTCTGCTGCGGGGGAATCTCAGCGCAGTCGGCAGCTTGCAACTGGACGCAATAAAAACAAACGAAGAGGTCACCGTGGAGGGCGGTCGCCCCCTTGGAAGCGGGATAAGCTCCAGGGGGCCGCTGCCACCCACGCGAAATGCGCCACGACCGCTGTGGTGGCGACCACGCATGGGCAGCCGAAGGTTCCCGCGCGATGCGCCCATAGTGCGGGGGCAACCCCGCACGCTGGGTTCCAGCGCGTGGAAACTGGGTGCGCCATCACTGCGGGGTCTCTACCGCGCGATCAGCAGCAGACCAATTCGGTAGCACAACGCTCGGCGACGGCAGGTCAGAGGCCCCGACACGCTGCTCCGGAAACTCCGGTAAAACGTGGCAGGGCTGATGTAACGCTGTCACCGGCCGTTACTAACAAGCGGCGCAGGCTAGAGGGTCAGGGGAAAGGAAAGGCGCTCGGCTACGCGGGGGTGATTAACTCTCATCTACGCGTGGCCGTGACCACCGTTCCCCCCACCGATTTAACAAGCGAGCAAGCGGACGAGCTCAAAGAGACTCTGGAAAGAGTCACTTCTGACGCAATCTTGGCGTCGTGTCTGGCCGGTGACGGCGCCCAACCGCTCAGGTTTCACGGGAAACCTCACCTGGGTGAGGGGGTGCTGAAAATTTGGTGCGGAGACGACGCCACGCTTGCTTGGCTTAAGGACACAGTAGCCAGCATAGCGTGCCCGATCCAGAACTGTGATCTGACTGTCATCGCACAGTCAGAAATCACAAAGATGGTAAAGGCCGGTATGCTGCTACCCACAACAGTCGTGACAGAGATGGATAAGATTCGCCAGATTCTTATCCATCAAAATCCCGAATATAATATCCAGCGGTGGAGGCCCTACCGAATAGAGATTCAGGAGGGCAAGGGCATCTTCCTCTTTCTGGGCATTCCAGAGGAGGAGGTGCCCTGCCTTCTGGAACGGGACCGGAGGGTCGCTTATATCATGGGGAGTGCGTACGTAAAGTTCTTCACTCCCTCGGGTCTGAGCGACGCTCCGTTCGTGCCGGAGTCTCTGTGCGCGCGGGTATCCACCGAGGATAACGAAACAAGGGACGATGAGGCCGCGCCCGATGGCGATGACGTTGATGGAGTCCCGACTCCAGCCGACGAGCCGTCGAGAGCGGCCCCCTCGTCCTATTCGCCAACAGTCGCTGGTATGTCCATCAGCGACGACGACGACAACCAGTCTGACGACATGGACTGGCTGCTGCGTGTGGGGGAGACACTGTCGGAGTAGCCATGGCTCCGCCACACGTAGTAGCTACAGTCGATGTTGTCCAAACAAACCTCCAGCATAAGCAAATCGCTTCAGCCACCTTACGTAGCCTGCTGGAGGTTAAAACTAACACCATAGCTCTCATCCAGGAGCCTTGGGTAAGGGGTGGTAGAATCTGTGGACTCAATAACCCGAGAGGTAAGCTAATGGTCGATACGACGATAGCCAACCCAAGGGCGTGTATTTACATGCCCAACTGCATACAAGCTACGCTACTCACACAATTCTGTTCCAGAGATCTCGCAGCTGTGAGACTCCTTAATGGAAGGGACGACCAAACTATGCTTGTCTTAGCATCCGTGTACATGCCAGGAGATGAGACCGTACCAGCCAAAGAGGTGGCTGACCTGGCGGTGTACTGCGCAGACCATAGCTGGGAGCTGATCATATCGGCCGATTGCAACGCACACCATCCTCTGTGGGGAAGTCCCAAAGCCAACCCAAGGGGAGAGGACCTCATAGAGTTTTTGATGACTACGAATCTCCTCATAGCCAACAAAGGTAACCAGCCCACTTTTATTAACAGCAGGTACCAAACTGTCATAGATATCACTCTTGTGTCAGTAGGAGCGATGGACATGGTTTCCAACTGGCACGTCTCCGACGAACCCTCACTTTCCGACCACAGACGTGTTAGGTACACCATACAGGCACAAACACAACCGCCACAACCGTGGCGAAACCCTCGCAAAACGGACGTCTCTAGATTTCAGAACGTTTTAAAGTCGAAGTGGTCAGCTCTTCAACTAAAAGACGCGACTTCTAGTACCTCCAATATAGATCACAACGTAGAAACATTAACAACCTGCTTACAGGAGACATACCAACAGACCTGCCCACTAACGTACCCCAAGGAACCTCCTGGTAGCCACTGGTGGGGCAAGGACCTAGAAAGAACAAGATGCAAGCTAAGGCAAGCCTTTAATCACGCTAAAAACACCAGGAAGGATTCTGACTGGGACATATACAAAGATCTACAATACGATTACAAAAAGAAAATCCGCTACTACCAAACTAGCTCATGGCGGCGTTTCTGTGAAAAAATCGAGTCAACAAAGGAGACAGCAAGAATTAAAACACTTCTGTCAACAAACAAAAACAGAGGACTCGGCTCACTGAAGAAATCGGACGGCACATACACAACCTCCGACGAAGAAATAAGCGAACTGCTACTACATACTCACTTCCCAGATTGTATGATCATGGACAAACAACAATGGGAAGAGCCCTTCGAACGATCGCCAGCTGATATTGACTGGGCCGTATCAAACACGGTCATTACCGAAGATAAAGTACAATGGGCCGTAAAAAGCTTCCTGCCTTACAAATCCTCTGGAATAGACGAAATTTTTCCGGCACTCCTACAATGGGGAATTAACACAATACTGCCACAGCTAGTGTGTATCTTTCAATCCTGCCTGGCACACCAGTACATTCCCCACTCATGGCGGGAAGTCAAAGTAGTCTTTTTACCAAAGGCTGGAAAAGGAGACTATACACAGGCAAAATCCTATAGGCCTATCAGCCTCACATCGTTTCTCTTAAAAACGCTGGAGAGACTAACGGACAGGCACATAAGAGAAGGAGCCCTAAAAACAAAACCTTTACATCCTCAACAACATGCCTATAGAAATGGCAGATCAACCGACTCAGCTCTGCATACTGTCGTTAGAACCATAGAAAAGGGCCTCTCAGATAAACATATGGTCTTAGGAGCCTTTATTGACATAGAAGGTGCTTTCGACAAAACAACTTTCAGTAGTATCAACCAAGCGCTGGTGAAACGAGGAGTGCAGCCAACCATCACGGGCTGGATAGACAACCTCCTGCGTCAAAGAGCCATAACGCTTAAGGTAAACAGCACTACGAGGGCAATAGTGGCCAGAGGCTGCCCTCAAGGGGGAGTTCTATCGCCACTTCTATGGAACCTAGTAGTTGACGGCTTAATCAGACGCCTTGATGAATGTGGTTTCTGGATAATAGGCTACGCCGACGATATAACAATCCTGACGATAGGTAAATCCGAGGATATTCTATACAGTCTAATGAGAACGGCGTTTGGCATAGTAGAGCGATGGTGCAAGACTCATCAACTAACCGCCAACCCGACTAAAACGGAATTAGTACTTTTTACAAACAAACGTAACCCAAAAACACAAAACCTACCAAAGTTTTTCGGAACAACGCTAACCCTGTCACCAACAGTTAAATATCTCGGTGTGACGCTAGATAGCAAGCTAAACTGGAGCTCGCACCTACAGAATATCGTTAACAAGGCCCAGATGACCTTCTGGCAATGCCGCGGCCTCATAGGAAAACAGTGGGGTCTACGCCCGTCACTTATGATGTGGTTATACACTTCGGTGATAAGACCCGCTATAACTTATGGCGCCGTTGTATGGTGGACCAGAACAAAACAGAAAATAGCAGTACTTCAATTACAGAGGCTACAACGACTGGCATGCCTCGCAGTAGCTGGGTGCATGAAGACAACACCGACTACTGCCCTGGAAGCCCTGTTGAACCTCAGACCTCTACACTTGCACGTTCAACAAGAAGCAGCCAGTGCTGCCCTACGGCTTCGGACAACCGGTATATGGAAACAAAACAGCTACACCCCACACACACAAATCCTAGCAGCCGCTGTTTCGGACCAGCCTATGATAGAAGCGGTGTGCGACAGAATACCAAACACTTATATTTTCGACAAAAAATATAAGGTACAACTGCAAGAGGAGCCTACCGACTACTCGGGAATACACGAAGTCAGAGTGTACACGGACGGCTCCAAAACTGAAACAGGAACGGGCGCAGGAGCCTTTTCCAACGAACTAAATCTAAAACTATCTACAACCCTTGGCAACCTGAATACAATCTTTCAGGCAGAATGCATCGGTATAACAAGAGCTGTCGCGCTGTTGAACACAAGAGATGCGAAGGCTTACGCAATACGCATAATCTCGGACAGCGCCTCAGTCCTACAAGCACTCAACAGCAATCTTACAAACAACAGCTTGATACTAGAGTGTCACCATGAATTGGAAAAACTGTCAACAAATAACAGAGTCACTTTACAATGGATAAAGGGTCATAGCGGCTCCCTGGGCAATGATGCCGCAGATGAACTCGCTAAAAGAGGCTCGGAAACCACAGTGGAAGGACCCGAACCCCTGCTCCCACTCCCATACAACCAGTTTAGAAAATGGTTGAGGTCGCGAACAGAAAGCCAGCATGCTGAACTTTGGAGAACAGAAACCAAATGTAGACAAGCCAGGGAGGCCTTACCAACAATCTCGAAACGTCTTTCACGTAGCCTGCTGCGTCTGAGAAGAGAAAATCTGCGCAAAGCTGTGGCAATCTTAACAGGCCACTGCTCACTGAACAGACATCTCTACAACATGGGTCTAACCGACAGCCCGCTTTGCCGGGGATGCCTCAAAGAAGAGGAAACACCCGCCCACGTGACCATTCACTGCGAAGGCGTGGAAAAGCAACGGACCGCCATCATTGGGAAGCCGGGGTCCCTTCAGGAAGCCTGCAGTGACATCGGAGCACTGCTGGCTTTCTGGAAAGAGATAGGCTGGCTGGAGTAAACGAACAGCTCCACTACGTACAATGGCCCAATCATGAGGCTAAGTGCGGAAATCTCAGGTCTAACTAACTAACTAGGTTTTATTAAATACTCAATAAAAAAGATTGTTTCCAATCCAGAATTTCCACACATTACGAGATTTGTAGGTAATAAAGAAACTGAAATAAAGTTCTAAGATACCTTTTTATTAATTTTTAGTAATTTCCTATTTGTTTTGGTGTCCCAATGCACATAAACACATTTTTCTTGTTCTATGCTCTCACTTTGAAATGCCATCCTTCCTGCAAAAATACAACACAAATTGATTAATATCCATTAACAAAAATATGCCATTCTGCCTTCCCGCTCAAGTTACTTACCCAGCAAATCTGTAAACATCTGAAAAGTTTCCTCGTTTCTTATCACACTCTGAATGTAAATAGTAAGATTGCTATTCCTGCTACACAGCACATCAAAAACATTGCACAATGGTTGCAGTATGGAAGGATCATAGATTATATCAGCACCAATCACCACATCAGGTATTATTTCTGTGGGTAGATGTACTATGAAATTCCAATCCAAAGTTCTGACACCTGAAATAAGTATTAAAAATGAATCTATTTCATCTTACTAGGTACTGAGAAGCATAGCGTAATACACTAACTTAAAGTAAATAAATAAAACCGACCTACAGATGCCTCTCCATTCCTGTAATAAGTTTCACCATTGTTCTCTTCCTTGGCCAAGGCGGGAAAGTTAATTTCAATATTTTGACGAACAGTCCTCAAGACTTCTTCATGACAATCAGTTAACATTGTGTCTGCAGGGCCACAAAGCTTTGCCACAGAGATGCCAGTTAGCCCTACTCCAGAACCAAGTTCCAGGATCCTCTTTTTCTCAAAAACTTGTTTATTGCAGAGAGCCCAATCAGTAAGCATTAAGGCTGCCTTAAAAATAAATAAAAGCTCATTAGTCTCTCAGCTTGTGACTGGGAATAATCTATTGTCAGTAGTAGTGATTTTCAGAGTCAGCCTCATGGCCTCCTATTACACTCACAAGTTTGTTATCTTTTTTTAGACCTATCGATCAAACCAGAGATAGAGAATAAACTGGACTGACAACATAATTAATTGATTAAGGTAGCAAATGGAGAATAGAGTCTTACCTCCCAAGTTTTGAGCCCAGTTGTTCCATTCACAACCATATTATCAGTCTCTTTTATAGTTATCACATTGTTGAGGTCTCCACCTATGACATAGTGACGGTAACAAAACATGTCCAAGGCCTCACTGGACAACACAGAACACAAATTAGTGAATAGACCATCATGAATGTCTTGAGAGGGTTGCAGTTGGTCGATAAGCTTTTTGAAAAATAGTCTGCTAAAATTTTTATTGACTGGATACTTCTGCACTCTACTGTTGTTGACTGTCAAGTTCAGGAACTCTTCTTGAGCATCCCAGGTCATAACATGAATGTCTTCATCCTGAAAAATGGGATATTAGGCTTAGGCAAGTTAAAAAGTGTGTAAATGCTGGTGATGTGACGCGGAATTATTGAGATAATGTAAGTTGAGTCTAAGTTAGTTTCTAGGTTTCTTACCTTTAAAGAAAACCCCAAGAAACGTCCGTAAAAGTACAAAGCTAACTTTTTCAGAAGTGCCTGTGTGTTACTTGTGGTCGACATACTTTTATTTTGAGTTTTAAGTATCAGAAGAAAACTGCCTGTGCCTGAACATGAAATTAATTTCCAAACTCCGCGCACAAAACATGAAATCACAGATTAAATTTTGTCTTTTTAATCTGTGGCCTGGTGCCACACTCTGAATCTGAGGCACGGTGCCACACATACCACAGAACAATCACATACTGTAGGTAGGGTTCTTGGTTCTGTAGTTGGTCGTCAAAACGCAAATTAGGTATGGCGGTGCATGGCACATGTGGAAACATTTACAATGTAAGAAGTTTAAAAACCTATTTAGAGGCTAAAAATTTCACCCATGCCGGGATTCGAACCCGCAACCTCTGGCTATCCGTACCAGCGCTCTACCAATTGAGCCAATGGGCGACTCACGGCATCAGTGAAATTTCGAACCTCTTTACAATATTCTCTGTATTACGTACAGGCAGCAGGCAGGTAATGTAAGAAGTCCCCGTTTTTTTTACTATTTGTAATATATTTTTGTGATTTCTAATATAAACACAGCCAGAGATGTGTAAAATAGTTTTTATTTAGAATAATCATTACCTATGCATTTACTGCTTAGTGTGCAATAGAAAGTGTTTCATAATAAATCAATGGGAATGTCAAGACGAAACTGTATGGCGCTTAGTTGAAAGTGAATTTCTATACTTTTTTATGAAAAGTAAAAACGCCATACTATACTTTTCCTAAAACGGCAGAAACAAAGTATAAACAAAAAACTGAAAATTCAAAATTTTAAATAGGTACCGCAGAACAAAACCAGCCTGTTATGCGAAGATAACATCAAAAATATAGTTTTAACATTTCTTGCATACTTTTATAAAATACACATAATCACATACTTTTATGGAATAACACTTTAGTTCCTGATTTCTTAATTTTATATTGTAATAAAAAAAAATAACCTCATAAAAATACTTAGAAACATCGAAAAACATTGTATAGTTATTGACCTTGTGTACCGCATAAACTCTTAAGGCGTGCGCAAACAAGGTAATAACCCCCGGGTACTTTTTTGTCCGTCGATATAGATCTCTTATAAATTGTATTGAATAACACACACGAAGTACCCCGAAGTACTTAAAGTACCCCGTACAAAAAGTCTCACAAGTTACCGAGGACATAAAGAGACTGGACTGGACAAAAGTTCGGTGTTTTCTTTTAAAACGACTTTTCTTATTCTACTTCATGTAAATTACGACACAACGTAATCTCAGAACGTTTGCTTCCACACGCTTTATTGAATTGCCGGGGAACAAATGACCGCACACCGTAGGCGTTGAGTCCGCGACTAGTACTCGGAGGACATTTTTACACGATTCAGTGACTTTCGTCCCTTGGGGAGAAAAGTCCCTCATCTGCGCAAGACTACTGTTTCTACATTTCAGTCCAGTTTGAAGACGACATGTAAAGATTTACAGGCACGACTCGATGCTGCGGGACTACTACTTAATCCGATCACAAATATCCACAACTAAGTTCTCCTTATGAGAAGAATTTATCTCTGTTCACATCTGCTCAATTGTACCCACTACCAACCCATTATGTCCCCACCGACGGGCACGAGTCTCTTCCGTGAAGAAGGTTTAGATCATACTCCACCACAGGGGCCAACTCCGGATAAGTGGAGGCCTGTAAGATTAGTGGCTGGTCTTACTGTCAGAATTTTTCAAGCCGCCCTAAGGCCTTTGACTTTACTTTACATTTATCGAGAAATGCAAGCCTTAATATGATTCAAGCCATTACACAAATATAATTCCAACGATTATTGATAGTATTGATACCATCGTAAAAGCGAAATATTCTTAGATACCTGTAAACATGACTTTTATCATACACATACTCAGTTACACGCATTTATCTCTTTGGAAAAAGTACAGATTTATTTACACAGGACGTAGGACAGGTAGTCACAGGATGATTACCCATCCTGCACCTAACCGCTCTGTTGTTGCTTAACACAAGTGATTGATTCCAATCACTCGGTCCGATTATGTCACGACCGCTTCTCCTCTGCCAACCCAGACTTGGCTCCCATGGTGTAATATGACCTAACCTTCCTGTGATGCAGTAAGAGTGCCCCAGCAGTGAAGACATACAAAAGGGTTAATATCGATATCGAAAGTAAATAGTAATACAATTTGCGTTCAATTCAAAAATAAATATTTTGCTAGAGGAACAAAGCGACACTTTTCGAATAGAAGGTATGAAAAATATTATATTGCTTGTCATTGTTAGTTTTTAAGCACGCTTTATTTAACCCTCCAGAAATAGATTTTGGATACAATTAGATGTGTTTTTTATGAAATCTAGCCCTTTTTACCCGACAGCGCCAGAAAGAGGGTTATGTTTTTTCTAAAAGTCGTGCGTAATTGGTTTACCAGCTGGCAATACTTGATTCTTTTTTTTTTTTTTTTAACGTTTATTGGCTAAACTGGATTCTAAGAAGGTACCACAGATTAAGAACAAACAAAACAAATAAAAATTGTTTTTCCCACAGAGGTTTTTCCTTTCGTGAAAATTAGTGCCGTAGGTGTTTATATGCTCTGTGATTAGTGCAGTGCAGCAGTATTATGTATTGCATATAAATAGAAGAATTGCTATTGTTTCCAGTTATTTAGCACACTTGTAATTGAGTATAACAGGTACCTATAATATGAGGAAATTGTTTCTAGTCTAATCCAGAATGATTCAAAATATTATATGTATTTTACCTTTACCATCATTGTTTACCTTTTTCAGAGATACTTCACAGAAGTCTTGATTATGTCCAAACAAAAAAAGCGAGAAAGAGCCGAGAACTGGACCAGGGAAGAGAGAGTAGGTTAATTTTTAAATCCCTTAGCAAATTGAAGACCAGCTTTTCAACACTAAAGCCAATGAATTACTTACATTGCGTACCTAGAGTAAGCGGTGGTAGCCCACTGGGTAGAACATTGGACTTGGAAGCGAGAGATCCAGGTTTGGTTCCCAGTGCGGACTAGTAACTACGTTTTTTTTTTCTTTATGTTCAAAGCTACATACGTCTTGAATTTGTAGTAGCTAGGTATACCACACGCTGATTGTTAAGGAAAATGTCGTGAGGAAACCCATAGTCGGGTCTGCATGCATTGACTTTTCTTTCCTGTGGGCTAGGCGGACTAATTAAGTTGTCTGGATGGTGTAGAAGCTGGCCTACTTCGTCTAAAACACAATGTCCTGGGCACTGCAGCATCCGAGTAGTCCCTTCACCCATCTAGCATAAGTGAAAGTGCGACAGGGTGCTGTATAAATTGTATATGGCAAATTCCCTATAGGCCCGGCTCCTGATCTGTTATAAGTTAGACCTGCGATTATCACACTGCTCCTGATGTGTTGTTATCTTGTTATCAACCCTTGTATGTTCCCACTGCTGGGGCATGGGTCTCTTCCTGCATCGCAGAAAGGTTAGGCCATACTCCACCATGGGGGCCAAGTCCGTTTTGGTGTTGTGTAATGATGTGTTATTAAGTGGTAAGTTAGTTAGACCTGAGATTTAGCGGTCTAGTTGGGCCATTGTATGTAGCAAGCACTGAGGTGTGTTAACATTTCAGGCTTTAGGGACTCTGATAATTTCTCTATGATAAAGCTGAACACAAACTCATTGTTACTTTGAACACTCTATTTTCAGGACATTTTATTGGAAATCATCAAAAACTACAGGCACATCTTAGACAATCAATCCAATAATGCAAATACAAACAAATTAAAGAACATCGTTTGGAATCATATAAATAATAGGTCAGTACTTCTACTCACAAATTATCCCCTCAGGAAATTTCTGTTGAAATTATGTAAATTATTCTGATGCATGCCTGCTAGTATTATGCTATCTAGCCATGATTATCATGGCCAAACTAAAGCTGTTGCCACTTTAAAATTTTATTATTATCATTCTTTGATAGATTTCACGAATTATCCAATTCAAGTAGAGATGTCAATCAACTCAAGTCTTTCTGGAAGAGATTAAAAACCGCAGCAAGGAAGAAGGCAAGGCTTCAAATGAATGGTAGCGGGACCAGTGACAATGAGAAGCTGTCGCACTGTGAGGACTCTTCTGCCGATGAGACCACAAACAACATTAGCACTTATGATAATGATGACTCCATGTTTGGACAGGTAATATTGATTTCTCTGTAGCCTTATATTTTTCCCCATTCTTCAATTCAGTGATTTTTAGAGTTCCATACCTCAAAAGGAAAATAGGAACCCTGATAGGATCACTCTGTGGTCTGTCCGTCCAAAAGTCTGTCTGTCAAGACCCTTTATCTAGGGTGAATCCGCAATCCAACTAAAATCAAATGAATAAAAAGACAAAAATAGAAAACGAATACCCACTAAGCATGCCGGACCCAATGTAGTGTAATCTCTTTGATAAATCAGATCTAGGTTTTACAAGTCAGTAAGTATGTAAGGAAGTATGTTTATTGAAATAAAAGTTACAGCAGCAGGTGTTACATAATTAATTAATATACAGAAGAGATGGGTAGGTGCATAATACACCGTTCAACGGCAGTCCACAAACTAGGCGAGGCCTGTATCTTGGGGACTTTATTAGTGTGCACAGAATACGTTTTATACGGTAAGTGTTTAACGCAACACGGCTACATTATTAAAAAATAAACAGGGTGCTATTAATTGGGCATCTAACCTAAAGATAAAGGAGTATTAGGAGTATATCCATAAATAATATACTATAATATATTTAAAATATTTATTTTATTATATGCTTATGTAATTAATTTGTATTTTAAATAGTATGAATATATAAAAATATAAGTAAATAAATATAATACAATAATAAATGAATGAATAAATAAATAAATATAGATATTATGTATACAATATTTATTTAACAATTTTAAAAAGGTTTTCAGTATCAATGTAATTAAGTGTATTATAATATAAGTAATGTAAAATATTAAATGTAATTACGTGTATTATGTAGTATATTAAGTACTTGGTAATAGAGATTTTGGCTTCAAAATGTGTCATGTTTATTAAATTACAAGTGAGCATCAATTTATTATATAAAAATGGAAAGACAAAAGGGTGGAAGCGTTGTGCAAATGCTGTTCTACATTACGGTAAAAAGATTTTTGGGGGTCTTCTCGAAGATGTGGGTTCTGTTCTGGTCTGTGCTTACGTTCTGTGAGTACAGCTATACGAACAAATGACTGGTGCACACGCAACTGACAAGTTATTTCAAACCTCTGCAAGGCTTTTTCAGTCCGATATCGGCAATTACGTGTTTGAGTCTAACAACTCTCGTAGGGTATTTTCACAAAAGTTTTAAATATTTACTCCGTTCGCCTACATTTCAAGTCTCTGCAACGTATAGTTTTAAAAATCTCCGTGGCCGCGAAGTTGTTCGCGTTACGATGGCGAGGGCACGTTCAAACACTCATTGCTTTGACAAATTCAGTGTTTGGAAATATTTATTTAGATTTATTATAATTTTTTATAATTTTACCGTATTTGGAACGACAACAACGTAACAGCTTATAATTACCTACTGATTAACTAATAAATAAAAATAAGGCCAATAACAGTGGTCCACAGTTATGTCCGTATACCCAGCAGGACCCTACGTCTGATTCGATTAACGATTAAAGTTTCACTTACCTAGTAATTAGTACCTTCTGAAAAGTATAACGTCGGCTGAGGTCGAAAACTTCATAACTCCACTTGTGATCAAAAATGACTTTTTGGTATCATTCGACGCGGAATTTCAGAACGCATCGTTTCGTATAAGTCTTAAATCCATCAAAAATACACAGTTGACCACAAACAATAAAAAGTATACTGCTTATCTCCAGCGCGCCATTTTGTAACGGTCAAACTGCTCAACTCCCCCCACCTCAGTACATCACGCGATGGCGTAAGGTAAAGACGTCTTTTTTTCTCTTTTAAGTGTGTGAAATACGGAAATACCGGCTTGAAGGTATGTATTTTTTACTATTTAGTGTTTACTTAAACTGTATTGATATTCATAACAAATTAGAATCAAAATTGCGAATAAAAAACTTTGAAACTAGTTTGAACTTTACAAGTCTATTAACTTAAGGCAACTTACTTATTTGCCAAGTGGTGAAATAAATTACAGATTGGGCTTCAGTGAAGATTGTCCAGAACTGCCACTTCCATGCCGAAAAAGGAATTTTACATTCGTGAATGTGGAAAATCTACCAGCTCTGTACAAAGAACGACTCAACATCAAGAAATCGAAGTTTGAACATCTACAGCAATTAAAACTTACAATGGAAACGGATTTCCATTCTTTTTACAACTCAATTCCTCATGAAGATTGATTCATAGGTGATTGTTCGGAAAACTCATTTTTAAGTTTAAGTTTCTTATAGGTTCCTAATAATATACCTAATCTCTCTAAAGAAGTGCCTAAAAGTATCTAGTAAGTAACTTTATATAATTACCAGTTTTTGATAACAAAATAGCATTTTTTTAAATATAATGAATGATGCTTGATTTCATAGCCAAGTCTCCGAAAAAAAAAAAGCTTCGGTGTCAAAACAAAATCAGTTCGTATCTATTACGTGAGGTGACTTCAATATGCTTTTAAAATGTAAGTTTTCATTATTTTTCAATGTATTATATATCAAAATAATCGTAAGGATTTGCACTTTATGATTAGATACAAAAAAAAACTGAATTGTGTTACATACAACGACAGATTGACATTTTCAAGTACCGCCGCGTCACGCCATGTTTCCACAATTGATTTCATGTATTCTATTGAATTTCACTATAAAATGTTACTTGGAGCCGTCATTTTTACTTTATCTGTTAGTGCATTTCATAAGCTATTCGGAAGTATACTTTATTTTGTGGTAGCTGCAGCAGTTCTATAGTTATTTCTAACAATGATACCGGCCGCTCGGCGTGCAAAAATGTCGCATAAATGTAATTCGCGAGCGCGGACGGTTAAGGCTTACGTGGCCGCGCGACCCGGACGTTTAAGTGGATAAGGGGTTCAGTACTGTTTTTTTTTAGTTGAAGGTTCAAAAAGTGAACTCATCGTTTTTTTTCTTATGGTTTATTTTTTGAGTTTTTATTCTGTTACTAATAAGCAGAATAATACTATAAGTGCCAAAATACTTATACGTTATAAACGTTATAAGTACTTGTTATTATTAATTAATCCAGAAACCATGTCGCTCATTTGGCAGAATAATGACGCAAATGTACTTTTTTGCCAATTTGAGTTAAGTATGCCAAAACACCCGAAATAACTGTTTACACTTGGGGAAAAAATGACAGTAATGTAGTTTTGTTTTTTATCGCGTGATAGCGCCACTGTCGTTGTGGCATTTTGACAAAGTTCTAACACTTCTGAATGAAACAACGGTCTCTCCTGTAAAATTGGAAAAAGTACATTTGCGTCATTATTCTGCCAAATGAGCGATGTATGAAAAATTGATCTCATTGTGGACTCGTATTTCATTCTTTTTGAGCCACATTTATAATAGATATAGAGTAGGTATTTTTGTTTTGCAAGTACGCTAGTTAAGTATAAGACAAACCTGAAATGTGATTATTGTAACGAATTTAGACTGATTTAAATATTTAGTCAATGGTTAAGTATAACGCTGGTAGAGAAAATAAAGATATTCTGTCAAAAATACATTTATTATTTTATTTCACAAGAAATAACCCTCATATCATTTAACTCTGCATAAGACAAACCTGAAATGTGATTATTGTAACGAATTTAGACTGATTTAAATATTTAGTCAATGGTTAAGCATAACGCTGGTAGAGAAAATAAAGATATTCTGTCAAAAATACATTTATTATTTTATTTCACAAGAAATAACCCTCATATCATTTAACTCTGCTCAGCTCTAACATAGCCCCACATTGAGTTTGGATGGCAAGCTACCTAAGTACAATACAATGTTTGGTTATTTGAAAAAATCACACTTCGTATACTTCTTATATCCTGGAAAAGTGCTTATGTCCAACTTAAGTTTTTTTTTTATTCAAGTAATCTTCTTAAGTCCATTTTATAGGTTATAGAAACAAAAAAAATATTTTTTATTGTGTTATTAAATCCGTAATCACATTTTTACTTTAAATTAAGACAAACATCAATAGATCTAGGAACAAGAAATAGAAGAAAATCGGTTTTCTTTGCCTCCTGAAAAATTTGGTCTGATGGAGCTGAGAAGTTTTCGACCTTAGCCGACGATAAGTAAAATAATAGTACCTTAACAGTTATCCAGAAAACTTACATGTTTTGCCAGCAGGACCCTCCGTTGTTAGAAGGTCTTCAGACCAGTAGTGTGTGTCCCCGTATAGCGGTTAATTAGTACCTTTAGATTTTCCTTCTTTTCTTAAAAAAAAATTATTAGTTTAAAAGAAATATACCTACAAAAGATTTATTTTGCCAGCAGGACCCTTTTTGTTTTAGGGTTTTCAGTCCAGACAATCATATTTCCAAACAGCTTAATATTAGCTGTTTGGAAATATGATTAATATCTTTCATGTTTATGAGGTTCGTAATTAAATAACATTGAAATAAATAAAAAAAATGCTTTTAATTTTTAGGTGATATTAGACAGAGTCTAAGTCTATGCATTTAAGGGAGTGTAGCTTCTAAAAACTGGTTGATCTGTGAACTGCTATGAGTGTTACCAGTATACTCAGTGTTACCAAAGGAGTTTGGTCAACAGCATACAAATAAATATCAGTAAGAATAAAAAAAAACGACGATTTCCGTCGAAACCAGTTACCGTAGAATTTAAAAAATGTGTAGGTACACTTTATTAGGGTTAATTGCCAAAGCAAAAAAACACACGGCAATACCGAGAAGGGTAGGGCAAAATGCTGTTTTATGATGTGCTATATTTTTATATTCTGTTTAATGCAGTAACCCGAGCAAAGAGAGAGTATTATAAAGAGGTTCGAAATTTCACAGATGTCGGTAAGTCGCCCATTAGCTCAGTTGGGAGAGCGCTGGCACGGTTAGCCGGAAGTCGCGGGTTTGAGTCTCGGCATGGGTGGAATTTTTGATATCTAACAAGGTTTTTTGCTATATTTTTTCTTAGTAAAGTAAGTACTTCTCTACCTTGGCAAAAAAAATGAGTTACTGCGTATATTACACCCAAAAAAAAAATTGTCAGTGTCATTTTATCATCACTGTGACTTGTCCTGAACCCAATTCCGCTCATAAAAATCATAGCTTGAAAATACGATTCATTATATGGATTTGAATCTATTTTCATTTCATCAAATTAAATAATTATAGTCTATCAAAAAAACCATTTGTTTTTTTGATAGACTATAATTATTTACAGCTGTGTGGTGTCGGCCTAGAGAATAAATAGCACCAACCCAAAATTCTCCCCGCGGGTGTCGTAAAAGGCGACTAAGGGATACAAACCGGGGGGTGGGCAGCAGCGCCTCCTGCAGTAGAATTCCACCAAACTGCGATCCCCAACCCGCATGCCAAGCGTGGGGATTATGGGCATTACCCCCCATTTATTCCACAACCTTGCGCTCATTAGGGGAGGGCTATGTCCAGCAGTGGACTAATAAAGCCTGAAGAAGAAGAAAAAAACCATTTGTTTGTCTAAAATCTTCCTCCTTATACATTTGACAGGCAGACAACTTTTGTCGGGAAAAAGTTATCATTTTAGTGGACAGAAAGTTTTAGTAAAATAGCTCCGTCAACATTGCATTGCTGCGCCCCCCTCAAAGTTACTCACTTCGTTTGAGTTCGGCTCGAGCTATCGGTGCGTTTGCACCGGTCGCAACATCTTGTTGTTTCCCGCCAAAACAATTAGTTTATCATTTCAACAACATGGGGACAATTTTTTTTTTTCGTTATGTGGCCATTAACAACAAAACTTACAAAACCTATTTAGCGCCTAATTTTTTTTAAATTGTCCTTAGCACGGGTTAGTGCATAAAAAAAGAATATTCATGATTATCATATTAGAACCCGCAACCTCTGGCTCCAGTTGCGGGTTCGAATCCCGGCATGGGTGGAATTTTTAGCCTCTAAATAGGTTTTTGAATTTGTTCCTTAGCACGGGTTAGTGCATTAAAAATAAAAATAGTGTAATTATTAACTAGTTTTATATTCATTTCATTTATTTCAAAATTGTGTATTAAATTCATCTTTGTTTGGGCATTGTTTGTATTCCGCACAATAATAACATATTTAATATCCTTATACTATTTTTATTTTTAATGCACTAACCCGTGCTAAGGACAAATTTAAAAACCGACAGACAACCAAAGTTATTATTTCAGTGGATACTTTTCATTTCATTGGACTCATCAAATTTTATTACTGAATATTTCAGTAAGTTTTTATGATAATTGACGTCCACTCGCACGCATGTTACATAAAAGGCTAAATTTTTATTTGTTACCAAAGAAACATATTAGAATGGGACTGGAATAAAAAAAATCTCACCGAAATTACACAAAAAAAACTTTTGATGAAATTCACCCTAATGTATCCATGCAAAATTAGTCTTTGAAATTAGTTAATTGGATTCGACGGAAATCGTCAGTTTTATTTATTCTTACTGATATTTGTATGCTGTTGACCAAACTCCTTTGGTAACACTGAGTATACTGGTAACACTGATAGCAGTTCATAGATCAACCAGTTTTCAGAAGCTACACTCTGTCTAATTTTAGCTAAAAATGAAAAGCATTTTTTTTATTTCGATGATATTTAATTACGTACCCCATAAACATGAAAGGTACTAATATTAACCTGTTCGGAAATATGATTGTCTGGACTGAAAACCCTAAAACAAAAAAGGGTCCTGCTGGCATGATAAATCTTTTGTAGGTTTATTTTTCTAAGAAAAGGAGGAAAATCTAAAGGTACTAATTGACCGCTATACGGGGACATACACTACTGGTCTGAAGACCTTCTAACAACGGAGGGTCCTGCTGGCAAAACATGTAAGTTTTCTGGCTAACTGTTAAGGTACTATTATTTTACTTATACTTTTCAGAAGGTACTAATTACTAGGCAAGTGAAACTTTAATCGTTAATCGAATCAGACGTAGGGTCCTGCTGGGTATACGGACATCCACAGTTTACCAATTAATAGAATAAATGCGTTAGCTCTGAAAACTCGCTGGAAAATATTAACTTAAAAATATTTTATTGCCAAATACTGTTATTTTTTTAAACTTGGCTTATAACGTTTTTTGTAAATAAATAATTTATAAATATAGAAACGCACACGATTTTATCTAGTGTGGTGTAACTTTAATTTGAAAATTCTGTTAATTAAATTAAACCTTGAAAATAATAAATGTTAACTTCTTTTCCACATATTTTATTATTTGTGAAACTAATAATGATCCTAATATATCACATAACTAACATTTACATACATGCACATACATTGCTTCTGTATGTATTACCTACCTACAAATTACTATGAAACCCCCAGTGTACGAGTCCGACTCGCACTTGGCTGGTTTTTTTTTACCAATATAGCGCACCATATTGTCGCGGTCCTATCCCGAACCATCTAGAATAGAGCCTTCTGGAAGCCTATCGAATAGTCGCCGCATGCTGCGTTTTAGTAAACAATAAAACGCTGCAAGCAATAATGAATCGTATGTCCACTAGAGTAAGGTTCAAAACTCTTTAAATGAGTAACTGTTCGAGCGACCTTGCCGCGTGTACAGAGTGTAGGTACATAGTTACGGGAATGTTCTAGAACCCTGGCCGGCGGATATAAATAACGGCCGCTGCGGCGCGCTGTCAGTAACATTTGGAATAGCGAAGAGTAAACTTCGAGCGAACATACCTGCGATACGAGCGATAACCTACGACCTCAGCGATACTATTGGACTTCGATTGGACCTGCGATTGGAATCTACGTGTGGACTTCGTGTCGTGAAGACCTGCAGACCAGACCCTGCGTGAATAAATCCTAAGAAGTTGTCATTGGCGTTTTACATCCATATCCAGAACCCTAGCCCTGTAACATTTGGTGTCAGAATTGCGGATTTGGAGATGCCACTGACTCCGAGAGAGGATACTTCTGGAGTGAAGACCAGGTCCAGAGGTGCTGCGGAGGCCACGCCCACTGCCCCTCAGGCCACTCCCACCGGCCATAGGGACACGCCCACTGACCCCGCCCACCAGGACATGCCCACCGACTAAGCCACGCCCCCTGGCCCCGCCCACCAGGCCACGCCCATCGAGGAAACACAGCGTACCTGCCCAGCGGCTCCGCCCACTGGCCACGCCCACCAGGCCACGCCCACCGCCCCCGTGCACCAGGCTCCGCCCACCGGCCTTGACCACCAGGTTTCACCAACCGACCAACAGGCTCCGCCTCGTAGCCACGCCCACCTGGCCACGCCCACCAAAGACATTAAACCTCAGTCACGTACAATGGAGGTTTTGGATATGTCGTGCCTGATGGCAATGTTGAAGGGCTTGCAAGAACAACAGAGCAAGCAGATGCAGTGCCTGCAAGAAGAACAGAGAGGCCTGCGAGAAGAACAGAAGGCAGACCAACAGACGATTCTATCTGCCGTTACAAAGTTCAGCGATACGGTCGCTAAGCTACATGGAAATGTAGAAGTAGTGACCGAAGGGGTTACCAAATTAGAGGAGGACCTACAAAGTCTGAAAAACGGCCTCACTGGACTAGAGCAGGAAGTTCGGCGTATAAAAGCTGCTGGAGTTACATCGAGCGGAGTTGTCAGCATAAGCCAGGGGCCTAAAGTGAAGGTGCCTCTGTATAATGGTACTACATCTTGGGTCGCCTACCGACAGCAGTTAAAGACTGTCGCTGCTTCAAACGGGTGGACGGACCAACAGAGCCTGACAGCCCTCACCGTCACGCTCAGAGGTTCGGCTTTATCTGTCCTGGAGGCACTGCCCACCTCAGGCAGCGTGTTCAAAGATCTGCTGGAGGCACTTGAGGCTAGATACGGGGAACGACACCTGGAACACGTTTTTCGTGCCAGCTACGCGACCGGACTCAGCGCCTGGGTGAAGGACTTCAACAATGGGCGTTGGAAATTGAGAAGCTGGTTTGAAAGGCGTACCCTTCTGCGGATAGTAAAATGGTGGATACGAATATATTGCAAGCAGTCGTCGACGGAATTAGGGATCTTGAAATTAGGGCTGCAGTGAAGCTTCGCCACCATTCTTCATTAAAAGAAGCTCTGGCACACGCCCTGGAAGTTGAAGCTGTGCGTCATGATATCCGGTATAAACTTCGGGAAGTTAAGGAGGAGGTCAAAGAGATCAAGACACCGCCCAAGAGGAACTTCAGGCCCATGTGTTACAAGTGTGGAGAAAGAGGGCATCTGCAGTTCATGTGTCCTAAGAAGGAGAGGCAACCGACCAAAACAGATGACAGACTGGGTGGCGCGCCTCAACAAAATGGAGCAGCATTTTGAGGAGTTCGTAAAGAAGCGTGACGCTCCGGCCTCCACTGTGAATCAGAGAAACGAAGCCAGGATTCCGAGGCGACTACTGGCTGGAGCGGAGAAAGCCCAGGTAACCAGAATCCCACAAGTATGCAATGGGAACAAACTGTCAAGAAGGCCGTGCCCGGAAGACTGCAAGCACTGTGCCAAACAACAGACAAAGGAACTGCCATTGAGGTTGACAAGAATGAGTCCATCGATATCTTGGGAAGATGAGGCGATGAAAGAAGCACAGGTCGATGATGAAGATGTACGGCTCATTGTTGCATGGAAGAAACGAGGCGAGGATAAGCCAAGATGGTGCGAAGTCGCTCTTAGTAGTGCTGTCACCAAAGCATACTGGGCTCAATGGGACAGTTTTATTCTTCGGGACGGAATACTTTACCGAAAATGGGAGAAACCTAACGGCAGAAAGTTCCATCTTCAGATAGTTGTCCCAAGAGATAAGGTACAAGATGTCCTTGGTGAAGTACATGACGGCGTGTCAGGTGGACATTTGGGCGTAAAAAGGACTTTAACAAAGATTCGAGAAAGGTTTTACTGGCTCCATTGTCGAGAAGATGTGCAAGATTGGTGCCGCAAGTGTGTTACTTGCGCCGCGGTGAAAGGCCCACCAACTAGAAGCCGAGGAAATCTGCAACTTTATAACGTTGGTGCGCCATGGAAACCCATTGCAGTTGATGTGGCTGGACAGTTCCCAGTAACGGAATCAGGAAATAAGTATTTCATGGTAGTTATGGATTACTTCACTAAATGGCCAGAGGTATTCGCCATACCCAATCAAGAAGCCACGACTGTTGCCTCCAAGTTGTTTGAGGAAGTAGTTTGCCGGTTTGGTGTGCCCTTGGAAATACACTCCGACCAAGGCAGGAACTTTGAGTCTCAAGTATTTCAAGAACTCTGTAAAATATTGGGAATGCATAAGACTAGGACCACCCCATATCATCCTCAATCTGACGGCATGGTAGAAAGATTTAACCAAACACTTGAGAGACATTTAGCAAAAGTCGTTGACAGGCACCAGAGAGACTGGGACAAATACATACCGCCATTTCTTCTGGCCTACCGAACGGCAGAACATGAAAGCACGAAGGTAACCCCGGCGCGTGTAAATTTTGGCCGAGAACTTAGAATACCTGTAGATCTGCTGACTGGAGGCCCTCCTGACGACTCACGTTCTCTACATGACTACATTTCCGAGTTACGTGAGAAAATGCGAGAGATTCATGCCATAATACGGGAAAACGGATTGGAGTCGAGTGAAAAGATGAAGACTAGGTATGACCGCCGAGCAAATACAAGCGGCTTCGAAGAAGGAGCACTAGTCTGGCTTCACAATGTAAAGTATTTTCTAAGGTTAACACGAGCAGTAGACATAATTAAAACTGTTTTTATACGGATTTATGCTCGTTTATTACATTTTTACAATTTTCCAACGTTTCGGCACTTTTTCAGGTGCCGTGGTCCCGGATGACTGAGGTGACAGGTGTCTTTTAGAAATCATTAACGGTTAGTTTACTACCCTCGGCAAAAATTACAAAAGTTAATTATGAAGTTACGTTCCAAAATAGACAAACCAATTATTTTTTATATAAAGTGAACAATATTGATTATTAGTAGTTGAAGTTAAAATTAAATTTATAAACTAATTACTTCATATGAACTTAAAGATACCGATTATTAATTGAAATTAAATTGATTTTTTATTATTTATTCTACAGTCACACTTCTAGCAAGGGGGTCTCATGCACTTAAGCACTGGTTCCCATGCTACCGGTATGTTCCAACCACGATCTCTATTAAAATTTGGATGCCGGCGGATCTCTATTGCCTCACGTATCATTCTAGGGAAGAAACGGTCTTCTCGGGCTAGAACTTTAACTTTATCGAAATGTATAAAGTGGTTGGTACCGCTAAGTGTATGCTCGCTGACTGCAGATCTACCAGAGCGCTTATGTTTCACATCAGCGATATGTTCCTTCACCCGCTCAGCTATGGTACGCTTCGTTTGACCAATGTACGAGGAACCACATTCACAGTCAAGCTTGTATACTCCTGCCTCTTGTAAGGGAATCCTGTGCTTGACACTTCGCATGAATTGGTGTATCTTTCTTGGCGGCTGGTAGATGGTTCTGATTGAGGCGCGTTTCAAAATACTCCCAATTTTGTCAGTCACTCCTCTCACGAAAGGCAGGTAGGCTGGAACTCGCTCGACTGTGTCCGGTTTGACACGTCCTCCGCGACGGACACGCGGAACTTGCAGCTTGTTTGCACGAAGTACTCGTTTGACATGCTGGAGTTCCGCAGGTAGATGGTCCTTGTCGCAGATTCGGTGTGCCCTCTGTAACAGAGATTTTCCAACGGTAGACAACTGACACGGGTGATGGTGAGACTCACCGTTTAGGTACCTATCAGTGTGGGTCTTTTTCCTATAAACTGTATGTCCTAAGGTTCCATTTGGATTCCTGATGACTAAAACATCTAAGAAAGCTAAAGAACAATCTGCTTCTAACTCCATTGTAAACTGGATCTTGTTGTTTATAGAGTTAAGGTGGTCTAAGAAAGCCGTTATTCCACTAGTAGGTAATATAGCAAAAGTGTCATCGACATATCGCTTATAGAACCTTGGTGGGACGGGAGCAGTTCGCAGGGCTCGCTCCTCGAAGTCTTCCATGAAAATATCGGCTACAACGGGAGAAACAGGTATCTTTAAGTTCATATGAAGTAATTAGTTTATAAATTTAATTTTAACTTCAACTACTAATAATCAATATTGTTCACTTTATATAAAAAATAATTGGTTTGTCTATTTTGGAACGTAACTTCATAATTAACTTTTGTAATTTTTGCCGAGGGTAGTAAACTAACCGTTAATGATTTCTAAAAGACACCTGTCACCTCAGTCATCCGGGACCACGGCACCTGAAAAAGTGCCGAAACGTTGGAAAATTGTAAAAATTTAATAAACGAGCATAAATCCGTATAAAAACAGTTTTAATTATGTCTACTGCTCGTGTTAACCTTAGAAAATACTATACAGACCAGTACGGACTGGAAATCGCCAACAAAATTCGCCGTTTAGAATCTTTGAAGACCAAGCGCGCAAGAACTGTTACCAGCCTACATTTCTTGAAGAGATGCCGAGACCACTATCTCTTACCTACGTGTGTCAAAATATCACCTAAAAAGGACATCGTGGGGAGCGCCAAGATTCTAAATAAGGCAAGTCAAAAACTGTTAGTCATACTCATTCGGCAACGACGTCATGAACAGGCAACCGTCAGCGATCAAATTCGAGATCTGTCTAATTGGCTTCAAACACAATTGCAAGCTTTCGATTTTGCTTACTGCATTGAAATTTTGGATAAAAGAGAGGGACACCAGATTACTAAGTGCAAAGAGAAGCAAATCAAAAAATATGAACGGCTTCAGTCGAAATCGAACGCAGCGGTACAAACCAATTTTCGGAACGCACCCGTAGCAGTTGTCAATTTATCAAAACAAGCCCTAGACGAACAAACCGAAAGGGTCCTTCAAAAAGGTCTAAATTTTGCTGTAGCACCGCGGGTTATCCCTTACGAAAAGATTATTGGCAATATTGATGAGTGTCTGTGGAAAAACAATGTGCTAAGTGAGGATTTGGAAGGAATACGCCAGGATATGTCATCCGTTTTGCGTCGATGTAAACCTCCAAAACCCAACCTTCAACGCGATGAATACATTGCACTTAAGACCTTGCATGATAACCCAGAACTAACGGTACTTCGAGCGGATAAGGGAAATGCCACCGTGGTTATGGATACATCAGATTACAACGCCAAAATTCAATCATTACTATCGGACGAAAGCACATACCAAAAGGTCAAACGAGATCCTACGACCCGTTTTCTTAAGAAAACCAAAGAACTTATTGAAAAACACTCCGAATGGCTTAGTCTGGATGTTACCAACCTTCTACCAGGGACAGCAAAACCTCCTAAACTGTATGGACTACCGAAAATTCACAAGACGGGGGCTCCACTGCGTCCTATTGTCAGCCAAATTGGTGCTCCTACCTACAAACTAGCCCAACACCTGACGCAAGTCCTGTCACCGCTGAGGGGGAACACTGAAGCCCACGTCAAGGATTCCTACCACTTCACTAGTCAAATTGATGACCTACATTTGACTAGTGAAGAAACAATGGTGAGTTTCGATGTTAAATCCTTGTTTACTTGTCTTCCAATACAGGATTGCATTGAGATTGTTAAGAGAAGGCTCAATGAACATGATTTGCCTGTGGAATATGCAGAGCTGTTAGATCACTGCCTAACAACTGGCTACTTGGTATGGAATGGTGAGTTTTACATGCAGGTAGACGGGGTAGCCATGGGTTCCCCTGTTTCTCCCGTTGTAGCCGATATTTTCATGGAAGACTTCGAGGAGCGAGCCCTGCGAACTGCTCCCGTCCCACCAAGGTTCTATAAGCGATATGTCGATGACACTTTTGCTATATTACCTACTAGTGGAATAACGGCTTTCTTAGACCACCTTAACTCTATAAACAACAAGATCCAGTTTACAATGGAGTTAGAAGCAGATTGTTCTTTAGCTTTCTTAGATGTTTTAGTCATCAGGAATCCAAATGGAACCTTAGGACATACAGTTTATAGGAAAAAGACCCACACTGATAGGTACCTAAACGGTGAGTCTCACCATCACCCGTGTCAGTTGTCTACCGTTGGAAAATCTCTGTTACAGAGGGCACACCGAATCTGCGACAAGGACCATCTACCTGCGGAACTCCAGCATGTCAAACGAGTACTTCGTGCAAACAAGCTGCAAGTTCCGCGTGTCCGTCGCGGAGGACGTGTCAAACCGGACACAGTCGAGCGAGTTCCAGCCTACCTGCCTTTCGTGAGAGGAGTGACTGACAAAATTGGGAGTATTTTGAAACGCGCCTCAATCAGAACCATCTACCAGCCGCCAAGAAAGATACACCAATTCATGCGAAGTGTCAAGCACAGGATTCCCTTACAAGAGGCAGGAGTATACAAGCTTGACTGTGAATGTGGTTCCTCGTACATTGGTCAAACGAAGCGTACCATAGCTGAGCGGGTGAAGGAACATATCGCTGATGTGAAACATAAGCGCTCTGGTAGATCTGCAGTCAGCGAGCATACACTTAGCGGTACCAACCACTTTATACATTTCGATAAAGTTAAAGTTCTAGCCCGAGAAGACCGTTTCTTCCCTAGAATGATACGTGAGGCAATAGAGATCCGCCGGCATCCAAATTTTAATAGAGATCGTGGTTGGAACATACCGGTAGCATGGGAACCAGTGCTTAAGTGCATGAGACCCCCTTGCTAGAAGTGTGACTGTAGAATAAATAATAAAAAATCAATTTAATTTCAATTAATAATCGGTATCTTTAAGTTCATATGAAGTAATTAGTTTATAAATTTAATTTTAACTTCAACTACTAATAATCAATATTGTTCACTTTATATAAAAAATAATTGGTTTGTCTATTTTGGAACGTAACTTCATAATTAACTTTTGTAATTTTTGCCGAGGGTAGTAAACTAACCGTTAATGATTTCTAAAAGACACCTGTCACCTCAGTCATCCGGGACCACGGCACCTGAAAAAGTGCCGAAACGTTGGAAAATTGTAAAAATGTAATAAACGAGCATAAATCCGTATAAAAACAGTTTTAATTCACAATGTAACTCGACAAAAAGGAAAATCTCCGAAATTGCAGACAAGATGGGAGAATAAAGATGCTCGGGACGAGCATCTCTAAGAGATCATCTCTAAGCATCTGTCAGTTCCGTTTGGAATAGCGAAGAGTAAACTTCGAGCGAACATACCTGCGATACGAGCGATAACCTACGACCTCAGCGATACTATTGGACTTCGATTGGAATCTACGTGTGGACTTCGTGTCGTGAAGACCTGCAGACCAGACCCTGCGTGAATAAATCCTAAGAAGTTGTCATTGGCGTTTTACATCCATATCCAGAAACCTAGCCCGTAACAATATTATTATGTTACTTTTTAAAATTACAAAGTATACATAGGTGTCATTTTCTATGTTGTTTATTCTGACTGGATGATTTTTTTCTGGATACGCCACCTAATATCCAAAATTTTGAATGATCAGTTAAGGCGCTTCAGGTAGCTAACTAGCGCCACCAATGGAATAAAAATCATAACTTGTTATACGTTTTTTTCAAAAAGCAAACATCAATAATCATGTCTGTGATAACTATTTTTAGAAGATACAGCCTAGAACGTACTCGTAGTATAAACATCCTAATTTTTATTCCAGTGGTGGCGTTAGTTAGCACCCCAAAGCGTCTTACCTGATCATTCAACATTTTGGAGTTGTGGATCCCAAATAAAGAAACCACATACACTGGCTACATACAAGGAATGAGGACAAGTGGTACTCTTCAAACAAAACAAGACAGTGTTCAACAGTTACGAGTTATGCTGTTATGCGGCAGCTATATTTTATTTATCTTTTCAGACTTGTAACCCCTCCGAGGTAGTATTGCTAGTTGAACCAAGCCGTAGCAGTCATTCAAAGAGTGACATCCACAATATAGATGAAGAAGTATATGAAGAGGAGGATATCCACAGTAGCACGTTAAAAAATGATCTTCCTACACTGAAGTTTGTTAACAACATTGATTGTGATTTATCACAAAATATTAGACTGCAGAATGGAGAGGATTCAAAGAAGCAAAACACTGAGTGAGTGTGTAATTTATGTAATAATATAATGTAAACATCACGAGATAGTTCAAGTAGTCCGTGGAAAAGTACCTAACCACAGTTCCTTTAAATGCTTCAAAATAATTTTACATTGGAATTATGTTTTTATAAAAAAGTTCGTTATTGTAAACTATATGGAACACCTTTTTTTTTCAGTGGTATCAGAAGCAATCATGTTGATAAATCTGAAGATAATTATTTGTATAAGGAGTTCTTGTTGAAGAGATATTACTTGAGACTATATCACAAGAATCAAATAAAACATCAACATGAAAAGCATAAGCTAGAAATCGAGAACTTGAAGCTGGAAAAAAAAAAGATAGAATTAGAAATAGAATTGTCCAAGAGAAAGCTTGAATTACTAGATAAATGAATAAAATGTGTTATTATAAAATATTCATCATCATTTAAGCGACACCAAAAACGTCAGAACGTTCTAAATCAAGAGCGTCATGCCGGCGCCAGACAGAAGTTCCAATAAGTGATCACATAAGTGTGCACATGTGTGGCACGGACATTTGTTACTATTGTCACATAAAATGTCACATAATAATTCTGTCTGGCGCCGCCGGCTTCACGCGAAGTTCAATGAGCCGTTTTCAGCACAAATTCTCAGAGAAATTCATAGATGGCGCTTACAGGGGTGGCCATAGAAGTACCGTAATGCGGCTGTCAAAATTAATTCAATTCAATTATTTTTTATGGCACCCTTAAGATTCTTTCTGCCAATGTTAATCGGCCCTGAGCAAAAGACAGACGTGTCTTCTTGATGAGTACGCCTATAAGCGCCATCTATGGAGTGCTTTGTGAATTTGTGCTGAAGACGGTTCATTATGTAGGACAAATCACAAACATAAAAGGACAAATTCACACAGCCGCCGCTAGCCGGGAGCAAAACTTAGAGAGGTCCTGTCTAATTTGTGAGAGAGGTAGGTAGCCGGGCGCCGGCCACGCCACGCCCGCCCGAGCAATGTGTGGCTCAGTCTCAGAACAATGAATTATTCTGAGGGCTCAGTCTACAGCGAAAGAAAGAAGATTTCATAGTACATGCATGTAAGCGCAGCGGTGGGGTAACCTGGTAGACGTGAAGTCGTAGATAGAGTAGAACTATAGATCAAGGCACAGTGTAACCGTTTTCACGTCGGTGAATATTATTTGTTTGTGTGCGTGAATGTTGCCACAGTAAAAGTGAATTGCCATAATGAGGGATAAAATATTTCAGTCGTTCATAGGCCATGAATAAAAATGCAGATTTAGTTTTTAATTTTATTAATCATACATGTCTGACAATTGTTTGCAGAACGTAGCAAACGTTTTATAAACAATTGTCATTTTGTATAATTAAAAATACGTTTTATTTTACGTTTAAATTTTACAAGTTAAGGCGCTTAGGGACGCTATCTAGGACCACCAATGGAATACAATCATAAACTGTTTTATTAATAAGTTTTTTTCATATAAAAATTCACCATATAAAAAATCTTTCGAAGGGTACCTCAGACCACCAAAATGTACATTTTGTCGAAATGTAAAGAGCATATTCGAGCATTTGATGTAGGTGACCAGTTCTCTCTTCTAAATGCTAGCACCCATTTTTCCAGAACAGAACTATTTTGAAGAAATCTGGAAAAGAAACATTGCTAATATTAATAAATATTGTAATACATTAAAATATAATAAGTAATAACTTTAGTATTATTACTCGCGATACTCATACATAGCTGTTGTATATTGAACGGGTCGATTATTTATTAGGGAAATAAGGTAATTACGTTTTACCTAATAAACGATCGCGGCTAGACGGTATTGTACGAGATTCATTGATACAAATTCAAATTTGAATTCTATACTGAATTCAAGGGCACATTGCTTGCGGCAGAATGCACAAAAACACCGAAAGGGTTCTTGCGATAAATTCGAGTTGACACATTTTCTGCTGAGTGGAATGAATGCTGAAAAATTATATGGGCAACAAGTCACATAGGAAGGCGATGCAGCTATCTAACAAAGCATCAGGATATTATATTTGATAATTCAGTGCTGTAGCCGTAATGTTTCTGTCTCTATTGTTTTTATTATAGATTTCGATATCAACCCTTGTATGTCCATAACTCTGAAGCACGGGTCCTGCATCGCAGAAAGGTTAGGCCATACTCCACCGCAGGGGCCAAGCCCGGTTTATAGTTTTAGGTACATTTGATTTTTAATAACGATACATTAAGTATTAAAGATTTATAATATATTTTGATTACGTTTGTAACTTAATATCTGTACAAGGACAAGCCGTCGAAGTCTGGGACTTCGAGTTAAGTAATGATCACGCAGCGTTGCCAGATATACGATTTAAATCGTATTCATACGATGTTTTACATTTATGTTGCATATACTCGTACGATCAAGGGGCAGAAATCGTACGTAAACATACGACTTTTTTTAGATTTTATTCAACCAAAGTACTAATACCATCATAGCACGTCACTATTTATTCTTTTACTTACTAAGTAGCAACCCTTAAGGTAAATCTAACTAATGTGCGACGTTACCGGTTACTCGTTTTTGTGACACAGATTATGAACGCTGCTTCAGTTCAGTCAATCTTATTAAAACAAAGATCCGAAATAGGCTGAGCAATGAAACTCTAAACGGCACACTTTTGGCAAAACAACATATTAAGCGCTATGGGTGTTGTGTGGATTTTTCTCAAACAAGAGCAATAATATTAACATTACAATAAAAACCTTTACGGGGATAAATAAAAACATAAAAATAGTGTGTTTATGTTTAATCGATTATTTACTTTAAAGTAATAAAACAAAGGTTTTAAAAACGTTCTGTTTTTTTAGCAGCCTTCTTAGGGAATACTACTTTTTATTTTCCCATCGTACGGTCGCTTATAACGTCTGCCAACACGGTCAAGTAATGATCGGGATTTTCGACATAAACGGATGGCAACATTTTTTTACTCTTCGTTTTTTTAGGTTAGGAAAGAAAATTCTATTAAATTGCTTTTCTTACGGACTAGTTGCAAAGCTACTAGTTGAAACTTAACTAAAATACTCAACATAAGGCAACTTTGGGCTTAATAATAATTGAAACACAATAATTACTTACCTATCAAAGGAAACTTCCCCCAAAGCTCTTTCTTAACGATTTCTGCATACGAGTACACTACAATTCACCATACTTTCTCTATTTAGGTCACTTTTAATATATCATTTCACAAATACACGGTTGCTCTTCGAAACGGCTAGCGTAGCTTTAAATATGATAAAATTTTCAAAATCTTGTCGTTTGTTTGCCCCCAAAAACGTCAACTTGACACGGGGCAAACAAAAAAAGCAGTTACACTTTTGCTGTTTACTCTATCTCTTTCTCACCCATGGTCGCTACGAAGTTTGTTTCATTTAAAACTTGTATGTGTGCGCTGTGGCTTGCTCTATAGTTTTACTCCCTCTACGCGTGAAGTGGTATAAATCTAGTTGATGGGAGCTGGCTCTTCAATAAAACAAAGACGGGAATCCTGTAGATACTTCACACTATATTACTCAGAATATATGGACGTATTACATCGTCAAATATGAATTAACTTAAAATAACTAGGGACAGCCATGCATGCCCGGGGAGAAATTTTAGAGAGAGAGAGTGTTGCTACACTCAACAAACGGAAACGTCAAACCAAAAAAAGATTGCCATATCAAGTTTATATTATTGCATTAAATGCACATACATGAGACAAAATAAAGTCTCTCTAATACTTCCCCTTATGCCAATAAATGCAATATTTAATCATATAATAAACACTGCAAACAAAATAACAAGACTCTATCAAACTGATTCTACATGTATCAAATACTACACACAACATGCTACACTATACAACATTACAAGTTTCATAACATCACATTCAGTTTATTTACAAACTCTTTATGTTTGATAGAGCTTAAAGGTTTAGTAAGCACATCAGCAATCATCATTTCAGTCTGTAAATACTCAATGTTAATACAGTTATTCCTTATCAAATCCTTAACATAATGATAACGAATGTCGATGTGCTTGGTCCTCTTGTGACAGTATTCACGAGCCTCTAGTAACCTATGTGCGTATTGATTGTCGTTCATCACAGTTATATCTAAGGTAGAGTTCAGAACCTCTGAAATAAACCCTTTTATAAACATCAAATCCTTACACACATCAGTATTGGCTAGGTACTCAGCCTCCGTACTAGATAGTGCTACACAACGCTGTTTGCGTGATTCCCAATGCACAACGTTGTTTCCCAGCTTAACAACAAAGCCTGTGTATGACTTCCTGTCGGTAGAGTCATTTCCCCAGTCCGCGTCAGTGTAAGCAGACAAATTCAATCCATCAGACTTTATTACATATAAAGAATAATCAATTGTGCCTGCCAGATAACGCAAGATGCGCTTAGCTGCTTGCCAATGACTCAAATCAAACCCACTACTAAATTGGCTTAATTGACTGCAAGCATACGAGATGTCGGGCCTTGTACATACGCTTAAATACATAAGACTACCCAGTAGTTGCCTGTAGTTATACACATCATCGTTCAACACAACACTAGGTTTACATAACTTACTTCCTACAGACATAGGAGTAGAAACATGTTTACAATCCGACATACCAAAGCGCACTAATATTCTCTTAATATACTCGGACTGATTTAACTTTAGAATGCCCTTGGATTTATCCCGAATTACATTAATGCCCAAACAACTTTTCAATGTTCCTAAATTTTTAACATCAAAATCTCTTTGCAATAATTTTAACAATTTATCTTTACTTGGGCTATTTTTTGTAAAGAATAAATAAAAATCATCTACATATAGGGCTATGATTACAAAATCATTATCAGTCCTTTTTGTATACACACATGGCTCTGATACAGTTTGACAATATCCATTACTTATCAACAACTTATTAACTTTAGAATTCCAAAGCCTACTGGCCTGCTTGAGCCCATAAATTGACTTTAACAATAAACAAACCTTATTATTATCACAACCAAACCCTTCCGGTTGTTCCATCAAAATTGTTTCAGTTAATTCAGCATTTAAGAAAGCACTGGTGACGTCTAAGTGCTCCATCTCTAAATCTAGCTCATTTGCTATTGAAAACAATATTCGCATAGTGGAGTGTCGTACGACAGGGGAAAAAGTTTCACTATAATCAATTCCTGGCTTCTGACTAAAACCCCTCGCGACTAAACGCGCCTTAAACCTTTCGAAATTCCCAGAAGCATCAAACTTCTTCTTGAAGACCCATTTACATTTAATTATGTTACCCCCTTTTGGTCTATCAATTAATTTCCATGTGCCATTTGAAATTAAGGCGGCATACTCACACTTCATAGCAGATTGCCATTCCTTGGCATCTAGCGAGCTCATGGCCTCATTGTAGGACAGTGGTTCATCATGATTCTGGACCATCATAGATATATCATGGTCATCATACCTTTTAGGCATCACAGAGCGAGTAGTACGCACAGGACGGGTACTAGTAGCGGCAGGTAACTCTACCTCGGCGCGCGGTACATCTTCCCCTCCAACTGAGCTCTCGCACGGCGACAGTGACGTCACGCACTCGCCAAGCGCAGATGGCTCTGCGTCACTTGACTCGTGGTCGCTCCCTGTACGGAAATCTTCATCTGAAATTGATAAATTATTCATTTTATTATTCGATTCCATACTATCATCATTACAAATATTGTCTGAAATGTTACTCTCATTCACATTCAATTCATATAAATTCATATTATTATTAAATTGATTACTATCATTCATCAAAATAATATTATCACTAATATCACAGTTAGTTTCAGGTCTGTCTTTATAAAATGTTCTCTCTAAAAATGTTACATTCCGGGCTAACAAAACTTTCTTAGGATTCAGGGAATCAGCCAAACGATATCCCTTCACAGTCTCACTGTATCCCACAAAGATATACTTTTTACTTTTAGGATCCAATTTCCGACGCTTTTGAGGTGGCACCAGAGCATAGGCAATGCAACCTTATACACGGAGGTGACCAAGTTCCACCTTATTACCGGTCCAAACCTCCTCTGGAATCTGTCCCCCTAGGGATGCAGTAGGCGATCGATTCTTTAAATAAACTGCAGTGGCCAGTGCTTCTGCCCAATACCTTCTACACAACCCAGATTCCATCAGCATGCATCTCGCCTTATCCATGAGCGTTCTGTTAAGCCGCTCTGCAACGCCATTTTGCTCTGGACAATACGGAACAGTGGTCTGATGGATTATACCTTCCTTCCTAAGAAAAGAAGCAAACTGTTCATTAACAAATTCTCCACCATTGTCTGTTCATTGTTGAGTCCAGGGCAGACCTTAAAGTTTCTCTTAAAACTGCCAACGACATCGAGAATGCCGCTATAAACCTCAACAACACGATCCAATCCTCCTGTTGGCAATGTACTCCAGAAGAAACCCAACAAAGGCGGAAAAATATATCCATACCATGGCAAATACGACTGAAGATACAAGAAAAGCGAAGGATACGTCGTGTGTGGCAAACCAGTCGAAATCGGGCAGACAGAACAGCGCTGAACAGAATAACCGTCGAGCTAAAACAGATGATAAAGAGAGCAGAAAATGAAACACTAGAATCACAACTGGAAATCCTAAGTGCAAACAAATCAACCAATTACTCTCTGTGGAAAATAGTGAAAAACCACAATCGACCACAAAACTCTAAACATCCGATCAAAGACGAAACTCTTGGCTGGGCTAGGACAAGTCAGCAAAGAGCAGAGACGTTTGCGAAACATCTGAGCAAAGTATTCGTCCCCAACATGGCCGACACAGATACAAATGATTCCGATATAGAAACCACACTAAGTCAAGACTTTCAACTCGACTTACCCCCCAAACATGTTAGCCCTAAGGAGGTCATAAGGCACATAAAACGCCTGCCAAACAAAAAAGCTCCAGGTTTCGATCTAATCACAAAAAAGGTCTTGGAAGAACTACCCAGAAAAGGAATAATGTTACTAACAGCTATTTTCAACAGTATCCTGCGGGTGGGGCACTATCCCTCAATATGGAAGGTCTCGACAATTATCATGACTTATAAGGATGGAAAACCTGTAAATGAAGTAACATCGTACAGGCAAATAAGCCTCTTACCACAAGTCTCTAAACTGTTCGAAAAAATCCTTTTGGACCGACTGGAACCAGCATTGACCGTTAACGCAGTGATACCTGAACACCAATTCGGATTCCGAAAATACCATGCGACCATAGAGCAAGTGCATAGAGTCTGTAGTATAATTCGAAAAGCATTCGAGGAAAAGAAGTACTGCTCCTCTGCGTTCCTCGATGTGCAACAGGCTTTCGACCGAGTATGGCATAAAGGACTACTTTGCAAAATAAAGATGGTCCTACCTCACCCATTCTTTCCAATCCTGAAATCATACCTCGAAGAAAGAATCTTCCGGGTCAGGGAACGCGACTGTGCATCCAGATTTTTCGAGATCTCAGCAGGAGTGCCACAGGGCTCTGTCCTGGGCCCAGTTCTCTACTCTATCTACACCTCAGACCTCCCGCAGACAGAGCATGTAAGTGTCGCCACTTACGCCGACGATACTGCAATAATCGCCACAAATGCGGATCCCAAAAGAGCGTCAGACTTGCTACAAGAAAGCCTCAACGGCATCGAACAATGGTTAAAGAAATGGCGAATTAGAGCCAGCAGCTCTAAATCGGTACAAGTTACCTTCACCCTACGTAAAGAGAACTGTCCTCCCGTCAAGCTCGAAGACAAAGAACTACCACACCAAGACAGTGTGAAGTACCTCGGAATGCACTTAGATCGCAAATTAACTTGGGAAAAGCATCTACGCAAAAAAAGAGACCAGATTAACCTCAGGTATAAAAGCCTATACTGGTTCTTGGGTAGAAACTCTAGACTGTCGCTGGACAACAAACTCCTAATTTACAAAAGCGTTATCAAACCGATATGGACCTATGGTATCCAACTGTGGGGATCAGCATGTACCTCACACATAAATATCATGCAGAGGGCCCAAAACGCCATAATAAAGAACCTGTCTAGCTCACCTTGGTTCATCAGAAACACCGAGTTACACGAACATCTACATTTGAACACGGTATCAGACGAAATCAAGATTCACGCAGGCAGATACAAGCACCGACTGGCAAATCACCCTAACAGCCTCGCAGTGCAGCTAACAATGCCTGACTATATAAGACGTCTGAAAAGGCGTGACCCCATGGACCTCAGTAGTTGTTGAAAACTACTCAACCTGAAGAGGGATCCTCGCTGGAGGATTAGACTCTGATCAGTTGAAATGCCCACTCATCTGCTTATAGTCTACGGACTGATTGCAAATCAAAATGGAAAAAAAAAAAAACCATTGTCTGTTCGGAGACGCTTTATCTTGTAATCAGTTTGCTTTTCGACTTCTGCTTTAAAACAAATAAAATTGGATAATACCTCTGATTTACTCCTTAAGAAGTATCCAAAGGACTTTCGCATATATATAGTCATCAGTAAATGACAAGAAGTATCTCGCACCACCCTAGCTATCCTCCTGCATCGGGCCGCACAAGTCAGAATGCACGAGTTCCAGCGGCTTGTCTGCTCTTCCGGTGTTGCCTTTGGGAAACGGCTAAGCTGTCAGCTTCCCCTCAAGACAGGGTACACAACCCTCAGGTTCAGGTTGATTCTGAAACACTACACCAATAGCATTAGCCCTCAAAGAACACAAACTCCTATAATTCTTGTGGCCTAGACGCTTATGCCATAGTTCAACTGGCAAACATGGATTAGCAACTGCGGCACTCACTGTCTCCTGCCTATCCTGCAGGAGCATGGAATGCTCCTTATTGTGCACATACTTCATTACAAAACCCTCCAATTTATACATACTATTTACTAACTGAGCAGAAGCCATTAAATTCCCGGAATTGTCAATAATAAAACAACCTCCCCGGTCAAATCTAACACTAAAACCACTATTTACTAATTTACTCACAGATATGAGATTTGTGGTCAGCTGTGGGACATACAAAATATCAGAGAAAGTTCTTACCTCACTTCCAAATTTGAAGCATACTTCTCCTTCGCCTACTACCAATAACTTATCATTATTAGCTACAGTAACTTGCATTTGCTTACTATCACACTGGCTATTCTTATAGTCTTTAAACTTAGCCATCACTTCCTTTTGGTTGCACATGTGTGATGTAGCTCCTGAGTCGACATACCAGTCGGCTTGTTGATGGACGAGAAGCGCGGCCACAATGTTGGACTGATCACTGCTGTTTACTTGTTTGTCCCATTTGTATTTGAAGCATTTCGATTTCATGTGGCCCACACGCTTGCAGTAGTGGCATGTGATCGTCTTTCTCTTCTTCGATACAAACGCACAAGCAGTGCCCCTGTTGGTGTCCAATTTTCTGTGCTCTTCCTGCAAAAGCCGCGCACGTACCATCTCACTACAAAGCGACCCAGTTAAGCAGGCAGTCTCTAGGCTAGACACTAGTGTATCAAATTCAGCTGGCAAACCGGATAGCAGCAGCTCGGCGACCTCACCATCTTCAATCACCTTACCAATGTCAGAAAGCTGTTGCACAAGTGTCATTATATTTTCAATATAGGCCGACATGTTCTCATGCTGTCTGTAGTCTGCTCTGTGCAACTGACGAAGCAGCAAAACTCGTCGATACAAGCCTTTATCTTCGAAAATACATGCTAACTTTTCCCAAGCTTCCTTAGTGGTGGTTGCAAGCCTTACATATTGATATAGTTGAGGCTTTATGGCCAAGCAAATGCGTGCCAACGCTCGTTGGTCACACACAGCGTCCACGCGGTTTCCAAGCACGACGTCCCACAAACCTTCCAGTGTTAGCATCATCCGCATGGCAAATTTCCATATATTGTAATTCTGTACGCCCTCTAGTTTTTCAATTTGTGAAGCAGTTCCCATGGTATTGAAAACAGGCACCGGCGCGGTAGCGAGGGTAGGTTGCTCACCACGGCCATCTTGATGAACTTGTTGAACGGGTAACACGTTGCCACGTTGACCTTGTCCTTCCAGTGCCATTGCCAAATCTCCTTGTATTATTCTTATTAACTTTTATAGTGTTGAACTATAACTTATAATGACAAGAATAAACGAACTTGAGTAAAGGTTAGAGAAGCAGTTGTATTATAGATAGATAGAGAAGAGCAATATTAATTAGGAAAATACATAAGCGAGAAAATTATGATGACAAAGAATAACAGTCAGAAGGTAACTATGGTGATGACAATGACAACCGCATTAACCATAGAGAAAGAAAAAGTAAAAAAATAGCAAAGAGACTGTTATGTTTCATACTATGGTCTCTTTACACCCTCAGAACTTTTAGAATTGGAAATTCTCTTCAAACCAATTCTTCCACTTAAATCTTCCAACCTTGGGCCAAAAACCGGCTTGGTAAACATATCAGCCAGCTGTCGTATGGCTGGTACTTGTTTAACTTCGAGTTCCCCATTGATCACACATTCTCTCACAAAGAGATGTTTCAGCTTTATGTGTTTAGTGCGTTTGTGGTACTCGTATTTGGGATTATGGGAGAGCTTTACAGCTGACTCGTTGTCCAAGTTGAGCACTGGTTTTTGTAAGTTGACCAGATCTTTTAGTAGACTGTTCAGCCACAATATTTCTTGCGCGGTTTCACTGGCTGCGATTATTTCCGCTTCGGTGGACGAGAGGGACACGACTGTTTGTCTTTGGCTCCTCCAGCTGATTGCCGCGCCTGATAATAGACACACCATTCCAGATGTCGACTTTCCTGTCGGTTGATCACCTCCGAGATCAGAGTCGGAATAGCAGACCAAGTTCTTGGGCGAATCTATAGTATGCCTATAAATCAGGCTTTTGTCAAGCGTTCCTTTTAAGTAACGGAAGATCCGTTTAACTAATATGACATCATTTGCAGTCGGTGCTTCGAGGGTTCTCGACGCTTTGCTTACTGCATAGGCAATGTCCGGTCTTGTGCCAACAGCTAAATATGTAAGTGCTCCTACTGCTTGTCTATATGGAAAGTCTGGCTTGTTTTCATCTTAATGTTCTGTATCGCCGGTGTCCTTTATTATAGGAGTTGGTGCAGATTTACTGTTCGTCATGCCAAACTTCTTTAGAATCTTTTTTGTATATGATTCTTGGGATAAAGTTATTCGTCCTTTTTCTGATTTTATTTCAATCCCCAGGAAGTAGAAGGCGGATTTGATTGTTATCTTGAACCTCGTTTTTAGTTCATTGATGAACTCGTCTGCAGCAGCCGTTGTGTTAGACGCCACTAGTCCATCGTCGACATAAAGGCCAATTATAACTTTAGAATTATCTCTTATTCTGAAATACAAGCAAGGGTCTGCTTCACTCTGGTTGAAGCCAGTTTTTATAAGAAATTCCGCAATGCATGTGTTCCAGCATCGCGGCGCTTGCTTGAGACCATAGAGACTTCGATTTAGTTTGCATACCCGCTTTGTTCCGTCTTGAAAGCCTTCTGGCTGTTTGACATAGATTTCTTCCTGAACTGAGCCATTAAGAAAGGCTGTTGCTACATCAAATTGTCGTAGACTTAGATTTTCTTTAGCAGCGATTGCTATAATAGCTCGTATTGTGCTGAGACGCGCCACAGGGCTAAAAGTTTTGTCATAGTCGACACCTTGTTGTTGTGAATACCCTTTTACAACTAGCCTGGCTTTGAATTTGTCTACGGAACCATCAGGGTTCGTTTTCAATTTATAAACCCACTTACATGGTAGTGCCTTTCTTCCTTGAGGCAATTTTACTAAGTTCCATGTTTTATTTCTTGTAGTGAGCTTATCTCGCTCAGCATAGCTTCAAGCCATTTATCTTTATCAAGTGATTCCAACGCTTGTTTGTAAGTCACTGGATCCTTTGGTAAATTTTCGACTTCAGCGACAGCAGCCAGTACGAAATCATCATACCGTTGTGGCAGTTGTAATGCTGATCTGTCTCTTAAATTGTACTCATTCGGTTCAGGTTCGGATTCAGTTTCAGCTGCGTTTTCATTGTCAGCTTCTTGATCGTTAACGGTGTCTGGTTCGTAGTCAACATATTCATCGTGCTGAGTAGAATCTACATGTACGACGTTTTCAAAAGATTCAGGTTGCTGATTGTCGTGTGCGTCATCGATATCTACTTGCATTTTCTTTGTTTCTGGTGTAGAATCACATTTTTCTTTGTAATTAAATTTGTTGACGTTGTCACTAAGGTTTGAGTAGTAATTTGTCTTCACAACTCTAACATCTTTGGAAATACAAACTTTACGTTTGGATGGAACGTAAACCCTATATGCTTTGCTGGTGTCAGAGTATTCAGCAAACATTCCTGGTATTGCCTTGGAACCAAACTTGTGACCTTTGGGTCCTTTCTTCAGTATGAAGGCTTTTGATCCAAAAGAATGGAGATGATTGATGCAGGGCTTTCTTACGACCCATTTCTCAAATGGTGTTTTGTTGTCAATAGCACTGTTAACACTTCTATTGCATAAATAGTTTGCGGTATTTACTGCTTCTGCCCATAGGTGCATTGGTGCTCTTGCGTCAATAAGCATAGCTCTTGCTTTCTCCACTAGTGTTCGGTTCTTCCGTTCTGCGATACCGTTCTGATGTGGGGTGTAGGGTGCGGATAAGCGTCGTGCGATCCCGTGTTCTTTTAGATACGTTTCGAATTTGACGTTAACGTATTCCGTTCCGTTGTCCGTTTGCAAATGTTTGATTTTGTTGCCCGTAAACTTTTCCATTTCTTGTTTGTAGTCTTTAAACTTGTCTAGTACTTCAGATTTGTTTTTTAAGAAGTAGACCCGTCCATACCTGCTGTAGTCGTCAATGAAGGTTACAAAGTACCTACTCTTGGCGTCAGAAGGTGTACTGATTGGGCCACATACGTCACTGTGGACGATTTCTAGACGTTCAGAAGTTCGAGGAGTCGTTCGTTGTGGAGGGCTTGGTACTCGGGTCATTTTTGATTGAATGCATATTTCACAATCTGACAAAGTCTCATGTTTATCAAAGTTTAAACCGATCATTGCCTCGTTGTTGAGAGCTAGACGGAGGTCTTTGTCGTTTATGTGCCCAAGTTTTCTATGCCAGTCGATTATACTGCTTTGCTTTGTGTTTGTTGAACTTTTTGCAGGCGTTGCAGCAAAGTTTCGTTCAACGTTTGGCGTATTGACGTAGTAGAGACCATTTATTTTTGCGGCGGTCATTAGCAACTTTCCTGTTTTGTTGCGTACTACTGCTTTGTCCTTATCAAATCTTACAGAAGCACCACATTCGGTCATGCTTGGTACCGAAAGTAAGTTTGTGGAGAGTGAGGGTACAAATAGCGTCTTTTCTAGGTGTATTTTCCCACGTTTATTGTTCAGTGTAACTCTGCCTTCACCTACAATGTCAGTAGAATGATCTTCCGATGCAAAGTTGAGTTTTCTAGACACAGTTTTCATGTCTTTGAAGTACTCTTGCTGATACGTCATATGGGAGGTGCAGCCGCTGTCAAGTACCCAATCGTCCCGGTTGTCTCTGTTCGAAGTAAGAAGACATTCGTCAGCGTAGTGAGAATTGTGGTTTTTGTTTGACTTCTTCTCTTTATTTTTCTTGTTCCAGCAGTTAGAGCATATCTTATGCGTCTTTTTCTGAAAGATATGACTTCCTGTTTTCTTACAGACTTTGCAAGATGCGTAGAGTGCGTTTTCTTCTTCTTGTTGAACAGGTTCCGAGCTTTCATTGTGATGACGAGCATCGCGTTCTTCGATTATTTTTATTTTCAGTTCGTCTGGTTTCGGGAGCATGTCACGGGACTCAATGGCCACGCGAAAGTTTTCGTATTCAGACGATAAACTGTAGAGCATCATAATTGTTAGAAGATCTTCGTTTATAGTGACATCCATATCGGCTAGTTTGTCAACTATATCCATAAACTGGTTTAAGTGTGCACGTACATCGTTTCCTTCGAGTTTTGTAAGTATAAGTTGCTTAAGAAGGGATGCTTTTCGCGCAGGACCTTTACTCGCATAAATTTCTTTAAGTTTATCCCATAGGGACTTTGCAGATGTGCATTTCTTTATCTCTTTCAGTTGAGATGGAGCGATTATCAGGATCAATTCAGATTTTGCCTGTCTATCACCTTCAACATCGTCGGCACTTGCGTTTGTATCTAGGGGATTAAGTACGTACTTCCAAAGTTTGCTCTTCACCAATACGGCTTCGGCCTGAATTGCCCAAGTGTCGTAGTTATCTTTGTCGAGTGGCTCTATGTGATATGTCGTCTTCGGCATGTTTGCAGCACAAGAGCACGAGTTTTCAATGCCCATTAGCCATATGTCGTGACTACATTTTTCACTTAACGCTCTGCTACCATATTAACTTTTATAGTGTTGAACTATAACTTATAATGACAAGAATAAACGAACTTGAGTAAAGGATATAGAAGCAGTTGTATTATAGATAGATAGAGAAGAGCAATATTAATTAGGAAAATACTTAAGCGAGAAAATTATGATGACAAAGAATAACAGTCAGAAGGTAACTATGGTGATGACAACCGCATTAACCATAGAGAAAGAAAAAGTAAAAAAATAGCAAAGAGACTGTTATGTTTCATACTATGGTCTCTTTACAATTCTTTGTCTTCTTATCATCCAGTTATGGCCCTTTCTTCACGTCTTTTCTACTGGGACACATAACCTGTAAGCGCAGCGGTGGGGTAACCTGGTAGACGTGAAGTGGTATAAATCTGGTTGATGGGAGCTGGCTCTTCAATAAAACAAAGACGGGAATCCTGTAGATACTTCACACTATATTACTCAGAATATATGGACGTATTACATCGTCAAAAATATGAATTAACTTAAAATAACTAGGGACAGCCATGCATGCCCGGGGAGAAATTTTAGAGATAGAGAGTGTTGCTACACTCAACAAACGGAAACGTCAAACCAAAAAAAGATTGCCATATCAAGTTTATATTATTGCATTAAATGCGCATACATGAGACAAAATAAAGTCTCTCTAATAATGCATACGGGCGGGCCTGGTGCTTAGCTTTTATTTCGCTACATAAGAAAAGAAAACGAAAGAAGAATTTTGTTGCACGGATGTAATATCCGTGTTTTGTTGTTTATTTTATCTACTCTGATAAATCTGATAATAGTATGTAAATAAAGACATTCATAATTTTATATTGAACTAGCGGACCCAGCGAACTTCGTACCGCCCAACAGTCGATTCTTTATTTTTTTTTATTTTTCTCCGTAAGAACCATCGGATCCTCATACTTCAAGGAATATTGTAAAAAAATAATTAGCGAAATCGGTTCAGCTGCTCTCGAGATTTGCGCTTACCAACACATTCAGCTATTCATTTTATATTATAGATATAACTTAAAAAAAAAAAAACCGACTTCAAATGCGTGAAAACAAAAAAAAATAAAAAATAATTTTTAATATCTATTACCTAATACTATAATTTTCCTAAACTATGTCAAAGTAATTAAAGTTAAACCAGCTAAATATCTTACAATAGTTATACTTATATACCTATTGTTTTTCGGAGTCGGCTCAGCACTCCCAGTGCCATTAGATATCTCGTAACAACTAACGTTCTATTCTTGGGGCTGAAATATTTTCTTCAAATTCACATGGGACCACCCTTGTGATTACCTATGTAACAATAAAAGAATTGTTCAAATCGGTTCATAATCGGCGGAGATATCGCAGAGATAAGGGTACACCCCTAAAGTTCTACCATTGGGGGTGAAATATTTTCTTCAAATTCGCATGAAATCACCCTTTTAATAATACCTATTCAACAAAAAAATAATCGTTCAAATTGGTTTATAATCGGCGGAGATATTGCGTATAAAAAAGTTCATCCCCAATTTTCCACCCTTGGGGGTTGTTTTTTTATTATTAAATTTAAATAGGACCACCCTTGAGGTATTACCTTTACGCCGAAAAAAGATTTGTTCAAATCGGTTCATAATTGGCGGAGTTATCGCGTAACAAACATAGAAAAAAAACATACGGGTCGAATTGAGAACCTCCTCCTTTTTTTGAAGTCGGTTGAATATAGCTTGTGCTCCACGACAGCTGTCATCGAAATTAAGTCCATGAAGTTTTGAATTTTTTCATAGAATTTTTGTTTGTACTGCGAAAACTCCGTACTTACTGCACAGTTAGTGATGTCCAGTGATGTTTAAAAATAAAAATAGTATAATCATGTGAGTACAGTGATATCGTTCCGATGTAAAACCTAACTGCAAAGTAGGTAGTCGGGGCTGTAAGTGATGCAATTTGCTTAACCAGTTTAGTAATGTAAGTTACAAACTATCGTTGATTTGGTGATGGATGATCTAAACTGCAGGTTTACTATTGGAATTGAACTTTATTTGATTGAAAACCAGTATCAAAAACCTATTTAGAGGCTAAAAATTTCACCCATGCCGGGATTTGAACCCGCAACCTCTGGCTATCCGTTCCAGCGCTCTACCAATTGAGCCAATGGGCGACTCACCGGCATCAGTGAAATTTCGAACCTCTTTACACTATTCTCTGTATTACGTACAGGCAGCGACATCTAGCTTAATGCACTAACCCGTGCTAAGGACAAATTTAAAAACCTATTTAGAGGCTAAAAATTTCACCCATGCCGGGATTCGAACCCGCAACCTCTGGCTATCCGTGCCAGCGCTCTACCAATTGAGCCAATGGGCGACTCACCGGCATCAGTGAAATTTCGAACCTCTTTACACTATTCTCTGTATTACGTACAGGTAGCGACATCTAGCTTAAGCAAATTGCATCACTTACAGCCCCGACTACCTACTTTGCAGTTAGGTTTTACATTGGAACGACATCACTGTACCCACATGATTATACTATTTTATTTTTAATGCACTAACCCGTGCTAAGGACAAATTTAAAAACCTATGTAGAGGCTTTACACTTTACATTATACTCTGTATTACGTTACGTATTAGTGCATTAAAAATAAAAATAGTATAATCATGTGGGTACAGTGATAATATCGTTCCGATGTAAAACCTAACTGCAAAGTAGGTAGTCGGGGCTGTAAGTGATGCAATTTGCTTAAGCTAGATGTCGCTGCCTGTACGTAATACCATTGAATTAATTCAATGGTAATACAGAGAATAGTGTAAAGAGGTTCGAAGTTTCACTGATGCCGGTGAGTCGCCAATTGGCTCAATTGGTAGAGCGCCGGCACGGATAGCCAGAGGTTGCGGGTTCGAATCCCGGCATGGGTGAAATTTTTAGCCTCTAAATAGGTTTTTAAATTTGTCCTTAGCACGGGTTAGTGCATTAAAAATAAAAATAGTATAACCATTATCAAATTTCATTAGAATTTAAAATAATGAATATTGTTTTAATTAACACCTATCTAACAAAATACTGGTGTTTGCTCCGAACCGCCATGCTTCTGGGTTCTGGGGCATTATTACGTAAGTATCCATTGAGTCGAGTGACGTTGATTTTTACTTTTTTTAAGCTACTCCGGCTGTCAAATGCGTACATTTTTTGACACTTATGAGTCGTCTAAATGCTTCACTCGATGGAGTGGAGTGCTACGAAAACGTAGTGGTTATATACTCTTTGGTGCTACGTAAAGACCGCAGTACACAGTGGCCCATGCTGGCCCACTGCTCGCCCCATTGCCAATTGTAGGCCACGATCACTTGCTGTTTCCACAATGGCGCGTGGCTCATTTCTGTCTGGCAAACCACTTGCGATGGACGAGGAAGTGGATGCGGCCGCAGCTATTTTTTATTTATTTACAAGTATTACAGAAGTATGTACAACAAGAACGTTATTAAAAAAAATGGCGCAAAAGGCGCAAAATTACGGGCTCTGATTGATATAAATAAAAAAACTTGAAGATCAATTGACTGAACGATGGGCCACTGTGTAATTAGGTATGGGCCACGCTACGCCACGATCCTTTGAAGTGTGCCCAAAAACCGACAACTGTCCAATTGCGCGCCAACTGCACACCATTACCCCGAGTACACAATGGCAATGGCGAGCAGTGGCCCATCACAGGCCACTGTGTACTGGGGCCATAATAGGAGGGCTGGGTAGCCGCGTGCTCTATGGACAAGTTTTGTTTTTTATTGAGTGACGTTCTTGTATACCCTGACGACGAAATGTTTGTTGGTACCTATTCGATGAATTTTTCAAATAATAATTTGAAAAATTCTTCGAAGTCTATTAAAGTAGGGTTAAAAAAAAAAACACGCGCTGTCAGTTCCGTTTGGAATAGCGAAGAGTAAACTTCGAGCGAACATACCTGCGATACGAGCGATAACCTACGACCTCAGCGATACTATTGGACTTCGATTGGACCTGCGATTGGAATCTGCGTGTGGACTTCGTGTCGTGAAGACCTGCAGACCAGACCCTGCGTGAATAAATCAAGAAGCTGTCATTGGCGTTGTACATCCAAATCCAGAACCCTAGCCCGTAACATTTGGTGGCAGAATTAGGGATTTGCCAGAATTAGGAGATGCCACTGACTCCGAGAGAGGATACTTCTGGAGTGAGGACCAGGTCCAGAGGTGCTGCGGAGGCCACGCCCACCGGCCATAGGGACACGCCCACTGGCCCCGCCCCCCAGGCCACGCCCACTGACCAGGCCACGCCCACTGACCCCGCCTACCAGGCCACGCCCATCGAGGAGACTCAGCGTATCTGCCCAGCGGCTCCGCCCACTGGCCACGCCCACCAGGCCACGCCCACCGAAGACATTAAACCTCCGTCACGTACAATGGAGGTTTTGGATATGTCGTGTCTGATGGCAATGTTGAAGGGCATACGAGAACAACAAAGAGGCCTGCGAGAAGAACAGAGCAAGCAGATGCAGTGCTTGCAAGAACAGAAGGCGGACCAACAAGTGATCTTATCTACCGTTACAAAGTTCAGCGATACGGTCGCTAAGCTACATGAAGATGTAGAGGTAGTGAACGAACGGGTTGCCGAATTAGAGGATGACCTAAAAAATGTGAAAAATGGCCTCACTGGACTAGAGCAGGAAGTTCGGCGTATTAAAGCTGCTGGAGCTACGTCAAGCGGAGTTGTCAGCATAAGCCAGGGGCCTAAAGTGAAGGTGCCTCCGTACGATGGTACTACGTCTTGGGTCGCCTACCGACAGCAGTTCCAGACTGTCGCTGCTTCAAACGGGTGGACGGACGAACAGAGCCTGACAGCCCGCACCGTCGCACTCAGAGGATCGGCTTTATCTGTCCTGGAGACACTGCCGACCTCAGGCAGCGAGTTTAAAGATCTGCTGGAGACACTTGAGGCTAGATACGGGGAACGACACCTGGAACACGTTTTTCGTGCCCAGCTGCGTGACCGGACTCAGCGCCTGGGCGAAGGACTTCAACAATGGGCGCTGGAAATTGAAAAGCTGGTTCGAAAGGCATATCCTTCTGCTCATAGTAAGATGGTGGATACGAATATTTTGCAAGCCTTCGTCGACGGAATCAAGGATCTTGAAATTAGGGCTGCAGTAAAGCTTCGCCACCATTCCTCGTTAAAAGAAGCTCTCGCACACGCCCTGGAAGTAGAAGCTGTGCGTCATGATATTTGGCAAGGGTGTAAGCTTCGAGAAGTTACAGAGGAGGTTAAAGAGATCAAGACACCGCCCAAGAAGAAATCCGGGCCCATGTGTTACAAGTGTGGGGAAAGAGGGCATCTGCAGTTCACGTGTGCTAAGAAGGAAAGGCAACCGACCAAAACAGATGACAGACTGGATGCGCGTCTCAACAAAATAGAGCAGTGTTTGGAAGAGTTTGTGAAGAAGCATGACGCTGCGCCCTCCACCGCGAATCAGGGAAGCGAATAAAAGCCAGGACTGCGGGGCGGGTACTGGCTGGAGCGGAGGAAGCCCCAGTAACCAGAATCTCACAAGCATGGAACGGGAACAGTCTACTAATACGCGGTGCAGTGAACAAAATAGAGTGCAAAATCACCCTAGATACAGGAGCCTCAAGAACAATAGCGAGACCAGACCTGGTGAAAGCTGTAGGGAGCCGCAAAGGCATCAGTTTAAGCAGACTTCTCTCCGCTTCTGGCCAGCAGATACCCGTCCTGGGTGAAAGGTCGGTTACGATATGTGTTGGGGAAGCGTCATATATTCACGACGTAATCGTAGCCGAAATTATGGATGATTGCATTCTGGGCCTAGACTATGAAGAAACACAATTGTCACATCGATGTCACTAACGGTGTCTTTAAATGTGGTGATGAGGAGAACTTCATACTTGGCGGTCCCGATGGAAAGGTCACGTGCCTGAGGAAAATCGTAATACCTGGACGAGCACAAACTGAAGTAAAGGTGAAGCTGCCTTCGAGTCAGAAGAATCAGCGGAATAGGTGTGTGCTGATTGAAGATACACGAGACAGTGCAGCCAGTCAGAAATTGCTGACAGCAAGAACTCTCGTCTATGGAGGCGAGACCGCTGTAGTAAGGGTTGTGAATATAGGCGATCCTGAGATTACCCTTAGCAAAGGTGACGTTATTGGAAGGTGTGAGGAAGCCGTTTGGATGAGAAGCTGCCAATCATCTCTAAGCTCAAACACATCGAATACCAGGAGTGAAATCATAGTCACTAAGCTCCTTGAGGATTCTAAGAGTAATCTGAGCTATTCGCAAAGCATGAAAGCTAAGAGGTTGCTACTGCGCTTTAGGGACATCTTCTCTGACGAAGGAAATCCTGGAAGAACATCGTTAGTTCAGCACAAAATCGACACCGGACAGGAGCGACCTATTCGTCAGCGAGCGAGGCGCATACCGATTGCCAAAGAAAAGGAAGTACAAGACATGTTGGAAGACATGAAGAGAAACAAGATTATAGAACCTTCTGCTAGCCCATGGTGTTCTCCCGTTGTGTTGGTAAAGAAGAAAGACGGTAGCACAAGGTTCTGTGTAGACTATCGACGGCTTAATGATGTGACGAAAAAGGATACTTATCCACTGCCACGAATAGACGATACCCTAGACACTTTGAGTGGCATGAAATGGTTCTCGACGTTAGATCTGAAATCCGGATACTGGCAAGTGGAAATTGATCCGAGGGATAAAGAGAAGACTCTTTTTTCAACTGGTAAAGGTCTATGGCAATTTAACGTGATGCCTATTGGATTGTGCAACGCGCCAGCTACATTCGAACACTTATGGAGTGCGTACTGGCAGGATTAGTTGGGGAAGCCTGCCTTGTGTACTTGGATGACGTCATAATCATGGGAACAGATTTTGAGGACCACTTACAAAATCTAGAGCAAGTTTTTAAGAAGATAATGGGAGCAAACTTAAAGTTAAATCCGAAGAAATGCAGTTTAAATCCGAAGCAATGGCCTACTCCCAAAGACAAGACTGAAGTGCGAGCATTTTTAAGGCTATGCTCATATTATAGACGGTTTGTTAAGGGGTTCTCTGAAATTGCCAAGCCTTTACACAGACTGACTGAAGACAAGCAGTCATTTCATTGGGATGACATATGTGAGAGTTCATTTCAAAAATTAAGAAAATGTCTTTGCGAGACCCCAATCTTGGGATTTCCACAGCCTAGCGGCCAATTCATTGTTGACACTGACGCCAGTAACACAGCGATCGGAGGAGTGTTATCGCAGAAACAGGGCGACAGAGAGGATGTGATGGCATATTTCAGTAAATCGCTATCGAAACCTGAAAGGTACTATTGTGTGACAAGAAGGGAGCTCTTGGCTGTGGTAAAGACAGTACAGCACTTCAGCAAATATCTCCTCGGCGTGCGGTTTACGCTTCGCACTGACCACGCCACCCTGAAGTGGCTGTTACAATTTAAAAATCCAGAGGGGCAAGTTGCTCGATGGATCGAACAACTGCAGGAGTACGACTTTATTACTGAGCACCGCAGCGGAAACGCGCATGGAAATGCTGACGCACTGTCAAGAAGGCCGTGTCCGGAAGACTGCAAGCACTGTGCCAAACAAGAGACAAAGGAACTGCCATTGAGATTGACAAAATGAGTCCATCGAGATCTTGGGAAGATGAGGCAATGAAAGAAGCACAGGAAGATGACGAAGATGTACGGCTCATTGTCGCATGGAAGAAACGAGGCGAGGACAAGCCAAGATGGTGCGAAGTCACTCCTACTAGTGCTGTCACCAAGGCATACTGGGCTCAATGGGACAGTTTTATTCTTCGGAACGGAATACTTTACCGAAAATGGGAGAAACCTAACGGCAGAGAGTTCCATCTTCAGATAGTTGTCCCAAGAGATAAGGTACAAGATGTCCTTCGTGAAGTACATGACGGCGTGTCAGGTGGACATTTGGGCGTAAAGAGGACTTTAACAAAGATTCGAGAAAGGTTTTACTGGCTCCATTGTCGAGAAGATGTGCAAGATTGGTGCCGCAAGTGTGCTTCTTGCGCCGCGGTGAAAGGCCCACCAACTAAAAGCCGAGGAAATCTGCAACTTTATAACGTTGGTGCGCCATGGGAACGCATTGCAGTTGATGTGGCTGGACCGTTCCCAGTAACGGAATCAGGAAATAAGTATTTCATGGTAGTTATGGATTACTTCACTAAATGGCCAGAGGTATTCGCCATACCCAATCAAGAAGCCACGACTGTTGCCTCCAAGTTGTTTGAGGAAGTAGTTTGCCGGTTTGGTGTGCCCTTGGAAATACACTCCGACCAAGGCAGGAACTTTGAGTCTCAAGTATTTCAAGAACTCTGTAAAATATTGGGAATGCATAAGACTAGGACCACCCCATATCATCCTCAATCTGACGGCATGGTAGAAAGATTTAACCAAACACTTGAGAGACATTTAGCAAAAGTCGTTGACAGGCACCAGAGATACTGGGACAAATACATACCGCCATTTCTTCTGGCCTACCGAACGGCAGAACATGAAAGCACGAAGGTAACCCCGGCGCGTGTAAATTTTGGCCGAGAACTGAGAATACTAGTAGATCTGCTGACTGGAAGCCCTCCTGACGACTCACGTTCTCTACATGACTACATTTCCGAGTTACGTGAGAAAATGCGAGAGATTCATGCCATAGTACGGGAAAACGGATTGGAGTCGAGTGAAAAGATGAAGACTAGGTATGACCGCCGAGCAAATACAAGCGGCTTCGAAGAAGGAGCACTAGTCTGGCTTCACAATGTAACTCGACGAAAAGGAAAATCTCCGAAATTGCAGACAAGATGGGAGGGACCGTACAAAGTGGTAACTCGGTTAAATAACGTGACGTACCGAATTCAACGGCAGCCAAGAGGTGCACAAAAAGTGGTTCACATCGACCGCTTAGCTTCTTTTCACGGCAGTAAAGAAGATGCTCGGGACGAGCATCTCTAAGAGGGGAGCAGTGTCGCGGTCCTATCCCGAACCATCTAGAATAGAGCCTTCTAGAAGCCTATCGAATAGTCGCCGCATGCTGCGTTTTAGTAAACAATAAAACGCTGCAAGCAATAGTGACTCGTATGTCCACTAGTATAAGGTTCAAATCTCTTTGACAAGGACTTTGTTCTAGAGTCGTTGCCGCGTGCACCGAGTGTAGGTGACCTTTGCCGGCGGATATAAATAGCGGTCGCCGCGGCGGCCGGCGCGCTGTCAGTTCCGTTTGGAATAACGAAGAGTGAACTTCGAGCGAACATACCTGCGATACGAGCGATAACCTACGACCTCAGCGATACTATTGGACTTCGATTGGACCTGCGATTGGAATCTACGTGTGGACTTCGTGTCGTGAAGACCTGCAGACCAGACCCTGCGTGAATAAATCCTAAGAAGCTGTCATTGGCGTTTTACATCCAAATCCAGAACCCTAGCCCGTAACAATACTATAAAAAAACTCGCTTAAAACACACTCGTGTTATAAGAACCCTTATTAAACAACAGTATCATAAACTACTATTTAAGGTCTTATGTTTTATGTGGTAATTAGGCCCACACTCTCCCTCTGAGCGAAGGCCTGTGCCCTGCAGTGAGACGTTTAGGCTACATAAAAGAATATATATTTATAAAATTATGTAATAATAATTTTTTTAAGTAACTTCAAATTAGATAGATAGAGAACACTTTATTGTACATAATAAAGGAAATTACACACATTAGGAGAAAGGTATCAATTCGACGCGATGTTTACAATAATAGTAAATAAAATAATAAATTTTCCTTAAGGTTATATACAACATTACTTAACAAGATTTACATAATTTACAAAAAAAAGCTTTAAATAAAAAAGTCTACACCGCTGCCCCAAGACACTGGCAGCATTCCCTCTCTGAACAGCCAGGCTGATGCGCTGGCTGAGGTAGCTACCACGATGAGTCGATGAGGCGCGTCACTTTCTTTTTGAAATTTACGCACGAAACCATCGTCTCGACCCCAAACGGCGCAAATAGGTAACCGTTCCCAAGGACAGAGTATTTGCGCCTCTTGGTTATGAACGCCGAACTCGAATTTTAAATGAGCTAACCCGGGCTGACGCAAGTGGGCCTTAGGTACCGATTGGTACCGATGACTCTCCAAATACCCAATCATGTTTTTTTAATGTTTGGCTGAGTTAACGTCATCTCGGCCCCAGTACAGAATGGCCTGTGATGGGCTCAGAACAATAACTGTTATTGTTCTGAGGTGATGAGCCATGCTTTGCAATGCACAACTGTAGGCCACGCTCACTTGGTGTTTAAATAATGGCGTATGGTTCGTTGCTGTCTGGCAAAACACTGTAGCTATTTATTTATTTACTACTTACAAGTATTACAGAAGTGTGTACATTAAAAAAATGGCTTCTTTCAAATGGATGCTGGCGGGATTACCCGATGTGTATAAGCCAATGATTATGGGCTTGGAGAGTAGCGGTGTAAAGATTAGTGCTGATTTGGAAAAAAATAAATTGATTCAAGAAGTCAAGAGATCAGACACTACCGCTCTCTATATAAATACAAAGAAAAATCTGCAAAAGATTAACCAGCAAGTACCCAAGGGCCCTTGCCCACAGTGTTATAACTGTCATAAGTTTGGGCATATAAGTAAAGATTGTTGGTTCAAGAAAAAGAATAAAAATGCCAAGAAGAGTGGATTTGTAGCTTCGTTTTCAGCATCCACGATGAACGACACCGAGAACTGGTATGTTGACTCGGGAGCTTCTATACACATGACGATGCACCGAGAATGGCTGAATGACGTCACCGATTCACCTGTACCGAGTATAAGGATTGCTGACAACAAAGTACTAAAAGTTTAATGTTGTGGTAATGTGACAATCCATGTTAAGTCTGAGAGTGGCAAAACTGATGCTATTCTGGTGAGAAATGTACTATATATACCAGAATTGTCGACAAACCTATTATCTGTGAGTAAGATTATCAAAGGAGGTTGTAAAGTAACTTTCAATGAGGATGGCTGCCTGATCTACAACGAAAAGAAAAAAACTTGTTGCAAAGGCTAATCTCGTAAATGATACGTATAAGTTGAAAGTTTCTATAAAAAACGAAACCCAAGCCATGATGGCGAAGAGTGATGATGATACTTACTTGTGGCACTAACGCATGGGTCACTTGAATTTCACAGATTTGCTTAAACTACCTACCTAACAATGCTACCGGAGTCAAATTGTCACCGAAAAAGGAACAAGGCACTTGCATAACTTGCCTAGAAGGCAAACAGACTAGGCAACCTTTTCCGAAAGAGGGCTCACGGGCAACGAATTTGTTAGAGGTCATCCATACCGATGTTTGTGGACCGATGAAAACTGTTTCGATTGGAGGCGCAAGGTATTTCGTTACCTTTATTGATGATTTTTCTCGCCGAGTACACGTTTATTTCATGAAAAATAGGCAGAAGTGTTTGAAAAGTTTTTTGAGTTCAAAACAAGAGTCAAAAATGAAACAAACAGAAATATTAAGATTCTAAGGAGCGATAATGGAACAAAATACACAAACAACAGATTTGATACTTTCCTGAAGAGTCACGGAATAGTGCACCAAACTTCCAATCCGTATACGCCTGAACAGAATGGCCTAAGCGAGTGGATGAACAGAACTCTGATAGAGCGTGCTAAGTGCATGATCTTAAATGCTGGATTACATAATACGTATTGGGCAGAAGCAGTTGCTACAGCAGCATACATAGTTAACCGCTCACCAACTCATGCACTATCCGATGTAACACCGCATGAACAATGGACTGGAGAGAAACCAAACTTAAGTCACATGAGGATTTTTGGATGTCAAGCTTGGTGCATATACCGAATGTAAAGATAACGAAGTTGAATGTTAAAAAGCTGATTTTCGTTGGTTACAGTGATTCAACAAAGGGTTACAGATTTATAGACCCGAAAATAAAACAAGCCGTTTTAAGTACAGATGTTGTATTTTTAGAAGAAACTGTAAAAAGAGATAAAGTTGACTTTGTTCCTGAAAAAGAAATGGAAATTGTTACAGCTGCCGCTCCTGAAACAAAAAATAAAGAATTTAATGATATTGAAAGAAGACGTGAAGAAAAGGTGAAAGAAATCTTAAACTTACCTATGTTTGGAGGGTCTGAAAGAGAGAACCACGATGATGAAGCTTGTGAAATGCAGATTAATTATCACGCACAGCATATATCTCCTGTAAAATTATTAGATAATTCGTCTTCAAGTAAATATAAAGATGTTCATGTTGATACATACTCATCTGATGGAAGACTGTATCAAAACCCTAAAGAATATTCTCCTCGATGTCTGAAAACGCATATACGTCGAGTTGAACCCGCTTGATTGATGAATGATAAGTCAGAAATGAGTCTATCTGAAAATATCCCACATAACATTGATGAAGGTCTTAAAGCATTGACAAGCTGCAGAGTGAAGGAGAGGAGAAAGCAAGAAGAAAAAGATTCACTGTTAAAAAGAACATGGGCTACATGGGCTGTAGTAGACAAACCACCAAAAGAAAGAAGAGTGATTCCGTGTAAAATGAAAAGAGATGAGAACGATTGTGTAATTCGCTACGAAGATCGACTAGTAATGAGACGTTACAAGAAAGTCGAAGGCTTTGATTAGTCCAGCCGACATCTAATGGAATTGAATTCAAAATATAAACAAAAAATAAACCAAGTGGGTGCTTATTACCACAAACCACGAGACCGAATTTCGCATTAATTGTAATGATCTTGTTGGATACTGTGATGCTGAGTGAGCTAGTGATAACGACGATAGGACTTGCAAAGGTTATATAATGCCATTATAAGCGGCAGCAAAAAGCTCAAAAAGACAACAGATCTTTGTTTGCATCGGCAGTACTAGAAGCAATTCGGCTATGGCAATTGCGCGTAAATTTTTGGTGAAATAAGAACGGTATTCTTATGACGCTCACCGAAGCTTGATACATTTAAAAAGACTTTGGGCTTACCGTCATCGTTCAGGGGAGGATGTTGAAAATGGAACGATGACTCGATTGGAGCGCCCCCTTGCGTCGTACATCTGATGTGTGCCACACGGCTTTTATTGTAATATATTAAAATAAATAGTATTATTGTAGTCTACTGAAGCATTCTCATTCCTATAAAGGTCTATTGATTTATCTTCATTGTTCCGCCATAAGGACATTTTGGGTGATATAAATATCAAGTAGTTTTACAAAAAAAATCATCGCAACCAAAAGAGTACTTCTTGACTATCCCGGTCAGCAGTCGGTGACGCACTAAACGATGGGCCACTGTGTAAACCCGACAGGCCACGCTACGCCACAACCCAAGTGTGCTCAAAAAACCGACAACTGCCCGATTGCCCGCTACACACCATTGCCCCTTGGGCCAGTACGGACCATTGTGTACTGGGGCCATTAGAGTTGGCAACGCTGTCTGTGTCACAAACTTCCACTAACGAACGGCCCGCTGATTGGTTCCAATCCAACGTTCCCTACCGATGGTCTGTGTTTTGTTTTCAACAGTTAAACAGCTGATTGACTCAAAATTCTGACCGAGCCTTGTTCGCTTGTGATATGGCTACTATAGTCTCTTGTCCACAAATTGTCCAGTCTTGTTTAACACTTATCGAAAGTACCTTCGCCGAAGTTGTACTGGACAATCAGTGCACTGACTGAGTGAGTCCAAGTCCATAAAACAGAATTGATTGATTGAGTTTTCTGAGTTTGTTGCTTTGCATAAAATTATATTTACAAAACAAAACAAACAGTATGAAATGGGTTGTATAACGAGCTGTTTCGAGAAAATGGATATTGGTATAAAACCAACTTTATCCACCAACCCAAAGCGGAATTATGGCGGAATTGACGATGATCCCAGTTCCACTGTATCCAAGAGAGCTAAAGTAGCTGACCTCAGTAAAGCGACTACAATAACTGCTGGGGACTTATCAGTTCCTTCAGGGTCGTCCAAAACAACAGTTACTACACGAACTGATCATGTTACGAATCATGCAAAAGTGTCAACAATTGCTAAATCAAATGAATCCAATTTTGAAGACACTGTCTTGTGGAATGAAGTTGAAGTGCTATCGGCTGTTCAACATGTGCCTATGACGCTAGCACGCAGCTTTGTTCAACTGCTCAATGAAGGATGTACTTTACCCTTCATCGCTAGATACCGAAAGGGTTGTGTTGATAATCTACTACCTGTAGAGTGAGTAACGTTTTTATGGCTTATATTCTTGTTTCCATGGCCTCCATAAATATATTGGCTATAGTATCTGCTTACACCTCTAGAAAGCTATTGCTAGGCAAGTATTGTCATTACAAAATTGAATATCAGACTAAGGGTAGAGTAAGGCTTGCTTAATAAGTTAGGTCACATGAAAAAATTGTTTTTTTTTAAATAGTTGTAAAATAAAATATTATTTGTAAGATTTATGATATGTACCAATAAACATTCCACATAATGTAGGGCTGTTCAATATGGCTGATATTGTGGTGTCTACCAAGTACCAAATCAAATGTGGTGGTTGGTTTGCAAATGGCTTTCCCCCGCTCTGTATCCTGCCCATGTGATATAAATCAAAATCAAATCAAATTAATCTATTGCTTCATGTGGTACAACAGAGGAACAGTAGATATATATAATATATCTATGACATGGGCCCTACGAGAGCACTGCAATTTTAACATCCGTGTATACAGATAATTCTTAAAAACTAAGTTTAATAATTTTTTGAATATTATTTCTGCTCACTATATGTTAATTCTAAAGTCAAATAACAAAACCGCATCCAGTCTTTGATGTCCACTCTAATTTTTGCACTGGAATCAGTAGAACATCTTGGGCCTAATGTATTGTACTTCCTATCCAATGTGTGATATCAACCCTTACATTGTCCCATTGCTGTGTCATGGGCCTTTTGCTGCATCGCATGAAGGTTAGGCCATACTCCACCATGGAGGCCAATTCAGGTTGGTGAAGGATTGTAAGACAGTGGCAGGCCTTACAGTCAGAAGTTATCAAGCCGCCAATAAGACTTCTGACATAGCTTAACAGCTGCCATTACATGACAGCCAGTGCCAACGGCTTAACAAGCCTTGTGAAACACAGAAGCGCTCTGACAAAATGCCACTAGCGACCGTTACTGGACAGTCACCCATCCTGCACCTGACTGCTTCTATTGTTGCTTAACTTAATTGATTAATTCCAATCACTTGGTTTGACTAAGCCATGAGTTGGATAGGCCACTATCCAATGTGCGTGTTTTATTTTATGTAACTTTTTGATAATAACTTGATTAAAAATTTTTTACACTGTATTGGTTCGAAACTGGATTAACTTACCTGATTTTTGTCGGAAGAATCCGAGCAGTTTTCACTCTGATTCGCAAGCTTAATTGTGGTGAATACTTGAGTAGAGCCTGAGCTTGGGTTGATGGTTGGTTGTCTCTGACGAAAACTCAAGTATGTTAATCTGGTTTCAAATCAATGACATCTTTATGTTATGTTCGGTTTCTATACAGATTACAAGAACTATTTGAAAGCTACCAAGCAGTGATCACATTGAAGAAGAAGGTCAAGAATGTGTTGGTTACACTGAAAAGGAACAATAAACTAAACAAGGATGTTGAGACAGCCATCCTAAGTGCCCGTACAACTGCTGAGTTGGACCTTGTTGTAAGTAATTTTACTATTATTTCACTAATGGCACGCCTTGTGGGTTCATGAGCTGTTTAGGTAAATAGATAGAATTCAAAGCTGTAGTTACGGCTTACCATGGCCTTGTTTCCTCAATACTGCGCTATGGGTTAATATTTTGGGGGAACTCTACAGACAAGGAGACTGCTTTCAAAGCACAAAAAAGATGCTTAAGAGCCATGTTTGGACTAAAATCAACCAATAGTTGTAAGTCATATTTTAAGAAACACAATATATTGACACTTCCTTCCTTGTACATATTAGAATTAGCACTATTTGTTAAATGTAATGCAGACATTTTTAAACCGATTTCCAATGTAAGTAACAGAGTACAACGTGATACGAGTAGAGTTTGTGTTCACAGGGCAAATACTGCTCTACTCCAAAAAAGTATATTCTGCATGGGGGCTACAATTTATAATAAAATACCTAGAGATCTAAGAGAACTGGACATACATTTGTTTAAATATAACTTGAAAAACATCTTACTTGACAAATGTTATTATAGTGTGATAGAATTTTTGACTGAAAGACATTGACTCACGATCTAATTTGACTTTAACACAGATAATTTTAGCTTAATTAATATTAATTACCTAATTTAATTCTCTTTGACATGATTATGTATAATTTTATAGATTATTGTAAATAATGTGTCTCAGAAAACATAAGACAAGTCCATTCCTACAAGGCGCTCTCTCACCGAAAAAAATTGTATGTCTAAAATGGCAAAGCATGTAGGACACAACATAAAATGTACCATCTTTTAATACGCATGTTTGACAAATAAAATCTTTTATCTTTTTATCTTATCTTTTATCAAAATGTCTTCTGTATGCCTCCATTTTAATACTATGTGTGTGCAACAACAGTCAACAACACTACAACAGTCTATTGGGTATTGAAGGCAGCATGTTAAACAGTATGGGAATGAGATTTTTTTCATAATTTCTGGTTTTGTTCTATATTTATATAAAAGAGTACCATAGAACTGATCCATTAAGCAGTGAGAGTGCATCAGTAGAATGTTTGCCTGATATCTGAAAGGTTCTGGATTCAAATCCAGCAGTACCAATGACATTATTTCATAACTTACATACATTCTTGAATTTATAGTAGCAACCCACTTACTAACTAAGAAGTCTTCACATACCTCACCGTTTTCTATGTGCAATGGCCGATAAGGCTTGGAGCGGAAATCCCAGCACAAACTAACTAACCCATATTCCGTCCCATATTCCGTTTCAGTATGCTCCATTGAAAACTCATACCCTGTCTCTGGCAGAGAGAGCTCGCAAGTTGGGCCTTGAAGAACATGCTATCAAGGCATTGAATGGTGAGCATGTCTCACCAGAATCACTGTGTCGCAAGGACAATGCTGAACTGTCAACACCTGATAAAGTGGAGGCACACCTCACACATATCATTGCTGACATTATCACCAAAGACACCAGAGTTTTGGACCAGATAAGAGTTCTGTAAGTATAAAAATCTATTCCTATACAGGGTATTACAAAATCTCGCCATCAATTACCTGTCCCAAACATTTTATAGCTTTACTTCCTAATAAGTTAACAGCCCTAGGTGTTAACTTTGGCATGTAACAACTGATAATATATTCATTCACTAGTTCAAAGTATTACTTCTTGGTAATTGAGTGCAGTGGTTTTTATATGAACGTATATATATATAATTCGCCAACGCTTTGGTGTGTTTCATCCTTAACATTTAATCTAATAAATCACCACTAAAATCAGAGATGATTTTGTTGATAACATAGTTGGGCAAATGTTTTTTTACAGAAAAGCCGAAACTAACTTCACTATCCTGAGCAGTCAGACGAAAAGCTCATTAAAAACAAAAGAGAAGTTAGCTGCAACTGACAAAATAGTTGACTCCAAATCGGATCCTGAGACTTACAAACTATACTTTGATTGGAAGTGCCCTACCAAGCATGTGAAGCCTCATCAAATGTTAGCACTAAACAGGGGAGAGGACGAGAAAATATTGTCAATCAAAGTCAATGTGCCAGACTGGTTTAAACATAAGATGGAAAGGTAATAATAGGATTACATATTGGCTTTAGTCAGAAAAAATATCAGAAACTTTGAAACTGGTTGGTTAACTACAGTTATAAAGTTACTGATATTTTTGCAATGCAAGTACTAGATATAAACTTAACTTTCTTTCCCAAGGTATAGCAAAGGTTAATAATACATCCTATATGGAGCATTGTATACGATTCTACAATAAGATCCCTGAAGATATAATAAGCTTGCTTAGGTTAAGAAATACCTGTGTAATTTCCATTTTTATGTACAATAAAGTGTTCTCTATCTATCTTGCCAGAAGTGCAGTTCAAAAAGTGAGAAAAGAGCACTTTGTGCCAAGAGGCCTCTTAGAACATTAAATGTAGAATGGCACACATGTTTGAAATTTAAGCCAGTTCAATGCATGACTCCTATAATAATAATTTAAACACTGTTAATTAAATCAAATTTGAAAAGACTAAGTGAAGAGTTCTTTTGTCCTTTGATTTTAATTTTTTATTTTTAACGCTATGTTGAGTTATGGTTAAAAGTGCTCTCGGATTAAGCGAAATCATCGAATAAAAAGCTAAACGCAGGTCAAACATAAAAAATGCACGTATTTTAATACATTCTTAAATCTTTTGGTTCGTTCGTTATCAACCCTTGTATGTCCCCACTGCTGGTGCACAGGTCTCTTCCTGCATCGCAGGAAGGTTAGGCCATACTCCACCACGGGGGCCAAGTCCGGGTTGGTGGAGGATTGTAATACAGTGGCGGGCCTTACTGTCAGAAGTTATCAAGCCGCCCATAAGGCCTCTGACATGGCTTAACGACTGCCATTATATGACAGCCGGCGCCAACGGCTTAACGTGCCTTGCGAAGCACGGAAGCGCTCGGAAAAATGCCACCTGTTGTTGCTTAACCAAGTGATTGATTCCAATCACTCGGTTCGCCTAGGCCACGAGCGCTTCTCTGGTTCTCTAATCTTCTCTAATCTTTTGGTTACATCTGATTTATCACAAGTACCTATATTACTTCTCTTACAATATTGTTAGAATGTATCGGCGAGAGAGAAGCAAGGGAAGTAGTGTCGCAATAATAAGTATAGCGTCTCAATAAGTGTAGTGACGGCCTCACTGGCGCAGCGGTCTGGCACGCTGACTGTAAGACCGAAGGTCTCGGGTTCGATCCCCGGCCGGGTCAAACTAGCAAAACGCCCATTAGCTCAGTTGGAAAGAGCGCTGGCACGGATAGCCAGAGGTCGCGGGTTCGAATCCCGGCATGGGTGGAATTTTTAGCCTCTAAATAGGTTTTTTTTTAACTAAACGAACTTTTCTAGTTTGTCTCGGGTCTTGGATGTTATCAATGTATTTATTGTATTAAATCTATCGTCAAGTTAGCACCTGTAACACAAGTCATTTAGTTGTACTTAGTATAGGGCTAAGGAGATCTGTGTAATATGTCCATGAATATTTATTTAACATATTTTAAACTTTCGCGACTTGTACACACATAGAATATTTTCATGTTAAAGTCGCATGGCTTATCGTCCGACATTGTCAGTGTAGTGTGTCGCAACCCTAATAGTGCTTTGTGATAGCTGATTGAGGGTAGTCTGAAACCTCATCAGCCGAAGATGCGAACGGGTGCCAGCCATCAGTCTTCTCGTGACCACGATGACTGTAACGTCGTCAAAACGTCGAGGTAAAATAGCAATAAATTACTACGCGATTAAGCCCCGAAAATATTCTAAGTATATTTATTTATTATTATTATTCTCAATAACTATAGCGTATCAATAAATAAAACATCTCAAAGAGTCTCAAAATGTCTAAATATGACCTGACCCGTGCGCCAGCAACGGGGGCATACAAAGGGTTGATATCAATAGCGTATCAATAAGTATAGTGTTTCACTAATTATAGCATTTCAAAGAGTATAGCGTGTCAATAAGTTTAGCGTCTTAATAAATATAGCGTCCCAATAAATATAGCTTCTCAATGCGTAAGTAAAGCGTCTGAATATGTATAGCATCTTAATAAGTATAGTATTCATAATTATAGCATCCTAATTACTATAGCGTCTCAATAGTATTTCAATAATTATAGTATTTTAATAAGTATCGTGTCTCAATAAGTATAGCATCTCAATAACTTGGGTTGTTCCACTAATCCCCATTGATGGGGATTTGTGAACTTTTTTGTTTATAAATCCCCATTGGCGTATCTTACGTTCATATAGCTTCTCAATAATTATCGCGTCTCAATAACTTATTCGTCCCAGGTTTTGCTTACCACTGTGGAAGAGTAGCGACTGGATCAAGAAAGGTTTGGCTGATGCTTTCAATAGACACATCATACCATGGCTCTCAAGGCAAGTCAGGTCCGACCTCACTACTTTGGCACATAAGGAGGCCGTGAAAACTTTCACTTCCAATCTGGAAAAATACTTGCTGACTGAACCAATCAAGAATAGAAGGATTTGCGGCCTGGATCCTGGATTCAGAGCTGGTTGTAAGGTACTATATGTAAACAAATCCTCAAATATATTTGACAGTGGAAATCCTACTCGTTATTATTATAGATAAAAAAGGCACCTCAAAGGCGTGGGCCACACAGAAAGGACGTGGAGCGAGGCCGCGGAAAAGAGCCGACGACGCGTTGTAAAGAGTCGCAGACGATAGTCCTTGCCTTGCACAACGCGTCGCGTCTTTTTTGGGCCTTTGGTCGTTTCTGTTTGGCCCAAGCCAATAAATGCGCAGCACACTTTTCCTTCGATTACGTCGGTGCAGTATCGTTACTGGCCAAGACGAAGGCGAATTTGTTGTAAAGGAGCACACATCTTTTTCCTCCTTACAGAATTTCCTCTTTTTAGTTAGTAGGAACAGTTTTTTACCATTTTCCTTATTTCAGGTGGGCATAATTGACGTAGACGGAAAACCATTGGAAAGCTGCACTATACACCCAGGCTTCAAACTCTTCAACGAGAGAGACGCCGCTGCAAAACAACTAAAAGAAATGCTCGCGAAACACGGGTATAAAAAATTGCTTCGGGTCTTATTGAAATTGAAGGAATACGTTCGTCGATTTTGTCAGTGCAGTGGTCTGTGGGGTCTGTTCCTAGTTTAGATTTAATTATACTGCGTGAAATAGCACAATGTATGAGCCGAAGATCGGGCTCAGTGGCGTGTCCGGCAGTGCACTGACACCGGCTGATGATGATAGCACAATGTGTAGAGTTGACTCCCTCACTATGGGCCTCACTAGAGATGTCTCTCATTAGACTTGGGCAAAGTGCGTCCTTAGAGGTAGTTGTTATATCTCATATCTTTGCTCACCGAAACATACTATATCTCTATCATATCTTGCTCACCACTTGTGTACTAGCTCATACGACACGTCCAATCAACTAAGTGCGTGTGGAAACGAGACACGACTGGTGAGTCAGTCTAGTCTATCTATTCCCTACTTTATCCAGATCACACGTTTTTTTGTGAACTTTCTCTCATCGCTCGTTGGTTACGACGAGAAATGCGGCTGAATGTAACAGATGTCAGACCATGTTGATCTCGCTCTCGCGCATTGTGTGTAATCTGAGTGCTTAGTGCGAGTTTTTTAACTACTTGATCGCGTTAACGTAAACTCATATTTCTATGGCATCGAGGAAGCGCCACCTAGCGACAAGTATGGAAATTAAAATTGCTGAGTGCGAGTTGTAATGGTTTACGTTGAGAAGTGAACACGTTTACCAGCCAAAACACGAATAAAAGCGAGTGCGAATTGTACTGTGACAGCGTTTTGCCAGTTCGAACGGTTAACTTACTCATACTCACTACTCAATGCTCAATTAACGCGGTAGTAAAGTTATTCGATTGGATCTGTCAAACTCGCACTAAGCAGTCTGATGACTACCGTATTGAATCCAGAGTGTGTGAGGGAGCCAGATTTAGTTGACATCTCTGGGATATGAATGGGACACACTTGACGGCGAGGGAGTTGTTTGTCCACTCATATCTGGCTCTTGAGTTACCCAAGGCTCTCATTTATGGTATAATTTTTTGAATTAATTCTACATCGCAGAGGAACTTGAAGAATTAAGAAAGCCTGGTGGATGTGCAAAGTTTTACTAAAAGGACAAAGAGCGTCCTGCGTGACGTGATTGCCGCTCTCGTCTGAACTTACCCTGAGTCAGTGCCAATGAATTACAGTAATCAAATTCTCCTTGTCAATAATCTTATTCACACAAAACACATAGAATCTTATTTTTAATCTTGTTTTCATATTTTAGGACGTTACATTAGTTTACCATACAAGTAGATGGATAAATCATTTATTTTGGCTTAGAGACACACACACATTACTACATTAGTGTTACCATTGAGTTTTAAGTATTGTAACTTCCTTAAAATTCAATGGTGGTACAGCCAATTTCAATGCATGCTTTTGATACATTTGCTGGAAAAATACCTGTGTATTGCAGGTATCAGTTCGCTCCAGTTAATTTGTAAGTACCTAGCAATTTCAGCAACTTTCCATCGTAAGGTTGTCTAGAAGAAATTGCTTTTAGCAATAAGGCCGCCAATTGTACTATGTATATTTGCAATTATTTTGTATTTGTTGTTTTTCTAGTGTACAATAAAGAATATTCTTATCTTACCTAACTTAGTAAAGTTTAAATAAAATCTTAACAATGTTACGAAAGTTGCTGTGGAACTACAAAATGTTAGGCAAAAATATACCTTGTTGAAGCGCTCGTGGCCTAGCGGAACCGAGTAATTGGAATCAATTTAAGTTGGAATTGAGTTAAGCAACAACAGGCGCGGTCAGGTGCAGGATGGTTGACCGTCCCGTGCCTACCGCTAGTGGCATTTTTTCCGAGCGCTTCCGTGCTTCGCAAGGCACGTTAAGCTGTTGGTGCCGGCTGTCATGTAATGGCATTCGTTAAGCCATGTCAGAGGCCTTATGGGCGGTTTGATAACTTCTGACAGTAAGGCCACTGTCTTACAAGCCTCCGCCAACCCGGACTTGGCCCTCGTGGTGGAGTATGGCCTAACCTTCCTGTGATGCAGAAAGAGACCCGTGCCCCAGCAGTGGGGACATACAAGGGTTGATATACCTTGAAATGTTTAGTCATATTTTCATAGTGTAATGCAAATGAATATTGAATCCTTTTTTGCATATTCCCAGTGTGGAGCTAATCGGGCTTGGCAACGGGACCGCTTGCAGACAGACTGAGGAGTGGCTGAAGTCGCATGGCATCACTAAGATCCCCGTAGTTATAGTACCGGAGCAAGGCGCCTCGATCTACTCCATCAGTAAGGAGGCGCAGAAGGTACATTATAGTATAGCACAGCTATAATATAAAAATATTATAATATTATTAATAAGCGGTGGTAGCTCAGTAGGTAGAACCATGGACGAACGCATGCGAGAGCCTCAGGTTCGATCCTGAGTGCGGGCATGTACCAATGACTTTGTTTAATTTCAAAGTTACGTACATTTGCGAATTTGTAGTCGCTATACCACACGCTAACGGTGAAGGAAAACATCGTGAGGAAACCCGCGGCTTGTTTGGCTCCGCACGTATTGACTAGTCTTTCCTGTGGGCTAGGCCGACTAAGCTGTCAGGATGGTATAGGTGCTGGGCAAGCCTACACCATCTATAAAAAAACATGTCCCAGGCACTAGAGCGTCGGAGTGGTCCCTTCACCCATCTAGTGTGAGTGAAGATACCACTGGACGCTGTATAAATCATCTCATTGCGTAGATGCAAAAAGGCCAATATATATATAATATAAAAATGTATCGCCGAATGTGTTGGTAAGCGCAAATCTCGAGAGCAGCCGAACCGATTTCGCTATTTTTTTAGAATATTCCCTGACTTACGAGGATGGTTCTTACGGAGAGAAACAATTAAAGAATCGAATTTTAGGCGGTACGAAGTACGCTGGGTCAGCTCGTTTTATATAAGAATGTTCTTCTTCAGCATTTATTTTGTTTGTCAGCTGCTTTTCGAAAAGCAGCGCTATATCGAACAGAAACAGCAAACGCTGTAACAGTATCATTGCACACGCATATTTCTCTGTCTTAAATTACTATTATCATTATGCCCCTACCAGTCGGGACATGCAAGGGTTGATATGCATACATACACATTAATTATTATGTAAGTACTAGCTGTGCCCCGCGGTTTATTAGGAAAAATAAATAGTTTAACAGTAAACGATATTTTCCCACAGGAAAACGTAGCCTGTGTGTTAATCCAGGGTGTCAGGGATACCAAATTTTATTAAATCGCTCCAGCCGTTTAGACGTGAAGAAGTAACAAACATACACACTCACAAACTTTCGCCTTCATAATATTAGTGTGATGTGATGTGTGTGGCAATAATTTCATTCATTAATTCATTCGTTGGAAATATATATTTTTTTATTATACGTTTAATTCGGATAAACAGATTTATAGAGTTGTTAGTACGAGCTTAGTCTATGTTAGTAAGATAAGTAAGATACAAGATAACACTATTTTTAATGCACTAACCCGTGCTAAGGAACAAATTTAAAAACCTATTTAGAGGCTAAAAATTTCACCCATGCCGGGATTCGAACCCGCAACCTCTGGCTATCCGTACCAGCGCTCTACCAATTGAGCCAATGGGCGACTCACGACATCAGTGAAATTTCGAACCTCTTTACAATATTCTCTGTATTACGTACAGGCAGCGACATCAGACTTAAGCAAATTGCATTACTTACAGCCCCGACTACCTACTTTGCAGTTAGGTTTTAATATCGGAACGATATCACTGTACCCACATGATTACACTATTTTTAATGCACTAACCCGTGCTAAGGAACAAATTTAAAAACCTATTTAGAGGCTAAATAACCTCTGGCTATTTATAGCCAGAGGTTGCGGGTTCGAATCCCGGCATGGGTGAAATTTTTAGCCTCTAAATAGGTTTTTAAATTTGTTCCTTAGCACGGGTTAGTGCATTAAAAATAGTGTAATCATGTGGGTACAGTGATATCGTTCCGATATTAAAACCTAACTGCAAAGTAGGTAGTCGGGGCTGTAAGTAATGCAATTTGCTTAAGTCTGATGTCGCTGCCTGTACGTAATACAGAGAATATTGTAAAGAGGTTCGAAATTTCACTGATGTCGTGAGTCGCCCATTGGCTCAATTGGTAGAGCGCTGGTACGGATAGCCAGAGGTTGCGGGTTCGAATCCCGGCATGGGTGAAATTTTTAGCCTCTAAATAGGTTTTTAAAAGATACAAGATAACTTTTTTTTTTAAATAAATTAATTTAAATGCACCTTGGAGTGCTTGATATGCCTGTTCAAAACTCTTCCATCAGTCTGCGGCTGATGATCGAATTACTGACCAAATATTTGCCTCTTGCTCAATCAACACTACATCTGTGTTGCGTAATCGCGAGGTAAATAGTTTCAATTGTTAAATAGACATTGCAGACTCAATGGTGATTTTGGACGTAAGTTTCCTGTGACGGTATTATTTATAAAAACACAATCCCTCTAAAACACATCTCAAAGGCAGTTTATAAAACACGATTGCCTTAAACACAGTGTAAAAAATGGTCGTAGTCTTTCCCTTGTATAGTCTCTACTACAGACTATTTAAAAGGCGTTTGTAAAGTGTTTTAATTAAATAATTAATGAAAAATTACATGGTGCTGAAAATGTTAAGATATTGTATCAAATAAACATTATCTATTCTAAATACGAAGAGCGAATGATAGCGATATAAAATTACAAACGAAACATAAAAGACAGCACCCGTACCGTGAATAGAATTTTCTTCAATATTCAAACTTAAAGTAACTTAAATTAATTAACAAACTTGAACAATTCAAACTTATATACTATTTTTTAACTAAAACTTTCTTAAGTACTACACATTATTGAATCATCGGTCGAATTCTTTCGGCAAAAAGTATAGTAAGTTCATGCGGTTATAATTCTTTTATACTTAAGTACATTGCGCCTTTCCAGGAACATGCTAACATGGACCCCAACTTGATCTCAGCGTTGTCCATCGCGCGGAGGGTCCTGGATCCGCTCGGCGAACTAATTAAGGTAAATTATTTCAGACTTCTTTCATAGATTTCTTTATTACTAAGATACAGTCTTTAGTTCTGTGGTTTTTTGAAATTTTTGCTTTACGAAACGGGCTTAGGTGGATGCTAGGTTGAAAAACAAACCCCTGTTATCTAATCTTAAAACTGTTAAAAGTAGTCATGCGGGGGCCGACTGTTCGACAGCCGGCGACACTTCGACCCAGTGGGATCTGTTGTGTCTGCCTCTCGAACTTATACCTAAGCCTAATCGAAGATTTAATCAACGAGGTCGGTCACGCCTTTTAGGGAAAGGAGCCTAAAGTCTTCAGGCTTAGGGTTAGCTATTCCCAGAAGATTCATGTTTTATCCTGCAAGGACATCGTAGTCGCACAGTACGTGTGGCATTGATTCCACCTGTCCCGTCAAAGCACTAGTAAGCGTCCTCGCGCGACGTCGTCCTCTCCGCAGAGTGAACTTAGCTGAGCCAGCAATTTCTTAACCAATAACCAATGTTACAGGCCTTCAGTGGCTGCCCACTCGCGTTTGTGCATTTCTTTGATAGCACAATTAATGGTGCTCAATGAGAGTCCCACGCAAGGTGCAGGACCGCAACAAAGGCTGTGCAGATTCCTCTCTTGCCAGCTCATCAGCTGCATCATTGCAAATGTGTTTCGCGTGCCCGGAAACCCAGACCAGCACCCTGTTGTCGCAGCCCAGCTTGTTTAGGGTCTTTGAGTCTACCACATGGGATTTTAGAGCTTCTTGGCTGTCACTGAAAATGCAAACAGTTTTGTTTTAACAACCCCTGTTAATCACTGGCATGCCCCCAAAACCCAACAAGCTATGCATGACATTGGAACGTTTTAGGTGGACCCGAAAAACCTGGGTGTCGGCCTGTACCAACACGACATCCCGCCAAAGATGCTGGAGTCAGCCCTGGAGTGTGTCGTGGAGAATATCGTGAGTCTGGTCGGCGTTGACGTCAATACTGCGTCGCGTGCGTTGCTTAGGTGTGTATATCTACCTAACCACATACTAATATCAACCGCACTCTTCATTGGAGAAGTTGTACAAAAAAATGTTTTAATTCTAATCGGAAAGGCCATGTTAACCGTGTTTTTTTATTCTACGGCTTTTCATTCTATCCTGTCAAGTCTTTCTAATGATTGATGATGTTCTAAGTCAATGAAGGTTTCATAAAAAAATACTGGATTGTGCGCATGATCTCTCAAGAACCTTCCTTTGTTTAGTGATTTGACCATCCAAAGCTTCGAAACCTTACCGTCTACACATTCCTGCCGTTTGGTGTGTTTCAGGCGTATATCCGGCCTAAATGACAGTCGCGCTCAGAAGCTGATAGACTACCGCTCTGCCCACGGACCGCTTAAATGCCGAGCGGACATCCTGAAAGTAACCGGCATCGGCAAGATCACCTACCAGCAGTGCGCGGGTTTCCTCAAGGTGACCGGCGGCTCGGAGCCGCTAGATGCGACCATTATACACCCCGAGAGCTATGCTGTCGCCAAGTTGTAAGTATAAACATTGTTATACTAATAATTTAGTCTTCCTAAATGTGGAATGAGTCCCATTTATTTTTGTGTACTTTTGTTCTGCCAAGTTGGTCAACTACAGCAGATGCGTGTTTGATTTATGGTCGGGTGTGGCAGATTCTACTTTAAGTAACATCCTTCTTTTGACACCAAATCTTCTTATCCCCTGGTCCATCATCTCACGTCTCAGTAGCCTTCTGGCAAAGTCTGGTTGGATAAGTTGCGCCGCCAGCTGATTAGGATAGATTTATAATCGCTTTTGTATCTGTCAGTATGCAATTTTTTTTCTTCTGCAACAGTGTTAGTTCGAAGAATGTCGTAAATTTCAGATTTTCTGATAAACCTTAGAGAAATTGCTATTTTCTTGAGCAAATGGAAAATTTTCTTGAGAAAATAGCAATTTATAGAGAATAGAATAGCGTCGGACTGAAACTGTTCATACAACCAATTTAAATGACTGCTGTAGTGAAGAAGTATCTAAGAAGTTACGTAAGTTGAGTTACATAGTGTAACGATAAATTTGTATTTGATTCGAAATATAGTAATTAAAGACAAGACATACGGCCTTATTTATGGAAACACCATTCCAACACTCCTATTTCTATTAACAGGCTATTTAAGTCGGCGTTTTTAGAGTCTTTTAAACATTAGCGTTTTTTATAACAAAAAACCGTAAAAATACATATGTGCGTAACGAACATAATCAATATGTAAAAAGAAGAACAAATATTTTCTTTCTCTCACATTATTTCACCAAGTATTCAATGAGAATGTGATTTGGGTGGATAAAATATCATTTCCTTCGTCATGTCAAATTCTTTTTTTTCAGATTCGCCGCAAAAATAGGCGTCGACATCAAAGATCTGTCCAAGCCGGAATTCCCCGAGCTTGTTGAGAGGAAGTTATCGTCTGTAAACCTAGATCAGCTATCCAAGACATTAAAGATCGACCGCTGTGACCTGGACCTCATGGTGAACGCGTTCAAGCAACGAACCAACGAGGCGGACGTGATTTCGTACTGCAAGCCCGTGTACTCCATTTCTGCCAGCAACCCTCAAGAGTTACGACAAGGAATGACCTTAACAGGTATTTTATTGTTGCAGTAGTATAGTTTTGTCAAGTGAATGGCGATTCAAACTACTAGTCCAGTCAATACGTCGGAAAATTTAACCATTTTTTAAGATGTAAAAAACTCACATTGGAAATCACGTTAAATCTAATTGCAGTCGCAAATGTCAGGATTGCGCAGGATTCGGAGGGCATAATGGGCAACTTGCGTCTCACTTAGATTTGAGTGCTTTGCTTCCACATTGCATTGCTTTTGTACCACAAATATAGCCTATTTTTTAGGTTTTCGAGATCATAGAAAAGTGTGAAAAATTTAATTCAAAAACATACTTAATAGATTTAGTTTTTTCATTGAATTGTAAACGGATTTTTACGATAGCGTATATGCACAAAATCATACTTTTACTAGATACCTCAAATACCGATAAGGGTTTCACAGATTACGTGAGGGAGTTACGTCTAAGGACGATTTGTATGGCGCGATTTAGTACCACATTACTATATTGGCATTCCACTGGTTATACTAGTATTATAAAAAGTATTAGTCGTAGAAAAACATAACCTAACGCCTGTATCCCAGAGGGGTAGGCAGAGACCAAAGACTGCCACTTGCCACGATCCTGACAGGTCACCTTCGCTTCGTCAACGTTCATTACTCGTTTCATGCACGCACACCGGTTCCGGTTACTTTTGTATCTTCCCCTAAGTTAATACTTTTGCAGGCTTTTTTAAGGCGGGCATAATTCGACCAAATAGGGGTATTTGGTCGAATTATGGCCGCCTTAAAAAAGCCTGCCGAAAAAAACATACCACCTTTATTTGTTTAACGTGTCCTGTCCTACTCTATCAAAACATTTAGATGCAAGTTCTTCATTCCTTTGTTCCTTTCTACTCAGGCGTGGTCCGCAACGTGGTCCCGTTCGGTTGCTTCGTGGACTGCGGCGTGGGCGAAAATGGACTGATCCACACGAGCAACCTCAACGGCCATCAGATGCCGCGACTGGGCGACCGCGTCTCAGTCATCGTCAGCGCGCCGCCCGCGCCCAAGAGACTGCAGCTGCGTCTTGTGAGGGTCATGGAGTGATGGGGAAGGTACACAAACCCCGCAGATTCATTACTGTTATTTCAATAATTCTTCGCCCCAGCGTACCACGCTGAAAGTCTTTCGCCACAACGTTTGTCGCTACAGCGTCGTTCGAAACTACGTATCGGACCCGTATCAGCGTCTAGGGTGTGGTTGGACCTAGTTCTAGCCGAAGTAACAGAACCTAGTTTTACCCAAAGACAATCGGCTTATACTAGATTTAACCAAGAGTAATTGGCTACACCTAGTTCTAACCGGCTAAAACTAGTTCTAACCAACTAAAACTAGGCGTAACCGCACTTCTATCGCACTGCCAGATCTGCCGCGCCCTGCCAGCGCCTAAGAGCTACGGCTTGCGAGGGTCATCGACCGAGAGGGAAGATACGCTAAGCGTTTATTGAAGAGTTTAATTGACTTATTATAGGAATACATTGGATAAATCTAAGATCTAAACTAGGACAACAAGGTTGTCACGAAAGTATTCGAATCGTGTGTAACTAACCCCCCTTTTTCGTAAACTAACACCATATTATTATATCTACTGTTACGGGTATAACTTGGCCAAATTGTATGAATAAAAAAAATTAAAAAATATAAAAACAATTAAAAAAAGGTAAGTATATAATTGGTTAAGTAAGGGTGTTGAGGATTTTGACTTTTTTTAATATGACATTTTCGTCAGGTTAAAAAAATATCGACATGGGTGCTAGGTTTGCCTTCGCCAATTTAAATGACCAAATTACTTTAAGATTAGAATTAAGTGTGAACACGTTCCTTTCATTTAAGTACCGGCTGATAATTATAATGTCGCCAATCGATATAAGAATCTTATAGGATTCTCGTCAAGTTAGCATCCTTGAAAATTGTTGATTTGGGTGCTAGTTTGCCTTCGCCAATTTAAGTGACAAAATAACATTCCTAACAGAATTAAACACGTTCCCTTAATTTACCACTTCAATGTGGTATTTTTTGTACGGAACGTATTTGACTGAATTTTCAACTGATTAATTGTTATGAATTTCATATGTACTGCTAGTAATAGAATATTTTGAAATAAAAAATGACTGAATGAAAAGACGATCTCTTTTAATCTGGCCTGTATTAGCTAAGTATCAATTATAGCAGTCTCGTGTTTCGTTTGGAGATTGTAAGCATGGAATAAGGCTTTATTTACTATCGCGTCGCAAATTCCTGATGTTACTCTGTGAACAAACAAGAACAAGAGATTTTCAGTCAGAATTCGATACTCACTCCGCTGGCTCAGCGATCCGAAGTGGGTCTTGGCCTCCAACACAAGAAGTCGCCACTTGTGTCTGTCCTGCGCGGTCTCTTGCCAGTACCCGCCTGGAGTACACGCAGGTCCTTGGCCACTTCGTCCATCCAGCTATATCGGGGGCGGCCAACCAGTCTTTGACCGCTTGGATGCCCCAGGTATGCCTTGTGGAGTCTGTGAGATTTGGTATCTCCGATATTCAGAATTCTCGTGAAGCGCTCGTGGCCTAGTCGAACCGGGTGATTGGAATCAATCACTTGAGTTAAGCAACAACAGGCGCGGTCGGGTGCGGGATGGGTGACCGTCCCGTGACTACCGCTAGTGGCATTTTTCCGAGCGCTTCCGTGCTTCGCAAGGCACGTTCAGCCGTTGGTGCCCGGCAGTCACGTAATGACAGTCGCTAAGCCATGTCAGAGGCCCTATGGGCGGCTTGCTAACCTCTGACAGTAAGGCCCGCCACTGTCTTACAATCCTCCACCAACCCGGACTTAGCCCCGTGGTGGAGTATGGCCTGACGATGCAGGAAGAGAATCGTGCCCCAGCAGTGGGGACATACAAGGGTTGATATCGATATTCAGAGTTCGATAATAGATTTTTAAATGATTTAATGAATTCTCTTGAAACCTTAACTAGTGACGTGGTGCTATCAGTACAGAAGTGATCTGACAAGTCTACCCATATAGGCGTAGTATGCTACTTACCGTCTGCTCAGACGAGACTTGAGGTCTTTTTCAATCACACTGATGAGTTGATCGTAGGTCGGTATCTCTTCCTTCGAATAGTAATGTAGCATGTACTTAAACATCTTGCTATGCAGCGCGTCCCTGCAACAAATCCTTACATTTCAGAAAGTTTTAGTTGAAACAAAATTACGGTTTGCTAAACCAATCGCAAGTCTACCCTTCATTAGATTTATAATAGCGCCTCATCTTACAATCCGTGATGAAAATACAATTTTCTCGTAATTAACACCTACACAGAACTGATTTGTACTGGAAAGCCTTCTCGTTTTACGCGAAAGTCGTGGATAATTATAGTGGACTCGGGATAGTGTCACCAGTCATCTGTCTCGTTGCTCTAACGCTAATGCACTGCCAAGCCAAGACAGAGATTCTGGGCTTAATTCCCAATGGAGCACGCCGAAACTGGATTTATACAAAGAGTCTGTGTATGTCTGTGCCTTGTTAACATAACACAAAGCTAATTTGGGCTTGTTACGGATGAATGGAAAAATGATTGTATACAAACCAAAGCACGCTATCAATAATGCGTATTATGTCCGGCATAGTCATGCTGTTATTGCTAGAGGACCTATCGCCCGAGCCGGAAGCGTCTGCCATCTCCGAGGACAGCAAATCGTAGGGCGGGATCTGTAAGATTTCTTTATATTCAATTTCAATAAGGACAAAAACATATATCAATCAAACATCATAATCCTGATGTTGTGATAAGTCAGACGAATTCTATCCACTGCTGGTATAACTTTAGCGCCCTCTCTCAAGCCTCCTCGCCAATCTAACACTCCACATCCGCTTCCATTCGGTTAACCCATATCATAAATGTTCCAAAACCATTCCAAACGTCCAATTTGAGCTAGGGTCCTCTTTCTTTCTCTATTCGCAATTTATCTCAGGTAACTGGCCTCAGCGGGTGTGCGATGGCACGTGTCATGGTGTCATTCAAAATGCGCAACTAGCGTCATCGTACTAAATAGATACTATTCCGCTATCCCCGGCCTTCAGAAAGACATCTACTCGCCTGTTCCCATATTTGCCGCAGTGAAGTGCGAGTGTTGCCGTCCCTTTGTCCCTTCGATGATATACACACTGACAAAGCCAAATAAGTGGGCGTAGGCTTCTCGATATTTTTCACGAATGGCGGACACTCGTCAATGTCCTGTAAAAAATTGTCAAACCAAGCAAAGATTTGTGTTGACGTCACAAAAGCAATTTCACGGACGGGCCAACCTCCAAAAAATTTAATATGTTTTTATTTTATAGAATTTTCAATTTATGCTTTCCTACGACGACGATTCGATGTACGATGTACCTACATTTCAAAGCTACCTTGATTTGTGAAAATGAACTTCGAAATTATAAGTAGTTTTACGAAATTCGGTCCGCGGTTTCATAATCTACAATTAAGGGTTACCAGTGGAGAGGTCTAAGCGAATAAAAAAGGTTACTTACAGGATACCGGAGCCCCGCCTCTGTTATAATGAACTCATGCTGAGACTTTTCGATTTTGATCTTGCGCAGGTACTCGTTTCGCTGGTAGTAGCGTCGGTTCGTCAAGTCCAGGATCTCGCATGCCACCACCGTTCTAGATAAATTATAAAACTTCTACAAAATAAAATCACGTTGTAAATTTATATATTTTTTGTATTAGGTGCGTATCTATATAGCGACGGGTGGCATGGCACTGATTATACTAAGTTCGATGGAAGAAGATTTAGATCTTGCTTAAAATGGACACCCATCCGTGTGTAACGCTTAGGTATTTAGTCGCAGTTTCAGCCCTACACTAAAAACCAAAAATATAAGAAAGAAAATTCACTCTAGTCTACCCGCACTGGATGAGAAATAATTAATTTTACCATACCGTGCAGCAGAATTACGCAAAAAAATTACACAGGGTACTCAGGATGGTGTTGTCGTTGGACCAGCGGTACGCTTACGCATGATTGCATAAAAATCATTCACATGCGTGGCATGTGCCTCAGAAAACATTTCTAATGCACTACACTGGCGAGCCCCAAAAACATCATTCCGAGGTTATTATTATATTGCACGCGCAGGGGCACTATTTCAGATTTTATTGATTGCAAGATGTGTTAACACTAGAAAGACCGAAGTCGTCAAATTGACGATTTTGTTAAGTAAAATGGTACTATTTTCAAAGTTACGCTTCGTTGCATCATGCATGTCATTTTGTGATTTTTAATACTTTGCAGTTTTAAACATCCTGTTGGCATAAAATATAATGTCGTTATCTTAATTACTTCTGGAATTATAATGAGTAATTCCTGTAAAAACCAATATCGTCAAAATTATCCAATGCAAAGAAATCGGTTAAATAAGATACTTGAGGATACTCAGAAATATTTGTTTATACATTATCGCTCAATATTTATTTGGGAACTTAAACGCTGAGCAAGACCCGATTCAAAGAAATTATGAAATATATGCGTTTTTAAAAACCTATTTAGAGGCTAAAAATTTCACCCATGCCGGGATTCGAACCCGCAACCTCTGGCTATCCGTACCAGCGCTCTACCAATTGAGCGTTTTGTGTTATATGCGTTTTGAACAGTCATTTCCGTCAAAAACACGATATCCCTTTAGGCAATATGTAGCCACGGATGTTTACATCCGTGTATGTAGCAATCAAACCTGACAAGTTTGGCATAAAGTTTGGCTTTTGATTTATGTCGACAATAAATGGATTTTGACTTCGATGAATGGACTTTGTAATGGATTTCGGTATTTAGGCCGTGATCAAGATCGTACAAATGAATCATTGCCAGAACACGTGATCTTGAAACTTCTACAGCCCTACATGAAAAAAGGCTGCAACATTACCACAGATAATTATCTTACTTCAAAAAAACTAGCAGATGAACTGAGAGTCGAACAAACAAGCATAGTTGGTACGAGACGTGCAAGAAGGGAAATACCAACGGTGTGCAAAGTCATTCGTACCCCTCGTTGTACCTTTATTTTGAAGACAGATACCGATACACCCTAACTATTTATCAGGGAAAACTTAACAAAAATGTTATGATTTAAAAACCTATTAAGAGGCTAAAAATTTCACCCATGCCGGGATTCGAACCCGCAACCTCTGGCTATCCGTGCCAGCGCTCTAACAATTGAGCCAATGGGCCAGATGTCGCTGCCTGTACTTTTTTTTTTTTTTAGGAAACAAACGGTTCAATAGCCATTAATAAAAATAAACAATTTCAATTACATAAACCAGTGAAGTTTCCACAAATAATTATTACATACCTCTTCAAGAACAGACTAATTAATTAAAACATGCTTAATCAAGTTCGAAATCAATCAAAATTAACTAAATATATTAGAAAACATACCATTAAATCATATTATATTATTATTATATTATATTATATTATATTATATTATATTATATTATATTATATTATATTATATTATATTATATTATATTATATTATATTATATTATATTATATTATATTATATTATATTATATTATATTATATTATATTATATTATATTATATTATATTATATTATATTATATTATATTATATTATATTATATTATATTATATTATATTATATTATATTATATTATATTATATTATATTATATTATATTATATTATATTATATTATATTATATTATATTATATTATATTATATTAATTACACCATCATGTCGCATTACAAGTACTGAATTTTAATTTTTATTATGATTATTATTTTCCTTCATTCTTATAGCTTCTCTTAATTTAGTTTTAAATGGCCAAAAATTTGTAGCAAAAATGTCTAAATTGTTTAAATTCTTATTATAAACATTCAATGAGCGGAACAAAAATGTGTTAGAGACATAATTATTTTTAGAAAATGGTATTTTAAACAAGGCATTGTTACAAGGGCGGGAAACAGTCCGGGGGCACTTAAACGTAATATGTTGCAGCAAATAAGGCGAGTCTATATAGTTATTGATTATTTTATACAGGAACATTTGGTCTCTCTCAGTTCGACGGCCCTCGAGCGAGGGAATGATAGGCATTTGCAAAGATTGCTTCTGACACCTGTAGCTTATATGCTTTAAAAATTTGTTTTGGATTGTTTCAAAATTATTTATGTACAGTTTGTATTGTGGATTCCAAATTATAGAACCGTATTCCAGAATGGAACGAACAAAGGATATATACAGCAAGATCAAGGTAGAAATACGTTTAAAATCTCTACCAACCCTCATAATAAAACCCAGCATTCTATAAGCCTTTGCTGTCATTCGGTCAATGTGGGGGTTGAAAGTTAATTTACGTTATACAGAGAATAAATAGTGTAAAGAGGTTCGAAATTTCACTGATGCCGGTGAGTCGCCCATTGGCTCAATTGGTAGAGCGCTGGCACGGATAGCCAGAGGTTGCGGGTTCGAATCCCGGCATGGGTGAAATTTTTAGCCTCTAAATAGGTTTTTAAATTTGTCCTTAGCACGGGTTAGTGCATTAAAAATAAAAATAGTATAAAAATGTTATGATTCTCAGCACTAGTACACCCGAGCTTTCAAATTGGTGCAGGGGAAAGTAAAATTCCCGAAACTTTGGAATTTAACAATGCTACAAAATTTGGCGTCGATATTTTGGACCAAATGCAAGGGAATACTCCGTGAGAGCTGGTACTCGGAGATATTTTAGATATAGCTGTTATCAACTCGTGGATTATTTACAAAAAAAATTCACAAAATAAAATTTCTCGGCACAGTTTCATACTCCCAACTCGTGTCTGAGTTACGAGCCGAACGTACAAAAAGTCGCCCAGGCCCAACTCGTCTGATCCTGATAATAAGAAGACACGAGGTCGTAGAAAAGACGAACTTGTCAAAAAAATATGAAATGTAAAAGAAATAAAACGTCTTACTGTGATACATGCAAGAAACCAGATTGTGGAAAATGTATTAAACATAGTTATACATTAAACGGGTCAAATCGCGATAATTTTTAGGTAAAACGTAATTGCCTTCTTTCCCGACGTTTCGGCCGCGTTACCGTTGCCGTGGTCACGGGTAGACCTAGCCGAGACCACGGCAACGGTAATTACGTTATACCTAATAAATAATCGCAATTTGACCCGTTTAATATATAACTAAGTATGTTTGAGTGTCGCGAATCATTAAGAATGTATTAAACATATAAAAAAATCATAGTTTGTGTACTAAATTATAACATAAATGTGTCTCGATTAAATAATTAAACGCTTCTTCTTCTTCTTCAGTCTATATGTTATTCTACTGCTGGACATAGCCCTCTCCTAATGAGTGCCATAGCGTCCTGTCTTCAGCGTGCCGCACCCAGCATTAAAAGCTTATAAAATAATAATTGTCTTTCTCTTTAATACACCTAACAATAATTTGACTTCAACGTCAATGGGTAATGCTAATGTCAATAAGACGATCTTGGTCTTTATAGGACACAAATGTCGGTCTTTCTAGTGTTAAAGGTTCTAACGTAAAGGTGGCGGGTTCCTGAAGCGTGTAGACGGTCATGGTGATCCACTCGCACGACTTCGGCTGCACCACGCCCCAGCACGGAGTCATCACCACGTTCACTAGGTTAGCGATGCGCTCACTGAAACGAGACTTATGTTATGCCGGCGCCAGACAGAAGTTCAAACAAGTGATCACATAAGTGTGCACATATGTGGTACGGACATTTGTTATTATTGTCACATATTTGAACACCTAAGTGCGCTTTGTCGTTCCGTGTCGGTTTTTTTAGCTCACATCAAAGGCCAAATGTTTGTGTGCCTGCCACACTGCGCGCCGCGCGAGCTTAATTGCGTGAGCATCGTCGCCGTGGAGAGCTGTCGTGCGTAAACAATCAATCGAACTAACCATGGAGTGGAGTAACGAGAGCGTTGTCGAGTGTATAAAGAGCCACATATATATTATGGGATCCGAAATCTTGTTCTATTACGAATAAATAATTACACGCACATAAATTATACAAGCAAACTGCGTCGACCAAATCGTCGTCCATGTTTGAAGTCTTACTGAGAACTGTGAGCTCAAAGGTGTGAAACACATATCTGGCAGATACAACAACATGTGACCAAATGTGTGAGCAAAGTCTTCAAAGAAGTGATCATTGTTTGAACTTCTGTCTGGGGCCGGCATTATTATCATCGATTATCCAGGCTCCCTAAAGGGATGCCGATGACAGGTTTTAAACAATCTTATAACGCAATTTTCTGTATGGGCCAAGCAAGCACCGTGCATCGATGCGTATGCTGACAATGCATTGTCAAGTTCACAGTTACCACCCGCCAGTCGGCTTTAGCCACTCGCACAAACATACCTACAACTTTAACTTGTACTACGGAATTATATGCTACATAACTGATAAGTCAGTGATTAAATTGCTATGAAGAGATAACATACAACCAACATACAACATCTGTTGTGCGACCGAGCAAGGGCTGCACGCGCTCTCATGTGCTCGTCGATGTCGATGTCAACCCTTGCATGTCCCCACTGCTGGGGCACGGGTCTCTTCCTGCATCGCAGGAAGGTTAGGCCGTACTCCACCACGGGGGCCAAGTCCGGGTTGGTGGAGGACTGTAATACAGTGGCAGGTCTTCCTGTCAGAAGTTATTAAGCCGCCCATAAGGCCTCTGACATGGCTTAACGACTGTCATACATGACAGCCGGCACCAACGGCTTCACGTGCCTTGCGAAGCACGGAAGCGCTCGGAAAAATGCCACTAGCGGTAATTACGGGACGGTCACCCATCCTGCACCTAACCGCGCAAGTTGTTGCTTAACTCAAGTGATTGATTCCAATCACTAGGTTCGACTAGGCCACGAGCGCTTCTAGTAAAGTATGCTCTATACATTTTCCATAACTTTAATCACAATGTTTATCAATTTTACATGTAATCTGATTTGTAAACACATTCCTAGTTTTACTTTTACATTTTGCTCGAAATTTTAATTAAATTATTTTAAGGAAACGTCATCAGCCTTCTGCAGGTTCTGAATTGTACTCAGTAATACTAATAACTAACAAGGCGTACTGTATTTAAATGGTGGATGTTTCCAGGCCTCCCCAACCAAAACTTAGGTAGTAAAAGATTTAAAAAAGAAACTCGTCCTTACGGCAACCAAATAAATCTCATCACGCGGTCGGTGTCGTTGCAAATGGCAATTATATCTCTTGTCAACGAATGCGTCGGCAGTACTCGCAGCGTTAGGCTCTCCTTGCTCAAATACACCTGGAAAGTCACGAGTCTCAGAGGAAATCACAATCGGCTCAGTTCGCAATATCTTGCGAAATATCCGAATTAACCGTTCTATCGTCAGTTTCATTTTGCGATAGTCACACCACGAAGACAATGTTTCAGCGCGTACTCTTTCTTTTAACCCTCGTTTAACTTACATTGTCGGTTTGATAGACAGCTCGGATGAGTTTCGGCACGAAGCGCGGGAGGTCCAGTCTCATCTCGAAACTGTTGGGCAGACCACCCTGTCCCCTCACCAATATCTTCTTGGTTTCATAACCGAACGAGCACAGGAATACCATCTATGGGATATAAGAGGAAATTTACTACATTGATTAAGAAACTATAGACTCGGATTCAGTTAATTTTACGGAAGCAAGTTACGTTTATTTAGCTACATTCTAGGTAGCAAGTTTTTTTTTGTATATTTTATCCACTTCTCTTATTAACAGAACTGTCAAATACACAGCTATCTACAATTTTGATGCTTCGGAAATATCTAAAGGGTTAAGAAAATGCAAAGAGGGCTGTGCAGCTCAGCCCAAAAGTCACTGCATACTTCATAATCAATCATCTCGGACGGCATAAAGGCGATCGGGATAGCCAGCTTGCCGAGAGGAGGGACCTCAGCGAAGTACAGGAGGCATCGCATATAGTAGTCGGGCTTGATGGCGTTCCCGCGTAGCAGACGCCATGTCGTGTAAACGTCAGTCGGGTTGTACAGCCAGACGATCTGGAATTGAAGGCTAAGGATAATAAGCTACATTCGAGTAACCCTATAAAGGAGTAAACAGATATTTGGTATAGGAGTCCTATTGGAGAAGTTTTGACACTCTGCTCCTCATGAATACTCATGATCTTTACATAATTGAAATAAGACAGGTCCTTTTTATCTTCGGACAATTGTTGGAAGTGTACCCAAAACGTGTTTTCTTGTACGTTTCTGTCTGCGAAAGACCCTTATAGTCTATAAGCGGTCAAAGGCATTGCCGGCAATACCTAGATCGTTGACCTCCTTACATGTCGCAAATATCCTAGAAGCAATCCATACGCTCGGCGCTCACCCTTATTACAGGATCCAAATTGTTGATCGGCACTCTCCCACAATCGAGCACCGCCAGATATTCCTCATTGCCAGCTTTGGGCCTCCTGAGAGGAGTCAATATGCCCTTAGACACGACATGCGACAAAATATGACTGTAGATTCTTATGGTCCGATTGTTCGTCATCGTGAGAATGTAACACAGCTGCTGAGGACCATCTATTATGTAGTTGAAGGTTAACTTCAGTAGGGCTGGGTTATCAGGCTGAAATAAAGATTATAGTGCTCGGTCAATTGTTTGAATTTAATCCCGATGAAATTAGCTTCGAATTGGCTTACTCGAGAGTGGCAGTCTGGTAGTGAATTTGGCTCAACACAGGTACTCACTGAAACTATTCCGTTCAGCGGATCGAACTCGAACATCGCCCTATGTATACAGTGATGCGTTCTCTTGTACGTGGAAATGCCGACTTTGATCTCGGTCATATTGCAGAAGCAGACCTTGTTGCGGCGGAGATTGAAAGCTACAGGAGCATCGTACATGCAGCCTAGCACGTATATTAGCTCGACACGTTGTGCTCCCACGCAAAGTTCTGGCGCGTAGAGATGCACCGTCATCGGTTTGTTAGGACGGCACTTTTCCAGGGCATTGTTCAGCCTAGTGGAAAGACGGACTGTCAGACGGACTGTGAAAGCCAAGTGGAAAAGTGTTGGACTTTACAAAGAAGCGGTCTACACAATTCGAGTTGTCTATAAAAGGCCTGAGAGGGAACCCAAGATCTAGGTCAGACTAAATTGGAGATATTCCGGTTAGATACTAACTCATCCACGTTGGTCATGTTCATTACGCAATGGTTGCTCAATATCACTGGACATTTCACTGATATCGTTCGCTTGACCTGTAACCAATATCTGATTAAATATTGCTCGCCCGATCAATTTTATTGTTATAACATAACAACATAACACTGCATAATGACCTAACTATCTGAACCGCGTCACTAACCTGCATGATTGGATAAATCGCATCGTACCAAATGATCATGACAACCTTTTTGATAGGCTGAATCTCTTCCACAATGTCATGTTCGTTATGGAACAGGACGTGGTATCGGATGTCCACCTGCCGCGACCCTGCACTGCCCGGGGTCACGGAGACTTTGACTTCGCAATGGCTCGACGGCTTTAGGCTGTTCTGAGAGATCAAAAACATTGTATTCTGTGATCGAAAATTAAGTAAGGAATTCGTTTTTAACACAGAACAATTAAACCGTTTTTAACAAACTTTACATAAAAGAAAAAAATTGTGACTGGCACGGGAGAGATTCGATTCCTGCTTCAGGCGTAACACGGGACTAGTGATAGTTATTAAACCCATAAAGATGAAATCAATTCAAACAATGAATAACTTTTAGGTTCTTTATATTTCTTGGTGAAAGTGCTTTGATTCTCAGCGACCTCGATAGTTTTGTGGTGTTGAGATGGTGCAGCACACAGCTTGGTTAAGTAATACGGGTAATACCTTAACCCTAAGTTTTGATTCTGTTGTACTGATATTTGCATTTTAAACACATGAAATTGAAATATATAAACATTACGTTAGAAACATAATACCTATAAAGGCGAGTGATCTCTGTAAAAAATGTACGTATACGTATAAGCATTAAGACCATTTCTATGTAGGTATATGAATTTTTGTGGACTTTCGTAGTTAGAATAATTAAAAAAAAATTACTTATTGCACAAATTAACCTAGTAATTAACCGGTGAGTCGCCCATTGGCTCAATTGGTAGAGCACTGGCACGGATAGCCAGAGGTTGCGGGTTCGAATCCCGGCATGGGTGAGATTTTTAGCCTCTAAATAGGTTTTTAAATTTGTCCTTAGCACGGGTTAGTGCATCTATAATATAAAAATGAATCGCTGAATGTGTTGGTAAGCGCAAATCTCGAGAGCAGCTGAACCGATCTCGCTAAATCTTTTTTTAAAATATTCCTTGAAGACCGAGGATGGTTCTGACGGAGAAAAAAAATATAAAGAATCGACTGTTAAGCGTTACGAAGTTCGCTGGGTCAGCTAGTTAAAAATAAAAATAGTATAATCATGTGGGTACAGTGATATCGTTCCGATGTAAAACCTAACTGCAAAGTAGGTAGTCGGGGCTGTAAGTGATGCAATTTGCTTAAGCTAGATGTCGCTGCCTGTACGTAATACAGAGAATAGTGTAAAGAGGTTCGAAATTTCACTGATGCCGGTGAGTCGCCCATTGGCTCAACTGGTAGAGCACTGGCACGGATAGCCAGAGGTTGCGGGTTCGAATCCCGGCATGGGTGAAATTTTTAGCCTCTAAATAGGTTTTAAATTTGTCCTTAGCACGGGTTAGTGCATTGAAAATAAAAATAGTATAAATTAACCTATTTATAACTGACTAGAAAACCTTTTTTATGCAGTCCATTTATCCAAACTGCTTGCCAAGGCTTTCCCATCTGAACGTTTGTCTCTCCCTACTCTAGCACATCTTCTTCTTCTCCAGAACAACAGCATCGATTTACAACGAACCATCAATGAACAAAAGTACATAACCATAGATCACTGAAAAGAATAAAGTAAAGGTTCTTACGACAGCTGAGTCAAGTTCGATCCGATCGGAGCTATGATCGTCACCCATACCCTCTATTGTTGGACACAATCGAGAGGTGAAGTGGCAGGAGCCATTGTTGTACAACTTCACCTGAAGCGTGGTCGTCTCACCTACCACCAAGTCGTGGAGGTTATTGCGCTTTGGTAGAACCTGCAATAGTTGATTTGACGTAATTGCTGTCGAAAGTTACAGTGATAGGCAGTTTTACTCTTAAAAGCTCAGTTCCCATAAGCTCATTAAGGCAGTCACTGACAATTTTCATTATTATTATTCATTTCAGATAAAACATTAAATAGTTAAGTAACAAATGTATAGATTGTGTTAGTGATCTTAGCAATAATACAATTCCAAATACTATTTTAAGATGCTTAAGTTTTAAGCAGTTGCGAATGAACTAAGAACCCTCAGTAGCGTGGCAATTAATATCCACCTGTATACCTTCTGGATCCAAAGCTTCAATCAGGAAACGTATCATAGAGGTATACTAATTTGAGCTTATCTTTAATTTGCACGCAACTTCCAATCACAACATCAGAAGATCTTTTCATGTGTCCAAATCTTGACAGACGCTACATATTCAGATGATTCAAAAAACTAACCCTCAAGTCTGGATATTCCGAATAGCCAGACAGATGAATAAACAGTTCGGTAGTCTCGCCAACGGGCCTGCCGCCAATTAGCGTGATACAAGTGAGCGTGACAGTGGTCTCATACACTTTGTTTGGCACATTGGGGAAGAACCACCAGGCGTATCGCTTTATCTCCCTGGGTGCCAGCACTGTGGAGCCCCCGTCGTCTGCCCCTAGCCACCCGTCTGCGTGGCATATCACTCGCACACTGGAACACGGCGTATATTGTATCAAGTGATTCTGTTGCTTTGCAAGTTTATCGTTTAGAATAGTGGTAACCCTGGTCTCTGTCTGCCAGATCTCGCCGGGATTCAGGCGTGAGCTTATTTAGGGTGTTACGAAACTGGTACATATTTCCGAAGATGCGGGTTCCATATGAACAACATTTAATGTAGTCAATACTTTGCAATCGAGGGAAAAATATCAGCTGCTCTATACACTGTTGCCGATAGCGCCTTTAATATTAATGGTCGCTGTATTAATGATGTCCTATGTTAACAATGTCCTATTGCGGCTTGTTGTACTTAAATGCCATACAAACCGCTCAGTTACGAATAAATTCAGGAGGTTGTTTAAGCTCCTCCGTTCTGACCTTTAAAAATCACAATAGAAATCTATTCTTATTTTCGGTGTCGAAGATCAGCTAACTTTTCTCAACTAACTGAATAGACATCCTTGTCAGGTTATGCAGGAAGGCGGTGGTATGGTTCGTAGCCCCGGTGATAGTCGCCGGGAACTCGTAGAGTGCATGCGCGGTCGGAGAGTACCCGTGAGACATCAGCTCGATGGAACTGGTCTCCGCGTTACCGCTGAGGCGGATTCGCACCTGGATGAGATTATCGTCTAAGGAATGTAGGGAACCGCGGTCATCTGGTCGTTTCGAGAAATCGTATTTCACACGTTCTACGTACGGTATGTTAGGGACGTTTTATGAACATTTTTTAGGCTAATCACAAAGGTGAAAGTGGCAAGCTAATCCATTTCTCCGCCGAAGACCTTTGAGCCAACAAAAGTTTCATCTTTTTCCATTGTGTAATTTCTCTCGCTATAAACTTCAACGCCATTCTAGACCATCTGTCTAGAATGGCGTTGAAGTTTGTATAGGCATTTTATCTACGAATGTACCTACATACTAGGTATATTACTTTATTGGAAAAAGTTTGAATAAGCATCCGGTCAGAAACTGGCACGTGCCTGCGTTAGTGCCGATATAAGCAGCGTCGGTGAATCTTTAGACTTGTCTCTGAACTCATTTAACCAAAATCCGTGTCAGTTTGCGGCTTAACCTTTTAGGCCTTTTCGGTGTGAGAAGTTAAGCAAGCTAACGAACTGCAAAATGAGAATGCAAGTAACACGATACACACAATATAACAACATGGAAGTGACTAACCTTCACAGAATTGTTTATTACGAGGTCCCAAGTCTCGAAGTAGTCGGCAAACTTTTTCGGCTCCAAAGCGACGGTGATGATCTCCCAACCGCGACTAGGGACTAAGCCACACATTGGCATGACGACGAAATTGCTGAAATCACCAAAAGTGAATGATCCATCTTAGTAAAGGGAGCTTAGCGGCCGCTAACCTCAAGTGGAGCTGTTGCTGGCCATGTCAACGTATGGGCCCGGAAAGGTGGGCAAAGGTCGTCAGGGCAGGCAGACCAAGGCGGAGACGGTGTGGCAACCTGACCAAATATTTGCCTGGGTGAGAAAAATTGGCCACGGACAGGGAGAATGAAATGAAAGGGGAGGCCTTTACCCAGCAGTGGGACACAGTCGTAGCTAACTAAAAAAAAGTAAAGGCAGAGTCATTTCCAGCAATGAAATTGCACTCGGTTAGGCAATGCTGACTGTCCCAAATAACCTTATGATAAGGTTATTTCGTCAGCCAAAAGCTAAGTAGTTAGTACTTACTTACCCAGCAGCTACTTACCTGCCCTCAGGTGCTTCAAACTTGAAATACATAGGGATATCCAGTTTATTGGACAAACTAAAGTTTCTAAACGTAGTCCTAAGGGGAACTGTTGGTGGCAGGACTATCTGAGGAAGATACAAATCATATTGATAGGACAAAAAAAATCTGTTTGTACTTATTCTAGCGAACCAGACGCTCCTGATCTAAATGGAGTAGGTAGCGATAGTTATACGGCGTTAAAATCATCAGTCATTACTGTTTTTTAGATCAGATTCTTACATACACATCTCAGTGATGATATCCTCCATAACGATTCCTTGGATACCATGTGAATTACTTATTTCTGACTTGAGTACCTATGCACTCGAGCGAGAATGCCGAAATGCATTAACACCCCGTAATGACTGCCAGAATATAGTTGACAGCTAGAAGTATGTGTGTAATTAGTTAAATGCGGTACGTCCACTCGGATCACAAAAACGGATCACAGTCGCAACGGATCACATCAAATCAAGCAAAATATTCCACTCGGATCATGTAATCCGAATGGACAACATTTTTGATTAGATTTTTTCCATTCGGATCACACCATTAACCTTACTAGGAAGGTAATCGGTATGTTTTATAATAAGTATGTATCTTTGATAGTCTAAATATATTCCACTTAATAATATTAATAAATAAATATTTACGCGTAATCGTTGAATATCTATTTTTATTATATTTCGTATATTTTTTTCTCAACTATTTGTTAATTAGGTAATAGGTAATAATCAAATATAAGAACTTTAATTTTTGTGTTTCTTGACACTGATTTTAAATTAATAATACAATAGTTAATGTAAAAAAAGACCTTGTATGTTATTTATTAAAAAATATCTGGAAATGGAAAAAATGTAATCAAAAATAGGTTAAAAAGTACATAAAAAAGTGCACTTTACTGATTGCAGAACAATATTATTATACTCAAACGGTGAAGGAAAATATCTTGAAAAACAAGTATGTAGGTTTTTTGCTTAACACGTACATTGTTTTTGATTTAATATCACGAATGTTTATAATAACATCACAAACCTTTTCTGTCAGACAATAAGAGTTTCCGGCGAGCATTTATATAATCTGTAATTTTGGGAAAACGTGATTTGAATATTTGTTCATGATATTAGTACAATTTAGGAATCAGTCCTAACAGACCGGACGCGGTCTACCGTACGCCGGAGATCACGAGTTCGATTCCCAGTGGAGGCCGCCGCACATTAGTACAAGTGGCCTCAGTCTGGATGTGTTTCTACGTATGTGATGTCCTAGCCTGGTAACCGTAGTTTGGGACCAGGACAAGTGATTGTGTCGTGTGAATGTTATTATAATTAATTAGAAAAGTAAGAGGGTTTTGGTCGAGTTTTCCGAAACTGGCGTTTGGTGTTACAGTTCTTGAAGGCACGCTTGTGTGGTGCCTGTCCAAAAGGTAAGCTAGTAGACCAATCGCCTCACCTCAGTAGACAGCCATAATCAGTCCGTGACTTGGTCTACAGTATGCCAGAGGTCGTGGGTTCGATTCCCACTGAAGGCCGCCGTACGTTTGTAGAGATAAATAAAATAATAAATAAATAAGTACAACTTAATTACTTGTGTTACAGGTGCTAACTCGACGATAGATTTAATACAATAAATACATAGATAACATCCAAGACCCGAGACAAACTAGAAAAGTTCATTTCCTAGTTTGACGCGGCCGGGGATCGAACCCGAGACCTTCAGTTTTACAGTCAGCGTGCCACACCGCTGCGCCATCGTGGCCTCAGTCTGGATGTATTTCTAGTTATGTGATGTCTTTGCCTGGTTGATTACCATATCATTAGGGAATCCTTGTTCAAGACCAGGACATTGTGATTGTGTCGCGTTTGATGTTACAGTTCTTGAAGGCACGCCTGTGTGGTCTGTCCAAAAGCTAGGCTAGTAGAACTGAACAATCGCCTCACCTCAGTAGGACAGTCATAGTCAGTCCGTGACTCGTAGCACGGCTCCCACGTGTTACCAGTGCATGGGATCCGAAACCAAGTGTGTTTTATCTTTGCCGCATCGTCCTCGTATACCTTTGTCTGGTAGTCCCCGCACATTAGGTAGCCATACACTTCGTTGTCTTTAATCGGCCTGCAAATTAATTGGGGAGGGAGTTCCTATTCGGTTCAAAACGTCGCCTTCATGTTATAGGGTGCTAAATATGGGACTAGGTACGTACGGCGTGTTATTGAAATAACTCTAAACTCGATAATCATATTTGAAAACTTATATTGCATTCTCCTTTTAATTTTGTCTTGTCCATATGTCTTCATATAGGTACACAATATTGTATTTATTTCCTTATCGCGTAGATTGTTATTATAACGTATTTATGTAAGTTTATCATAACTATATATATATATATATATATGTAACTGTTTACGTAGGTATATTGTTGTTTATATAAGTAGTGTATTTGGTCCGACTACCAGTCTCTTATTTCTTTGAGCAACTTTCCGTCATAAGGTTGTCTGGAAGAAATTGCTTTTAGCAATAAGGCCGCCAATTGAACTTTGTATCTTTACATGTTTTATAATATGTGCTCTGGTGTACAATAAAGAATATTCTTATCTTATCATAATGTCATACATCTGTTACAAGAAATTTTCAGACAATCGCGACATGGTCGCAATAATAATACCTAGTTCCAGCGGTGGAAGACTTGTTGATGGATCCCAAATTTACTTTGGATTCGAATTCAGATTACTTTGGATGTTGCAAATAAATTATTTACCTAGCGATTAAGGCTGTTTACCTGAATCTAACAGTAAACAATCTTGATTCGTTAGCTGGAATGATGGACGCTATTGGGTCCACTACGAAAATGTTATCAGGATCTGAAGAAAAACAGATTAATTTATAAGTCCGTGAAAGCGTAGGTAGGTACCTAACCCCCGGTTTCTCGAACGCTAACCCAACGTCGTCGTGCACGTCGAGGTATGTTTACTAAGAATTTTGTTGCAATGACAGAACATTTCATTGAGTTATTTCGCTGTGAACCTTGTTTGTATGATAGGTACAAATCATCCAGACTATTCAAAAAATACATTGAGTTATTATGGGTCAGAATTGCCGTGGAATGGAGCGAATAGTTGCGTCGCAGCATGCTGAGGTAGCCACTGTCCTGCCCTGTACTGAACTGTGCTGTACTGCGTTACCTGTATTTCAGCATGCGCCTAGCCTCTGCGACGAACGCGTGCGGCTGACGACAGAAACGGCGCCATACATTTTCATACATGACTATTGCCGCATCAGCCGCACGGATCATTCGCACGAATCGCACGCGATCGCTAGCACGCGGCTGTGATCGGCCGCGATGCAACAAAGCCTAAATAGATAGGTATATACCTACACAGATACTAGGAAGTCTACCGTTAGGGTCAACCAAATGTTTAGGAAGGTACAATATTCACTAGGTACTCACCTGGCATCCACTGGACGTAGCCCTCCTCATCGTCGTGATTGGTAACGCACAGCGTCTGCGATATGTTCAAGGAGACGTCGTGTACGCTTCCCACGCCAAAGTCCAGATACCTATCGAACACCGAGGCGCAAGGGACGTAGGGCAGTCTGTTGAGGCTATTTTCCATGAGGTGGCCGCTAGGACTCTTTCTCCAGCTCTTGGAGAATACGTGATCGCTGATGTTGAATAGGGGGTTGTCGGGGAGGACTACGGTCGCTATGACGCCCATAAACAGTGGGTCCTGAACATAAATCGTGGTTATGTAACTGCTACTGTTAGATAGTACACTTTATTGCATAGCCAGAAAAAAATACAACCATGTTTTCTTAAATCGAAGTAATGTTACCGATACGATTGGCTGTATTATCGCTTAGAGAGATCTCTACTGTTCTAGAAGGTGAATAGATGACTCCGAATTCTACTTCTATACATCTGTCTACAAATACTTGCATGAATGAAAACCCTCAGTGACGCACTAAAATAAAACTTACTGGTTCAAGTATGGTAAAATTATTAGCAGTATCTATAGGTGTAACAACGGAAGTACTCGAAAGTTTGGATTTTCTCTCATATTTCCAAAGATTTTTGTTCGTTTTCCTTTTAGTAAGATTGTATAGGTAAGCAGAGTTACCGAGTGATACCTTGTTACATTTTTATTCATAGGAGTTACCTGATTTAACACCAGACAGACCAACTCGGCTGTGTAAACTCCTAAGGAAGTGCCAGTGAATAGGACAGTAGTTCTGATACTCTCATCTGCCCTTATTACCCCACAATTTCCTGTTGATATCTGAGAAAATGAGAAAGATTATTGATTGGATTACCTAACAGAAAAACATCTGAAAATTACATCGGGCTGTTTATTCCAGTCATACGGAAGGTCGATTAATGATGTAGTTTTTTCAGAAATTACCTATGTAAGCGGTAGAGGTGTGGTAGATAGCTAAGGATGACGAGGATTTGAATATGGGTACAGTACTACACATCATAAAAGTCCCTTCGGGAATCTACGTTCGCGCAGACTAGGAAAAAGTTTAACGAAAATACCCGAAGCTACAAGTACATTCAACATGATCTTTAACCGATACGGTTAAGGTGCAGAATTAATTGCCGCAGTAGCGCTACCTATTTCGCTCACGCTAATATTGCCAAACTAATAGTCACCTGCATCGATGACGTTGAATCAACCAATAGCAACAAAGGCGCGCCTTAAAATGAAACTATCTGATTGGTCGATCAACTTGCCGCACATCCAAAATTTGGTCATCTGCGCAGGTACATCCGCGAGACTTATTTCTTGTGTAGCACTGTACCTACCTATTTTGTGGATTAGTTAAGTTTCTAAATCTTGCCACTTACCTGAAAATATCCTTGCCCACAAAGAGGCAGTAGCCATTGGTAAGTGGTGTCAACTGAAGATTTATTTATCATATCAATAACTTCCATCCTCGCTTCGCAGACATTCTTGCATATTCTGAACACCAATCCCTTTTTGCTCAAGACAACACGAGGACCTTTAATTATAACCCAAAAAAACATGTAAATTCACCTATTTTAAAAAGACGCAGATTTCGAAATTTGTGTTTACGTGGCATGCACTTTAGATAGATCTTAACTGAATAAAGTGCACTGATCTAAAGGTTAATGTGTTGCCAAGTGTACCTACCTTCCTCAAAAGTACGTTATATGTACTTTATATGTACCTACTTACCAAAACATTTCCCAGTAACGGTTAGCCTATAATTATTGCCCACGTTATCGTCAATCATAAAGTACTCAGTATAGGTCAATCCAGGAGTTTGTGCTTTGAAGAACGCCCGCAATTCTGCAGTGTCGGAAGGAGCCACCGGCTTCGATGAAACGTTTAGATCGAATACGTTGTCGATGGTATTCAGATTGTACATCGCTGACACGTGGTAGGTGAGTGGGCTCTAAAGTAAATTGAATTTGGGTTTACACTGGTTCCAGAAAAAAATTCAACATTGGTAAAGGTGGTAAAGATCCTCACATCAGTTAGGTTCCGAATGTAGACATATTTTTCCGAGCTGGTATCGACAGCCACATTGCCAAAATCTACCGTTTTTATATCGAGAACGTTGTCGTCACAAAAATTCTCCATTTCAAAACTAAAACAGAAAGTTTTTCAATGTTTAAATCTTAGCGCTACTGACGCCATTTTATTTTCTATTTCTACCGTGATAACTATATATATTCTAAAAAAAAAACTGCTTTCTAACTTTCTACCAGATATTTGAACGAATGAAGTAGACATTTGGTTTTGTTTTGTATTCGTTCGATGATTTGAGTAGAGTGCGTTTCACATTATAGTTCCTTTCAAGAAATTCTTATCACCATGTAATAGAGACAATATTTGCTAAATCCAAGGGAATTCTTTCGTGAAACGCACTTTAATTGTTAGCAGTCGATTACTAATCGATTCACTCGCCTCGTTCAATTATCACAACCCTATGCTTTGACATTTAAAACAAGTCATTCAATCATTCGTTCAATACTCGGATTTTTTCCGTTTGTGTTTGTGTGCTCTGTTCTGTTTGTTTTTGCAATTATTATTAAAAATAACTACCCAGTTGAGTGAAGAATGGGATACCATATTGGGTATTCATTGTGCTATATTTAAATTAAATTATAAAGTTAATGCCTACGTTCTTTTCCGCCACGCAATAGTGTAGCTTGCGAACTCGTTTCACCAACCTTCCCCCATGACTTCAAACTTCCTGCTTGCGATGTTCCAGTCATTTTCTATTGAACCAACAGAGTTGCGAAGCTAGATTGGTGCTATTATTCACTTAGTGCAGCATGGATTCAGGGACAGACTGGCTGTGCGAACTGCTACAGCATGTCCAACTGGAACAGTTCTATGTACCCATTAGGGATCAGTTACAGGTAAACTATGGCTTTTAAAACTTTCCGTGTAAAACCTTTTCACAAGAGTTTCGACAGAACATTAAAGTTCTCTTTTCTCTTTTAGATAACAAGACTAGCACACTTTGATTACGTTCACGCCGAGGATCTTGAGAAGATTGGCATTAGTAAACCTGGTATCCGTAGACTGTTAGATGCTGTCCGAAAAAGGAAGCTACAGCAGTGGAACAGAAAATTCTGGAACAAACTCTTTGGCTCGTCGAGTGGGTCCGGCTTTGCCACTAAGTCCGAGGTAGCTGTGAGACCACCCCTACAAACTGAAGCTAGAACAACATGTATTATTCTGGAAAAAGATATTACGTAAGTAAACTCATTTTCTTGCTTTCAAATACTCTTGTAATTTAAAACAATCACTGCAATGAATTACAAATCTCCTATGTGCTCTATTTTAAATTCATGTTTTAAAATCCTACTATGCTGTAAAACCCACAATTCCACAGGCTACTTAATGAGCTAGGAACGGGCTCATTTGGTGTGGTCAAAAGAGGAGAATGGAGAGTCCCAGAGCAATCAAACAAAGTACTCTCAGTCGCTGTGAAAGTCTTAAAAGCTGATGCCTTTTCCCAACCAGGCATCTATGACGATTTTAGAAGAGAAGTAGAGGCCATGCACAGTTTGAAACATCCTAATTTGATCAGGCTACATGGTGTGGTCTTCCATCCTCTAATGATGGTTTGTGAGCTAGCCCCAATGGGTGCTTTACTGGACTATATAAGGGCTCAAAACGCAAAGGTGTCTCTGAATCTCATATCTAAATGGTCAGAGCAGGTGGCAGCTGGTATGGCTCATTTGGAGAAGAACCGTTTTCTACACAGAGACCTGGCTTGCAGGAACATCTTGTTGACAACTTTAGACTTGGTAAGTTACTCAAGTTTTTCTTAAGACATTTTGAATATAAAAGTTACATACATACAGTTTACATGTTCTTTGAAATTACACACAGCATTGTGAGAATTCCAAACTTTAGAATTCTCAAAAACCTAACAATGGTTCGAAGGTCTGTATCACTAACATGTTGATAAAGCAGAGCTTAGAATCCTCTAAACTATTCAATGGTAACAAAGTAACATAATTATTATATTATGTTTAATTATGCATTACATAATGTTACCACCTATTCAAAGAATAAAAAGCATCATCCAAGCTTTTCAGAAAAGCAAAAGAGCTAACTTGACAAGACATATCCCTGCAGGTGATAGGAGATAAATTAGTCAACTCCTTAATAACTATAAGCTTCATCCATCACCCAGCAAGATGTTTATTATAGACAAGAAAATTAAGACTGCCCACTTAGTAAGGCACCCTCTTTCAGGTGAAGATCGGGGATTTCGGTCTCATGCGTGCGCTACCAGACGCAGACGATTGCTATGTGATGAGCGAGCGTCGCCGCGTTCCTTTTCCTTGGTGTGCGCCAGAGTCGCTGCGCAGCCGTCAGTTCTCCCACGCGTCTGATGTCTGGATGTTCGCTGTCGCCCTCTGGGAGATGTTCAGTTTCGGCGAGGAACCTTGGATGGGTTAGTTGGATTTGAGATTTTTGCTTCATTGTTAAGCCATTCTACATAGGAGGGCTGTGAGACTACTAGAGCCAGTCATTTTAGTATACTTTTAAGGAGAGTGTTTTTAAATATTTCTTATCAGACATTTAGATCGTGCTTGTATCTCATGCGAAATTTTTAATAATATTTTCGAAATATTTAGTATATTTTTTTTGGTTGCGTAATAAATTGTTCTCTATCTATCTATGTCTATTTTGAATTAAAGATTTTTAAGTTCAGTTTTGTGGTTAAGTCATCATCATCAGAATAATCTCTTTTGTAATGCCCTCATTCCGCAACCGCGGGCCGGTAATATTCCTTTGTTATGAGTGTTTAGAAAACGATTTACGTTTAATCTGAAGACCTTGACCTGAGCCGAATTGCAATGCTAAATCAAAGAAACCGAGGTTGCGACTTGTTACGTTTTCTTCGCTTCTAGGGCTTAACGGCTCCGAGATATTGCGACTGATCATGCGTGAGGGGCAGCGACTGTCGGCCCCCAGCGCGTGCCCCCCTGATGTCTACATGCTGATGATGCAGTGTTGGGACCTGAACCCCAAGGAGAGGCCGAAATTCGCTGGTATCCAGCGGTATTTGGAGATCAATAAGTTCGATACGGCTATAGCAGCCCTGAGGTAAACATTGTATGGGATCAGAATGCGGTTATTGCAACATGACATAATGAAAGCCGTAGTACATTTTAAGATAAAGAAGTCAAAAAACTACAGAAAATCTGTGTCATTGTTTGTTCCAACGTAATACATAGCACACACCTTTATATTAAAAAACGATGAGGGTTAAATCAGGAATATAAGAATGCAGGAGGACGATCAGGCATTTTGTGATTTTCTCATTGTTAAATATTGTATATTATAAAAAAAATCTACGAATTTAATAATCTATTATATTGTATATATTTTTGTAAAGCAATCTTGAGTCCTAAAGCAACGATACGAAACTAGACAGTGTGTTAGTTATGTACTTACATTGAATATTTTATCAAGTGTTGTGTTTGTATTTTTATGTTTGCTCAATGATTATACATTGTAATTTTGTGACTGGTTATTACTCACTGATAACTCTGCTGGACCACGATAATAGTTGAGGTTTTTGCACGCCTATCCTAGGTTATCTGTGTATGTATGCTTATAAATTGTACTATCAAATCATAGTTAACATCCTAGTCATCGAGTGTGGGAACATACAAATGACTAACTCACACATAGATTAAAATTGATGATGGAATTAGTAATTCAGATTGCTGGATTTCTCTGGTTCTGGCCTAGCAGCTAGTTTACGCTTTGGCATATCCCTACCACAAATTAGTTTTGTATTTAAAAACTTTTTGATACAAAAAAATTTAATGCATGCATTGCATGAAAGAAACCATGACTTCTGCCTAACCTGTATCAACAGTTCAAATTGTATTGTATTGTGTAATTGTATCAAATCGTTTTGTGTATTTTGTTTGTAATGCTTGTTAGAGAAATGCTCTCACAGTTCATCACCGCTGATCAGTACTGGATACTATAAAATTTATGAAAAGAGTTAATTAGAAAACAAAGTATTTGGTTCACGCCGGGATTTAAACTTACGTCCTTTAGAATGTGAGGCAAGTGCGCTGCCATCGCTTTTCCATGTGATCCTGTCACGTTTGTATGGTTGTTTTTTTGTTTGTTAGAAGTATTTCTTGCTAAAAAAAAACCACAACCTTAAATAACATGCAGTAATAATCACCTTGGTTGCAGCTACCACAAGCAGGGACAGATGACGATCGAAGCCGGCGACGCTATCGTGCTTATCGACAAGAGACCCGAGCTGCATTGGTGGAAGGGCCAAAACCAACGCTCGCTCGAAGTAGGACTCTTTCCCAGGTGAGTAAGCAGTGGCGTAACTATACGGTGGCAGGGCTGTCTTAATGCCACCGGCCTCCGACCCGATGAGGGCACCCAGTCCACGAGACCCCAGCCTGATTTAACCTAACATTTTTAACAAAATGAATTTTTGAACTAAAACTTTCGCACAACACATTGTAGACTTTTAATTAATTTTGTAAAAATTGTGTATTTTTAAACAAGTACCTACAGTAGGAATTTACTGCAGCTGAAGACCATATATAATTTATATAAATTTAAATATATTATTAGGGTTTCAAAACATTAATAAGAAAAGGAATCAATAAATTTTAGAATGCATAATGGTTACATTATTTAATTTAACAATGTTGCAACGCAAAGATTTTTACTAGGAGGGCCCGACATCCCATGAATTTGCCACGGGCCTCAGGTGGTGTATTTACGCTAGTGTGAGTAAGGCTCAATTAACAAGGATAAATTCCTTCCAAAGAATGAATACCAGAGGGTAGCTGCTAGGGTCAGTTGTACCCAATATAATTTCCCACATAATATGAATGGTACACACATGTACCATTCATAACAAAAGGCCACATGCTAGTGTAAGTTGGACTTAAAATACTCAATACTCAAATGATTTATAGCTTGGAGACTAGCTTTTTATGTTAGCGCTGGGATGTTAAGCAATTTAGTTAAATGAACATTTAAAATCCAAGCGTAATTTATATCAATCCTGTTAAAATCTGATTAATTCATCATGCTATAAGCCAAGTAGCAGCACACATAAAATATAACGACCACTATCCCTCTTACGCAATAAAGGTTACTATATCATATCATATTAACATACATCCTGTTTATTACTTGGCAGTACACTCGTAACGACCAACAAAAACAAGAATATGCAGGCGGTCAGAAAGGCACAGACTTTATCTCCAACTAGAAAAGGTAAGACTAGACCTTAAGTTCTACACAACACAATCGCTTATTTAAGTTCCATATTGGGATGACCTTGAACTATGGTAACAAGACAAGGACATCACAAACAACACATTAACTTTTAACTTTTAACTTTTTGGAAAAACACATTAACTTTTTGAGCTCTGCTATTTCTTCACAATTTCTTAATTGAATCCTATCAATTAACCCATATTTGTCGTATCTTGTTTCTGGGCAGACCCGAAGGAACGCCACTTCTATCGTGTCTTTATAGGCCTCTGCATACTGCGTAATGAAATGATTTATACAGGCAGCGTCCAGTAGCCTATTCACTCGCACTACATGGGTGAAGGGACTACTCGGATGCTGTAGTGCCTGGTACATGGTTTTTAGATGGTATAGACTTACCCAGCACGTGTACCATCCTGACGTCGGCCTAGCCCACAGGAAAGACTAGTCAATACGTGCGGAGCCAACCAAGCCATGTGTATCTTCACGATGTTTTCCTTTGCCATTAGCGTGTAGAATTGCGACTACAAATTCGCAAATGTACGTAACTTTGAAATAAAACAAACACTGGGGATCGAACCTGGGTCTCACGCTTGCGAGTCTATTGTTCTACCCTCTGAGCTACCAACGTGTCTTCACAGACAGTTTATAATGCAATCAAATTGAAACAATATGTGTGACATAAAAATTATACCGAAATAAAAACTATGATTTTCTACGGAGGAATGCGCGGCATTTCTTCCCACACGTGAGTTAGTAGTCATGACATGAGTTAGTTCGAGGAGTTTTTATTTAACGCAAACACATGCACATAACATCGGCCTTGTGCCGCCACGTAATAATGCTAATAGAACTAAAGTTATGCACTTCCGTCTAATAGTCGTTGGTTATGGCTGTGTCGTACTTTTGGTAGTCTTGCTTTCACTTATTGATAGTGAATTTTTATTTACAGTGGTACTAGATATATATTATAGTAAGTATATCTAATAATATACTTCTAATTCATACGTGTCTCAAACTCACGTAGAAGTTGATACACTATATTATTATTTCAATTCTTTCCGGGTTTCCCTTGAAAAAAATCTTGAATTAAAGAGATGAATGACAAGCAAACATCTTGATAGGTATTATTGTTTCTTGCACTTTAGTTATTTCTATTAACGGCTTGTTTACATGTAGACAAAAGCTAAATGTTGATTACACTATTTTTATTTTTAATGCACTAACCCGTGCTAAGGAACAAATTTAAAAACCTATTTAGAGGCTAAAAATTTCACCCATGAGGTTGCGGGTTCGAATCCCGGCATGGGTGAAATTTTTAGCCTCTAAATAGGTTTTTAAATGTTGATTTCATAGATGTGCTTTTGTGGGACTTTCTAATTGGAATTCTATTTAATGAGAAATACTTGTATAATTTTACTAATTTCTGAAAATATATTGTTATTGGAAGACTAATCGTTTTTGAGTATATTAAACGAGTAGTATTTATCTAGCCATGCTTACAGTCAAATTTTGACTGCAATCATGTTTATAAGGGCAAAAGTCTCGCTTTTCTCTAGGAGTGTTATCTCAGATGACATTAATATGAACTTAAAATACAAGGCTAAAAAAACTGAATTCGCGTAACAGAATATTTATCTAACTATCCAGCCTTTTTATGGAGTCACCGAGATTAAGTACCCAGCCGAAAGGCAGTTTGGTTATAAACCTTTGTCTGCTGTAATAGGCGAACGAAACAAAAAAAGGTACCCAGCCCATCTTGTCCATTGGTTTCCAAATGTCATGACTTGGGATGTGACCACGTAAGTCATTCACTGTAAGAAATGGACTAATTTAGCCTGCTCCAAACAGTCAAATACGTACACATTTACTTTATGCCGGTAACTTTAGAGTCGTCTAAATGCGTAACCCAAAAGAGTGGAAGGTTACGTGCTACAAGGGTCTGCCTACCGAACGTTAAAATTTATTGAACATCTCAAATTTTTTTCTGTGTTTTCTTGCTGGCTTTGGCACATTCTATTCGTCTAGGAGCTGTCGGCCATCTTAACTAGGTCTGCGCTGTAGTACGCAGCCATAGACGTCAGACAGAACGCACGTGATTTGTTTTATTTAACAACCACAAAGAACGTCACAGAACGACCTTATGTCCGCAAAGGTGCAGTTATCAATGTTACCACTGAGTGACTAATCCAATACACGTATCAGTGTGACCAATTTGTATAAATATGTCGCACCTGGGTCTATAGTAAGATAATAATACTATGTACCTAGCTAGAGGTTGTAGTCTACATCACGTCGACGCTTACATGCATTAATTCTACTCCGTTAATTTATCCCGAATTTCTGACGATAGTGGAAAGGTTAGTTGTCGACTGTACAACGGTATGGCTAGAAGTTAGGTCGTCCTGGTAGTGGACTTATGCTCGCCCTGATACGCTATGAATGCAATATAATATACGCGATTGGAGTCAGATATTCACCTAAGTTTGAATTCATGAACTCAGACCGTTCAGATAAAGTATCCGTATGTGAGGAGGTGAGCACTAAGAGTACTGGATTGACAGCTGAGTTAGGGAATTGACTGGCTGACTAGCTCGTTGTAAAACTATTCACTATTCCTTAAAAACTCTTCAAGTTTTTTGAACTCTGGTCAGCAAGTCTAACATAATTTCTCTCTTTCGCCAGGCTTTACAACAGTCCCCCAAGCCCTCAGTCTCTCGGACCTGACCGACGACACGCCGGTGGTGCTGCGCAAGCGCCGCACGATCGAGTCGACTCAGGCGCCGACAACGCGCGCCGGCCGGTCTGGTTCGAAGCAGTTTGATTACAACAAGCTGACCAACGATCGCGCTAACCTTGCCGCGGAGCGCGCAGCTCGAACTGTGCGGGACAACTACGCCAAGAGTCTGAGTCAAGGTTAGTTCGTAAAAAAACAATCGAACTTGCTATGCCCGCAACCCTGTCTTCGTGAGGTGGCACTTGGTAGTTTCTGAAGTGCTGATGTGCTACCTGAACATATTTAAGATGCGTGTGGACAGGCTTCTTCTGACCAAGCTCCGTCCATCCTAAACCTCACTCTCGAGCTAGATAGAGGTCAAGAGTAAGCCCATTTCTTATATAAAAAAGCTATAGACTTTTTACATCTGGTTAAGACTGACGATACTCTCATTTTGTGTCTCAGGTTATGTAGTTTCCACCCCTAGTTAAAACGTCTGTAATATTAACAAGTGCAGTAACCGTGCAGTGGCCTAGACGACAGCCAGATTGCAAGGGATTAAGGCGACAGTTCATTTTATCAATGCATTGTTCAATGTTAAGTTTATTTTATCAATGTACCTACAGGGCATTTGTGAATGAAAATTATGTGTAGGAAAACTAAACACACGTCTTTAGGGGCATATCTTAGACTGCCCTCCCTGAGTCGGGCGTCATTTACCAAAACCACCGCCTGACGAATGCCCATACATTCGTACACATAGACTATCCTAGTTTGGGACCAGGACAAGTGATTGTGTGGTAATTATTATTATAATATTTTAAAACCTATTTAGAGGCTAAAAATTCCACCCATGCCGGGATTCGAACCCGCGACCTCTGGCTATCCGTGCCAGCGCTCTTTCCAACTGAGCTAATGGGCGACTCACCGGCATCAGTAAAATTTCGAACCTGTTTACAATATTCTCTGTATTACGTACAATAGGTTTTCAAATTGTCCTTAGCACGGGTTAGTGCATTAAAAAATAATATTATTATTATATTGCTTATTAGCAAAGGGGACGATAAAAAGTACTCGGAACAGGCGTGCGTGCATGCTAAGACTTATGAACGATGATGAAGCGAAGGTGATCTGTCAGGGTCGTGGCAAGTGACAGTCCCTGGTCTCTGCCTACGCCTCTGGGACAGAGGCGTGAGGTTATATTATGTTATACTATTATTTATCTTTTGCAGTGCGAGAAGACCTGCTGATAGATTTAGATCTGCCGCCGTCCACCCGCCAGAGTGTACCAGTGAAAAAGTCGGAGCCACTGAACAGTGTATCGATACTCGACGCCCCCATTGATATTCCTGAAATAAGTAAGTGCGATAGAAATTATTACTAAAAAAACCGCTTTCTTTACTTAGCCGTGACACTTTTCCTTTTATGTTCATTATATATCCTGCTTTGCCCCGCTGTGGAACACAATCGCGGCAACATGATAAAAAAATGCTACTGCCCTCAATTTTTCTCACGTTTCTACAATCTACCGTTTAGCGAGGAGAGACTGAACTCTAGCAAAAACTAGGGCTTTAAAGTCTATGCCAAATTTCAGACTTCTAGTATTAGTCGTCTGTCAGCTAAGACCCTGATAAATAGACAGAGAAACAGTTTCCATCTATGAGGGCTACTTGTTGACTATGGAACTTAAAACCGTCTAACTATGAGTAGGAGTAGGGTATCTATGTTTATGTGATTTATTAGTTTCTAATAACGTCCCAAGTATAGTAAGCAATTACCATAAATAAAGCATGTCAAGCAATAGTGTATGGAATTTGAAATTGCGCATTTTTCACACTAATATGGGTGTCGGTGGTGGTGTGTTCGAGTCTTGCTTCTGCTGGAAAAAGTGGGAGGGAGGGCGGTGCATTAACTGACCGCATGGTGCTTGTGGGATTTTTGGCGGAATTTAGCAAAGTAATTTTCACATTTTAAGGCTCTAGAGTTCACCCTTGCCCCTCACAGCCGCTTGTGAAAGTTCAGTCTGTGTGTATTTCCATATTTGTAATGTCCTTGCACAGTTACCGTTGTGTGGAACTTATCATTATTATTATTATTAAACCCATATCCTGGGCAGTATAAGTAACTTAACCACATAAATCAATCATTATTTGTTATTTTGTTATGACAATGTTACAGCTGTTAAATGTAATTTGCTAAGGTACATGACACCCTGTAAGGGCACTACAATTCTAATAACCAACGAAGCAGGCGAAAAACGTGTTATAAACCCTGAATACTTTCTTTGCAGGCCAAGAGCCCGACTGGGGGGAGCCGACCTTCGAACCCGAACCGGTAGTCATGAATAACCGAGCGCTAAAGAGCGTCACAGATAAGTACTCCCTTTACGGCGCCAAGTCCCTCGAAAACCTCGCCATGATGCCACTAGCTGCCAACACTGGCCAGCCCGACCCATTCGACACCTCGCAGTTCTGGCCAGTTGCTACTTCCAGCGTGGCCCCGGACAGACCCAGCTTCCATTTAGGCACCTCTAGTCTCACACAAATGAATAACGAATCCCCAAGATACTCCGCGAACAATTACGCGAACACGGCACCCAACAGTGCCAACAATAGTCTAATTTACAATAACATGACTCTAAACACTAGCAGTAGGATGAACGGCTCTTCTTACGGAGCCCTGCCGAGTATCTACGGAAACTCGAGCATGGATTCTTTCGCATCGGAAAGAAACACCTTGTCGCAGGAGACCAGCGTCGCGTCAAACCTAGCCGACTTGTCGTTAGACGACAGAATATCGGCGTCACTGAATCTCGGAACGAAAAACACGAACACCGATAACATTTACTCGAATAGCAGCATTTATAACGAGGCGCCGTCGACGTCGGCGAATGCGCAGGCGAGCCAACTAAACAGCAGCCGGTACAGCGTCGAGATGCCCGTTTACGGCAACTTCGATATCAACCCGACGCAACAACAGTTCATTTTAGAAACCAAAGATTACTACACGAAACTTTCCACGTCTGAACGCTCGAAGCCCAACAGCCACTACGAGAAAAACATCTACGTACCAAAGCATAAGGACGACAGCGAGAAGCTGAGGTCTTTCAGTGACTCCATTAAGAATTCGAAAAACTACTCTCCGATGAAGTATGAAAGTCCAGATTACTACAACTACTCGGCGGCAGACTACGGAGCGAATACGAACGGTGCCTCGACGTCACAAGCGGCTGTGACGTACGACGAGGTAGTGAGTGACACGGCAAGTAACTTCTACAGCGAGATCGGCGACTCGGATCAACTGTATTCGAACGCGCGTTTGTATGACGAAGTGTATGAGACGGCGGCGGCGCCCCGGCCGCACAGACCCGCCCCGCCGTGCCCTTCGCAACCGAAGTAGTTATTGCAAGACACTGAAGGACTGGCTCTAAATGAACATGTTTGTTAGACAGCAGTTGGCGGCATTGCAAATCAAAAGCTAGGTGCTACAAGAATTGGTTGAAGTAGGTACTGTGATGGAGTAAAACATTATAAATGTGTTAAATTTGATAGGGTCAAATCTATACAAAGCCGTATGTCGAAAATAAACATTTCTCCGTCCTTATCAGTTGCTAACTGTGGTTATCACCTAATTCGGGAAGAACTCTGCAATCATATCTTAACTTCAATGCAAAGAAGAGCGATAGAAAGTAGCCCAAGAGATTGTGTAATACATATTTTCAATACCTTTGAGATATTATGTATAGTTTTTTAATCAATAATAAGGAATTAATCATAGAGATGCAAAAGGATTTTTTTCTAGACGTTACTGAAGACTGTGTTGAAAAGGAAACTATAATTTATTTGATTGTGCCATGAATGAGGCATTAGTAATTGTCGGAGGCTATTCTTGCTCGAGTGATAAATCACTTTGTATAATAGGAATCGTTAACAAACAGAGGAATAGTTCATTTATTATTATATTTGCGTGTATTCAAACCGAGCATAATGAAAACCTGCAATCTTTCTGTAAACCGGCGCCAAAGACTTTGGCATTACGCTGAGACATGACTATGTATGGTAAATTTGTCCCATGTGTATGCAGTTTATTTAATGTAAGTCGATATGCCCAGTTAAAACGATCGCACGAGTCATGCGTTTTGTATAAAATGTCAGAATTTGACAATTAGTGTTCTGGACCGCGACTTTTGTCATTTGAAACGCGCGACTAGCGTCGTCGTACTACCCGGCAGCTTTGCATTATAGTGTTGATTATTTGTAAATTTGCAAATTGAAGAGTGTGCGGTTCGAAGTACGAAGGAATGTTTACACTACGTGAATGTATTGGAATGTATTCCACTATGTGAAAACATTCCTAAATTTACAGAATGGCAAAAATTTTGAGTTTAACTTTACGTGAAACTTCGCCGATTGTTTTTTACCGAAAATTCCCTAACTTTTTTATCTATACATAAAACAACTCTTTTATTTGTAATTCTCATTTTTATAACTCGTGTACGTCATAGATATTAACGGACACACAAAAAGGCTCAGTAAAATGGTACTAGGTTATATTTCTTGCCAAGTTCTATTTAAAAATATAGTCAAATGTGGAAGAATTGATATTTTTGCTCCAATATTCTCGTAATCTCGAAAAGTCTTCGAAACCATTTGCAGATTTTTTTACATTTATACACAGTTCTCTAGTATAAGTAGCCGATATAAAGTGAATTTTGTCCCATGATAATGTAGATGTATTCATTGTTTTTCTATTTCTCTTGTTCATGCAGGGTGTAGCAGAAAAGTTTGATGAAACTTGACACAAAAAATATTAGCTGTTCAACAATACAAAACGATACCTGCACTTGGTTTTGTTCTATAAAACACATTATGTGTATTGAGGACTAGAATTAAGTTCAAGTTCCATTTAAGCTCCAGCAGACATTACTGTAACCCCTTGCTTAATATGTGATACAAAAACAGCGGCTCTTGAGTCTCTGGGTGTCATCTTGCTTCTATTATTAGAAATTAGGTTCCTTCCTAGATGTTTTTGTTCTAGGTATTGTTTCCTTTCGAATACATCCACATGGTGCCTCACCACTATGTACCTGTTAGATTAGTGATAGGCTTATTTTATTTACAACTCTTTACTCCCAGTTTCTCTAAATATAACCTCAATGCATATCATACATCACATTAAGAAATTATACAATAACATAAACCTGTCATGTAAACATACGTGTTCTAATGTAACAAACAACAGTAGGTACAGTCAGTTTCAAAAGTGTATAGAAATTACCCAGTGTTAGGTTTAACTCATACCGCAAGTAGTGTACATAGACTGACGAGTATTGAAGGCAATTGTACCTACCTACCACATACTTATGCTAAAACTCTTATTTTAATTCAACGAAATTAATAAATAAAAGTAACATTGTAACATTAATTCAATGCCCAAATTATTCTTCTCCAAACACGTTAAAGCCACCCATAACGGACAATTAATTTCGCACGACTTGTACATAACACCATTAATGTTTTGACCACGTCCGTGTACCGCTAAAACTCAAGGCGGCCAGCGAAAGTGCTCTGGATAGCTAAATTCAAATGATATTATGATTTTAACAAATAACGCGGCCACGCAAATTAGTGCTCAACAGAAAGCGTAAAGAATAATGTAAAATCTCAGGCTATGTCGCTTGAATCTCAAAAAAAAAAGGAAGCGGCAGTCAGTGACTAAAGTTTTAATTTAATTTTATCCAGATAATAAAAAGGTCGGGCGTCCTTGCGCCGTTGACTTAAACTTCAAGATCAGCATGAACTATGGCTCGTATGAATCGATTTCTATTGTCATATAAATAGCGCCAAGGCATTATTGAAATAACGCACAATTTTAAAACCATTTTTTTATTCGGCCGTGTTTATGTCCCACTGCTGGGCAAAAACCTCGTCCATAAGCTTCCACCCCTCCCTGTCTCGAGCAGTCATCTCCCATTCGGGCAAGAAGGTTGGGAGATCGTCCCGCCATCTCCGCTTTGGCCGACCACGTCTTCGATATCCGTCACGTGGTATCCATTCATTGGCTATTTTCGCACATCTGTGCCATACAATTGACGTGGCCTGCCCAGTTCCATTTGTGTTGAAAACCGATAATAAAATCAAAAGTATGGCCTAACCTATCTGCGATGCAGGAAGAGACCCGTGTCCCAGTAGTGCAGACATACAAGGGTTGATATTGAATAAAATAACTTTTAGTACCTACATAAGAAATAGTTTTAAGTCTTAATTTTATTTGTCTACTCGAATATTATAAGGAGGTTTGTAAGTTGTGGCTGTGGCTGTAGATCTCTGAAACTACTATCCGATTTCAAAAATTCTTTAGTCAACATTTATTATGGACTTTCGGGACGGAAGAAGGCTCTAGATTATTGGTAAATTTCACATAGACAAATGCGATAACGCTCTGAAACATTGCTGGTAGCGGATGATGAGGATGGCCGAAGACAAGAAATGGCATGCCGTGAGAGAGCCCTGTGTCCAGCAGTGGGCAAGTACGGGTGATGGATTTAATACCACAGTTTCAATAAAAACTAACGGCGTCGAAAAAAAATTGGACTTTTAATCTTTTATTGAGTGGAAGTGGTTTATGTAACGGATTTCAGGTTTTGCGTTATTTTAATAACATGGTGTATAGATAAGACACTCGCATGCAACCGAGCCTAATAAAAAGGATTCTTCCTAACTCTGTATTGTGTGATTTAAAGCTCTCTAGAAAGTAATTAGGTACCTACTTCGCACTGCTAATCAGCATAATTTTAATTGTTATTACAGTTGTAGCAATAAAGGTGGTCTAACTTACGATATTATTCAGACTCAGATAATAGTATGAAAACCGAAACGCCAATTTCACTTTCTTCTTTTTTGCAAAGCAAATTCGCAAATTTTCAAATTCTGATGCGCAGTCGATCCGGAAATACCCTTTACATTTCTTATAGGTACTCTGAAAGAAGTGTTGTTTTGATCTGATTATTGGGTGGAAAATGCTGCTCCCCTCCCTAGTTAGGGAAAAACTGATACAAATTACAGTGCGTTCACATTAACTTGACGCGTGAGAGAATTCGTAGCACTGAGATGTTTACTGTAACCATGTTAAATAAGAAATCATTCCCATTACTTGGGGAAAATAAAAGGATTGAGGGCTTGTTTTACCATCTTCCGATTAGGTCCAAAAGCTAATTCACATGTTATGTCCTTGTTACCAATTCTCTCACGCGTCAAGTTAATGTGAACGCACTGTACTTCCCACCTAAGGGCCGGAATGAACTTTAAAAATAGAACTACTGTCAGTAAAGTTGTGAAGAGTTTCATGTAAAAAAAAGTAATTAAATTAAATGCTGCGGCCATGTGAGTTTCTGAACAGCCAGTGTGAACTTAGCGCAAATTTTTTGAGCGGAATAAGCCGCAACGATTACGCGGTGAGTTCTATATTATTATTTAAAATTTAAAAAGTCGACATAAATTGGCGGGATACTAACCTGTAATATGTATCTGTGACGGAATTCAAAAAAATAGGTGATTATCTTTTATGCTAAGATTTGAATACATATTAAAAATGAGTTTTTATTTTCCTCATATTGGAAATGAAAAGTAGAGTGTTTAACACGGGTAAAAGAATCAATTCCTACTCGGGCTATAGCCGCCCTCGCTGCGCTCGGGCATCTAAATACCTCGGGAATTGATTATTTCCACCCTCGTTAACAATCTACTATTTTGTGCGATCAGCTACTCATGAAACAAGCGCTTCGTGGGGCTTGTCTGAGTGTGATAGACTGAAAATATATTACAAATCTATTACCATTGAAATGCCATGGTGTATGAATAGGATTAGTGTTTTGACCTCAACAGGGATTTTACTGAAGAGTCGTTACGATTATCAAACGTTACAAACAAGAAGGGAATGTTTTGTAAATAATGGAATGTGTATAGCTGTACAGTTAGTGATTGATGAAAGGTAGTTATTCTCATTGTATCATAGTACTTATATGCAAATAAAACAGATTGGCATCCTATTATTTTTTTTATTCCATCAAATCGAAAGATGGACTACTTGATAGAGAACTTGCATAAGATGTGTTTAAACACGGAGATGCCATGTTGAAAGATAAATAACTGTGGTTAATTTTTAGGGTTCCGTAGCTTAAAAGGAAAAACGTTAGTCGTAGAGAAAATAACCGGCTAAGTGAAGGTCGGGACTCACTCGCCGAGGGTTCCGTACAAATTTATAGGTAAATTTTTTTAAAGTTAAACGAAGTTAACGAAAGAAATATATATTGCGAATGTGAGTGGAAAGGGACGTCCCAGGCAGACATACATCTACCAAATAGGAGATGTATTAGCAAAGGGAAAGATAAAAAGTACCCGGAACCGGTGTGTTTTCCCGAACTTTAGTAGACATTTTTTATGGCTTAATTACTGTTTAAAAAAATTTTTGCTTGTTTTTAATTTTACTGAATTTTTTTATGAATTAATTACAGACGTTTTCCTGTATTTGTAGAACGATATTACTCGTTAAGTTCTAGGTCAACGGGAAGTAGATGAATTTGGATTCTCTCGAGTGTTGATATGTATAATAAATTAATGATATATAAGATATGAAAAGTGTATATACTTAAGGAAAACTTCGTACAAACACTTTGATATCATGGTTAGTTCTGTAAGGCATTAAAAATCCTCTCCTACGGAACCCACGTTGACAACCGGATACGCACTTGGCCGGTTTAATCTTTTCAGAATATTCCATTTTTCACGAAAGGTAGAATACCTTTCGTAAAAAATGGAATATTCTGTGGAATGGTAAATACATCATGTGGAGTGGATTATTCGACTCGATGACACAAACACCTTTTATAGTGTGACAATCTCCGAACTGCCGAAAAACTATCCCATTCTTGCTTGGGGTGTCGAATTTTTTTTATTACCTATATCAGAGTTGTTCTCATTATAAAAGTTGTTTGTTTCAATGAATAACACACACATTTGTTCAATACGCCGTAGTGTTTGAAATTCTTACATTTCAGAGTAAAGGTCAGAGGTGATGACCTCTTTGTACTGAAAAAATAGAGACGAAAATAGGTCGCAGGATCTGTGTAGGCGTCTCGTACATCCGACCACAGAGGACTGACGACCGTTAAGGCCCTTAATTTCAGCTCCAAAAGGTGCAAAGTTGATAGTCTTTTACTCGCGTGACTGTATCGAAGTTAAATGAATACTGAGCTCAACTGGCAGGCTCTAGTGATGACTTTGTAAATATTTAATGAAATAATAAAATTGCGCCCCCCGGGCCCGAGTTTATTGGCCTCTTTGAGTTTCTTACTTATTTTCTACGACGTTGTGTTTCTTTCCAGGAATATTTTTTTTTACTTCTAAATCTACCGATGTACAATTTTTTGCGCTTCGTTCTTAAACAACTTTTTACGGGTACTGACGTAACCGGGACTTGCCTAGGTAAGTACCTACTACCATGACTAATAGAAGGATTGTTATTTACTGGTTTCCCATTTTTAGGGTTCCTCAAAACAGAATGAAAGAAGCTTTACTTCTCCTGATTCCAAACTAGAATAATGTTTGATATGGTAACGAGACAAATTCACAAACATTGATACCCAGACAGGCCAATTCTAGCGGGAATTAAACCCACGATCCTGACCTCGGTAAACGTGTTACCCTCGTTGTGTACCGTGTCACCCTGTAAATGATATTTCAAAATGTTGAGTGTAGAACCCACTGAAAACTTTCGACATTATCAGAAACAACTTCCTAAGAGAAAAGGCAGAGCTTTGAAATAATTTTTGGCCATTATAACATTAACCCCCAACGTCCAACAGGGCAACGATACTTTTTAGCGCATTGAAAGGCCAGCATTAAACGCGTAATTTCTCTGTAAGCAAATGTCAGGGGACAACCGATTTGAAGTGGAGCGTTATCGCCGAAACAATGTCATTAGCATGCAGGGTGCCTCGCGATAACGCGCGCGTAGGCGGGAATCGGTACCTTGTTGTATGTTTGTGCCATTGGATGGCGACCGACTGACAAACGAGCTCGTTCTACTTAGTCATTATACTAGCTTAGATATTCAGACGTGTTTTGGTTCCCCAAAAAGTGTAGTTGAAACGAGTTCAGTACAATGAACTGTTTATAAACGCGTCTCACACAACTGCACGTACTGAAAGTGCTACGACGATTTCGTTCATGAAAACAATTAAGTACTGCTCCTCAGTGAAGTGGCGAGTGCTAATAACGCGTTATCGTCGTATGATTGCTGTGTGTAACAAGGCAGGTTGTTAGGTGGGCGACGAGGCGGTGGAGGCATGTGAATGGACGAGATCGATCGAGCTTCGCGCGCAGACTCCATTCGCCGCCGAGCGCAGCCCAGCAGCTGTCCACAGGCAAGCTCCCCGCAAGAATATCATTCTAATTAATCCTGTGTTTTAGTGCCCCCGGTGCCGTGCAGTGTCCAGCTGAGTCTCGAATATGTTTTGAAGTCAACGGCGACACTAAACGGTACGTATTTTCACCCTTGAAATCAAACTGGGCTCGCTTCAAATGGTTTCAGGCATCCATTTCGTTAATAATTTACTTAGATCTGAAACCTGTTACTCGTGTTGCGTATTACTTGGTAGTTTTATTTGTTTATGATTACGTGTTTGTCTAATTACCGTTCAGAGGACGTTAACGGGCCCTTCTTGGGCTAAGATAGAGTGCTCTGTGTCGAAATGGGTCCTGAAAAGTTCATCTGCGTGGGTTGAGCGGGTAAGTAAAGGGCGAGAGCTACCTACGTCAGAGGATCAAAATATATACCTGTATGTCTATGTATAGAACTTTGTATTGGACGCTATGAAAATACTTGAACTACATAGGTACGTACAATACAGCTTTTCAATAGCAGTAAATAGAGACTATAATGTAAGGCGCTACATTACTAAAAGAGATGTTTTCAGCCCACGCTTTTCCGTTGCATGTTATGAAAGGGCACCTGCTATATTCCTGATCAATATTTCTATTTCTGGCTTATTCTTGCCCCAGGTCTACCGTGTACTGAAATAGATCCTTTATCGTTTTCCTTTTTTATAGAACTTGAATTGATATTTGCAAGGATACGTGTGGACATTATTTGGTATTTGTTGTTTCTTTTAATCTCAAATGATATGCATTCAGTCGGTTTATCATGTCAACTAGGTACATAAAACATACTTAAGTTCTGTTTACTTGACTCAGAGAATGGTAAAGGGATATCTATTGTCTCTCTATATTAAAGTAAATAAGCTTTTGTGAAACAATGGCTTTACAATATAATTTGGATAGAAAAAAGGAAAATGTCAGCTCGGCTCAAAATGGACGAGGTCCTTGCCCTGTTATTGGTGGGCGGAAAATTTCTGATATCTCTGTATGAAAGCGTCTTCGTAATGATACATACACAATTTCTTGGAATTTTCATGTCGATAGAGCAAGGAAGTGTTTAAGTTCGAATCATTTTGTCCTGTAAAATTGGTGTCTCAGTTTACTTCGTTCTTTACGTTGACGAGAGATCGTGTACATATTTTTTTTTCTTAGTTTAGGTTTATGTAGGTATACGAATTTTTATCTTCTGTCGATGGCAATGCTGGTATTTGATTCCCGCTTGTGGGCCGGATAACCTCACAACACTTCCTATGCATTCTTTTCGTATTAAGATGCATAGCTGTCTAATGAAATACGTGAACTCATGCCTCCTTCTGCCATCGCTCACATTTCCACAACACTAACCCGTGCTAAGGATAATTTTAAAAACCTATTTTAGAGGCTCGGCATGGGTGGAATTTTTAGCCTCTAAAATAGGGTTTTAAAATAGTTTCATTATTTTAAAACATTAAATTAGAGCTTTTTATTGTAACACCAGAAAATAAAAGACATAGTTAAGTCTTTTTTTTTTAAACCCTATTTAGAGGCTAAACATTTCACCCATGCCGGGATTCGAACCCGCGACCTCTGGCTATCCGTGCGGTTGGTTGAGCCCAGAGGTTGCGGGTTCGAATCCCGGCACGGGTGGAATTGTTAGCCTCTAAATAGGTTTTTAAAAAAATTGTCCTTAGCACGGGTTAGTGCATTAAAAAGAATATAAAAGTCTTGACAAATAAAGGCATAGTATTGTACTGCTTATACAAAGTAGGGATGTTTCGTATTGCCGGCATGATGCTACTTATTGTAAGGAAATATCTAAAAGGCGGCACAGGGCGATAGTCGGCATCGTGCTACTGAATCATATAATAACTTGCTTGCAAAAATAATTTTGACAAATATCGTTTGAGGCGCCACTGTACACGCGGACATTTCAGAAATGTTTTATTTTCCTTACTTTCTAACTTTTTGGTACATGTAATTTGTTTTTGGTTGAGAAACACGGCGTTAGAAAAATGATGTTGGTGATAAATTTCTTTATCAAAAATTAAGTGTACAAAACTACTCTTGTCTAAAATGTCCCTAAGATTATTTTTTTAAACCGCCTCAGCCCATTTATTATTTTGTAGTCATTAAAATAGTTGGGAGTTGACCACGAACAGATAGGAGGGAGAGCTAAAGCTATGAATGCTTTGCCCAGCAGTGGGACAACATCGCGGCATCTATAATTACAGGAATAGGTACCTAATGCGATAGAGTTATATAAAATTTAAGTGAACTTGAACAAAAACACATAACACTTAATATTACACATTACATTATGAAAAATAGTCCTTAGCTTAAAATCATAAAAATAGAATGTGCGAACGACATGTTGGGTTGAGGAAAGCAACGAAATTTTACTCTTTTTCTCTTATGGTGAGTTAATCATTATGGGGCAACCGTCAAGTTATACCTACCTGCGGTGGTATAACTTGGGTAAAAAGTCCGCGCCCGGTAGTACCTACATAATATTTGTAGTCAGGAACAAAAATACTTGTCGTCAGGGTGAGTTTGTAATGGGCCTGCAAGAGCACCTTTTTTATTTGATACTATATTAGACTAATGCTGTGTGGTGTTTCAGATGTGATGTCCCTGTCGTGGCGGCAGGCTCTATGGGCGCTGGCGCTGCTCGGCACGCTGGCGCCCTCGCACGCCGATGGGAACATAGGTGAGTGCCTTATTTTTTGCCGATCTTGCTGACGCTGACACCGATCTTCATGACCCTAAGTGAATGAAATACGATATCTCTTTTCCTATCTCTCGAATGTCTTTTAATATATTTTGTTAGGATTTCGTAGTCAACAAGTAACCATTATAGTTTCGCCGTGTCCGTTAGTCTGTCCGTTTGCGGATTAGCACAGAGTACTAGAAGGCTGAATTATTTTATGTACCGACATATACAGGGTGTCTCATTAAAATCGGTCAGTATGGGAAAGTCTAAAACTATAAGACATACGAAGATCTGTTCTGAGGAACCATGTCATCGATTTTAATAAAAAGAAAAACTGCATTCATACATTTAAAAAAACATCTGTACTCTTTTCGGGAATCGAACCCGGTTGTTTTGAAAAAAAAAACCTACACTATTTCTATTTAGATATCGATTGTGTAGGTCTTAAGCAGTAAATTTCTGTATGAAACATGATGTCTAAAATGAATAAAATGCATTGCTTTCACATACATTAATTTATTTTAGTAGGTGCTCGAAGTTACCGCCGACTTTTTCAATACAATATTCAACACGTTTAGGTAACGATCTTACGATTGCATTTTGTATGAAAACAATGCATTTTATTCATTTTAGACATCATGTTTCATGCAGACATTTACTGCTTAAGATCTGCACAATCGATATCTAAATAGACATAGTGTAGGTTTTTTTTCAAAACAACCGGGTTCGATTCCCGAACGGAGTACAGATGTTTTTTAAAATGTATGAATGCAGTTTTTCTTTTTATTAAACTCGATGACATGGTTCCTCAGAACAGATCTTCGTATGTCTTATAGTTTCAGACTTTCCCATACTGACCGATTTGAATGAGACACCCTGTATATTAATTACGCCGGAAAAACGATAAAATAAAATTTAAAAAAAATTGGGCTTCCTCACCTACACCTGAATTAAAGCTAGCCTAAATTAGAGTACGTCCCATACAATTAAATCGAAAAATGGAAAACCATTTTTCAGGGCTTCCACGTAACAAAGGAAAACTTCTTTCTTACTCCATTGGAAATTACTTTGATGAACTTTTAGTTCTGTAAAGCAGGTAAAGTAGGCACTCTTCCTTAGGTACGCTGTGTTTTCTGTTAAACATCCTATTGATTCCTAGCTGAGTTGTCGACTGAAAAATATCTCGTATTTATTGTCGACTTTCTCGTAGAACAATGTCACGATTTCTATTCCACCCGAAATCAAACCAGAAGACTGCGCCCGCCGCGTCGTCTAGATAGATAGCAAATGTACAAAGAGGCATCGTTAGCCTCTTTGTACATTTTTACTTTGTACTCTTTCTGCCACGGAGGTCAGCGTTTTGGGGTGACACCGAATTCGTTATACTGTTACTGAAAGAATGTAAGATAACAAAACTTTTCTTTACATTGATTAATCCATTTTTCATACATAACTCCTCTGTGGTGTAGCGGTAACGCATCTACCTACCATGCAAGAGGTCCCGGGTTCGAATCCCGGCCGGGAACAAAAAAAAACCCCAGGTCTTGGATGTTTACCTATTTTTGGTGTCGTTGTTTCTGGTTCCCACGACACAGGGTATCCTATAGAAGCAATGTATGTGCCTGTATGTAAATGTTATGTTATACCTCCTGTAAAATAACTAGATGTATTATTTTCTTGAAACACATTCCTCTGTTCGATCTGAATTTAAGGTGCTTCGGGATGCTAAGTAGCGCCACCAATGGAAATAAATCATAACTTGTGTTATAGGTAATACGTTTTTATTAAGTGAACATGAGAAATCTTAACAACTGTGACAACTATTTTTAGAACCTACGCCTTAACTCGCTATTTGCATTGTTTATTTTTTTAATAGAAATGGTGGCATTCTAAGATTGTCAGAACTGGAGGAAAAATTAAGGACTTTTTGTTAAAATATTGATCTTTTAAATATACTCTTTTGCATTGGCATACCTAGTTAGCACCGGATGGCTCTTATATAAGTAAATAAGTAACATCAGCACATTTTGTTAAATCGAGAAAAAGGCTATCTTCATTATTATTTAACTTTTTTGCACATGTGTTGTTCACACCGGACAACAAACTAAGTCGTATGACCAAATAAAAATAACATTTTTCGATGCTTCACATCTTCTAACCAAACGTTGGAAATTACGGTATATCTTTATATTGTAATATGTAACTACATATTACAATATTATCATTATAATTAAGTACAAAAAAATATTACTTTTAAATCATTAACATTACATAGGTATTGTTTCGATCGATATCAATCCTTGTATGTCCCCACTGCTGGGGCACGGGTCTCTTCCTGCATAAGGCCTTACTGTCAGGCCTTACTCTTAGGCCTTACTGTCAGAAGTTATCAAGCCGCCCATAAGGCCTCTGACATAGCTTAACGACTGCCATTACATGACAGCCGGCACCAACGGCTTAACGTGCCTTGCGAAACACGGAAAAACTCGGAAAAGGTGCCACTAGCGGTAGTCACGGGACGGTCACCCATCCTGCACCTGACCGCGCCTGTTGTTGCTTAACTCAAGTGATTGATTCCAATCACTAGGTTCGACTAGGTCACGAGCGCTTTTAAAAGATTAACATCACACATAGTTAGAATATTTTCGGGGCTTAATCGCGTAGTAATTTATTGCTAACATCACACGTTCACACATGTTTATGATAACGAAAATAACATTCCCTAATTTATTGTTCAATCACTCAATCAATGTCCGTACTCGCCCACTACTTTACATAGCCCATAGGTAGTTTATATTAAACAGGGTCTAATCGCGATTATTTATTAGGTAAAATTGATTTACCTTAGATTTCCGACGACGTTTCGGCAACGTTGCAGCTACCATGCTCACGGGTGCACTGAAGTGACGAGTATCTCGAGTAACTACTTAAAAGCATCGGGAGTTATTAAAAAATACTATGCCATCGTGCCGTGTTCTTAAGGACGTGACGAGTTGAATCCTCCTCTATCAGGTAGTATGGTGATTTCCATACACCCTATTTAATTTATTTTATCAGATCTACCAACAGTTTTCGTACCTTCACATACGAAACAGAAAATTTATTCTACACTGGACTCCAAAAACTATTAAATAAATGGACAATCCCTTTTGAATGGTCATCTATAGTATTCGTAAGAGATGTATATTCTATACAATAAGACCTATGACACAGTTATGATCTGTAACTCAGTTTATCGACAGCTGTATTAAGTTTTTTTTGCAATAGTATTTTTAATGATTCGCGGTATAATCGCAACAGATTTTTCAACGACGGGACTTAAGGTCACGTTTTACATAATAAATAATCGCGATTAGACCCGTTAAATATATGCGTATAGTATTCTTTGCCTACAATTCTTAAGGCTCGTTTACGCCGAGGCAACATCGTGCGACAGTGCCGCATGCTACATATTGTGGCATGCGGCACCTTAAGGCGTGCTACAATTTGCGGCATATGTGGCATACGGCAGCCTATATTACGCCGCCGTGGCAACACCATGCCTGGATAATTTCCAAAGCACCGTGCTGTTTATGGAGTGTTTCTGGTTTACCTAATTGTTTGATCGAGGGAATACACCATAGAATATGGCGGATCAAGTAACTTTAGCTGCAGCTTATTTTGTACTAAGCCATGTAGCTAAACCACGGAAGAAGAAACGTTGGTCGAAAAGAAGATAATTTCAGAATGGCCCACGTACTAGTTTACTAATAAAAACTAATGAAAACGATGGTGCCTTATTTAAAAACTTTACCAGAATGTCAACTTTGACGCACGAAAATGTCGCGTGGAATCTATTGGGCCCGGATACAAGCTGCGACAGTCTGCCACATAATGCAAGGTATTACCATGCCGCACGGTTCTTGCCACAAGGTCTTGACACATGCCGCAATGCCGCAGTGTTGCCCCGGTGTAATATAGCCTTTATACATAAACTGAAAGAAGTGCTTATCATTTTCTTCGATGGATCATCAAATTAGTTTTGTCAAATATTAGCGTCTATATTCGCATTGCGTTAGGGCATACGCTTATAGGCAGAATGACGGTTATGGGTTTGACGTCATATTTTTGTCCCGTACCTGATCCGAACAAGATGGACGCGACATCTCTCTCAATAAGCTTTTTAAGGCTTCACTACTTTATGTATCTTACAGAGTATATACGTTCAGTCTTCGATTAACATATATTGAATATTGTAATGGCTTCATTGTTGCCGCGCCAATACAATCTTTTTTGAAACCTACATTTTGATATAATATTTCTGCTTACAAATACAAATATTACCTGAAACAATTTTCCGATTCCAAATCCTCTTCTAATCTCTGATATTTAAAAGTAAGATAAGTACCTAATTAAAAATAATTGGTTTGCAGGATTTGAACTAAGTATATAAGCGTGTAAAAAGGGTTGACATAAAACTGCCACTGTCCGTCCACCCCTTTCCCAGTTATCCTACTGTATGATCCGCCTAAATCCTACTAATATTATAAATGTGAAAGTTTGTTAGCAGACGTTTAGATGTTTGTTACTCAATCACGCAATAACGGCTAAACGGAGTTAAATGAAACTTGGGATACAAATAGACTATGATTTGAATTGAGACACAGGGTACCCGGTAATGGGTTCCTGTGTGATTATATTCTATTCTTGCCGTAACCTTTTTTCAAGCCAAACACTAAATATTCCGTTGCCATGGCACCAAAAATCGTATGAATGGATTCTGTGGCAGCAGCTTATGTTATAGAGACCTTAAAACCCACTAAACCGTGCTAAAAACCATGCAGTAGATAGGTATACCGGCGACATCGCGTCAAGCCAAGTCAAAGTTCAAAGGAGTTACACAATTACTGTAGGGTTTAGAAGCTTGCACTTAGAGCAAATCTCATTTAATTCTTGGGTAATCTAGCTAACTCTTAATGGGGGCTGCGGGTTGGGCCTCTTAGGTGTTCTTAGTTAGCTAGCCAGTTTCAATACGGTGCATGACAGTACTACTTTTCAACGATATTGTAAAGACCACTGAGTGGGTTGCATTTCGTAAAAGTACTTTCATACAGCGTGATAATCGTAAGCCATATTTTGAGTGAATGTTCACAGCACCTACACTCAAATAATTTAAAGTTTGTAGGAAGTTCCGTGATTAAGATTTTTATTATTTTTTGCCCTGCTCCTATAGCACCATACCACCGTATGACGTAAGTGTTATATGTACCACGAATCGAGCGTTATGCTAGCGTAACTTGGTTTTAAGTTCAAAACTGAACTGGGTCTTGTGTTCCAGGTTGTCTGTTCAGCGCAACTCTGTGCGTGGAGGGTGTGGAATGGTGCTATGATGGTGAGTCTATATTGCTTCTTTATCTAGGCTAGCGGTTCCTAAACTTTACATCACTCGATGAACGCAGTATAGGTTTAAGTAGACGGTGGTAAAGTATTCCTATGTAGTGTGTACACTGACTATTTATACGGTCTTAATAGTGTGTTTTAGGACCGTTTGTTTCTATAAATAAGACCATAAGGCTGTGGAAACATGTCATGATGAAACACACCAACGCGGGGGAGATGGCGGTCCATACATACGTCTATATAAATGCTACTGCAGTAAATTATGTATGTTATGGACCGCCACTGCCATCGCTGCGTCGGTGTGCCTCATCATTTACGTTAATCCAAAATAATATTTGTATCTGATAAATTATTCACGTTTCATTCAAATGATTCGTCAGTCAAACTAATCCAACTTATCAGTTTAAATCGCGGATCCCAGTAATTTTTCCGCGAAACACACTTTGATAGATGAAAAATTTATTGACATTTCCACACATCAACAAAAACAACACAAAAATAAGCAGAATGCTGTTCATTAAAAAAAGAATAAAAATAACACCAATATTGATTTACAACGGGATCAACTTACTAGACTAGAAAAAGACCACTGGAATTGTTGATTTTTCCGGTTATAAATCAATAAATGCTTACGAAAGTTTTAAGTACTTCAAAAATAAAAACAATGCATAGAAAGGAAGGAAACTATAAAAAACACATGAATATTAAATGAAACAACAGAGCATTGTGGGTGTGGCAAACATTAGGAAAACTGGAATCCCTTCGGGAGGCCAGCAGTAACATGGGTGCACTGCTAGCTTTCTGACAAGAGGTTAGCTGGCTGGACTGACCTCACACAGTCTTGCCACGTAAAATGGCCCAACTATGAGGCTAAGTGCGGACACTACAAGACAAAATAACGAACTACCTGATGGTGTGGCAAATGTAAAAAGGTTCTGACTCAGCATGTGTTGTGGTGTGCTGCCATCTCAGCGCTGTTGTTATGACAGTACGTACCCGATGGTAAAAGACTTTGAGAATCGCTGATTTAGGCTGCCGAACCTCGATCAATAAATGGCGAGTCCAAGCTGCCAAATGATAGCTACGTCAACATTACATCGAATTGTCGGTTTATTTCCTTACAGATAACTGAAACACGTCTACGATGTATAGTCACGTGCACTAACATGTTAACACTTCAGTACCTTGTCAAAGACAAAATACTCAATTTGTCATACCTCAGGCTAGAAGAGGTTAATGTGACAAGGTTCTCACGTGTTCACATGTTAGTGCGAGCGATTGTACACATTAGAACATATTTTTTTATTCACTATATATTACACTCGTGTTTTATCTTAATCAACATAGTTTCCAAGCTATTTTGAGAGGAATTAACTAGTGCTGTGGGTTTTGTAAATAAATAAAATAAAATAGATGTTCTTTGATAGCTTCTTATTAAGGACATTTATAGAGTGCGCGGAAAAACGACGGAAAAACTAAATTTTCTTAGAATGGGGTGAATGAAATCTTTTAACGTCAAATACAAATCAAAGCTCTGTGGCGTTCTGAAATCGCCAGAGGACAATCCTTTTTTTCTCTCCGAACACCTTACTGCTAAAGGATCTCCCTTACACTACCTAGCTAGAGATCTTGCCAAATCTAAGGGTTACAAATTTTGTTGGACCGCTTTTGGGAAAGTTTACCTACGAAAGAATGACAGGTCACCTTATATAACTTTAGCGATGAAGAACAAAGCAAAGAACAAGTACATAACCTATTACAGCTAGAAGAACGCCTTGCATTACGTCGAGCTTAAACTCGGTCAGTTTAGACTCAGTTCGGCCATAATTATAAAGATCGTCGTCGTCGTCGGGCTACACTAGTCCACTGCTGGACATAGCCCTCCCCTAAAGAGCGCCACGTTGTGCTATCATAGGGTGTAATGCCCATAATCCCCACGCTGGGCATGTGGGTTGGGGATCGCAGTTCGGTGGAATTGTACCGCAGGGGACACTGCTGCCCACCCCCCGGTTTGTGTCCCTTAGTCGCCTTTTACGACACCCGCGGGAAGAATTTGGTTGGTGCTATTCTCTGGGCCGACACCACACAGCAGCATTATAAAGGTATCATGCCTAAATTTGTAATATTTTTATACAAGTCAGAAAATTATTTATTTCCAAAAAGACAATACATACAACTCTGGTATAGGTTTGTTTTGGTTTAATCTACACTCAGTAAAAATAATGATGGTATCTTTTCAAACGTAAAGCTTGACAGAGTAAGTAGAAAGTCATCAAAATTACAATATGATACTCATTATATTTTGGGATATTATTTTAAGATCACTATTTTTAACATTTTTATGATTATAGAGCTTCGAGCAGTTGCATCCGATGGCCTGAGCCGTATCTAAACTATCAATATCTAGAATTGTTTCTAGAGTGTCATCCATATTTAAGGATTTTTTGTTTATCTGCTGTCTGTACATAAAATAAAGGAACAAAGAAATCTTTAAAGTCAAACGAGTTGCACGAATTATAGTTTAATTTTCTTGTGTTTATGATATTAAGAAAACACAAAACCTTGCCATGTGAACATAACATAAATAATAAAAGAAGAAATGACATTGTAGCAACAAGCAAACCCCTTCAATGCGAACAAAATTTGCGAGAAGGCAGTATAACGCGCAATCTTTCTTAAGTAATAAACTAAACTAACTAACATAAATAAACAAATTAAAATTGACGATTATACTTATTACGAATGTAAATAAAAAAACTATAGTAAAATGGTTGCATAGCTTTAAATTTATGATGATACTGAAGCATTATTAGAGCAGCTAAAATAATATTATATCAAACACACATACGATTATATTCTACCTTAACAATGAAAACACTCACCTGGCTGAGTTTTATACTTATATCTTTTATAATATGTTTGTCACAATAGTAATAAAGTAATCTTTAAAATAAGAAAAATATCAAATTAGACTAGGTTTTTTTCAAGCTATGGACGTGCGGTGTCACCTAGTACAGCCACTATACATGGTTAAAATGTGGCTCCAGATATTATGTACCGCTAAATGAAGCAGTTTACGTAAATAAAGATTTTCTATTTTGTATTGTATTTTTGTATTCTTCTACACATTATCTATTAATTCTGACAATAACAGCTTAACACTAAGAAGTAAGTAAATGTTTGATTTTATAGAGAATATTTTTTTTTAATTGAGTTTTATACTAACCGCATCCTCAGGCTATGGAACCCAACATTGGCCAATGCAAAGTTAGTCATTTTATCATTTGGGCTAGTCATTTGGCTACAAACTAAAATTGAATGCACGACTACATAGGTATCTACAGTATCGAGTTAGAGCGCTGCCTATAAGCAAATTTAATATAAGTATTTATGAGAAAAATGCTTTTTTGTTATGAGATTTCATAACAAAAAATAAAATAAATAAATACTCATGGACATATTACACAGATCTCGTTAGCCCTATACTAAGTACAACTAAATGACTTGTGTTATAGGTGCTAACTCAACGATAGATTTAATACAATAAATACATAGATAACATCCAAGACCCGAGACAAATTAGAAAAGTTCGTTTCCTAGTTTGACCCGGCCGGGGATCGAACCCGAGACCTTCGGTTTTACAGCAGCGTGCCAAACCGCTGCGCCACCGAGGCCGCCAAACATTGCAAAACGATCAAAGCATTGCAAAACGATCGCAAACAAATTTATTAGACAAGACGACGGATGAGTTAGTGTTAAATAAACTGGCGCTTTTTTAATAGAAGTTAATTTGCAGATTCCGCCTTCGGGAGATGTATATCAACTTACGTGGAGCAACCTGACGATGCCTCCCTTTACCAGTAAGTTCTAATCATCGATAATATTATATAGGAAACCAATTTACCGTGTATAAAGCGTACATATTGCCTTACTTTTTTCGAAAAACAAAAGACCACTCACATTTAATTGACTTTGAATAGTATATTGTTGTTTGATCTAGAGTGAGCTAATGGATGTACTTTTTGCGTGTATGCAGGTGTATGCAAAGAAGATTATTAATTGTTGGGTATCTTACTAACTGAAATGATTTTTCTACCTAAATAGAATAGAAATCGTTTATTACCAAAATACAACAATTAACTTGTGCTCCCACCGGCCCGCAATCGAGCTTTTTCCGTTTTTAAATGTATGTTTTTACAGGTACAACATGGGAGAAGCAGCTCTGAAGTGGTTTGAAGCGGAGCTGCAGCGTTTGGTGGCACGCGGCTACAGCTGGGAACATGCATACACGCAGTGTGTGCTGCAAGCCATGCTGTATACGCTGCAACAGAAGCTGTGAGTGTAGGGAAGTCTCTTAGGATACTGTTAATTCTTTCGCTTTCAAAATATGGTCCCATTCACGTTTTTAAGCAGAGTAGTGGCAGCACGTTTAAACGCAATGCAAAACAAAACTTATCTATGTATGACATAGTAAATTGTCATGTGAATCCGTCAGAAAATAGGGAGCCATGAGAGAGGTTCGAATGACTTAGCCTAACGTTCTTAGCGAAGTTTCACAGAATTTCACGTGCTCGTTAACCTTTACTTACATCTATGACCTGAATTCCGAGAGGGGACAAAATCGTTCTGCAGAACATCAGTCAGATGTTCTTACGATATAGCCTTGTATGGCACAGTACTGTAAAACGTCGCGTGAAAAGACCTAACGAAGGTTCATAATGATGGGGACCTGGATAATGGGGAACGTGGAATATCTTAAACCCACGATTCTCCATTCTGTAGCAACGGGTACAAAAGTCGCTCCTTTTTTGCTTCATTCAAATACCATGAGAGCAAGATAAAAAAAAAATTGCTGGCTCTAGGTTGGTGTCCAAGTGCGGGTTGGGATAGTAGGACAGTGTGAGGCTGTCAGAAGTTATCAAGCCGCCCATAAAGCTGACATGGCTTAGCGACTGCCATTACATAGTAGGCGGCACCAAAGGCTTAAAGTGGCTTGCAAAGCACGAAAGTGCTCGGAAAAAGTGCCACTAGCGGTAGTCACGGGATAGTCACTCATCCAGTACCTGACAGCGTCTGCTGTTGCTTAACCCAAGTGATTGATTTCAGTCACTTGATTCCACTAAGCTTCTATGGTGTCTTAAATAAATATTTTTTTTGCAGTGACCCGCGAGAAGTGAACATGAAAATCTGTAACAACTTCGCGGACCCGAAACTGGACGCTGATTTACAGACAGTAGATCAAGCGGAGGACCGATCTGATGTAAGAGTAGCTGCGTCAATGTAATAACATCAATATTTGGCTCACTCAAACGAATTATCACTATGATAGAACATACATACTTATTTTTAAATAGTTTTCCGGATAATTTATCATGTTGCATCTAATGTAATAGATAATAAATTGAATAATATACATGTGAATTGTAAAAGTATCAAGCTTGTGGGCTGTTTTTACCACAGTATGTTATAATCACTTTTGCAGGTCGATCCGGATGAGCAAGCCTACATACGATATACGCCAAATTCGCCAATGATGGACTCTGACTATGCCAGTGAGGTGTACAATCCACCTATAAATAACGACGATGACCCCAATGCGATTCTTTCTTTAAATGGACTACCGGAAGATTTAGGTAGCTATTATTTCGTCGCCTCTTAGATCTCTTTATTCAGTTTAGTCCTCGTAATATTTTTGGGTTGTATAGACAAGATCCCTTTCTCCCTCCTGACTGGCTGACCTCATAATATTCAGTTAAGTATCACTAATTTCTGATCATTCATCTCTACCAGTGAGCCCAGTTTCGCGTATGGACGGAAACCGCGTTGTCTTTCCGGACTCAAAAAACCAACAGTATGACGACAACGACAAACTACGCAACTACATCCTAATGAGAGACGACGAAGTGACTCCGATCCTCATCCCACCCTTTGGAGGATTCAGGGAACGAATCCAAGCGGAGCAGCAAGCTAGGACTAATCCTCATGAAAATAATAATAACGTACCTCTTCCAAGATCGTTCGCACTTGAAAAAAAGGAGAAGAAATCGCTGCCAGTTCCCGATGAAATTGATAATAATGGAGATGCGACAAACGAAAGAAAACCGAAGAATAAGATAATGCCACCGTTCACGGCTGAATACATCACAGGGAACAGATTCTCCCCCCTCGACGCAGAGTTCCGCTCCAATGCGCAACATAAGAACAAGCTGAACGTCGCAACTAAGAACTTCCCGTTTGACTACGGGCATTGGGATTATGGACCCAAGTCAACAGTTAATCTTGGGCAGTATGGGGACTATGATTTGGATGGTGGCAGTGATGAACTAGATCCGACTAACTTGAAAGGTGAGCGTACATTATTAAGGGCAGCAATAAACGTTTGGAAAAAACACGGCAAACTTATCGCTTACGCATATTCGTTAAATTCGCAAACGATGTCGATAACCGCCTTATTGTAAGTGTAGTTTGTCCGTTTCTAAAGATCAACATTTTGTAGATGGTTCCCTGCCAGACCGAAAGGCGTACGCCTCCAAGATAAAGCAATACTTGATGGACTATTTCAAGCACGATAAGTCGCAGCTGAAAGCTCTGTACGCCGAGGGCGGTCCGTTGAAAGAGGACAACTTTCAAGGTTAGTGGTGAAAATCCTAACATATTATGTTGCTTTATTTATTTCTTTGCATTCACTAAAGCGACATTTTTTCAACCATAGTAAAGAAAAGAACTGCTGTATTTAAAATTTCTCTACACTCAGACTTAACAAAATTTTATGTTTTACATTAATTTCATGTTTTCATTTATTTTCCTGCATCTAGGCCCTAAAAACTCGACACGAAAACGGCATTTAGACGGGAGCGGTGTTAACAATGCCGACGATGATGTTTCAGGTGAAAATTCAAAATTTTATCCCGAAGAGTTGCAAGGATTGCTTTATAACGAATGGGGCTTTAAACGTAGGGAAAGAGACGATGTTAAAAAGCCGGGGCCGCGCCTTAACGCGAGCGTCCTAAAGCTTTTGGTCCCCAATGTGACAGGTTAGTGTCACTGTCGGCCTGTGTTAGTTCGATGTTCCCTGGGACCTACATCTGATTCCACCGAAGTCAGACGACTCCCAATGAAACTAAATTTTGCACCTCCACTTGTCTATTTTACCGCACATAAATGTTGTCCCTGATTCAGCACATATCACTCTTTTAAAGTTTATTTCGTACCACACAAGCATGACGCTACTGTGTCTGTTTTGTTGTTAACTTTTTAGTTTCCTGTGCTCATATGCTGTGTTTCATATGTTGATCGTCTGGTTTAGCTAGGGAGATTCTTCGCAGCTTTAATTAGGTAACGGTGCCGATTGCTGTACATTGATATTGTGAACGATAATGCCGAAAGAGTGATAAAATACATGCATGAGTTTTCAAAATCTTGATGTGATTCAATGATATGATATTTTTCTTATAGCTATTCTATATTTTAAGAACTTCTAAACTTATTTTCAGAGCTCGCTTCAAATGCACAAAAGTCTAGTGTGAAGGCCCTGGATCATGACCATAACGATTACGATTATGACCCTTCATACGCCTACGTAAAGTTCAAGAACCGGTAAGAAATTGTATTATTCACCACCAACATCCTATCGTTTTTGTGCACGTCCGTCCACCCGTAGTCCTAGGCCCTTCATTTAGATACCATGCAGTGTTCAGAGGACCTACTGATCTTATCTACCCTATCTTGTCTTAACCGCTTTAGCGCTCTCTGTCCTGCTCTACTGGACTAATAAGTGTAAGATAACCTAGGCACAATCTATGTTCGTGGTAGGTCCCTTGAACGTTTCTTATTCAAACGCATACTTCTGTACTCATGTGTTTGCATGTTTGCCTCAGGTTTGGAACGGACTGGCACAAAGGTGTCGATTTTATATCCAGGCTCGAAGAGTTGTTGGGTCTTGAGAAACATACTTTGACGCATCCACGGTAATACCAGTGCTTACCAATATATTTAATTTTCTTGAAACTTGCCCATAGCCTGCAGAGTTTACCAGTCAATTTTATTTTCTTAAAACTTGCCCATAGCCTGCTGTAGCCATTGGCAATTTTCTAGCATTTTACACAAAACTACACTAAGCTGCCCACAAACAGAAACACTGTATAGTGTTTGAAAATACGCTTGACAATCGCTGGTATGATACAGCTTCTAAGCCCTGGTGTCCTAAAAATAGGACATCACGAATAACTGACAACCTCTGTGGCGTAGCGGTAGCGCGTCTGCCTACCATGCAAGAGGTCCCGGGTTCGAATCCCGGCTGGAAACAAAAAAAAAAAAAAAAGTCCAGGTCTTGGATGTTTACATGTTTGTGATGTCGTTGTTTCTGGTTCCCACGACACAGGGTATCCTAGTGTGGGGCCAGAAGCAATGTATGTGCCTGTATGTAAATGTTATTATTTTACTTTCTTAATTCACACCCAATGATTTAGTAGGAAGTCCGGAAAACTTACTGTTTCAGGTACAATATTTTCCTCATCATTTTTGGACAACAAGAAGAAAAAGTTCTTCAAAATTTACTTAGTTTTAGAAGACTTGAAATAAGTGTGACCTCCAGGGCTTAGGAGGTTAACTTGAGACACTGCAGCCTATACCTATGTACTTAAATGAATAAAACTTACTTGAAATGAAATGGTTTTATTCATAGAATTCCATTTTAAAATCTACATCATTTTGGAGAAAAAATGGATCGTTAAACTCTACTTGGATGTGCTGTTACAGTGAATGTCATGCACTTTCTCCGGTGACCTGTGAAGTGTCTCAAGTTAACCGGCAAGCTCTAGATAGATTAATTTTTTATATATGTATTTCCCTTAATTATCGTATTGTGTAGTTAGTCCAATTTTCTGTCACACATTTTTGAAAACCCGAACCTCTGTCGATGGTCGATAGTCCAACTGACCCGATTACCTTCGGGTACATTTATGGTTAAATTTCCGACTAACGGAAAATTTAATAGAAGCGCTGGTTTTCAGGGTTGATCCAGGTGAAGTTACGTTTAAAATAGAGAAAAACAGCAAGGGAATGAATGCAGCTGACGTGGCAAGACGCGTTGGTAAGACTTAAGATTGTTGCTCTGAACAATATTGTTCTGAGGATTGTTGTTTGTTAATGACAACGTACGAATCGATGTACAATAATATTTCGTTGCAGATGACATCAAAGACGAGTTACACAGGCAAACTGGAGCTCAAATTGTTGCTACTGGCGTCGGGGACAGGGTGAGTTCAATTTCGTAGATTTAAAAGGTGCTTTAGTAACACAGACACGTTAAGATATATTTTGTATTTATTGAATTAATGAAGAAGCGAGAGAGACGCATAAATACCACACCCACTGAGCTCATTACTAGCATGTTGCACTCTGCTAAACTCGGAAGTGAGTGAGCTGAGACCGAAATAATTAATTAGAGAAATTGGCAGTTCTTTATTTGCTGTTTGTCACCGCTACGCCATGACCTAAAATGTCCAAAGTTGCCGCATAGTCAGGCCGTCGTAATGTATTTATCAAGGCTGCAAGACTGCTCCAGAAAGTTAGCAGCGCATTGGGATCTCATTGGCCACTTATTTACTGTGTACTGGGACTTAAACTTATCTTACTTATTTATTGACTTAGTTATTGTAAAAATGATGTAAATATTGGCTATTGTTTCCGAAAAGCTCTTTACGTCCTTGTGTTTTAACACTGGGACGGTGCCTGCCTACCTCTCTGGAATACAGGCATGAGGTTATGAATGTATGTATGTTTTAACACTCATGAAAATTTCGCAAGTCCCATTAGACTGTAAATAAGTGTTCAATGTGGTAAAAAATACATTTAAGGAAAATAGACTTTGTGTTCCTACACGATTTCTTTCGATCAATAGTGTTCGGGCGTTAGTGCGTGGGCTTTTTGGTTTTCTGGCTTATGATATGAACGATCGGGATTCAATTCCATCTTTTATTGCCATAATTTACAGTAAGTTAAGATTTTAAAAACTTATTTAATACAGAGAGTATTGTAAAGAGGTTCGAAATTTCACTGATGCCGGGTAGTCGCCCATTAGCTCAGTTGGGAGAGCGCTGACACGGTTAGCCAGAAGTCGCGGGCTCGAGTCCCGGCATGGCTAGAATTTTTAGCCTAAAATAGGTTTTTTAAAATTGTCCTTAGCTCGGGTTAGTGCATTAAAAATAATATACTTGTACTGTACTGTTATTTTATAAGTCTCTTATGTAATCCTTGGTGTACATGCAATAAAGAATATTCTATCTATCTATCTATCTATCTATCTATCTATAAGTAAGATGTTGCTTAGAGTTAATATTCTAATATTATTTAAACGGTGGTAGCTCCGTGGGTAGAACCATAGACTGGCAATCGAGAGCCCCAGGTTCGATACCGAGTGCGGCATGTACCAATGACTTTGTTTAATTTCAAAGTTACGTATATTTGCGAATTTGTAGTCGCAATACCACACGCTAACGGTGAAGGAAAAACATCGTGAGGAAACCCGCGGCTTGGTTGGCTCCGCACGTATTGACTGACTAGTCTTTCCTGTGGGCTAGGCCGACTAAGCTGTCAGGGTGGTATAGGTGCTGGGCAAGCCTACACCATCTATAAAACCATTTCCCAGGCACTACAGTGTCGGATTGGTCCCTTCACCCATCTAGTGTGAGTGAAGATACCACTGGACGCTGTATAAATCATCTCATTAAGTAGATGCAAAAAGGCCAATATTATTAGAAGAGTTAATATTGCACTGTGTAATTTTACCGGATTTTAAGTTATAGGGCTATTGGTGCTTCGGTAAATTAACAAATCGGGCATGTCTTTTGCATCTGTTATTCGGCTATTGGGCATTCGGTTTTAAGTAGGGGACCTTTGAGAATATTTATGGTAGCGAGACTTGGGTGTGGCAAAAGAAGCAAGAAAGTAGAATTAATGCAGTTGAAATGAGGTCCTTGAGAAGTATGTGTAGTGTTACTTTGAATGACAGGATACGCAATAGTCTGATTAGAGAACGTTGTCAACTGAAAGAGGATGTAGTGACTAGAATTGAGAAAGGAATGTTGCGTTGGTTTGGACATGTGGAGAGGATGAAGGAAGAAAGATTGTCGAAACAAATATATTGCGAATGTGTGTGGAAGGGTTGGTAAGGGACGTCCCAGACGGACCAAATAGGAGATGTATTAGCAAAGGGAAAGATAAAAAGTACCCGGAACCGGCGTGCGTGCATGCAACAACTTATGAACGTTGATGAAGCGACGGTGATCTGTCAGGATCGTGGCAAGTGGCAGTCCCTGGTCTCTGCCTACCCCTCTGGGATACAGGCGTGAGGTTATATATGTATGTATGTGTACCTTTGAAATTCCAGCCTTCCTTCCATGGTGGTCAATTGTCCCCCCACTTCCTTAGCATTTATGAATGTGACCACGGCATAACACACTCCGAACTATTTGTCCACAGAGCAAGCGCCCTGTAATCCGCTCGACCACGCTATACGACAACGTACTCTTCGGGCTCGAATTGCCAGTGTTCCTGGCGCTGGTGGGGAGTTTATCTGTACTGCTGGTGGGGTCAGTAGTTTTCGCTGTGCTGCTCCGCCGCGACATGAACGCCAAGCGGAAGTTGCAGGGGCTCGCCACCGCCGCTGATATCGACACCGAAGCCACGCATGACTATCAGGTAAAGTGGAGGCCTATGCCCTTTCTCTGTTAGCTACAACCTTACGACTGCAGTTAGAGGCCATTTATAAAGTACGTCAAACTAATCTCGTGAACCTCACGTGTTTAACAATTTTCAAATATAAAAAAAAAATTAAAATTCTGTTTTTGAAACCGCTGTGAATGAAGGCCTGCGTCGAGCCTTGGGACGTATTAGGCTACTTTAAAAAAACGGTGACGTCACGAAACTTAGGAGCGACCGACCCTTGTCACACGATGTCACAATTTGTTCGTGCTTAGAATTGAGAATTTATGTAGCGTACAAACTACCCTCTGCAGGGCATAGGCCTTCTCTCAGAAAGAGAGAGTATGGGTTTAATTACCACGAGTGCCCAGCGCAGATTTTCAATTTCAAGCGCTGAGGTTTTTAAACACCCCAGACCCTCAGGTTTCCTCGCGATGTTTTCCTTAACAGTTAACGTGTGTCTTGCTACTATAATTCACAAATGTACATAACTTAGAAAGCAAAGTCATCGCAACATGCCGGAATCCGAACCCACGACCTCCCAATTGAGAAGCCAGCGGTTCCAGCTACCGCTCTACTAATACATGGATAAAAAAGAAATAAGTGCCATATAAGACTTGGGCAAAGTGTGTTCTTAGAGGGAGTTGTTATATCTCATATCTTTCCTCACCGAGACACACTATATCTCTATCATATCTCGCTCACCACTTGTGTCCTAGCTTATACGACGTCCAATCAACTAAGTGCGTGTGGAAACAAGAGACCAGTGGTGAGTCAGTCTAGTCTACCTATTCCCTACTTTATCCAGATCACATGTTTTTTTTGGTGAACGTGTTGACGAGAAATGCAGCCGAATGTAACCGATGTCAGACGATGTTGATCTCGCTCTAGCGCATTGTGTGTGAGCTTACCGTACTGAGTTGAAAGTATGTGTGAGGGAGTTAGATATAGTTGACACCTCTGGGATATGAATGGGACACACTTGACGGCGAGGGAGTTGTGTGTCCACTCATATCTGGCTCTTGAGTTACCCAAGGCTTATATTAGATTTCTCATATAAACTACTTCATCATCATCATCATTTGCCATTTGACACCCACAGCAGGACATAGGCCTCCTTCGTGTTTTTACAAAACTTCTTAATAAGCACATTTAAACATATTTGTGTCTTGATGTCGTTTGAAAATCAAAACCAAACTACGTATGTATGGGAATTGACAACATTTCAATTTTTTAGCATACGTATTTTATTGTCTTAAAGGAAACTAAATGCAAAATAAAACGACCCATATTTTTTTTATTTTCGGAAATTCGATGATGATATTGATGCATATTTTTCTGTTTTAATTTCATCTTATTCTTAAAGGACGTAAACGCCAAATGACGTCACACATACGGCTTAATAATACCATTCCACCGTATGTGTGACGTCATCACACAATTTTTGGTTTTTATTAATTTTCTCTAAAATTAAGCAATAATAAAATTTCTTAATATTTTTATCTTAATCAGCCCTATTACGTAGCACTCCATTCTATCGAGTGAAGCATTTAGAGACGACTCCTAAGTGTCAAAAAATTGATGCATTTGACAGCCGGAGTAGCTTAAAAAAAGTAAAAATCAAAGTCACTCAACTCAGTGGATACTTACGTAATAATGCCCTTGGATAGCAAAATTAAGAAACGGATTTTTTAGTTTTAGTTTAGTTGTAAAATATTAAATGTCAATTGCTTCGTGAGGAGCTCTCTTGACTCCTCTGCTATTGCTGCAACTGGGGTTAAGATCGGCATTTGTCGCAGGAGCTATGTCGGGACCGGATGTCGGGCAAGTGGTCGGGGCACCAGACGTCGACCACGCCGCACCCGGCCGAGGGCCCGCAGCGCGTCACCTCGCTTTCCAAGGAACCCGATACCAACTCGCCCAGCACTCGCTCGAGCACCTCTTCCTGGTAAGCCTTCGCTGATTAATGTTTCGAGCGAGCTAAAGGTGGAATGTTGTAAAACTTTTATAAATAACCAGCTGACCCAGCGAACTTCAAACTGCCTAACAGTCGATTTTTCTCCCCCTACGTAAGAACCATCCTCGTAGTTCAAGGAATATTCTAAAAAAAGAATTAGCGAAATCGGTTCAGCTGCTCTCGAGATTTGCGCTTACCAACATATTCAGCGATTTATTTTTATATTATAGATAAAAACTGGAACGACTTAAACTGTTGCTTTATTTGTAGAGGTACTGTTATTTAATAATAAAACAGAAACACTGGATAAAAATGGATAAGCAGGTAAAATACTCAGATCTAGTCAACGTGTGAGGTGGTAATGATGAAAACGAGGGAAATTTCGAAATGTGTGACATAATTTAAATATTTGAAAATGGTAGATAGAAAAATAAATATAAAAATGGTGTGAAGAGGTTTGCACCGTTACAAGGGGCGGGCGGTTCCACAGAACCTCTTTTTTTATGCTCTGTGGGCGGTTCATATAATAACCGACTTCAAGAAAAGGAGAAGTTTTGGTGTAATAAATTTTGCTAAGATTCTGAGAACCTCAAATGGGTTTTTTGAGGTTCCCAGATCGTCCATCTGTTTTGTTATGGTTTTTTATTAGCCTAGGTACGTTCCACTGCAAGACACAAGCCTTTCAGAAAGTATATGGGCTTAATTAACACACGTGCCCACCGCGGATTGGTAATTTGAAGCGTTGAAGTATTTGAACACTTCAGCCACCCAGGTTTCCTCACGATGTTTTCCTTCACACTTACTGTGGTACTGCTACTACAAATTCACAAATATACGTAACTTTAAACGGTCTCACATTCGGAAAGGCGTGAGTTTGATTCCCGGCATGTACCAATAACTTTGTTTTATGTATATCCAGACATATTTCCTTACCGAAAGGGGGCACCTCAGTCGCAGTCTCATATCAATTTACTTAAGAACTGTGGACAAGAAGATCCATGGGGATTGTTTTAATATTTGAGGAGTATTTAGAGGAATCTAGTTTTTATATAATAACACCCAAGAGAAAACCTATTTAGAGGCTAAAAATCCCACCCATGCCGGGACTCGAACCCGCGACCTCTGGCTAACCGTGCTAGAGCGCTCCCAACTGAGCTAATGGGCGACTTACCGGCATGAGTGAAATTTCGAACCTCTTTACAATGATGATGATGATGATTGATCCGACCGATTTCGGCCATGGCGACCACTTTGACCCCTAATCACATATGTGGCGCTGGTGCGCTCGAAGATGGCTTATGTAGCCTATCTTCGCGGCGAAACTCCGTGCACACTGAGGGCACGTGAGAATGCCGTTGTCATAGTTGTATGTTATGGCAGCAGGTGGGCGAGCCTTTAGCTGGTCGCGTTTGGTGTCAAGGTCAGCTTTGCGCTGAACCTCGAACTCACGTACTTGGCTGTTTACGATCCTGCGCCATTCTGGCCGCTGTGCTGCCAAACGTTTCCAGCGGGAAGGCTCTATGTTGCATCTCTTCATGTGTCGCTTTTGGACATCCTTGTACCGGAGGAGGGGACCGCCATGATTCCGCTTGCCCTCCTCTAGTTCAGAATAGAAGATGCGCTTCGCCACTCTATCCTCCGCCATACGAGATACGTGACCGCACCACCGAAGCTGTCGACGCATTAAATAGGCCTCAATGCCACCAACATTGGCTGGTCGCAGAACTTCGGTGTTTCGCACTCTATCAGACCATCTGATCTTCATGATGGTACGGAGACATTTAAGGTGGAAGCGATCCAGAGTGCGAATGTGGCGGCGGTATACGCACCACGTCTCAGAGGAGTATAAAAGGTTTGGCAGCACGATTGCCATGTATATCGATATCTTAGTAGCCAACTTAAGGTCATGAGAGCAGAAAACCTTGGAACATAGCTTGCCGAATGCTGCAGCTGCGGCACCCACCCTGCTATTGATCTCAGCATCAAGGTCACACTTGGATGTTACAGTGTTCCCCAGGTAGCGAAATTTATCCACCTGCTTCAGCACATCCTCACCAAGTTTTATGGTCAGTGTCTCGTGACCGTGTATGTCCAGGGACATCACCTCATCACATCATCTTTACAATACTCTCTGTATTACGTACAGAGATTAAAATTACATCAGCAGCCAGATGTTGCTGCCTGGGTGTGCATGCATGGACATGGGAGGATTTTTTTGAATCTAAATAGGTTTTTAAAATTGCCCTTAGCACGGGTTAGTGCATTAAAAAGAATATAAACACCCAAGAGTTTATCTTTAGGTTACATAGTAGGAGATTAACATGTGGTAGGGTAATCCCGTACAGGATGAAGAGATAATGGTGTGATGATGACGTCATCCATGCCGATCCGGCTACTACAACTAAGGACTTATTTCACCTTCAGCCAAAAACGGCCGTTTTAGCGGAAATCGAGTAAAGTTCTAGTCTACTGATTATTATTTTTATGATTAAATTCTTTATTGTACCTGTAAAGATTGTACTATTGGCGGGCTTAATACTAAATTGTATTTTATTCTAGCCAACCAACAGGTGACGTGGTGAATTGATCGTAGGTTTTAGGCTATACCATTGAATTATACGGCTTCTTCCACTTTGGTAACCATCATTCTAAAAATAGTTGTCACAGTTGTTATTATAAAACAAGTTATAATTTTTTTCCGTTGGTGACGCCGTAGTCAACCCGAATCGCCCTCACAGCAAAGTTCGAGAGTTACTGCGTTCGTTATTCGAACGTCCCAGAAGTTTACATGATACTAGGCGATTGTGGCAAAATTAATCCGTAATTTAGTTTACAATCATGTGGTAGGGTGTCTTACTTTGGCCCTACGTAAAATGTATTAAAATAGTGCTTTGTCATAATTAATTGATTCCTTCACAGGAGCGAAGAGCCTGCTCTCACTAACATGGACATCTCAACTGGGCACATGGTTTTGGTTAGTGCTTCATCCAAATTTTCATAGTATTTAAGACGATTAGTGGAGTTTTCCTATTTCTGTTTTTTTTTTCTGCCAAGCTCCAACTCTGAGCATATTTCTTTCATTGGACCGTTACGTGACGGTAACTACGTCATAGTTGCACTAGTTTTTTATACAACACTCTCCCAACGTCCGCACCACGGCTTTAGTTAAAGGCCTGCGCAGGCGAGGGACTACCTCCGGGTACTTTTTGTCCGTCGATATAGATCTCCTATAAATTGTATCGAATAACGCTCACGAAGGACTAAAAGTACATCGTACAAAAAGTCCCTCAAGTTACCGAGGACATCAAGAAACCGGACTGGACAAAAGTTCGGTGTTTTCTTTTAAAACGCCTTTTCTTTTTCAACTTCATGTAAATTACAACACAATGTAATCTCAGAATATTTGCTTCCATAGCGTACGCTTCACTCAATTTCCGGGGAACAAATGACCGCACACCGTAGGTGTTGAGTCTGCGACAAGTACCTACTCGGGGGACATTTTTTACGATTCAGGGACTTTTGTCCCTTGGGTACAAAAATCCCTCGTTTGCGCAGGCCTTATATGTTTGAAACTACCAGTCCGCCAATGTCACCCAATCTGAAATGGTCCAAACTCCATAAAAAGTAGAAAAAACTTGACGAAACAACATCAGACTATAAATAAACAAGAAGAATTATCCCTTCGGATATAAAAATAAGAAAACCGTCAATTGCATACAGCGGTAGAATAGCCTCGAGCTCAGTGTACTCTTCTCTCACAGGCTTACATGGAGGACCACCTTCGCAACAAGGACCGGCTGGAGCAGGAGTGGCGCGCCCTTTGCGCGTACGAGGCGGAGCCCTGCGCCGCCACCGCAGCCCTGAAGCCCGAGAACGCCGGCAAGAACCGCTACACTGACGTGCTACCCTATGACCACTCGCGAGTCATGCTCAACACGCTCTCCAACCATCTGGGCTCAGATTACATTAACGCCTCCACTATTGTGAGTACGGATCCATTTCAGCTTTGATTACACTAAGGCCTTATTGTGATTACGGTTCGGACTAGAGATTTTTGACGGAGCATTGGTTGAGATAGGACGTTTCCAACCGAGGAAAGTTTTACGAAATTCGGAAAAATAGCTAAATTCGGATAAAAAAGCGTGTTCTTAACTACGAGTAGGTACACAACGAAGAAAAACAAACATTGTAAGAGCTTGTTTTAATTCGATTACTTTTCCTTTTTTCATTCTTTACGAATTTTACCGACCATCCAACAATTAATTTGACGACCTCTGTGGCGTAGCGTCTGCCTACCAATCCTACCATGCAAGAGGTTCCGGGTTCGAATCCCGGCTGGGAACAAAAAAAGCCCTGGTCTTGGATGTTTACATGTATGTGACGTCGTTGTTTCTGGTTCCCACGACACAGGGTATCCTAGTGTGCGGCCAGAAGCAGCTTGTATGCAATGTATGTACATGTAATGTAATGTAACCCAAAATACGCAGCATTAAGAAACTGACGGACATCGTACAATAGAGGAGTCTTTAGCGTACCTCCCAAATAAAGATACATTAGGGATATAAAGGACATTATCCAGATTCACTGGGTCATTCAATGGGTTTCCCCCCATTCGCCATTATTACAAGGGATTACCCGCTAATCCGCTAAACGAAGAGCAGCACGGCTCGCAGATGTGCTCGCAGTAGTTTTAAAATAACCAATAGATTTCAGTTTTTACGATTCCACCATCAGATTATCGTAGGACTGAACAATCTTCCCAGACGGACCACGACCCTCGCAACCCGGCATACATCGCGGCAGCGGGCCCGCTCGCCCATACGGCGCCCGACTTTTGGCAACTGGTGTGGGAGCAGGGCTCCGTCGTTATGGTGATGTTGACGCGGCTCACTGAGTCTGGACAGCAGCTATGCCACCGCTACTGGCCTGAGGAAGGCTCCGAGCTTTACCACATCTACGAGGTAGGTCCACCCGATTTACTGTGCTAATGTTTCACTAGGCTAGTCGTATTCGCGTATATTACAATTGACTGCCTCGGTGGTCTAGCTGTTAAGGCGCTTGGGTACCAAGACATAGATCGTGGGTTCGATTTCCCTTGGGGGCCGCGTGAGGCCACTCGTGTATTTGTAAGAGTGGCCTCAGTCTGGGTGTATTTTCATGTTTGTTACGTTCTTCCCTGGTTACCACAGTACTTACAGGGTACTTTGTGACCAGGTCCTAGAATCTAATACTTACATTGTTTTTCAATAGAATTATGTAAGCACGACAGTTGTTATTTGCCTCAATTTGGTAGTCTGCAAAGCAAAACAGTACAATGTCATTCCAGGGGTATAACCCGCGCAAATTAACTAGGCATCTCTCGCTAAGATCGACGCGCGAGGCGCCGAGTTAAGTAGCACTGGTTATACCATTGCAACGCGATTGGTTACGAGACTACCGATGGTGTGAATGAAACGACCATTACCGGACTAATATAAACGAATGACTATTGAACAACTATGCATTTTAGAGACTCCTGGTCAAGTGATTGTGTTGTGTGGATTGAGTTATATTATTATTATATACCCAGATAGCATTTTTTGGTCGCAAAATATTTGAGTCAGTAACAAATTGACAAAGTTCCGTTATTGTTTCGAAACAATGCGACTGTGTGCGTTTCGGTTTATATGTGTGGTATTAGTGTTTACACAGTTTTCCGTATAGTGTTTCAGTAACTCTTTGTAGTCGTTGTGTCGACAAAATATGTATGCATTTGTGACGACTTCAGTTTGGTTTACATGTGTTGTAACAGTGTCTACACTGTTTTCCGGATAGTGTTTCAGTAACTCTTTGTAGTCGATGAGTCAACACAATATGTACGGATTTGTGTCAACTTTATTTCATACATATTGCGTTGAGTTTTCAACAAGCGAACAATCAAAGATGAAATGTGTTGTAACGTAATGGCAACTTTGTTACTGGAATGATATTCATGTACACAAAGTTTCGTAATGTTACGTCATAATTCCAAAACAAAATGTTACAAAATAAGCATAAAAATATCAACCAGCTACACCTGGTTCTCAAATATATCGGAATTGTATGCCAATTAGGTACGAGTATGAGTAAGCAGCCGAAAAAACGTTATTTCCGGCACACATCGACTTACTACAGGAAAATCAACGATTTTGTAAGACGAAATCAAGATCCAATAAGTGAGTGCTTAATTTATAATATAATATATCGTACCTATCTAGATCATCTTTATCTTCTTAAAACATAATTTAATACAATTATTGTCTTGTAGTTATTTATTTTAATTTGAGGATATTTAGTCTAGTAAAAGTAAATATGTAGGTACTTACCTGGAATAAAGAAATTAAAAATTTTCACTTGAGCTGGGATTAGAACCCAGATCATTCGCCTATCTGGGGCGAGCACCTTACCAATTAGGCCACCCAAGCAGGTAGCAGATCCAGTGAAAATTCTTAATACCTACCTCATATCTACCGTCTTCCGAGACGTTGGCGCCATCTATTGTGAAGAAGACGTCTTCACAATCCCAAAGTTCTATCTTTGCAGATAGAAAATCTATGGAAACGATTTTGCCAGGCTTTATAAACTTTTTGTTGTTTCTAAAGGACTAACCCGTGCTAAGGATTGAATTTAGAAGAAATAAAGAAATTAAAAATTTAATAATTTAATTTAATTTTTATATTCTTTATTTCTTCTAAATTTAATCCTTAGCACGGGTTTGTGCTTTAAAAACAACAAAAAGGTACTTACCTGATTAAATTTACGTATTGTTTGGTTAAAAAACGTTTTATTAAATTTCAGGTAATGTATCTAATGCACGGTCTTCAGCATCTGACAGTCAAAATGATAATACAAATAATTCAGGATTAAACGACAAAATTTTGATACCTTCTAACGCCGTCGATGCAGCTTCTGTAAATCAAATAAATAATTCTGAATCAAGTGGTGCCGAATTTTCTGCCGATGAAGGTTCCGATTCCAATACTTTTTCTGTAGAAACCGAAGATTTTGAAGCTGCACTGAGCAACGAGTCATCAGATACTGACGATAATGAACCTACTATCAAAACAAAAGAAAAAATTCAGCAATGGGCAATTAAGCGTCAAGTTCCTCACACTGCCTTAAATGACTTACTTTCTATATTGCGAGAACATCCAAACTCAGATTTCAAATATTTTTTACCAAAAGACTCTAGGACTCTATTGAAAACGCCAAAGACAATCAATATAATACCCATGGGTTGTGGAAAATATTGGTATAACGGCTTAGAGAATTGTTTAAAGGAAATTTTGTCTCAAATGATGACAGAATTACCATCATGCATATCTTTGTCTTTCAACATAGACGGCTTGCCTATAGCAAAGAGTACAAAAAATGAATTTTGGCCGATTTTGGGTAAATTAGACGGGTTGGAAGTTGCCCCTTTAGTCATAGCAATATATTTTGGAAACACTAAACCGCCGTTGGAATTATTTTTGCGTCCATTTGTAAACGAGCTCGCAAATTTACTCCAAGATGGATTACTTATTCAAGAGAAAATCTTATCTATAAAAATTCGTTGCTTCATTTGTGACACACCGGCGAGATGCTTTATTAAAGGTGAGTTCTAAATCGTAATTATGAAAAACATTATTTGAGTTTCTTTTGCCTTGTATCTGGGCACTTACACATAAATCAATTAAAAGAAACTACATTTGCGAATATTTGTATAAATCAATCTTCTTTAACACTTGCTCAGCAGATGATATGTTTTGTACCTTCGTGGTTATTAACCGATTTACTTTTAATTTTCAGGTACTGTGGGATTTAACAGCTATCACGGGTGCATGAAATGTTCAGTAATCGGAGAGTACGACAGAAGAGGACGGCATATGAGTTTTCCTAGGACGGACATGCCTTTACGAAGTGACCATTCATTCAGAAATCAATTAGATCCAGATCACCACAAAGAAAAAAGTCCAATCGAAGATCTACCAATAGATCTTGTTCAGGATTTTACGATTGCAGATGCTCTACATTTATTGGATTTAGGAGTAATGAAGAGATGTTTATTGGGATGGACTAGTGGCAGTTACAATTTTCAAACAAAGTGGTCGGCACGAGAAATTCAAGATGTTTCCAGAAAATTAATGGAAGTTAAATAAATAAATAATAAATAAATAATAAATAAATATTCATGGACATATTACACAGATCTCGTTAGCCCTATACTAAGTACAACTAAATGACTTGTGTTATAGGTGCTAACTCGACGATAGATTTATTACAATAAATACATAGATAGCATCCAAGACCCGAGACACGCTAGAAAAGTTCATTTCCTAGTTTGACCCGGCCGGGGATCGAACCCGAGACCTCCGGTTGCACAGTCAGCGTGCTAAACCGCTGCGCCACCGAGGCCGACCACTTTAAAACCACTACTCCATCTGAAATACACCAGGGAAGAATGAGAGAACTAGATACCCTTCACTTTTGGAAAGCTGCTGAATACAAAAACTTTTTGCTATACTTTGGCCCAATAGTGCTAAAAGAACACTTATCATTTGAAATTTATCAACATTTTTTAACATTATTTTGTGCCACTACTATTTGTTATTCCAATGAATATGCATCTTACCGGCACATAGCTGCAAAGCTTTTTATTGATTACATAGAAAAATATGCAGAGATCTACGGTCGTGACTCTGTGAGCAGTAATATTCATAATTTATGCCATATTGTAAATGATGTTTCAAGGTTTGGGTCCCTACCTTCTCTTAGCGCATATCCATTCGAAAGCATGTTGTTTCGAATAAAAAACCTTTTACGAAAAGGCGATAAACCGCTAGAGCAAGTAGCAAAGCGCATTCAGGAAATGTCACATTTAAATTTCATTGATTGTAAATCTAAACAAGGATATCCTATTGTTAAAAATGAAATTATGTTGGAAACAGGCGAAAAAGTATTTACTACTGTAAAAATAAACGAAAATTACCACTTATCAAAACATTCAAAAAATAAATGGTTCTTAACTACTGATAATAATATTGTAGAGATGAAATTTGCAAGTTTCGATCAAGGAAACATACAAATCACCGGGGAAAGTATAAAAAACAAATGCAATTTTTTTGAACGACCGTTTAATTCTTCTCGTTTAAACATTTTTGCAACATCACTCCCTTACGAGCAAGAGGAATTAAAGAAATACAATTTAAAAGACGTCAAATGTAAACTTCTATCTATGATTTGTACTACAAAGATGGTATTTATTCCAATATTGTCAACATTAAGAAAGTAAATATTCAGTAGTACTAAATATTATATAGGCGCTAACCCGTAAACCTGTAAGAACTAGAAAAAATTGATTAAAAAAAATATTTTCTTCTTTTTTCACAGTTTTTCTAGATTAACGGGGTAGCCCGTTAAGATTTAGTAGTACCAAATACTTACTTTCACTTTATAATAGTTTTGTTTATTTAAATAGTTTATTAGATAAGATTATCATAATATAGCAGATATATAGATACATATTAGCAAGAAAAACTGAAAATTCTAAACATTCACTTTTCTTAAAAATAGAAGATTTAAATCACATAGTATAATAATGCGTGTTTAAAGTGAAATATTCTTCCTTTAAAACGAATTCCTTAATTTAGACTAATTTTACGAATTTTAGACTGATATTGCGAAAATCTTTGCAGTACCTTTAGTTGCATTTCACATAAATGTTAAAAATAAACGTAACAAAAATTATTAAAAATGTTTCTAAAAATCAACATAATTTTTACCATACATGTTAAAAATAATAATTGTAACAAAAAATTTTAAAAATCTTTCTCGAAATCAACTTAAATGCTTCTCTAAACTTCCAAATTTGAAAGAAAAATATATTTTATAATTGAAATAACAGTAATACTCTAATCTGACTTAGGTAGCGAATGACAGTGTAGACATTTTTTTATTTTATTCGAGATAAAACGGATGGTAATTCTACTCCCAGTATAGTTCACATTGTGAATTTCCATCTGTTTTAACTCGAATAAAATTATATTGCTACACTAAACATAATTCCAATGATGTACGAGTAATGTCGGAGAACAGACAAGTAGCGTCACCTTTTATATTTTCTCAAAAACTTGAGATGTAAGCAAATTGTCAGAACTGATATTCATTATTTTAGTCTTATTCTGTCTGTCGATATTCTTGTTGTTTATTTTTATTTCAGAGAGTGTTGTAATTTTTATTGTGTCTGAGGGATCACCTGTATAAAAATTTTTAAGTTAATTTGTGTTAAGTAAATGATGGATAGTACAAATGGCACTACTCTTTGAATAACATACCGATCTTGTTTTCCTTGTCAGCGGTCTCATCCTCCACATTTTTATCAGTATCTCCTTCATTAGTTTCGTCAGCTGAATTATGGATCGTTTCTGGATCCTCCTCATTCTCATCAGTAGCATTTTTTTCTTTGTTAGAAGTATTCTCTTTTTCTTTCTCAGAAGTAATAGTCTCCTTTTCATTATAATTAGTAGGTTCCTTATCATTCTTAGCAGTCATGCATTTTTGATCATTAGACGTGGTCTCGTTTATATTTTTAGCAGTAGTCTCCTTTTCGCTTTCAACTTTATTTTTCTTTGGGTGTGAAATTTTGTCTTGCAAACTACAACAAAATAGGAATAGTTTCGATGCATTATTTAATTATTGAACGACAGTATGTCATTGTGTCAGTTCCTTCTTCAAAGCAAATATATATTTTTAATATAACAAGCGTCTCTATTTATTTAACATATAGTTCTGAGTTTAATACAAGTATTTTTTATCTTTGATAGAAGGATCTATACTAACAAATAACTAAAAAGAAAATAGGTAGGTATAATAACTGTTCATACTTACGATTTCCGTTTGAGACGCTGGCCACTATGTTTAATGGCACTGTTTTGTAAAAACATGTCGGCATCTTTTGCAGAGCAAGAGCTGTCCGCTAATTTGACAATTTTATAAAACAAATGTCTTATTTTGATGAATTTTAATAGGGGTACTTTTTGAATCCCCTTAATGCCTTTCCAGGTTAATTGATTTAGTAGTTCATCAGTGAAGAAACATCTTGCTACGATTAATCCAATCTTTGATATTTTTTGCTTTCCACTTGTACCACATGTAGAAGAAAATTCTTTGATCTGAAATGAAATACAATATTATGTTATGCATGCCCGAAGATTTTTTTACGAAACCGTAAAATAAAATAGTGAACCTTCACAATTTTATTAATAAAATATATAATTTATCCGACCACGCACGCAGGTGCGTGTGTATGTATGTGTGTGTGTGTGTGTGTGTGTGTGTGTGTGCGTGCGTGCTTGCGTGCGTGCGTGCGTGCGTGCGTGCGTGCGTGTGTGTGTGTGTGTGTGTGTGTGCGTGTGTGTGTGAGTGCGTGAGATAAAGTAATATTTACATACCAAATCCTTTTCGAATCCCTCGTCCATAAGTTTCTCCTCTAGTGAATTCAATTGTTCTATAGTGTTAATCGGAAATGTAATACCACTGTTGGCGATTTTCTTAATGAGCTCCTCAGATTTGGAAGTACTTGCATCTGTACATGCACTGTAACTATTTTTACTTTTTATGAGATCAAATATTTTATCCAGTTGTACTTGAATTTTTATAAATTTTGTGTTATTTTCTTCTTGAACTATAAAAAAGGATATAATTAGTTAGGTACTTTACTGTGGTTGCATGGCATACACGCAAAATTAATAATAGGTAATATTAACGATTAGAGTAACTCACGGTTTTCGAATCGTCGAATAGATTCTTTGAGGAATTTGTTTTCGGCTTGTAACACATTAGTTTCGGCCACCATTTGATTAAATGAATTTAAGTCTATGGTTACCACATTTTCTTCTATTTCTGGAGTTTCTTTGGTTTGTTCTTCCGGAACTAAAGGTGAATTCGAGGAGGCCACTGTTTTTTGTATTAACAGGTTAACATTGGAACTTGTATCAGCTTTATTTATATATTCACTTAAGACATTTTCTTCGATAGCATCTGTAGCTTCACTTAATTTGGTGTTTTCAATAACAGGATTCATTGCAGGTTGATTTTTTTCTTAAATCGTATTTTCTTTGTATTCCGTCATTTCAAAATCAGAGTTTACATTAAGTAAATCTCCTTTGACGGACTTTAGAGCTGGATGTTTCCTATTCATTTCACGTGTTTTGTAATACCTGTAAAAACCATGATTGTACCTATTTGGCAAGATTGCTCGAAGCACACAGATCAAATATAGGGTATTTCCAAAATAGTGTAAAATATTTTAAAAGATTATTGTACTCGTCAATACGAACAAATTTTACTATATCCCATAGTAAAAGTTGTTTGTATTGATGAGTACAATGACCCCTTAAAATATTTTTCACTATTTTGGAAAGACCTTATATAAAACAAGTTAAATATTTACCGTGCTTCATCGTCGGTATCCTCGAAATTACAATAGACTTCTTCTAGTTTTATTCCTTCGGCAAAAGTCGCTATGCCTTGAACTTTAATCTTACATTTCATTCTTCTCCAGTTCGAAGACGGGACGCTAAACTCGTCTCTTCTCAACTGCTCCAGATCACTATTTTTGTTCGTTCGTGGCCAGTGCAAAATTGAATTTTCGACCCATGTACTAGGTACCATGGATATCAAATGAGACGAACCCTCTTTAGTTAGGACAATTGTGAATGGCATTGTCAATTTAACAGTTTCAGAACCGCTGGAAAGAATAAAATGAGAGACACCATATTATAAATTCAGTAACTTTGTGTCTGCAAGTCGACGCAGTGTCGTAACTTTTTTACCAAATACGACTACAATAAATTTACTATGAAAACAAATGTTTTTGTAAGTTTATGGACAATTTTTGATTAAATATCATATTATTAGCGTAAAAAGTGTACAGTTTGATTAAACTAAAAGGTCTGGAGTCGAGAAAATGAACAAAACTTGTAGTGAAAACTATGCAAACATTTCAATAAACTGGTTAAATTGCAATTATATGATGGCCCATCGATGATTTTCGATGTATTTGGTTAAATAATACGACAAATTTCTTTTCCCACTAATATTATACTATCACAACACGTCTAAAACTAATTAATTTCAAAAATAAACTTACGCTGTCAAAATAATTATGGTGAAACAGACAGTTTTCTTTGATAATGACATTAACTTATTTTCTTTCTTGTAGGTTGCAAAGAATGAATGAATTGACGAATGAACGAATGATTTCTGAAATAGTCGTCGCAATGTTACCATACAGCGTCGTAACTTAAAAACCAAATGTTACCGTGTCGGGATTTGCCCCATTTTTGTCGCAGCGACCGAAACAAAGTCGTAGCAGCGACCAAAAATGTTACTGGTGTCGGCTTTTCAGTGTCGACTTGTTTCGTAACGGCTACCAAAAAATGCTATCTGGGTATGCCAACGATTTATAATACCTTACATGTTGTACTAAATCAGTGATAAAGATTCGACAGAAAACCCAAAGAACTACTTGGGTTGGGTTTTCGGTAATTATTTAACAAATACTCACATAAGAATGGCTAAGTGAGACACCGCCATAACGTCAGTGTATCTGCTCAAAACCGTCTGCCTCAAAACTAAGCAGAAAGTTTCCTCAAGGAATAACCTGCTCCGGCGTCAGACAACCACGAAATGGAGGGCTACGCCACATGTGCTCCGGACCACAGGCACCGCCTTATGTTTTTCGGTCGGTGAATTGGCGTGCCCAGTGTGGCACCGATCCGTTCATGCAAAACACGTCGACACAGCCTTGAACGATACATGCCTCATTATAACAGTATGTCTCAAGCCAACACCTCTTAGCTTGCTTTATCCGCTGGTTGGCATCGCTCCGCCCGAAGTTAGAAGAGATGTGGCTTCCAGCATCGAGAAAAGAAAGCAACAATTCGATGACCGACATCTTTTTATGAGTACAACCTGCCGCCAGCTAGACTGAAAAGCCGGAAAAGTTTATGCTCAGCACACGTTATCAACCCTTGTATGTCCCCACTGCTGGGGCACGGGACTCTTCCTGCATCGCAGGAAGGTTAGGCCATACTCCACCACGGGGGCCAAGTCCGGGTTGGTGAAGGATTGTAAGACAGTGGCGGGCCTTACTGTCAGAAGTTATCAAGCCGCTCATCAGACCTCTGACATGGCTTAACGACTGCCATTATATGACAGCCGGCACCAACGGCTTAACGTGCCTTGCGAAGCACGGAAGCGGTCGAAAAAATGCCACTAGCGGTAGTTACGGGACGCTCACCCATCCTGTACCTGACCGCGCCTGTTGTTGCTTAACCAAGTGATTGATTCCAATCACTCGGTTTGCCTAGGCCACGAGCGCGCAACACACAGGCCTTAGAAAAATGCCCAGCTGAGGATAGGGTGGTGCGGTGGAAATTAAAACATCCCGTACCCACAGGCTTTGTAAACCCCCAAGAGAGGCTCCCAACGGGTTGCGATCTGCAATGGCCTACGTGGCAGTCACTCAACCGACTCCGGACCCAAGTAGGTCGCTGCAGACAAAACCTAAGCAGGTGGGGGTTATATTGCACCAACGGAGGAGCAATGTGATTGTGGAGCCTCATCGCAATCTATGCACCTGCTCCAATGCCCATTTTGCCCTCGCACCTGCACTCTTGAGGATGTTACAGAGGCCAACGCTGCTGCAATTGCAGTGGCCAACTATTGGGCAGGAATAATATAAACTGGCCGAATCGCTGACACGAAAAGAAGAAAAAGAAGAACGTCAATTATTTAGGAATAAAAATGTATGTTACCTAACCAAGTGATAACAGTCGCAGATAAACCTCCTATGGTTTTCGCCCGCTGGTAGTACCTAAGTTAAAAAAAACGTTCGCCATTTTGTAAAGGAAAATATAATATGCATAATATATAATTATGGTCTATTAAAAATATTCGAAAGGTATCCATTTCAAAAATCTTAATGGCAACATTGCCTGCATTATTAAGCTCTTAAAGTTAAGCTTAGCAAAGCGAACTCTCGAAATTTGAGATCATTCCCTTTCTTTCCAGGTGCATCTAGTGAGCGAGCATATCTGGTGTGACGACTACCTGGTCCGCAGTTTCTACCTGAAGAACCAACGCACCGGCGAGACCCGCACCGTCACCCAGTTCCACTTCCTCTCCTGGCCCGAAAACGGAGTACCCTCGTCTACCAAGGCTTTGCTGGAGTTCCGTAGGTAAGATAGGATAAATTCTTCTTGGGCTAAGGACTTCACTTCAAACGCGCTCAGAATAATAACTACAGCAAACGATTTTTACCGAAGAGATTAGCAGAATGATGATTTTATGGGCTTTTTCCGATGTCGCGATGACTTTTCGAGAACTCGAGTTAATCGAATGAAAGGAGATTCACTAGTTAACCGAATAAAAGAGTAATGGCAGGAAAATCTTGAAAGGATTTTGGAAAAAGCCAATAAAGCTATGGAAGAAAAACATTGTTTTTTAAATTTTTTAATACCTATATTTATTAAAGGCATCTTCATGGATTAATTTTTAGGCTAAGTTTTTAGGCCCGCTTATTTATGTTTACTTAAAAGATGTAGGTTTTAGCAGAATGCATACACTAAAATGAGTTATATGTATCTTTAGATAAATGCCAATGAAATCTCTACTGACCTGCTTACCTACTTATTTTCATCAATATTCGATGTTTATTAAATTAAAAAAATATATTATCGGTTTCCAGGAAGGTGAACAAATCATACAGGGGGCGGTCTTGCCCAATCGTCGTACACTGCAGGTAATTCTAGAAGTCGATTCCCCTGTCTTTTTATTTACTGTTAAGTAAACTGTCTATGTAATCTATATAATCTTTGTGATCTTACAATGGGAACAACTCTAACATGAATAAGTTTTCGTTATCCAAACATTTATACAAAGACTATACTATATAAGTATAAATCTATATATACTATAGATTTATACTGTTATTAATGATGAATTTACTATAATATGAATGAATTACTATATTATGAATTTATGCGCCAGGCCAAATTCTCGCCTGGCTCGTACCGTAAAATATTTACGTGAACCGATTGAGGCCCCATTTATCTACGATGCTACGTTAGGGGGGCTAGTAAATATTCTTTGTGGTAGGTACATACCTTTACCACAAAGAATAATTAATCCCAATTTTATGCGTTCGGAAAAAAGTCTGCGCGCGTCACTAAAAAGTTCCGTAAGTTAGAAGATTTTTTTCATATTCGATGGAACTGAAATGACGAAACCAAAGAAATCTCAATGTGGAACTTTTTTAATGACACGAACACTAGTTTATACTGTTTTTATTATAAATGCACTAACTCGTGCTAAGGACAAATTTTAAAAACCTATTTAGAGGTTTTTAAAATTGTCCTTAGCAGTGGTGTAAGTGATGTAATTTACTTAAGCCAGATGTCGCTGCCTGTACGTTACACAGAGAATAGTGTAGAGGTTCGAAATTTCACTGATGCTGGTGAGTCGCCCATTAGCTCAGTTGGCAAGAGCGCTGGCACGGATAGCCAGAGGTCTCGGGTTCGAATCCCGGCATGGGTGGAATTTTTAGCCTCTAAATAGGTTTTTAAAATTGTCCTTCGCACGGGTTAGTGCATTAAAAATAAAAACAGTATAATCATGTGTGTACAGTGATATCATTCCGATGTAAAAACCTAACTGCAAAGTAGGTAGTCGGGGCTGTAAGTGATGTAATTTACTTAAGCCAGATGTCGCTGCCTGTACGTAATACAGAGAATAGTGTAAAGAGGTTCGAAATTTCACTGATGCCGGTGAGTCGCCCATTAGCTCAGTTGGCAAGAGCGCTGGCACGGATAGCTAGAGGTCGCGGGTTCGAATCCCGGCATGGGTGGAATTTTTAGCCTCTAAATAGGTTTTTAAAAACGGTCACTAGCTCCGAACTTTTTGGCGCCCATCATACTGACCGTTTATTTTTTTAGCGATGGTGCCGGTCGCTCCGGCACATACTGCCTTATCGATATGGTGCTGAACCGCATGGCTAAGGGGGCCAAAGAAATCGATATCGCCGCCACACTCGAGCACATCCGCGACCAGCGCCCGCGCACCGTCGCCACCAAGCAGCAGTTCGAGTTCGTGCTTATGGCCGTGGCTGAAGAGGTAGGAGTCACAATATAGTAATAACTTCTCACTGATCTCTAATTACTGTCTCCCCACGACAAATATTTTTTTTAATCGTTGAAACCTGTTCACTTAACCTGTCGTTGTGTAGGACATCAATAGTTTTGGAAAGATTTAATCCGTAGTTAGATAAGTTTCTAAGAGCCTCTTTCCCTTTTTTATTTATTTAAAACGGTTTAAAATGGGCATTAAGTACATTCGTTTCCTGCTTCGTTAAACCATTATTTGGTTTGTTTCAAAGCTAGCCCACTTACTTTCAGTGATGGAGTCTGTCAACAGATTGATTTTGTAACTTATCTTTTGTACCCAAAGTTAGGTATGTAGCGCTCTTTTCCTTATATGTTTTGTTGTTCGTGCACGCGTCACCAAGGTGACGTTAGTATTGCGATAAAATCGAACTCATGTCAAATTAATTCATTGTCGGTTTTTAACTCTTTGTGCCATTCATCTCCACTCACTCCATATATTTTTTTTATATTTCTTAACTCTATAGGATGAAACACACCGTGGGGTTGGCGGTCCATACATTCGACATTTACTGCAGTGGTACTTATACTCGTGTAGACGTATGCATAGACCGCCACCGTAACCGCGGTTGGCGTGTTACGTGAATTTTTGGTTAGAAAGTTAGAAATACCTTTATTGAGAAATACAATTTGCTATAGTTCTTATTAATTATGAAGCCCTTGATCTCGAACTACGATTACCTGTGCGTCAGGACAGGAGCAAGTTTCTCCCCTTATCATCGACATTCTTGCAGTAACCAATTTATTGTTCTAATTTTCCCTTTAGTGACTTCTAATAATAATACCGTGTAGGGTAAGTATAATTATTTTCTGCCTCAGGTCCACGCCATACTGAAGGCTCTGCCGGCTCACCTGCAACAGCTGCAGGAAAAGAAGGACAAGGAAAAAGACAAAGAGAAGGACGGCTGTGACAAAGATAAAGAGAAAGAAAAAGAAAACAAATAATTGGATTTCGCACCGCACACTTGCGCCTAAGAACATACCAAATACCATTTGCAGTCAGCGATGCTAGGGAGTAGTCATAGCACGGTTAATTTAAAAAGTAACTGAACAACTATTTGCACCCCGCTCACACAGTGCTACAGTATATAATTGTTTGAGCGAGACGCAAATTGTTTAGCACTTACTTTCTTTTAAAAGCAGTTAGCGCTTATGGTACATCAATTACATCATATATGGGTGTCTACTGTCTCATATCACTGACTGCATGTATTATGTTGTAACGGAATTTAATCGATTTAACTGTATTTAATGAATGTTTATGTTTATGTGACTCTCCAATTTGGGAACCTCGCTCTTAAAAACTCAGGCTCTGTACGGGGTTAAGTGGCTTTAGAATGGACTGCATCCAATAATGTTTTACTGCGCATTCAAATAATGTTAATTACAGCATATTTTTGCTACTTAACTCTGTATTACGTTATTTATATTATAGTTTTGGCGGCTAGTAGGTATCTGCGACACAAGTTCGTAGGTACTGTTAAAGTTTGCGGTTCTCAAAATTGGAAGATCGTTATTGTTAATTTATAGCTTTTATATAGACAAATCGCTTTCTATGTTTCAATTGTATAGTTGCACTTTACTTATAAATTCGCAAATGAGATTTGTAGACATTCTTTAATAAGTGTTTACTTACTACCTATTTAATTTTTTTCTCCTCAGTTTGACACAACTTTATTTACCTATTGAATTAGAAACTAGGAGCCCTTGCAGGAGCTGGAAATTATTTTTGGACCTGGCTTTTAGTCTACGGAAACGAGTATATATTTCATAAGTGTTAATTATTTAAAATCTATAATGTAAGGCACATTAAAACGTCCTTGTAACTTATTTCTTTAATTTATTTTTTTATTTAATTATCAGGAAGGTTATTATTTATTTAGTTTCAGTTTCTGGCCGACGACGCAATCAATACCTATTAATATATATCTCTGCCTAAGTGAAAATCATTAAGATTATCTGTTTAGTTACATATTTAATTAGAAATTATAGTCAATTGTTAAGGTGTCTAAACACGAAACATTATTTGCTTTGTGTTGATTGTATCAATGGTAAAGTCAGCCGTTATAATATAAATCTATGTTTTGTTTATAAAAAAAACCTAGCTTAGTAGATAATAGCTAGACTATTGAATCTAGACACTTGTTACAGCAAATATTTTCTGTGCAAACAAGTACTTCAATGATTATGTGCTTACAATTTGATTTTTATTTGTAACCTCTCAAGAGGCTTATTATGTGCATTACATGGTATATGTCGACGATTGATCTAGTCAGTAATAACTACCTATTTATTATACTTTTATACACAACGTACCTAATGGCTTAATAACGCCTCAGTACAGAAACTACCTACGATAAAAAAAAAAATAGTAACGATTTTTGTGTGTCAACTTGGTGTAATTTAATGACAAAATCATTTAGTATACAAAGCGCGTCTGTGTCATATTGACGTAACTACCATTGTGCTACCCGTTACGTTGCAGGTACAATCGACGGCAAAAGAACCTTAATACGAAACGTAATAATAGGAACTCTGCATAGTTCCATTACATTTAAACATGTAAGCCTTCAGCGACACAGAACGGACGTGGAACGGGGTCGCGGGATAGGCGCGTCACGTCGTCGTATGGAAATCGCGCCCTCACCCAGTCTCTTCTGTATGGGCGTCGTCCCGTCCGGACGGGATAAAATGACCTGAAGGGACGCGTCCCTTCAGGTCATTTTATATGAAAAGCCCTTTGCGCCTCCTATCCGCGCCTCTTCTGCGTGGCCGCTCGCTAAGTTGTCATGATGGCGACTGTACCTCCTAAGCGATTAGCATGATTACGCTTGGTTTTTATAAACTAAATGATTGTCTTTAATCTTTTTTTGCCTTTGAGTAGGTTCTGGTGGTATTCTTAGTACATTTATTTGATCACACAATAAATGTAATCATATCTAACCCAACGGTATACCTGATGAATTACATTCAAATAAACTGTTATATAAACTATTTACAGACATTGTAGCCACAAAGCAGTAGTAATAACGATCATACACCTACGTATCTGTATGTGTGAGGTTTACATAAAGTTAAGAAATATTTATTGCAGACGGGAAAATGTAAAAAAAATATCCACAAAATTATAAAGAAATGTAGTCTAGAAATAAGAGAAAATATATTTAACCGTATTTCTGTATGAAAATTATATGTAGTTTTTATGTGAATGATTGAATATTGGATTTTGATTATTAAAATTGTTTTAGGGAACACATTTTAAATCCTGAATTTACATTTCCACCCTTTCCAATCCTTTCCATTCCTATATACATGGGTAGGTACCTACATTACGAGTACGTGCGCAAGACAAAATAGTTTCATGGTGCGAGCGATTTTTGCAAAAAGTGTCGGACTTATGCCTCATTCATATTAAATTTATTTTAGGCAAAGAACCTGAGCAAAGAACTCAGGATGAGATAGCAAAAGGTCCTAAAAGTCACTATCATGATCGAGATATTGGTCAGACACATTTTGCAAAAAATAGTCTTAAAAACCTATTTAGAGGCTAAAAGTTCCTCCCATTCCGGGACTCGAACCCGCGACCTCTGGCTAACCATACCAGTGCACGGTGGTACCGTAGTAGGTCATAGGACTCGGATGGCAATGACTGAGCTAAGCCATGATATCTGGCTCAGTTACCCACTAATTGTCATACTACCTGAGGGTATAAAAGGTTTCGCAATCTATTGTTCCCAACATTCCTTTTTCGGCATCCGAAGTGAACACAAGTAATTAGTCATCAACCTGTTATCACCAAGTGCTTTAATTAGCCCAAGACGCGACGCGTGTGTTTAAGTTCCAACTTGTCTGTGACCTGCTATTTTACAATGGAATTTGAAGTCACAGGTATGTATTATTAATTTACTTTACTATTTTGCCTTTTCCTTCTACATTTTTTTTTTAAATAGAGTGCTACGCCAACGTGGCATTTTTTATGTATTTATGTCTGTATATTTTTTACGTTGAAGCTTTTACTTATGTTTGTACCTACTTGTACCATTCAATTTGGTATAGAAATATGGGTTACAATGTCTACTACTAGGCCTCTCCAAATTTAGCTGCGTCATGCTGCGTCTGTAAGGTGCAGCCAGGTGCTACGCCGCGCGCCTGAACGCGTAGCAGGCGCGTAGCACTTGCTACGAAACATGTATCTATTTTGATCCGCTTTTAACGTATTTTTATTTTGTTTTAGGTACTAGTATTAAGTGTTCTTTCAAAAGAATGCTTGTACTAGATACTTGGCTGTCTATTAAAGACAGCAAATCTGAACTGGAGCGTTGGCATCGAGTTTTTCGAGACCTAATACAATTGCTGCCTGATGTTGAGAATTACATTGCTGATGACTTGGAAAAAAGAGTTACTAAAGTTTGTACAAGATTGGTAGCAATTTGGAAGCAAGTCACGCGCAACCATTCTCGCATGGTCTCTAAGTACGGAGACTGGCTGAACGAAATTGAAGTTTGCGTTCTGCCAACTTGTGCAACAGTAGGGAGCCACAACACCCAACGGCCAGCAGCAGAAGCTTCGACAAGCACCCAACAGCACCAGCACAGGAAGGACTTTGAGGAATGTAGCAAGAGATCAAAACGCCGCAGGCTTGCAGAGTTAAGTAAAGTAGACAGTTCTGCGATAAATTCTTTGTTGGACGATTCTAGTCTATCTAACGCCGCTGCATCTTTAAATTTCAGCACTGACGAAGTCTTGTCTCTTATAAATGAGACAAAACTGACTAAACATCAGTATCTTTTGGTGAAAGACTTCGTTAATGCAAAATCACCTAATGCATTACCATCTTATCAAAAAGTGTTAGAAGCTAAGAAGCGGTGCTATCCATCGCAAGAGTTTATCACGGAATCATCTGCTGAAGTAGAATTACAATCATTGTTAGATCATACTGCTTGCCGGATACTAGAATCCCAAAAACCCGTTTTGAATAATATTGACCCTAATAAAGAATTTGTTTTGATTGGAAAATGGGGTTTCGATGGGAGTACGGGGCACAGCGAATATAAACAGATTTTTGGAGATTCTGGTATCGATGATGATGGCAGTATGTTTGTTACTTCATATTGTCCTCTTCAATTGGTTTGTAAGTCCAATACCTCCGACCCAGATCAAATAGTTTGGAAAAATCCGCGCCCTTCTTCCACCAGGTATTGTAGGCCTATTCGATTCCAATTTGCCAAAGAATCCAAAGACCTTTCTGTGCAAGAAGAAGCTTATTTCAAGACTAAAATTGATAGTTTACAACCGACTTCTTTCACTCACGGTGAATATGAAATAAAAGTGCAGCATTCTTTACAATTAACCATGGTTGATGGTAAAGTGTGCAGTGCTCTGAGCGATACATCTTGTAGTAGATGTTATATTTGTGGTTCAACTCCAAAAGAGATGAATGACATTGATAAATCGCTGAGCAAAACTGCAGATAGTGGTACCTATCAATTTGGACTATCTCCTCTTCACTCGTATATCCGATTCTTCGAATATTTAATTCACGTTTCTTATAGATTAGACATAAAGAAATGGCAGGTACGTTCTTCAGACGAAAAAGCTCTTCTTGCACAAAAAAAACAACATGTGCAGCAACAGTTTAGGCAGAAACTTGGTCTAATAGTCGACAAACCGCGAAGTGGAGGAAGTGGCACATCTAACGACGGAAACACTGCCAGAAAGTTTTTTTCTAACTCAGCGGTTTCAGCGGAAATTACTGGATTAGATAAAATCCTTATTGACAGATGTCATAATCTGCTGCAGTGTCTTTCGTCGGGATACAAAATTAATAACGCCACTTTTAAAGAGTATTCTCTAGAAACAGCACGTAAACTTGTTGCTACCTATCCATGGTACAACTTGCCATCGTCTGTACATAAGGTCCTCATTCATGGGTCGGAAGTAATTGAACACGCATTATTGTCAATAGGTGAGCTTTCGGAAGAGGCCGCCGAATCTTGCAATAAATTAATCAAACTCTTCAGGCGTGACAACACGAGGAAAATGTCTCGGGTTGTCACAAACACCGACTTGATACATAGACTTCTCCTTAATTCGGATCCTTATATTTCTAGTTTAAGAAGGTTACCACAGAAGAAGAAGTCTATTCTATCAAAAGAAGTATTAAATTTGTTGTCGGTTTAGGAAAAAATGTAAAAAATAAGATAGGTATTTATGTTATTTTTTACATAACTCCTATTATGTAAATATAATATTTTTTGTCCAATTGTGTGTTTGTACTTAGATGTTAGTTAAGTATTTACTTTATTTGTAATATAAAATGTAAATAGTAAGGTTTAATAGTTATTAAGTTGCAAACCTTCTTTTAAGTGTAATAAAAATGCATAATTTTGTAAATAAAATAAGCTTTTTAAGATTATTTTGTTTTTTTTTTATTGTGTTATGGCTTAAAGTATTACAAAACACCATAATAATAATAATCAGCTATGACAACGACAGTCATTATTATCGCGAAACCCTATGACCGCTACTCTTAGGGCGTGGAACCAGTGTGCAGTGCTCTCCCAAGAGAGCTAAGAGCAAGTGCCAGCGAAATTTCAACCCTCTTTACAATATTCTCTGTATTTTTACTGGCAGCGGTGGGCGGAATTTTTATGGTTTTTGAATTTATCAAAATAAAAATATTTAGCTAAATGTTCAAAAAAGTTTAGTTTTCTTTGAACATAGTTCTTTTTTAAAATTAATAGATTGCGTTACATTGGCGGCAATGTATCTTTCCACCACCAGAGGTGGAGCCTCGGAACACAAAGGGTGGAGCAGTAGTGAAGGAGGGATGCTCGCCGCAATCTCCTGTGGCAATGGCGATGATGTGTCTTTCTAAGTCAGGCAGGATCCTCGGTGGGCACGCGTGGTGATGAAGCCCAATCACTCTTTGTGTGAGAGAAAGCATGTGCCATGCCGCGGGACTTATAGAATGGTACCCACATAAAACAATGGTGGATTGTTCAACTTTCTCAGGCGCTCTCCGTTTCCAGTTATTTTCAACAATAAAAGAGCTGCATTCTTCTCTCTAAACTCAGTAAATACTAAATTATAAACATAAGCACTGTATTATTTTTCCAATGTAGTTATATTATATTGATTATATACATACTCCTTTTACACTATGATATTATAATTTATTAACCGACTTCAAAAAAGGAGGAGGTTTTCAATTCGACGCGTACCTACCTATAATACTGTTTTTTACTATGTTTTCGCATATCCCACATCGCCCTGGGACAAATTTTACGCTATATTTTCTGAAACATGCATATTACTACTAATGGATGGGTTTCATTAGGCCTTATTGCTTGTGTACATTGAAGAGTTCTGTTCCCCAGCTCTGAAGGTCTTCATCAGATCTTCACCAAATTAAAACGAGACCAATGGGACGCAAAGTTGAACTAGGCGTGATCGTTGCAAAGACGAACCGTTTTATAAGACCGTTTTTTGTTCCGCGACGATAGGACCGTTTAAGGTTTCATTCTAAAGCAGTGCCAGCGACTCTAAAGCAGTGCCAGCTTTTGTTCGTCGCGAGACCAGTCCTTAAATTGTTTTAACGCGGATATGTCCTTTAGTGCTATATTAATAGAGCCTAGAATGTAATGAGATCATTGCGACGTCGTCGTCAGCTCCTTGCTCGTTCCGTTCGTTTTGGTCTGTGATACAATAAAGTAATCTTTATGTCTATGAGTATACAGTCGAATATCGTGTAAAACAACTTATTTTTTCCGATGTTTCGTGATTTCGTCTCGTTCGCACTCGTTTGACCGTCCTCTGCGCCTTGCTCGTTCGCATACAATGAAACCAGTTGCGAACGATGACCGTTTCGAGGACCTGTTTTCGTTCCAGAAAAAACGGTTGCGTTTCGTCGTCGAAAAATCGGACAACGACCCACTCCTAAGTTGAACAAAAAAAAATTTCCAAATCGGTTAAGATTTGACAAAGATCTGCGATAACATAGTAAAAAAAAAAGAATATAGGTACGCGTCAAATTGGTAACCTCCTTCTTTATTGATGTCGGTTAATAAGTTATAATATCTAAGTGTAAAAAGAGGAAATAATTATAATATACCTACATAGGAAAAATAATCAGTGCTTATAAATACTTCTGTCTATAATGGAGACCGCGCTATTATTGTAGGTACGTATATTCTTCACTACAGATAGTGTTCTCCATTATATGAACTCACAGAACATAAAAAAAGAGTAGAAGTAGCGACATGACACATTTGTACGAAAACCAGTGTAACCAAACTGATACTTACAAACCAAACGCACACTACGAATGCCAACCTGCCATTGGTAAATAAAGTCAATGCCGAAAAGGTGTACATCACAAAAGTTTCAATTAAAATATGCACCTTTTTGTAATGTTAACAATGATCAAAATCAAATGACAATGATGAAATTAATATTGACATTTTGTAGTAACGCTACTCTACACTAGATGGAACTACCGCCGCGTCGGACCGAAAAGAACTTTTACCTAGTAAGACATAAAGTTCAAAATTGAAAAACAAGTGCATTCTCAGTTTGGGATGGAACAATGCGAGTTCTAGTTTATCGATAGGGAGAACCTATCGACAAATTATACTCGTACAAACAGTTTACACATTAACGGCCGAATATGAATGCTGGTACTTAGAAGTATTTTTAGCTATTTCTTTTTTGCTTGCGCGTTGACTGGTAGAAAATGCATCTTTTCAACATTATCTTTTGTGCAATATAGTATATTTCATTACAAGTGCGGAAAGGCTGTCATTGCAAAGAGTTCCGACAAGTTGCAATGACGGTTCCTCACGTGTACTACTGAACGACTATTTTTAATACAGTTGCGAAAAAAATAAGCAATTTAATAAAGAAAAAATATTTAGAAAATGGCGCCAACCGTAAAAAAATATAAGCAGAGATTTTTTTTCTTCACCCATTCTAGAAGGCAAAGGGAACTATGCCCATACAGCCAAGTCTTCAGAAGATTTTTTTTATTGATATGAAATGAAAATGAAATTTAATGAGATGAAATGAAATGAAACCTAACTTAACTCATTCAATCAAATCATTAAATCTGATATTGAAACAAATTAGTAGCTCATAAAAACTTCTATGATTTTTTTAGTAAAAACTTCATGGCTGGTTTTTCTTTTTAATTAGACATTATTTTGACAGTTGGGAAAGAAAACGCACGAGTGCGGGAAAGGTAAAAAAAATCACGAGTGTGTAATAGCCCACATCCCGCATGCTATACGTCCGTGTAATACGCCATTTTTTGAGCAACTGTATTAAAAAATAATTAACACTAATAGGGTACGTAAACGCACAAATAAAACAATGTGGTAGATTTCATATTTTAAAATGTTATCTCTTATTTAAAACTAGCTTTAATCCGCTGCTTCGCGGGCGTTAGAAATTACGCCGATATTACACGGGAAATATAACGTATTCTACTACTCAATTCAGATCGTTGTCTATCTGTACGCCATGTTTCATACGTTATACCAATTTTTTTGACGATGGTACTTAATATATTTCATTTATACGCAAGAGTCTAATCTGGGAGTAAGCACATTTTTTCTGGTATTGCTGCATCACATAAGTGCCACCTTCCGCCATTTTTAGTGTTTATGAAGTGTTCATGAAAATGCTTTGAATACCTATATTGTGTTCATCGTCGTTTTGAACCAATTTTGCCTTCCTGTCGCTGCCATCCATTCTAATTTCGTATCCGGTTCCTTAGAAAACTAAACGAAAACTCACTTCCAAATTGTTTTGATTCCGAAAGGGTTGTTGTAACGTTGCCTCGGTTTTCTGTTGTCAAAGGGGTAGGATGAAAATTACTTCGATAGTTTCTTAGATATTTCAGTCACTGATAAACTGGTGAAGAAAAACTATATCGCGATCTATGTGCTCATGTCATATCTTGTATGAAAAGTAGTAATGTATGAGCTCCAATGACAGTTTTCACATGCACAACGACCAGCCGGCGACCGGAGCTCATACTACTTTACCCGGCCTGGCGACCGGACGGCGACCGGTGAATGTGAAAAGGCACTTAGGAAGTAGGTATAAAATAACAACAATTATTTTACCTACTTAGACGAATTGGAATTTACAATACCTAAGTACCATTAAGTATGTAGGACTACTAAGTCATAGACAACTAATTATCGATAGATTTTTATCATGTGTGCCCCCATCCGTAATTGAGTAGAATTCAAATTATGACAGAAATTTCTAGAGAAGGTGCACTTTCATCAATGAAAATTTAACTTTACTAGCCAGTAAATAAAGGTGGTTTCACTTTTTCATTTTCGGATTGGTTTCCGTGTTCATGTCATTACAAATTTAATTAAAAATACAATGAAATACGTCTTACCGATGAAATATTACGGCATGATCGGTATATTTTAGTCCCCAGCTTTTATTTTTGCTCTCTAACACAGCACAACAAGGCATTTTAATCAAGTTTTCACCATTTTTAGGGTTCCGTACCTCAAAAGGAAAAAACGGAACCCTTATAGGATCACTTTGTTGTCCGTCTGTCCGTCCGTCCGTCTGTCAAGACCCTTTTTCTCAGGAACGCGTGGAGGTATGAAGCTGAAATTTATATCAATTACTCAGGTCTACTGTCCCTTGAAGCTGTGAAAAAATCAAACTTCTAAGCCAACGCAATCAAAAGATACAGCCGTTTATGCCGCAAATTTTCGACACTTGCAAGGGAATCAAAACCTACAGGGTGCTTCCCGTGAACTCAGAATCTTGAAATTTGGTACGAAGCAACGTCTTATAGCATAGATAAAGGAAAAATTACGAAAACCATAAATTTTTAGTTACATCTCATAATATATTTTTTTTTAATAATTTTAAACTTACTACCCATTTCCTCATAAACGCGTAGAGGTATTAAATTGAAATTCATACCAAATACTCAGGTCTATAATACAGGTTTGTACGGAACCCTCGGTGCGCGAGTCTGACTCGCACTTGGCCGGTTTTTTTTCTTTACTAGAAGCGCACGGCAACTGAAGTAAACAAAACTGTCACCGACTACGCATAGGCAATACATTGCTAATGTGAGGCACGCGGGCACCGCCCACTTACGACTTCTACTCTTTTTTTATGTTCTGTGATATGAACTCGCCTGATTAAACCTTCTCCGAACTGACCAACAGTACATATTGTGGTAGTATTTCTTAATGATTCGCGATACTGATACATAGTTATACCATTTTTATTTTTAATGCACTAACCCGTGCTAAGGAACAAATTTAAAAACCTATTTAGAGGCTAAAAATTTCACCCATGCCGGGAATCGAACCCGCAACCTCTGGCTATCCGTGCCAGCGCTCTACCAATTGAGCCAATGGGCGACTCACGGCATCAGTGAAATTTCGAACCTCTTTAAACCATTCTCTGTATTACGCACAGGCAGCGACATCTGACTTAAGCGAATTGCATTACTTAGGTACAGCCCCGACTATCTACTTTGCAGTTAGGTTTAACATCGGAACGATATCACTGTACCCACATGATTATACTATTTTTATTTTTAATGCACTAACCCGTGCTAAGGAACAAATTTAAAAACCTATTTAGAGGCTAAAAATTTCACCCATGCCGGGATTCGAACCCGCAACCTCTGGCTATCCGTGCCAACGCTCTACCAATTGATACATAGTTGTATATAGTTTATTGGAGGCCGGAACGAACCACTGGAGCGAGCTACCTACATCGACCGAAAGTTCTCTCAACCGATCGACAGCATTACCGAAGAATCGTTCGGGAAGCAATTGAAATTAAAAAATACAAGAATTTCAACAGAGAGGATGGTTTCAAGCTTTCAAGTACGTGGAATCCAGTGCTAAGTAATTACAAGTCACGCCTTATCACCGGATCGGTCCGTTTACGTAGTGAGTGTTGTGTGTCGGCCAGCTGCAAAAAATTAATAGTGACTACCCACAATAATTGACTATACTCGCCACTTCAGTCTACCCGATACCACAACAACTGTAACGCTGCCGATACGTCGGGAAATAAGGTACGTTTTACCTAATAAATAATCGCGATTTGACCCTTTTAATATATAACTAAGTACAACATATTTTAAACTTTCGCGACTTGTACACATAGTTAGAATATTTTCGAGGCTTAATCGCGTAGTAATTTATTGCTTTTTTACCTCGACCTTTCGACGACGTTACAGTCATCGTGGTCACGAGAAGACTGATGGCTGGCACCCGTTCGCATCTTCGGCTGATGAGGTTTCAGACTACCCTCAATCAGCTATCACAAAGCACTATTAGGGTTGCGACACACTACACTGACAATGTCGGACGATAAGCCATGCCACTTTTTTCCACTCGAACACATCTTGATGACCGGATCCCACTTTAGCGACAGTTTGAAACCACATTCCCGATTAAAATTTTTGTGTTTCTTAATTTCAACCGCTTCACGCACAATTCGGCTATAATAATGGCGATCGTTGGAAAGCACCGATGGTTTGTGCAATTCTATCCAGTGGTTTGATCCTGATTCAAGAAGATGTTCCGCTATCGCTGACTTTTCCACCTGGCGGTTTTTGACAGCTGCGATATGTTCCTTGACTCTTTCAGCAATGGTCCGCTTAGTTTGTCCGATATAAGAACTACCGCAACTGCAATCGACTTTGTACACACCTGGTGTTTGATAGGGTATGGTGTCCTTGACTGTTCCTACCTGCGCTGCTATCTTGAGCAGTGGAGTGAAAACTGTCTTGATTGCATACTTCTTTAGCAAAGAACCGACTTTGTCCGTCACTCCCCTAATGTACGGCAAGTATGCTCGCTCCCTCGGAACGTCAACCCTCTTTACCCTAGTTGTACGCCTCTGATACATGCCCTTCACCCCATAGCCATTCTTCTTAAGTACCCCTTGTACATGTGACAGTTCTTCATTTATAAATTCCGGATGGATCCCTAACACAGTGAGTTAGGGATCCATCCGATCTTGCCATAACTTTGGAGTTCAAAAGTAAACCTTATTTTGTGGTGTAATGAGTCTGTTCAACTTCCGGTTTGTTACCTTTCATAATGCAAAACACATCATCCACATATTGTTTCCATAATTTTAAACCGGATGGAAATTGTATCAGCGACTCGATGTGCTCCATCCAGATATTAGCCATCACGGGTCCTACAGGACTCCCCATAGCAACGCCATCTATCTGTAGGTAATGCTGCCCTCTATACAGAAAATAACTGCCTCCCAGACAGTTCCGTAATAAGGTTATGTGCCCCTCTGGTAGGTATGTTCTTTTCATTAAATTTTTGTCGAATTAGGTCTACACATTCTTTTAGTGGAATATTGGTGAAAAGTGATTCGACATCAAAACTCACCATGACTTCATCTGGTTCCAGTTTAATGTCCCTAATTATACTAATGAAATGGCGAGAATCTTTTACGAAGGAAGATGTATTCCCTACCAATGGCTGTAGTACCTTAGCAACATAACCTGCAAGGCTGTAAGTCGGTGAGTTTATTTGACTCACTATAGGTCGCAGTGGAACGCTAGGTTTATGTACTTTAGGTAGCCCGTACAGTTTTGGTGGTTGTACGATCTTTGGCTTAAATAACCGAATGAAATCATCCCCCTCCATAATTTCTTCGTGATCCCTAATGACGGCACGTATTCGTCGTGTCACTCTGGCGGTCGGGTCGTATGATACAGGTTTGTACAGTGTTGTGTCACTCAACAATTCACGTACCTTAAGATCATAATCTTTTGAGTCGATCACAACCGTAGCATTTCCCTTATCGGCCTTAAGAACACATACCTCTTTATACTATTTTTATTTTTAATGCACTAACCCGTGCTAAGGACAAATTTAAAAACCTATTTAGAGGCTAAAAATGTCACCCATGCTGGGATTCAAACCCGCAACCTCTGGCACGGATAGCTAGACTGAGGTTGCGGGTTCGAATCCCGGCATGGGTGAAATTTTTAGCCTCTAAATAGGTTTTTAAACATACCTCTTTGTTTTCGCGCATGTTCTTAAGTGCCACCCGCTCTTCGGAAGAAACGTTGAATTTCGGTAATTTGGCCCTGCGTAATATTACCGAAACATCCTGTTTTAGTGATTCCGAATCACTCAAAGGTAGTTTGTTGCGGATTATGACTACTTACTTATATTTTTTTCGTACGGAATTCGTTGGGGGGGTAGTCGCAAATTTAGACCCTTCATGTGGTTTCAAACTGTCGCAAACGTGGGATCCGGTCATCAAGATGTGTTCGAGTGGAAAAAAGTCGCATGGCTTATCGTCCGACATTGTCAGTGTAGTGTGTCGCAACCCTAATAGTGCTTTGTGATAGCTGATTGAGGGTAGTCTGAAAACTCATCAGCCGAAGATGCGAACGGGTGCCAGCCATCAGTCTTCTCGTGACCACGATGACTGTAACGTCGTCGAAAGGTCGAGGTAAAATAGCAATAAATTACTACGCGATTAAGCCCCGAAAATATTCTAACTATAACTAAGTAGGTACATATTGTGGAACTTCGAAAATGTTTTTAGGAGAACCCAATACAGTATATGGTTTCGAAATAGAGGGCATATCTATGGCGCGAGCTATTAATAATTTATTCGCAATATTTATGACTTATTATGTTACGCTTCTCTCGGTCACGAAGACACGGCACGCCCAAGAGAATGAGATTAATTTTCCAGTCTGTATGTACATACCTATAGCTACTTTTTCTCTGCGTACCCTATTTGAATCGGCCGATTAGGATATCGATTCTTTCGATGGTCTCGGACCGGCTGTCAAAGTGACAACTCACATTTTGTCTGTGACGTTTTCCTCCGTCCCCCGCGGACTCGCCTCGCCCCCGCGGACACCATATCAAACCGGTATCATAAACAAAATTCTGCCGATTCTGCCATTCCTTGTGTTTTTGTTGAAGAAGGTGGTGGATTATCGTGTTAAGTGTTAGGTCTTCTTTGTTTATCTTTATTTCACAAGTGTTTCGAATATTGCCCACAAACACCAAGCAACAATGATCAACGGGCGCGCATTGCATTTCGTGTTCAAAGTGGCGGACAGGACCCTCACAGCCAAATTCTACCGAGAAATCCTCGGAATGAAGGTAAGCTAGAATTCGTTATGCTGCTAATAGTTCGATTAGTCGCCCCCATGTGTGACTAAAGTTTTCCATTGATATGCGCTATGGACTTATGTCTTAATTCAACTTATCTTGCCTACTTAGCAGATTTTTTATGCCAATGTTCAAGGTTGCTGTCTCAAGGTTTCTCTACCGGTAAATTACTAAGAGCAGTACAGAACTAATTGATATTAGATGACTGAGCTATAAAAAAATCCTTGTGCAAAGTAGAATTCAATTGTAACTTTTCTTTTAGGTTTTGAGACATGAAGAGTTCAGTGAGGGATGTGAGGCGGCTTGCAATGGGTAAGACCTATTTTGTATCTTGAACTCTACATAGTAGATGTCAAAATTAATTACTAGCACACTTTTATCAGCCGACAATGGCATGAATCTGATAAACAATACTAATCACAATCTGATTACTTCAAAATAAGACTTTTATTACCTTTGTAAATAAATCTCAGCGGACGTGATTAAGCGAACAGGAAAGTAAAAATTTGATTAGCAACAAAAAAATGGCAAAAACTTATTTATCAGCTGGTAAATAAACAAGCATTTAACAAATGAAATCAAGCATGACCAGGACATTTACAAAATTTCAGATTAGTTTAGAGTTCTTCTGATCAATATGAAATTTTCTGCTGCTCAGTTTTTTATTATTTTGTAGGTAAATTTTGTATTGTCTACAGACCATTCATAAATTGCTCAAAAGACATATTGCTGACCAAAAAATTGATTTTGTTTTTGGTTTTCATAGCCTTTTATACTTAAACTTTTTCAAGTTGTAGATATAACTCAGTAATTTGCAGTTTCTTGAGAACTCTTTATTGATCTACAACCATTGGTGTAGATAGTGGGGTGCCACATGGGCCGTGCTTGTCTCAGAATGGTGCTCACACCAGGATGAGCCAAAAAATTGCCTATGATGCACTAATGCGTACAATATGAATAAGTAATAGAAAACCTGTTTTCAAACCAATTCAATGAATATCTTATGATGATTCTCAATTCTTACTTCAAAAGCATTAATGAGTGATTTCATAAACATCTTGCAAATTGTAACTACAACTAAGTTATTCCTTATAAGTTTAAAACGCTATAACAAAACCTACTTTTTCAGTCCATATGCCAACCGGTGGAGCAAAACGATGATGGGCTATGGGCCCGAGGACACACACTTTGTCGTGGAGCTCACATACAATTATGGCATCACACACTATGATAAAGGCAATGATTTTATCGGCCTTACTATCCAATCAAGCGAGAGTCTCAAACGTGCTGCCAATAACGGTTGGCCTGTCAAGGAGCAGAATGGACTGAAGTATGTGGAAGCACCTGGTGGATACAGGTTCTACATCGTTGATCAGCCACAGCCTACTGCCAAAGGTAGGGATGAATGTTGGTATTTCTACGGATCTGCATGACACTTATCACACAATGAAACTCACTATCAAAAACTACAGGGCACTTCCCATTGACACAGAATAATGAAATTTGTTAAGAAGCGATGAAATTAATTATTTAAAAAATTAGCTCAATTTTTTTGTACAAAGTGTTGAAACTGCTTCTCGCACTTATCAGGTTTGTTTTTGCAGGACTGTAGTTGAGTTAAAAAACATGGATAAAATCATAGAAAAAATTATAAAAAAATCTATTAGGTACACATTGATAACAGTATCACTAAAGATGAGTGTTAGAAAAAGTCCCAGAATAGGTTTTGTGTCAATTGAGTATCCAAAAAATAACAAACCTAGCTATGGCGAGTGAAATAGTTAAAAGGTTTAGAAAGTGGTAGTAGTGACGCTCATTATTGTCCCTTTAATAGCATATAGATCTAGTAATGCATACTAGATTTAGCATACATATACTAGATGTTATTGTAAGTAGTCTGGAAGCATAGTAGAAATTATTATACCTAAGTATTGACTCTATAGACTCTATCCATACAAGAACTACTTGAGATTATGCAATGAGAACCAGTCGATATATAGATAAGGTTATACATGTGCAAGTGCTTGATAATCATGATACTGCGTTTTGGTCCTTCTAGACTTTATTTTAATAAGAAGCAACTTTTCTTGAGCGCCGGTAGCAGAACCGGCTTCTCCATCGGGAGGTCATGGGTTTGAATCCCGCCGGAATTTACCAACGACTTTATATTTTCTGTTATTTACAGTTGTGAAGTTATTGTAGCAAAACCACTCGCTAACGGATTAGAAAAACTTGGTGAGATAACCTGATTGTCTGAGGTACCTATTAAATACCTCAGCTATACTCATGACATAATGGAATAGATATGTAGAGATAAAGAACGCTGGAATGTATAACCAGAAAAAAAACCCATCACAATTAGGTATTTACTGATGCTTTTGTTAATGTACGGCGGACTTAATGCCATAAGCATTTGCTACTAGTCAACCGCAGGAGGGCATGCGTCACAATATAATTCCTTATCAAACCTCAATTCATGCCTCTCAAATAATAATCAAATTACGGATTCGGCATAGTGACTCGTAGACATTCACCCTGATAAGCTAGTCAGTAGACGTATTTGATTGCTGCACATCATGAAACGTGACAGTGTTATCTCGTATTTAGGAAGATTGTCGATAGTAGAGTGTATGTATCACATCAACTTGATCATGTGACAAGAAATCTAATTGTATTTATCTACGCAAAGTTGAAGATAAGCTATTTCGAGTGACTGAGTGACTACTCTTCGCAAGTTGAAGATCGATTGGCCAGGCTTATGGGCTTTAACGATTTTTAGAAACAGGAAACATATAATTTCTTTTCAAAAAAATAAGAACCGTCTCTTTTTTTAAAGTCGGTTAAAAATAAACACACTATAATACACATAATAAGAAATTCATCACATCGTAAACATCGAGAGGAAACCTAAGTTTTCACGTAACTAACAGCCGCCACTTGTACCTGTACTGTTATTTTTAATACAGTTGCTCAAAAAGTGGCGTATTACAGGGACGTATAGAGTGCGGGATGGGGGCTATTATACACGCGTGCTTTTTTTTTACCTTTACCGCACTCGTGCCTTTTCTATCCCAACTGTCAAAATAATGTCTATTAAAAAGAAAAACCAACCATGAAGTTTTTACTAAAAAAATTCATAGAAGTTTTTATGAGCTACTAATTTGTTTCAATATCAGATTTAATGATTTGATTGAATGAGTTAAGTTAGGTTTCATTTCATCTCATTAAATTTCATTTTCATTTCATATCAATAAAAAAATTCTACTGAAGACTTGGCTGTATGGGCATAGTTCCCTTTGCCTACGAGAATGGGTGAAGTAAAAAAATCTCTGCTTATATTTTTTTACGCTTGGCGCCATTTTCCAAATTTTTTTTTCTTTATTAATTTGCTTATTTTTTTCGCAACTGTATTAAAAATAGTCGTTCAGTACACGTGCGGAACCGTCATTGCAACTTGTTCCGACTGTCAACCCTCGCCTTCGGCTGCGCCTCGGCTCGGCCTTTCCGCACTTGTAATGAAATATACTATTTTAAGTATCTTATGTAATTCCTGGTGTACATGCAATAAAGAACTCAGCGCTTGCTATTGCCAACCCGCGGTGGGCACGCATAGTAATTAAGTCTATACTGTCTGTCTGAGGGAAGGCCTCAAAGGCCTGTACCCTGCAGTGGGACGTATAGGAAACCAGTGTTGCCAACGTGGGCGATTTTTCGCCGTTTAGGCTACTGGGATAGAAAATCGGCGACGAAAAAATGTCAACGGCGACCGGTCGCCTTTTAGGCTATCTCGAGGGCAACTCTGAGATAGCCTAAATAAAGAAAAAAGTAGGTAGTGTCGAAACGACGAAATTATTAATGCGGCCAGTACACAATGGCCCATGCTGGCCCACTGCTCGCCATTGCCATTGTGTACATGGGGGAATGGTGTATAGTGGCGGACAATTGCCTATCGTGGCGCGCAATCGGACAGTTGTCAGTTTTTTGGGCACACTTCAAAGGAATCGTGGCGTAGCATGGCCCATCCCTGTTTACACAGTGGCCCATCGTTTAGTCAATAATATTATTGATTTTCAATTTTTTTGATTTTTATCAATCTGAGTCCGTAATTTTGCACCTTTTGCGCCATTTTTTTAATAACTTTGTTGCTGTACATACTTCTGTAATATTTCTTCTTTCTACAGTCTCTGAGAATAGTATATTTCTAAAGCAAATTACTATGTTTTAAATTGTACATTACAATAACAACTTTTTTTTTAAAGTAAATAGCATATAGGAAAGAGCGGGTGATCGTGCTCCTCCACTATAAAGGGCAATTTCCCGCCAGGCAGATCGTATGCCTGGGGACGGCCGGTCCAACTGTTGTTAGTCGGACGTTATATTTATGGTATGTCATTGAAACACTTTGCGCGATGCAGGAATGTTGGAGTTTGTAGTGCGCGCGCAGAGTTGACATGTGCTCGCCACAAGCAAATAATTTTTTTAAATACTACCTTTTTATTTTATTTTTAACGTTTTGTGTTTAGGCTACTTATTTAGGCTACCTCGGCAAAAATTGGGCTACTTTAGGCTACTTAAGCTTTGAAAAACGGCGATATTATGCTGTGAGTCGTTGGCAACACTGTAGGAAACTATTAAGATTAATAAAAAAAACAAAAAATATGAAATGAAATGAAAAGGTTTTATTCAAAGTAGCACAGAAACTGCGGCTTAGTGAACGTTACAATTCAAACTAGGTGTCCATTTCAAAATCTAGATCATTTAGGAGAAAAAATGGACAAAAAAACTCCTAAATTAGTCTTTTCAAAAGTCCTTAATTAACATAGTTTACATAATTATTTTAAACACAGAACTCATACATTGTACTGGCTTTCATTCCAGACCTCATTGTCATCTAAATAATCCTTTATGTTATAGTAGCCCTTTTGGCACAAAGTGTGCTTAACATATTTTTTGAACCGCGATTCAGGCAAGCTTAATATATCTTCAGGGATTTTATTATAGAAGCGTATACAATGCCCCATGAAGGATGTATTAACCTTTGCTAGCCTAAATAGTGGGAACAAAAGTTTATGTTTATTTCTAGTATTTACATTGTGTTGGCTACCTAAAGTTTTAAAGTTACTGATATTTTTCCTAACGTAGGGTAGGGAGGGGCTAAAAGGTCCATTTTGCATATATTGAGTCATAACTACGTACGTTCAAGGTTCCTGGGAAAGACTTTAATAATAATAGAAAGTTTAATCCTTCATCTATAAGTTGCAATAGGTGAATACGGCCAGAATTTACCAATGCGCCCAATATGGGCGATACAAAATGTCTTGTCAAATGGTCCTTTTTACCCCACCTGCGGGGTAAAAAGGACCAGTCTTGGGGTAAAAAGAACCACGACAACTAAATCATATTTTGTGGTCAAATGTAAGAAATAAATAAAATTAAATAATCTTTATATTTATTATATTTATTTAGAAAATCGACAGATATGTTGAGACCTATTTTGCACTGGTAACTAAGTTATATAATTATGGCACAGTTATGATCAGTCTTAATAACAAATCTTTAGGTCTTTGGTCTGTTTGATCTTGATAAAGGTAACATCTTAAAACAAAGGTAACATCTCAAAATCGTACATATTCATAAAAGAAATCAGTAACATCTTTAGCAACTTAAACAATTAAAAAAAAAAGTAAATTCAACAAAAAACTAATCTCCATAATGAAGTTCTGCTAATCTCATAGTCACGACAAATTTGCCTTAGTGATTTCTTTTCATTTGTGACTAAATCAGCCGCTCGATTCATCAGCTCAACGGACTTCGTACCACACTCAGTGTTTTTTTTTATAATTCCGCATTCTGAAAATAAAATAGAAATTAATACATAGAATCAAATAGTTCGTGGGGCTTAAAGGTCTACCGCGGTCCTTTGTGCCCCAATGGTAGGTGGACTGTTGTTTTAGGTAATGTAGAAAAACAAAGTGATACAAACAAAAAAACAATGGCACTACGTGAAACTTAATACCACTAACCATTTATACAGAGAAATTATGCTTCGTAAGTTTAAAAATCGAACAATGAGACTAAAACTAACTAACATCTAAAACATTACTTACGTGTAATTTTCGCACGACTTGCGCATACACTCTCGCCGGCTCTAGAATACTCACTGCGCGGGGCGGCATGCGTACCCGTCCCTCGCCCCCTTGAAGCACCGGTCACTCCGTTGTCTAACGTGCACTTAGTTTCGGAGATAGGCATGGTGGACCTTTTTACCCGCGGACCTTTTAGCCCCGCCCTACCATAATGTTTTCATATATATACTGACTGGCAACTGTCAGGATGTTAGTTTCTTTAAAGAAATCTCTTAACGAATCTCTACTAGCCAGCCTATAAATGAATCTGATCGCTCTCTTCTGCAAGACGAAGATGGTCTCAATGTCTGCTGCCCGTCCCCACAGTAGTATGCCATAGGACATAAGACTATGGAAGTAACTAAAATAAACAAGCCTAGCAGTTGCGACGTCAGTTAGTTCCCTAATTCTTTTGACTGCATATGCTGCTGAACTAAGCCTATTTGCAAATTTTTCTATATGAGGACCCCATTGAAGCTTTGCATCAATGGTGATACCTAGAAATACAGTTTCATTCACAAGGTCTAATTTGTCATTCCCCAGTAAAACATTGCTGTCTACCGTTTTGACATTTGGAAGAGTGAACTTTATACATTTCGTCTTTTTTGAATTTAACAATAAGTTATTAGAAGTAAACCAATTTAGTACCCGAGAGAGAGCATTATTTGTATTGTCAAGGTCATTTTCTTGTCTCTTAATTTTAAAAATAAGAGACGTGTCATCTGCAAATAATACTATCTCTGACATATTTTGAACCATGAACGGCAAATCATTTACATCTACGAGGAAGAGGAACGGCCCCAAAATCGAATCCTGTGGCACTCCTATCCTGACCTCTGACCCTGAAGATTTAGTTCTATTTATATCAGCTCTTTGAACTCTCCCTTCTAAATATGATGTTATAAGTTTTAGGCTATTCCCGTTTATACCATAGTGCTTTAATTTTAAAAGAAGTGTTTTATGGTCAACGCAATCAAATGCTTTCGCGTGTCACAGAATACGCCTATAGCATCCTTGCGCTCTTCCCATGCACTAAATATATGTTCAACTAACATGACGCCGGCGACCGTTGTAGAGCGCCCTTGCGTAAAGCCGAATTGCTGACCATGGAGAAGTTGATAGTCATTGAAATTTGTAAGCAGCTGACCTAGAACTATCTTCTCGAATATTTTACTCAAAACGGGTAGAACTGAGACTGGTCTGAAATTTGTGGGATCTTGCTTATCACCACTTTTAAATAAAGGAACGAGCCTACTATATTTCATTAGATCAGGGAATATACCCTCATCTAAACATTTGGGCTAAATGGGGTGCTAGGGTATCGATTACTGAGCTAACTACTGTTACTGACATACCCCATAAGTCCTCAGTTTTTTTAAGCTTTAGCTTTTTAAACTATTTAGTCACGGTATGGGCTTCAATATAGTCGAACGAAAAATCGTGATGGCATGGGGGGACATTGTCTTTCAAAATACTTTCAGCAAGAGCTGGAGAAGAGTCTAAAGGAGCTGTCGTTACAATTGGAACATTTGTAAAGAACTGTTCAAAAGCCGTAGCAATGTCTTCATTTGAGGTTATTAATTTATCATCTATTTTAAGTGAAAGTTCGCGATCTCCTGATTTGGATTTACCGATTTCCTTATTTATAATAGCCCAAATTGTTCTGGATTTATTAGACGATTGAAGGATTTTTGATTTTATATGCTCACATTTTGCTTTGTGGCAGACGGCCTTAAATAATTTTGAATATAGTTTAACATACTGTATAAAACTGGGGTCATATGTGTATGTTTTTTTCTCATATAGCGCATATAGTGTGTCCCTGCTTTTCGGATGCCGGCAGTAGCCCATTCACTAAATGCTACTTTATTTCTTTTTGATAATAACTTTTTTAATTTAAAAACTTTTTCAAAACTACCTGAAACAACTTTGAATAAATCTCCATAATGAGCATTTGCATTAAGGGTCTTATTATTTTGTGTAGGTAAGCTACTTTGTATGTAATTTCTAAATAATTCCATCTTTTTTGCTGTAATGGGCCGATAAATTATATCTTGCTCCTTTTTTTAAAAATCTGCTTCAAAGTGGACAATTTGACCATTGTGGTCTGACTTTAAGCGAGTTACTGTAGAACAATGCGAAAATTCACAGTCGCAGAATACATTGTCAAGACAGGTGGCTGTGTTTTCGGTAATCCTAGAAGGCTCTAAGAAAATATTAACTAAATTAAAAGACTTGAAAATAAGTTTTAATTTGTTATTTAAAACGGAGTCTACCAGCAAGTCTATATTAAAATCTCCACATACTATAACTTTCTTGCTACTACTTGAAGCTACCTTTAAAACATCCTCTAGTACGGATTCAAATAAACTGTAGTCACTGGCGGGGGGCCTGTATACGCTTAATACAATATGCTTAGCCAGTTCAACACATGATAGTTCTACAACTTTTTCAACAGAAAGTCTGCTAATATCTTTTCGTTCTTTATACTTCAAACTACTATTTACAATTATTAAAGATCCACCATGCAATGCAGACTTTCTATTAAAGCAACTGGCTATTTCATAATTATTTACAGAAAAATTCATTTGGGACTCTAGTAGCCAGTGCTCAGTGACACAGAGTACATCTACTCTATGTTGTTCTAGAAATAACTGTAATTCTAGTAATTTACCAGAAAAACCGCCCTGTAAATTTTGATTAGCTAAGATAAGTTTTTTTAAGGGGGGCTTTTCTGTTGTCTGCGCTGATAGTTTAAATCAGCAGTCAAGCTTAACCTACCTATACTAGGTTTTTTCAAAACCTCAGAATACAGAGGTTTGAGTGTAGAACTTCTACAGTTAGCAACTTTAGTTGGTCCCTGTTTTATTGTCTCAACAATAATGGGGTCATAAATATTGAATGCCAATAATTTGGCAATCTGTCGTTTCGAAGAAAGAGGCACATGCATTGTGTCCCTAGTCAATATAAAGTTTCGAATAAAATTATTCGTATCAAAATATAATACTTTGTCTCGATGGCCAAAGGTCATATTAAACAATAGCCGATTTAACTTATCTAACCGAGCATTTTGTGTCTCTGACAGAGTTTTTGAGTAAGGGAAAGCGCAAATTACAATTTTTCTTGCTTGAAGAGCAACTATAGAATCAAAATAATTTGTCAAATCTTGTTGCTGTATTCCTGTGCTGTCCCCTATTAATAACACAACAGTAGTATTATTATCATACTCCTTACTAAGCATGCAGTTAACTATTTGCATGTAAGATGCATAGGGCATACATATATTTTCAACATGTTGTTTTAAGTTATTTTGTAGTCTACTGCCTAAACCTAAACCTAATTTATCTGAATAGATAATGGTTTTGTACTGGATGTCATTGTCAGGAACTCGGTAGCTGGTGGGTCTAGACTGCGGCTGTGCATCCAGTATGGCATCAGGGGTCGGTCTTGCACTGCGCTGCTCGTTGACTGGAACTGAAGAGCTGGTCGGTCTATTAGGTGATACTCTAAGTCTGGCATCACAGGTCATTGGTCCAGTATATTTTTCAGGTCAAATAGGTAGTCCAATATATTTTTCAGGTCAAAAAAAGGAAAAAAAGGATTAAAAAAAATATTTTGAAAAAGAAATTCGTTCAACTGTTGTTATGTATGACATCAAATAAGAAAAAGAAACCCACATACCTACCTTATCTCTTCCGAACCCATGTTATTTACGTCCTATCTTATAACATAACATTTACATACAGGCTCATTGCGTGTCGTAGGAACCAGAAACAGCAACATGTACAATTTTAAGACCTGGGTTTTATTTCTCCTCGGCCGGGGTTCGAACTCGGGACCCGGAACCCTTGGTAGGCGCTACCGCTGCGCCACAGAGGCCGCCATTTATCTTTGAATATTACTACGTATGCAGTCGGTCTGTCAATCCGTCTGTAAAGTATTTTGTGCATATAGTGCGAAGTACACAGTAAAATAAGTATATTCCTGCTATGCAAGAAGAGATCCGTGCCCCAGCAGTGGGGACATAGCAAGGGTTGATACTCGTATCATCATCAATGCGAATTATATGACCAGATTTCAAGCAGAAAGATACCTAGGACATCAGAGCTAAACTGGTTCAAATAATCTGCTCAATATTGACTTACTCTATGATGTAATTACTGCGGTGAAATTTCTCCTAGCAAAATTTTTTTTCTATCTTTACAATAATTTCGTAGAAAATAATAATCGATTTGGTTATATGTATGTTATGTAACATTGTTCTTTATAAGTAAATAAATAAATACTTTTTTCTCATTTCTTTTTTCGCTTAGAAAGAGCGCTTTTTCGCTTAGAAAGAACGAGACAGAATCAAAATCCAGCCTGTCAGCAGACAGCACTTTTAGGGGTAAGCCTTGCCAAGAATGTCGATCTAACTTCCTCGTGTCCTTAATTCCAGACCCTGTGGTGAAAGTCTCCCTAGCGAGCTCAAACTTGGCGCGTTCCGTGGACTACTGGAACGGTCTGTTGACCCTGCAGGTCTTCGACCGGACGGAGAAGACCGCGCTGTTGGGTTTTGGCCAGGGTCAAGCTAAACTGGAGCTGATCGATATTGGTAAGTTACTTTTAATACGCCCATGAGAGAGGGATCGCTGGGGCGTATCTCAGCCATAGAATAAGCCTGACCAGCGTTTTCAGCATTCCACGTGACTTTGACCAGGGGCAAAGTTTTATTACATAAATGTAGACAAATAGAATTAACTAATATTGCTAAAGTAGAGTGGATGAATTAGCTTATTACATTTTGTTAACTCTTAAAAATAAATAAAGTTGTAAAATATGTAAATTGTATTTACTATAGTTTTTATTAGGACCTAAACATTTATGTTACTTATATTGTTTTATTAAATATTGATCCTGGTAAAATTCTAAATGATCTAGGACGTCATATATCAGTTGATTGCGTCCTTGGTATGTAAACGCTGATGTTTTTAAAAGTGTCAACCTGAGAAACAATTCATAGCACAAACTCGTTATAATCTTGTTTCTTTGTGTATGTATGTATGTATGTATGTATGTATGTATGTATGTATGTATGTATGTATGTATGTATGTATGTATGTATGTATGTATGTATGTATGTATGTATGTATGTATGTATGTATGTATGTATGTATGTATGTATGTATGTATGTATGTATGTATGTATGTATGTATGTATGTATGTGTTTTATGCATGCATGCATAAAAAAATCAAGTTATTTAAACGAAGAAGTAAATTAATGTGAACTGTGATAGCATCAACTGAGTCATTTTCTTTTACCTCACTAAACTATTAATAAGTATATGCTACATAATGTGTTGAAGCCTGATTGTGAATGACAATAACCTTATATTTATTAATCTAGTCTAACTTGATCTAATGTACAGGATATGAATTCCTTAGTTATCTCTAAATGATAAGCTTAAAATAGTTCTGTTATTGAGTATAAGATAGCTTCATCGTGAAAGGGTAAATTGACAAGGAAGTGGTCTATGCAACTCAAAACAGTTTCATTGATTGAGTGCATCTTTATATATGGCACAATGCTTAAGAGCGTTGTTTTCCTCTCTATTCCCATTAGGAAACAGTGCCAAAATCCTGTGCATCTATTAAAGATTGGAGACGCAAAGAAATTGCATATATCGAAATTGAGGAACCAGTACGATAGGAAAGTTATCTTAAAATGTCCGTTTTATTTATATCTTCGTGAATTCCGAATTAAAGTCAATTGAAGGACTGTGTTGTTGTTGTTATTCGAGAGATAACGTTCAGTTTGTAAAGTTCCTTAAAAAGTTTTATTGTTGAGTAAGGTCAACTGAATGGAAATTAAACCTAATGTTCTGAAGAACGTGGGGTCTGAACAGATAGTCTTAGTATTTTACTAAAACAAAGGACTACACAACTTTCACAATTGTATTTGTTAGTTCGTAAGCGGGCGCATTTTGGTACATGTAATTGAAATAATTTTGCTTTTATTTGATCAAACGAAACGGTTTTTTTTGTGTTTTACCTACAAAAGCGTGCTTTTTAGGTTTTGTATATTCTGTATTTTCATAACATATGACACGACCTGACTTTACAATTCCGTAACGAAAACAAACCGAATGGTATCCAGAGCTATAGGAACTTTTTTTTAGCTTATGTAATAATGAAATTGCTTACTTGTAATATTTGTCTTGACAAATTCGACGCTCACGTCGAGAAATCGAGTTTAATAATTTTCTTTATATGTATATTAAGTATAACTTTAAGTATAAGGACAAGTGATTGTGATTAATAATATCAATATTAGTTATTAATAATAATGACTTCGTTATCAACCCTCCCATGTCCCCACTGCTGCGGCACGGGTCTCTTCCTGCATCGTAGAAAGGTTAGGCCATACTCCACCGCGGGGGCCAAGTCCGTGTTGGTGGAGGATTGTAAGACAGTGGCGGGCCCTACTGTCAGAAGTTATCAAGCCGCCCATAAGGCCACTGACAAGGCTTAACGACTGCCATTACATGACAGCCGGCACTAACGGCTTAACATGCCTTGCGAAGCACGGAAGCGCTCGAAAAAATGCCACTAGCGGTAGTCACGGGACGGTCACCCATCCTGCAACTGACCGCGCCTGTTATTGCTTAACACAAATGATTGATTCCAATCACTCGGTTCGCCTAGGCCACGAGCGCTTCAATAATGGCATCCACACAACATAATCACTGGTCAGATCCCAAACTCGGATAACTTGTGCTATATGGTAACCAGGCCTATTAGTTATATTTACGCATGAAGTTCTGTGTTATGTTACAGTAAAATGCACAAGTCTGTATGGATCCAGTTGTGCATGAATAGTGCCCACTGCTGGCATAGGCTTCTTCCCTGTCACCCCAACCTTCTACCGCCCTGACACAGCCTAGAAGACAATGTAATACTTTATTCCTGGTAGCAATAATGTATCGGATTGAAAGACACTTTGAAATCTCGTCAGCGGGTGAATTATTTTCAACGCCGTTTTTATTACAAACCCGCAATACCCACCTATATATTAAAAAGTAGAAGGAAAACTAGTAGTAATAAATTAGTGAGAACTATAAGATAAGAGAAGTAGAGGTCCGTCTCTACATGAGAAACTGGTCTGCAAATTGAGCCATGTCCTTCAGATGACCGTCGTAACAGGCAGTGTGTGTAAAAGCAATATGCAAGAAACAATGTTCTGTATTGCACACAAAACATACAAACAAATAATACAGAAATAAAAGTTAAAATGCCTTATCGCCACTACCAACCATTTGTCCGAAGTCAACAGTAAATAAACAACTATTTCAGCATTACCACCGTTCGTTCAACGCCATGTTGTGTGACTTCCAGGCGGCCCAGTGGAGCGCGCCAAGGCGTACGGCCGTATCGCCTTCTCCTGCCCCTTCGAGCAGCAGCCCGCGATCGATGCTAAGGTCCAAGCGGCCAAGGGCACCATCCTGACCCCCCTCATCTCCTTGGACACCCCTGGGAAGGCCACGGTCCGCGTGATCATCCTCGCCGACCCTGACGGACACGAGATCTGCTTCGTGGACGACGAGAGCTTCCGCCAGCTCAGCCAAGTCGACCCGGCCAGTGACGCCGAGCTCGACAAGTTCATCAAGTCTGACAAGTCGCGCGCGTAATTTTGGGAGGTGAATTCCGCTCGTGTAATGCCGGTTGGTGATCTGCGGACTTGGTTGGACTTCATTTGGCGATACAATACCTACTTAAAAATGAAATAGCCAAATACTTATGCACAGAAGACTATTTTATAATTATAAAAAATATTAACATTGTAGAGAAAAACGGATCAAAAAGCCGATTGCGTAGGAAAATCGGGAGGAGGAACTTTTCAACACACAACTTCAAAGTTCAATAACTTCGCAATTTTTTGAGCTTACGAAACAAACTAGTGTAGGTAGTTCATACTCGTACATACTTACCTGTATCCCGGAGGGGTAGAGAGACGCCACGATCTCCCACATCTCTATAAGACATTTCATGTCGATTTTTGACGGCGCTGTGCTAATTTCGTCCTCTTTTTAATAAGCTTGCGCATTTTATGTCGCCACTGAGATCGCTCTTTTTGGGTCACCGCTCTTTCACGATCCGGGTCCGACCTAGGTCTCACCTGGGTCTCGACTCCAGAGCGTTCATTTATTCCCGACGACGTAAGGAGCTAGAATCGTTACCAATACTCCACTCAAATCTCAATCACGGTTGACTTCTCGCTCTCTCCAGCCGCTCGACTGGCTCGACGCTCCTCGGCCGTTGGAATAAGAACTAAAAAAATAACTTTACGCAAAATAACCCGACCAAACTAAAACGAATTACAAGCGAGATTAACCAGTTCATTTAAGTTTACAACTTTTGTTGGTCTTGCCTTGCTCGACGCTCGTCGGCCGTTGGAATAAGAACTACATTTATGTGACGGAATATAACACGACAGAATTAAAACGAATGGAAAGCGAGATTAACCAGTTCATTTAAGTTGGTCCATTACGTACGGTTGAAATACAACTTTATGCCCTTACAATAAGATTGGCGACGGCGTGCGCTCTCAACGAACACGAACTAGTAGTGACCCATAAGACCCATTAACCTGACGGATCGCGAACTAGCTCGCATGGGTCGCGTCAAAGATCGCTCTTCCGAACTAGTTCGTTCGCGACCTACCGACTACTTTTGAATCACTGAATGAGATTCGATCAACCGGCATTATTGTCCACATTTTTAAGTTTTTTCTGTATTAAATAAGTTTAATTCTTTTGTATAATTACGATCAATTAACTCGTTATTTAATGAGATGGTCATCATCTAATGAGATGTGTGCATAATATTTTGATTAAGCGTTGAATTGAAGGGGAACAAATGTGATATTTCTGTTTAATTTGTATAAATACAGTCTCAATAGTATTTCAAAAGATTATCTGCATATAAATTTTAAATTACGTTTCGTAATGGCTCATGTACCTATGTACCAATAATATTTTGTAGACTTCAATATTTAACATGTTTATGTAACTATGTATAAACAGTACAAGTACTTCTATTGAAACCTATAATATAACATGTTAATACACAACAAAAGTAGTTTTATAATCTCCTCCTATCCAATATCCGAATGTCCAACACGAATCCAATCTTATATCGACATTTATTACACTTGAGTGTAGGTAATGTAAACGCTTGGCGAAACTAACACTGTTTCGGTCTGTTATAAAAACACGATTCCTACACAGCCGAAAAGGCTGATTAAAAGTCTGTGGTGAAGATTTTACAGGGAAAAAACGTAACCGCAGATTAAATATCCGTCCCGTGAATAACGATAGTAGCATTTTTACCAGCGCTTCCGTGTTTCACAAGGCGTTAAGCCGATGGTGCCGGCTGTCATGTAATGGCAGTCGTTAAACCGTGTCAGAGGTCTTATGTTCGGCTTGATAACTTCTGACAGTAAGGCTCGCAACTGTCTTACAATCTTCCACCAACCAGGACTTGGCCCCCGTGGTGGAGTATGGCCTCACCTTCCTGCGATGCAGGAAGAGATCCGTGCCCAAGCAGTGGGGACATAAAAGGGTAGATATCGAACATTCGGCGCGCGAGTCTGCCACGCGCACATTGCGTATTTGTGAAGTTGTAGTAGAAATACCGGTGGTAGCTCAGTGGGTAGAACAATGGACTCGCAAGCGAGAGACCCAGGTTCGATCCCCAGTGCGGGCATGTATCAATGACTTTGTTTAATTTCAAAGTTACGTACATTTGCGAATTTGTAGTCTCAATACCACACGTTAACGGCGAAGGAAAATATCGTGAGGAAACCCGCGTGGCTCCGCATGACTAGTCTTTCTTGTTGGCTAGGCCGACTAAGCTTTCAGGATCGTATAGGAGCTGGGCACATCTAAAACCATATCCCAGGCACTGCAGCATCCGAGTGCGCCCTTCACCCGTCTAGTGTGAGTAAAGATGCCACTGGACGCTGTATAAATCGTCTCTTAACGTAGATGCAGAGTAACATTACCACTTGCTTACTATGAAAAAAAAAACCGTGAGAACCAGAGTGTCTGAGGTGGTCACATACCTCAGCGCTTGAAATTGCCAATAATAGGTATTTCTAGTCACCATTTTTATTTTAAAATTGTCCTTAGCACGGGTTAGTGCATTAAAAATAAAAAGAGTATAACCATTTTTATTCTTTCATTTTACTGCTATAGGTACTTTAAATTAAAATTCTAAATAACTGGCACTCTTCCTAATTAATTATATAACCGTGGCTGCATGTACAATTTCAAACGCAAGCACGATTCCTAGTAGGAATCGCTATATAGACGAAACCTAGTTACATCTGAATAACTAGCAGTTTCCCCTATATTAAAGGCGCAGGACATGAAGTACACAGAAAATAAAACATCGATTTCTATCGAGTACTCTACATAGCGCAGGGTATTAAAAAACAATCCAGTTGTCCGATACACCTTGTAAAGGTGAAAATTCCACTCTGAATAATTAATGGGAAGTCGAAAATCAGCGGAGAACAGGCGACAAAAGGCTTCGTTGATTGTAACTGCAGCGGACAAACACAAATACCACAAGCTATCGATGTAATAGCGCCAGAGACAAGGGCAGGCGAGCGAAGCGCGGACTCGACCCGACCAGTCACCTCCCTACAGCCGAAAATGCGCTTGACAATTTGACGCTAAAAAGTTCCCTGTTTACGCACGCCCGTCCAATTTGTTTACGATTATTCAGAGTTTGATATTTCGGTAAAGGAAACTCCACTAACCCCCGGTTTCTCTTTCACTAACAAGCCATTAACTATTAACAGCTGTCAGTTGGCCTAAGTTCATATGAACAAAAAATACCGGCTGTTAACAAATTATTAGTGATAGAAACTGGGGGTTAGTCTAGTCTTAAAAACCTATTTAAAGCCAAAAAATTCCACACGTGCCGGGACTCGAACCCGCGACCTCTGGCTAACCGTGCCAGCGCTCTCCCAACTGAGCTAATGGGCGACTCACCGGCATCAGTGAAATTTCGAACCTCTTTACTTTGAAGTAATTTGAATCACTTGCAGCCCCGAGTACGTTACTTTGCAGTTAGGTTTTACATCGAAATGATATTGCAGTACCCACATGATTATATTCTTTTTAATGTACTAACCCTAAGGACAATTTTAAAAACCTATTTAAAGGCTAAAAAGTGATGCAAATTACTTCAGCCAGATGTTGCTGCCTGTACGTAATACAGAGTATTGTAAAGAGTTGGGAGACCGCTGGCACGGTTAGCTAGAATTTTAAGCCTCTAAATAGGTTTTCAAAAATTGTCCTTAGCACGGGTTAGTGCATTAAAAAGAATATAGTCTAGTCTTGTAATATTTATCTAGGAATGCCAATAGGCTGCAATGTCATATCGACGAATATACTCTTCGATCTCTATGGCGCAGCGGTAGCGCAACGGCCAAGAACGTTTTACCCAAAACATCCTTGGCAACGGCCTACTATGCGAGAGGACCCGGGTTTGGACTCCGGCTGGGGACAAAAAAACCCTATGTCTTGGATGTTTACAGGTTTGTGATGTCGCTGTTTCTGGTTCCCACGACTCAGGGTATCCTAGTGTGAGCCAGAAGCAATGCATGTGCCTGTAGGTATGTAAATGTTATGTTACTCATCTTATATCTTATTCTAATAGCACAAACGGACGGACAAAGTTATTTATTTTGGAATGCCTAATTATCGCAGTTCTTCTTTTCGTGTCAGCGATTCGACCAATTTATATTTTTCCTGCCCAATAGTTGGCTACTGCAATTGCAGCAGCGTTGGCCTCTGTTAGGTCCTCCAGAGTGCAGGTGTGAGGGCACAATGGACATTGGAGCAGGTGCACCATGGATTGCGATGAGGCTCCACAATCACATATCTCCTCCGTTGGTGCAATATAACCACACCTGCTTAGGTTTTGTCTGCAGCGACCTACTTGGGTCCGGAGTTGGTTGAGTGACTGCCACGTAGGCCATTGCAGATCGGAACCCGTTGGGAGCCTCTCTTGGGGGTTTACAAAGCCTGTGGGTACGGGATGTTTTAATTTCCACCGCACCACCCTTTCCTCAGCAGCATTTTCTAAGGCCTGTGTGCTGCGGAGAAAACTTTTCCGGCTTTTTAGCCTAGCTGGCGGCAGGTCGTACTCATAAAGTGGATGTCGGTCATCGAATTGTTGCTTTGTTTTCTCGATGCTGGAAGCCACATCTCTTCTAACTTCGGGCGGAGCGATGCCAGCCAGCGGATAAAGCAAGCTAAGAGGTGTTGGCTTGAGACATCCTGTTATAATGCGGCATGTATCGTTCAAGGCTGTGTCGACGTGTTTTGCGTGAACGGATCGGTGCCACACTGGGCACGCAAATTTACCGACCGAAAAACATAAGGCGGTGCCTGTTGTCCGGAGCACATGTGGCGCAGCCCCCCATTTCGTGGTGGTCAGACGCCGGAGCAGGTTATTCCTTGAGGAAACTTTCTGCTTAGTTTTGAGGCAGTGTAATTTGTAAGTCAGAGATCGGTCGAGCGTAATTCCCAGGTATTTAAGGCACGGGCAGTGCTCGATTCTGACCTCCTGCCATGATATATTAAGCGTCCGGTTGGCTTGTGCATTACGGAGGTGGAAAGCACAAGTTTGCGTTTTCGCAGGGTTTGGCCTTAGCCCGTTATCCACGTAGTACTGGCCTAAGATCTTAAGGGCCTCTGTGAGGTTTTCCTCTACCGCTTCGAATGTGGAGGCTTGGATTGTGAGGGCCAGGTCATCTGCATATATGAAGCGTTGGGTATTGCTAGGGCAGGGCTGATCGTTGGTGTAAATATTAAATAAAGTAGGCGCCAAAACGCTGCTCTGTGGAAGCCCGTTCTTTTGGGAGCGCCACCTGCTCTTCTTGGTGTGGAGGCTAACCTGAAATCGTCTGTTACTAAGTAGTTCCATCAGGATTCGGACGAAGCCCTTATCGGTTGTCAGCTGTTCCACTTTTATAAGGAGTCTATTAATATTAACCGTGTCATAAGCCGCCGACAGATCCACGAAAACCGCACCAGTGACCTTATTTACCTCGTACCCATCCTCTATGTGCTGTGTAAGTCTCAGCGTTTGGTTTGCACAGGATTTTCCCGGTTGGAATCCTGCCTGTTCGGGAATTAGTTTTGGTCTATAACTGACGTAAGACGATTAAGCAATAAGCGCTCAAAGAGCTTATACGTATGGCACAACAGAGATATTGGTCGGTAGCTTTTTGGGTCATCTGGTGATTTACCTGGCTTAAGCAGAGCGACGACTTTGGATTTACGCCACATTTTTGGTACTTTGGCCGTTTCCAAGCACGCGTTGAACAGCTAGGATCCAAGACACTGTGTGTGGGCTAAGGTGTTTTATTTGTTCAACGGTCATGTCATCAATACCGGCTGCTTTCCCGGTCACGAGGGACTTGATTCCAAATTCAACCTCAGCAACCGTGAATGAGTTGGTAAGATCGCAGGATTCGCTAATAGGGCTTAGTTCGTGGTGCGCCTTTTTGAGCCTATGCAGTGGTTTTCCATTAATGAGGAGTTGATGAGCTACCTGATTGGCGGTAACTTTCCCAGGATTAGAAGCAGGGGGAGGGTCACCAGTGAGCTTTCTGATTGTAACCCACGCTCTTTTGCTGTTGTGGGTCATATTAACATTAGCTACTGTTTTCATCCAGCCCTCTTTTCGTGCCTCGGAAATCGATGACATGAGCTCTTCAGCGACTAATAGTGTTTCTTCCGAGAAAGGGTCTTGATTGTATAGGTCTTCGTATCGGCTCAGCAGGTTTTCGGAGTCTCTGTTTACACCCGGAATGTAAGAAGAACGGCAGCCCCTCGGAATGGAAAGGCGCGATGCAAATTGGAGGGACTCAACAAATTTGTCGTAATTTTCTGGTACCGGGTCAAGATGCTCAATGAGGTTGTCCACACAGGCAGCATACCGTTTCCAATCAGCTTTGAGAAAGTTAAATCTGCGTTTAAAGGGGATTTGCATTGGTCTTACAGCGGCGTGGCATTGGAAAGCGATAGGTCTATGTTGAGTGTTGGGCAGAGGTGCACAAACGAGTTTCTGGCTTGTTTGATTTAGGTTAGTGGAGGTAAATATTAGGTCCGGATTATATCCTCTTTTCCAGCGTCCGCTATTAAATGATGTGGGAAGTTTAGCATCATGTAGCTAAACTTTGTATGGTTTAAGTTATTGGCTTCTGCCCATTCTTCGACTGCAAGTCCGTCGCTATTAGTCTCACGGTAGCCCCAGGCCGAGCTATGGCTGTTGAAGTCGCCGATCACTATTCTTGTGTTGTGGTGGTCGAAATTTGATGTTTTGCGAAATTAAAATTTTTGGTTCAGAGGCTTATAGACCGATGTTACTGTACATGTGCCGATATCAATTGTGAGGATTTCTATAGAGTTGTGATCAGTGGAGCAGGTAGAAACTACTGAAATTGCCGGTTTCACAAAGATAGCGCTGCCGTGGTCGTGTGGAATTTCGGCAACGAGAGTCATGCCCGGTATTTGTGGTCTTAAGCTGTTATCGCCACGGTGTGTTTCTTGAACACAGAGTACGTCACACCCTATCTTGGTATGTAGGTCAGATAGGAGTTGGGATTTATTTTCTGAGAATCCCTCGATATTGATGGAGACCACGGTCAAAGCTGGATTTAGAAGCAGGTCATAGCGTTGAGTACCTTTGCAGAGTTTCTTTGCCGACAAAGTCTCTGGAGATGGTCTTTTAGTCTGATTCGAGAAACCTTGGGTGTTAGGCGGCCGTTGATTAAAGCTCTGAAAAGAGCCTGTTGTATAGCTCTTAGAGCTGTTTATGGGTCGAACCACTGTGGTGAAAGGATTAGTCACCCCACTCCAATACCGCCTTCTGCGAGGGGGTCTTGGAGTGAGACGTCCAGGGTGCGCCGGATGTTTATGTACTATATTAATAGACATTATAATCACTCGGGGAGGCGCCTTTCATGCACCCCAGTATCGCAGTTGATCATATATTAGACAGAATAATTTAGAGTAGCAGCGCTAGGCAAAGCTTCGACCATTGATTGTTCTTGCCATTAGATCAAGCTTTGAAAGCCAGTGAGGCTTTTAGCGCTTTGTCATTTTAAATGAAAAATTCTAGTGGAAATGCTATCTCTTGGTATGTTTTTAGCCTTAGATTCTGGGTCGTTGAACGGAAAAAATTAAAATTTACATGATTGTGGAATCAGTAAAAGAATATACTTATAACACACGACAACCACGACCTTTGGCGCAGCGGTAGCGCATCTGCCTACCGTGCGAGAGGTCCCGGGCTCGAACCCTGGCTGGGGACAAAAAAAAACCCAGTTCTTGGATGTTTAGGTACATTTAAAAACCTCTGAATAGGTTTTTAAATTTGTCCTTAGCACGGGTTAGTGCATTAAAAATAAAAAATAGTATAATCATGTTTAGGTACATGTTTGTGATGTCTTTGTTTCTGATTCCCACGACACAGGGTATCCTAATGTATGTAAATGCTATGTTATAAACTTATAACTTTATCGCTACCGAATTTTATGGGTGCACACAAGCAAGGCAACGTCCTCGCTAGATGCAGCGCTTTCCGTGCTTTCTCCGCCCATAAACGGCTGAGCCCCTCGCGAACTGTTACGTAAACCGTGCAATTAACTGTGGAGCGGTTGATTTCGCGTGCCACTCGCGAATCGCGTAGATTTGCGCCGCGGATTGAAAACGCTCTTGTTTTTATTTCCTTTCTATATTTGGTCTGATGGCTTTTTCGCTGTAGGCTTAGTACTTACTGTTGGTTGACTTTTGTTCGGTTTAGACATGCAATTCTTTGCTTTATTTCGCAAATCGTTCTTTAGGCTTGACTTAGCTATACATTAAGGAAAGTTTAGGATCTTAATTAACAAGTAAGTTTTAATAAAGATATTCAAAAGATATTGATCGCTCGTTAGCAAAACTATTACTTATAGGCATTTACTAGCTTAGGCGACCACATATTGTTGCGTTCTGCCCTATGAATCTCTATTATTTATCGAACTTTCACCCTATTTGGCAAGTCGTGACTGAGGAAAAGGTATTCTGCTGAGTCGATAATCTCGCCCCACTCCGTGGGACGCCCGAAAAACGCGTAAGGCTTTGTTCTCCTCTTACTTTATGTGGCAGATTGAGGAAAATGGCATTTGTTTCAAGAGTTACCGCAAGGCTTGCCCATGATATTTCTTTCAGAGAAACTTACCTTTCAGCGCTGAAAAGAAAATTAATCGACAAAAAGTGACTAGCGGATCTCTCGGGCTAATCACGACCGGCACTAAAGTTGTTATCCGCGGCGTGCCGCTTTTACGTCATTATTATCGACGACCTGTCATAAATTTCATTGCAATGGAGGAAAATGCCATTCGTTTCAAGAGTTACCCGAGGACTCGCTGCTCGACTGAAACTAACCTTTCAGCGACGAAAGGAAAATTGATCGGCAAAAAGTGACTAGCGCTAATCACGGCCGGCTCGAAAGTTGTTATCCGCGGCGTGCCGCTATTACGTCGATAATAGATCCACGCTGTCATAAATTTCATTGCAATCGGGGATCTGATCAATTTGCGCGGGTGGGCGGGGGCAGAGCGCAGGCGCGGGCCCGGGCGGCGCGAGGCGGCGGCAGTGGGCGCCCCGACCGCGCCGCCGCCCCGCGCTCCGCCGCTCTCTGCCGTGTAGTCCGCCATTGTAGTGGTCGCGCGCCTGGCCCCGCCGCTGCCGTGCCCTGGCTGGCCCCGCACTCGCTCGCAGCCTCGCCCTCGACCGTCGTCGCCATCACTGTTCATGACGATACATAGGTAACTCCCGCCACCGAAGTCCGCAGCCCGCCCGACAGTCCAGCGGTCCACTGTTCAGTGTCCTCTCCGCAGCTTTCTACTAATCACTTCGCTTTCGCTTCTCCCATTTTTTTGCGCCCAGTTAGATCGATAGAGTAGTAAATCTGTCCAAAATAGGTCCAAAGTAGTGGTGATTAGCTCGGTGTTACATAACGGTGGGGCATCTTTGCCTTCCGACCTACGCAAAGACAATGCTTGGATTACGTTAATTAATTACAAATTTATTCTCTAAGACTCGCCGGGTGCTTTATCTTGAGAAAAAGTAGCGTTTAGAAAAAAAACGAGAGTGGCATTGAGTTAAACTACGAGTTGTTTACTATTAAACTTTACCAATGTCAATGAGTTACACTACAAAGCGTTTAACGTTGTATGCCGACGGATGCACACACATACAATGTTAGCGTTCACGTGCAGTTTATTGAACTGCAATTCCTGGTAAAGCCTGTATAAATAGAGCTCGTCCCGTAGTACAACAGTGGGAGGCGGCCGAACATCGGCGGCGAGCGACTTCTTAGAACTACAATTCATGGTTTAACTATGACAATTCGATTGTATAGTCGATTAACTATCAGATTAGCGAGATTGTACTAATCAGCTGCGCAATGTACATCGAATTGTCACAATAAGCTTTATAACACGCGGCCCGGAGGTCAGCGTCTGCCGAGGACTTGGCGCAAATTGAATCAAATTAAGCCCCTACTTATGATGGGTCCCGCGGGTGCAGACAAAGACTAAACGGCCGCTCGTTAATGTGTTATGAGTTAATTTATCAGCCACCTGTACAGGCTTTGTGGTTAGCCGCGCTTCTTTTCCGGTTGTGAGCATGATTTCCGTTTGTGATCCGCTGGCTAAATTGAAAATGTTTCTTTCTATAACTTTCAAAATTTTCCAAACACAGGGCCAGTTTCTGCATTGAGAACTTCGCGCAGTAAATAGTGCTGTCTCTTTGTATTCCGTCTCTCTCTTCTGTCTGTCTCTCTGTAGTGCTGTCTCTTTGAATTACTCAGAAAAGAGCGTGACAGAACGTTACTTAAGTATTTACTTTGTGAAATTGTCAATTCAGAAACCGACCCTTAACTTCCAAGGTTAAGACCTCCTCGAGAGTGTAACACCTATACCAGGAGATCCGGTTCTTCCACAACTATACCTACATATTTAGTTTTGGAAGTATAGTTTAATAAAATAAGTAAATTAATTATACTTTATTGCACACGGAACATTAAACACACAAACTGTGTATTTACATCTGTGTGATGTTCTTGCCTGGCTGGGTATTATTATGAAACATTTATTGACTTTGTGATGTAGATTTAACTGTAACGATCGGACAAAAGCATCTCTTGGTAAATTTTAAAGTTAAGACTTAACAGGTTCAATTTAAATTTCACCAATCACGCCTGATGGTAAGCGAAGACGGGGTCTACGATGTTACGTGCTTACCTGTTAAATGTCGGTGGCCTCTAGTTAAAGACACCCAGGTTATATGTCTCCGGAAAGACTGACGACGGCAATTTGTTCCACAACTTTGCCGTTCTTATTGTAAAAGAACTCGCGAATCGTTCGGAATGGTCGAACAATCATTTCACATTTGACCCAATTTACTTTTCTATGGCAATAGCCAAACCACGTAGAAGTAAATACACTCCAACACTAGAGCTCTATGTTTACTGGATCAGTTCTTTGTTCTATTTACACACTGACACGTGTTTAATGCCCGCTGGAGGTTGTAAACAACGTCTCTTCTTATATATATTCTGTCAAGCTTCACTTCCACGGAAAAATACTCCTGAAGTATAGAGTTGAAAACCACGCGTACGAAGAAAATGTTTAAAAATTAATATTTTCTAGCTACTCTACGGACGTAGTAAAGTTCCTGACAAAGGGCATTGAAGGTGCAACACCGGCGCAGGTCACGCACGTAACGTCTGTTTATTCTGAGAATTTTTATGCTTATTTTTGCTACGTCTCGCGAGAGGAGGTAAATATCGTAGTAAGAAATTGTAAAGGAAGCACACACCGAGCTCAAATTTCTTTTGAACTGAAAGAATTTTTTGAAGTATTAGTGGTGAATCGATATAGCGATATCAACCCATGTATGTCCCCACCGCTAAGTCACGGGTCTCTTCCTACATCGTAGGATAGTTAGGCCTTAATCCACCACGGGGGCCAAGTCCGGGTTGGTGGAGGATTGTAAGACAGTGGCGGGCCCTACTGTCAGAAGTTATCAAGCCGCCCATAAGGCCTCTGACATGACTTAACGACTGTCATTAAATGACAGCCGGCGCCAATGGCTTAACGTGCCTTGCGAAGCACGGAAGCGTTCGGAAAAATGCCACTAGTGGTAGTCAGGGGACGGTCACCCATCCTGCACCTGACCGCGCCTGTTGTTGCTTAACTCATGTGATTGATTCCTATTAGTCGGTTTGACTAGGCCACGGGCGCTCCGTTAGTGGTGAATGTGTATATGGATATAAAAAAATAAGCTTACTTTTTATTTAATTAGAACACGTTTTTATTTTTATTCATAACATTAACATGTATGAAGTTTTGATCTAGCTAAACACTCGTTTTGTCAGTGCTTCGTAAAGTTTAGCGTATAAAAAAGGAATTGTACCAGCTCCTAGTTTGTGTTGGTAGCCTCGAAAAGTAAGGCATCCGAAGTTTCGTAGAAAGAAGACAAAGAAAGAATTTTGAAAAAGCTTTACTTCTAAGTTAGTACGGAATTCAAACTCACTCTCAAATTATCAAGAGAAGTTGCATCCAGGTAGATAAGAAATTAAGAAATCTGTTTTTAATTTTTAGTGGGTAAGAGATAAAATTTGTAAATCTTTTGCTAAACTATTTTGACGTTTAACTATTGTGGTCAATTATGAACAAAAAAATAAGTACTATCCTGTTTACAACTGATTTATTTCAAAGCTAGAAGCATCATCTGCCAGCCAATCTGCAAAAGTTATATCTAAATGAAAAACTAAAGTGCGTTGATTATATATAACGTCACTTTTTCCACGTCCGCAATAATGATTACGTTGTTGTAAGGCCTCCACGAAATATTAACTTCAGAAGCTTAACTAATATTATCATGTAGAACTTAAATGTATTAAAAGGCTCACGCAAGACTGAGAACTCACAAGACAAGTAAAGGAGATAGTTTTAAAAACCTATTTAGAGGCTAAAAATTCCACCCATGCCGGGATTCGAACCCGCGACCTCTGGCTGTCCGTGCCAGAGTTCGCGGGTTTGAATCCCGGCATGGGTGGAATTTTTAGCCTCTAAATAGGTTTTTAATTGTCCTTAGCATGGGTTAGTGCATTAAAAATAAAAATAGTATAAAAGGAGATAGTTGCAAGAAGTTTACTCTTCGCTCGTACGCACTAATATTTACAATTATTAGTATTTCTCATCTAGTTTTGGTTAAAATGAAAAGAAAAAAAAAACGAATTTCTCTCGCCATGCCCAGTGATGTTTTTTTTTTTCATGCCTGTCCTCTATCAAAAATTAAATATTTATATCAGGTTTTCATGGCAAAACATTTGAGTTCGTGATTTTTCGAAAAACCGCGTCCTATTCAATTATTTTACAATACTTAAGTATTGTAAAATAATTGAATAGGACGCTGTGCAGAATCATCGGGTAGAATTTTTCCTACTTACTTGACACTTATCGTCATATTTTTGGACAATTCACTCAATATCGTTATAATTTGTAGCCTGTGTGTTATTCTGATGTATAAGCTATATTATTGTAAAGATTCATTAATTAGATGTGAAAGAGTTAACAAAAATTTATCCATACTTAGAAACTTTCGCGTTTGTAATATTAGTAGAGACATTTGAAACTAGTTAAAGTCGAATTTGTCACACGAAAAATTCAAAAACTCGATGAATATAATTTATAATTATATCATTATATTTACTAACCATAAGAGCTTATACCTTTAAAATGAATTATCATTTGTATTACTATTCTCAATATTTAGGCACTTTTTTACATTGGTTTGCTGAAAACTAAATGCCCTAAAAATTCTGCATAAGGTAAGCGTTAGCTGGACGCTGAAATTCTGCATTAAACATCTCCTTGTAGACGTCAATAGCAGTGTTCCATCCACACCGATCGTTGACAGCCGAGTTGAACTTCTACAACGAATAATGAGAGCGACGGCCATCCATATTCATTCATGCATATTCCATGAAGCACTTCCTGGCAGATGAGGTTCGAGTTGCCGAGGTATAGCGAAGAATAATGGCGTAGACTCCACAGACAAGGTTTGAAAAAGTTTATAAAGATGGTCAAATTGAAAAGTTTTGAAAATGCGATCTTATGCCGTCACAAAACCATACTGAGTTTCAGTATAGCTCAACCGCATATTTTCCAACTTACGGCAATTTCACGCCCCTATACTTTGTCTAAAAACAGTAGAAATTAAAGAGCAAGATTTTGCTAAGACTTTTTGTCTTTGTATCTGTAAAACAATTAATAAAGTATTATATTAAATGTGTTATATTAAATGTGTTATATTAAATAACACCTTATGTGTAGGTATTTTTTGTTTTTCGCACGCCTACCAACTCTGTCTTCTGCCTCCTATGGTTGACTGGTAGAAAATGCTTATGAGAAATGTACACTATACTAGATGACAGTAAAACAGGTACCATTAGTGACCCTATTATTGTTACGACAGTAAAACAGGTACCATTAGTCAGTAAAAACTGAAAAAGTTCTACTAGTAAACCTCTGTACTCAGAGGCTTTAAAAAAACCTAACATAAATAAGTTAAGCTTGACTGCTGATTTAAACTGTCAGCGCTGACCACAGAAAAGCCCCCCTTAAAAAAAATCATTCTAGCTAATCAGAACATACAGGGTGGTTTTTCTGGAAAGCTACTAGAGTTAGAATTGTTCTCAGAACAACATGAGATTAACATACTTTGTGTTACGGAGCACTGGCTATTAGAATCTCATATGAATTTTTCTGTACATAATTATCAGTTAGCCAGTTGCTACAATAGAAAGTCAGCATTGCATGGGGGATCTTTAATACTAGTAAAGGATAGTTTAAAATTTAAAGAAAGGAAAGATATTTGCAGGCTTTCTGTTGAAAACATAATTGAACTATCATGTGTTGAATTATCGTCACACATTGTAGTAAGCTTATACAGGCCCCCCACCAGCGATTACAGTGTATTCGAATCGGTATTGGAGGATGTATTAAAAGTAGCCTGCAGTAATAATAAGAAGGTTATAGTCTGTGGTGATTTTAATGTAAACCTGCTTTTAGATTCCCCTTCGAGTGCTAAATTAAAACTTATTTTTATGTCTTTTAATTTGATGAATATTTTCTTAGAGCCCACCAGGATAACCGAAACCACCGCCACCTGCCTTGACAACGTATACTGTGACTGTGAATTTTCCCAATATTCTACAGTGAATTGTGTTAAGTCAGACCACAGTGGTCAAATTGTACATTTTAAACCAGATTAAAAAAAAATAGAGCAAGATGTACTTTGCAGGGTGATAACAAATAAAAATACTAGAATTGTTTAAAACTGACTTAAAAAAAAGATTACCTATTCAAAAAAATAAAACTCAAGATGCTAATGCTCTCTATCGAGATTTCTTCAAGGCTGTTTCAGATAGTTTTGAAAAAGTTTTTAAATTAAAACAGATATCCTGCAAACAAAATAAATTACAATTTAGTGAATGGGCCACAGCCGGCATCCGAAAAAGTAGGGACACACTTAATTCACTATATGAGAAACAAAACATATACATACAACCCCAGTTTTATATAGTATGTAAAACTATATTCAAAGTTATTTAAGGCCGTCTGCCACAAAGCAAAATGCGAGTATATAAAATCAAAAATCCTTCAATCTTCTAATAAATTTAAAACAATTTGGGCTATTATAAATAAGGAAACTGGTAAATCCAAATTGGGAGATCGCAAATTTGCACTTAAAATAAATTATAAATTAATAACCTCAAATGAAGACATTGCTGCGGCTTTTGAACAGTTCTTTACAAATGTTCCAATTATAACGACAGCTCCTTTAGACTCTTCTCCAGCTCTTGATGAAACTATTTTGAAAGACAATGTCCCCCCATGCGATCACGATTTTTCGTTTGATTATATTGAAGCTCATACCGTGATAAATCGTTTAAAAAGCTAAAGCTTAAAAAAACTGAAGATTTGTGGGGTATGTCAGTAACAGTAGTTAGCTCAGTAATCGACACCCTATCACCCTATTTAGCCAGAATCTTTAACAAATGTCTAGATGAGGGTATATTCCCAGATCTAATGAAATATAGTAGGCTCGTTCCTTTATTTAAAAGTGGTGATAAGCAAGATCCCTCAAATTTCAGACCAGTCTCGGTTCTACCCGTTTTGAGTAAAATATTCGAGAAGATAGTTCTAGGTCAACTGCTTACACACTTCAATGACTACCAACTTCTCAATGGTCAGCAATTCGGCTTTACGCAAGGGCGCTCTACAACGGACGCCGGCGTCATGTTAGTTGAACATATATTTAGTGCATGGGAAGATCGCAAGGATGCTATAGGCGTATTCTGTGACTTGTCAAAAGCATTTGATTGCGTTGACCATAAAACACTATGGTATAAACGGGAATAGCCTAAAACTTATGACATCATATTTAGAAGGAAGAATTCAAAGAGCTGATATAAATAGAACTAAATCTTCAGGGTCAGAGGTCAGGATAGGAGTACCACAGGGATCGATTTTGGGGCCGTTCCCCTTCCTCGTATATGTAAATTATTTGCCGTTCATGGTTCAAAATATGTCAGAGATAGTATTATTTGCAGATGACACGTCACTTATTTTCAAAATTAAGAGACAAGAAGATGACCTTGACAATACTAATGATGCTCTCTCTCAGGTACTAAACTGGTTTACGTCTATAACTTATTGTTAAATTCAAAATAGACAAAATGTATAAAGTTCACTCTACCAAATGTCAAAGTAGTTGACAGCAAAGTTATATTGGGAAAGGACAAACTAGACCTTGTCGAAGAGACTATATTTCTAGGTATCACAATTGATGCAAAGCTTCAATGGGGTCCTCATATAGAACAATTGGCAAATAGGCTTATCTCCGCAGCATATGCTGTTAAAAGAATTAGGGAACTAACTGATTTCGCAACTGCCAGGCTCGTTTATTTTAGTTACTTCCATAATATCATGTCCTACGGCATACTATTGTGGGGACGGGCAGCGGACATTGAGACCATGTTCGTCTTGCAGAAAAGAGCGATCAGATTCATCTATAAGCTAGGCAGTAGAGATTCGTTAAGAGAATTCTTTAAAGAAACAAACATCCTGACAGTTGCCAGCCAGTATATCTATGAAAATATTATGTATGTCAGAAAAAATATTAGCAACTTTAAAACTGCAGGTAGCCAACACAATGTAAATACTAGAAATAAACATAAACTTTTGATCCCAAGATTTAGGCTGGCAAAGGTTAATACATCCTTCATGGGGCATTGTATACGCTTCTACAATAAAATCCCTGAAGATATATTAAGTTTGACTGAAGCGCGGTTCAAAAAATGTGTAAAGTACACTTTGTGCCAAAAGAGCTACTATAATATTAAGGATTATTTAGATGACAATGATGTCTGGAATTCAAGCATGTAAATTTCACGAGTTTTGTAGAATCCGTGTAAATTATGTTAATTAAGGAATTTGAAAAGACTAAGTTTGGAGGTTTTCCTCCATTTTTCTCCAAAATGATCCAGATTTTGAAATGGACACCTAGTTTGACTTGTAACGTTCATTAAGCCGCAGTATCTGCGCTACTTTGAATAAAACCTTTTCATTTCATTTCATTTTTCTAAAATACTGCTACTTTTTTCTTTGAAACCCTAGAACTCCTAAGCCGTAGATTTCTGGTCATGGTTCCTTTGGAAAAAAAGTAGAAGTGTAATGCACAAAAATACAATATATTATATTAGGGAGGGTGACAGTAAAATACTATTCCTTAACCCTCAAAGAAAATATTTTGAGGGTGCCCGCGGGTCCCTTAATGGACCGTTTTGATGACCGTTATTTGATATATTATATTTTATGGTGCGGAACTTAAATCTAACATTGATAAAATGTAATATTTCTTGAACTAAGTAGGTTAAAAATAACCTTTATCTCAATCCTACTGTGGATTTAAGTCCACTAAACTGATAGGATGATATAGGTGCTAGACAAAATTATCTGACGTCCCTGGCACTGCAGCGGCAATTCACTTATCTATTCTAAAAGGCCTATATTATACTCAAATGCATATGGATGCGAGTGCTACGTGGCTTAGCATACCCAGTCATTTACAATGGAAATGGCTAGGAGAAAGTGGCGTTTGGTACGCAGAGGCCAATTTATTCACCCTTTGCGTCCATAAGCGACTTCCAAGAGTTCCAAGTGACTGTCCTATAGGGTGTTTTAAAAGTATACGATCAGGTTAGGAATATTGTTAATTTGTTACACTTTATACTCTTTTTTTTTTAATGCACTAACCCGTGCTAAGGACAATTTAAAAACTTATTTAGAGGCTAAAAATTCCACCCATGTCGGGAATCGAACCCGCGACCTCTGGCTATCCATGCCAGTGCTCTTTCCAACTGAGCTAATGGGCGACTCCCGGAATGGGTGGAATTATAGCCTCTAAATAGGTTACACTATTTTTATTTTTAATGCACTAACCCGTGCTAAGGAACAAATTTAAAAACCTATTTAGAGGCTAAAAATTTCACCCATGCCGGGATTCGAACCCGCAACCTCTGGCTATCCGTACCAGCGCTCTACCAATTGAGCTCAATTGGGTTCGAATCCCGGCATGGGTGAAATTTTTAGCCTCTAAATAGGTTTTTAAACTCTAAATAGGTTTTTAAATTGTCCTTAGCACGGGTTAGTGTATTAAAAAAAAGAGTATAATCATGTGGGTAGAGCGATATCATTCCGATGTAAAAACCTAACTGCATAGTAGGTACTTGGGGCTGCAAATTACTTCAGCCAGATGTCGCTGCCTGTACGTAATACAGAGAATATTGTAAAAAGGTGCGAAATTTCCGTGATGCCGGTGAGTCGCCCATTAGCTCTGTTGGAAAGAGCGCTGGCACGGATAGCCAGAGGTCGCGGGTTCAAATCCCGGCATGGGTGGAATTTTTTAGCCTCTAAATAGGTTTTTAAAATACACTTTATTGCACAGAATACATATAAAAAAAACCGGCCAAGTGCGAGTTGGACACGCGCACCGAGAGTTCAGAGTGCTTAGTGCGAGTTTTTTAACAACTCGATCGCGTTAACATAAACTCATATTTCTATGGCATCGAGGAAGCGCCACCTAGCGACAAGTAAGGAAATTAAAATTGCTGAGTGCGAGTTGTAATGGTTTACATTGTGAAGTGAACACGTTTACCAGCCAAAACACGAATAAACGCGAGTGCGAGTTGTACTGTGACAGCGTATTGCCAGTTCGAACGGTTAACTTACTCATACTCACTACTCGATTAACGCGGTAGTAAAGTTATTCGATTAGATCTGTCAAACTCGCACTAACGACTCTGAGTGCTTAGTGCGAGTTTTTTAACTACTCGATCGCGTTAACGTAAACGCATATTTCCATGGCACCGAGGAAGCGCCACCTAGCGACAAGTATGGAAATTAAAATTGCTGAGTGCGAGTTGTAATGGTTTACGTTGAGAAGTGAACACGTTTAACAGCCAAAAAACAAATAAACGCGAGTGTGAGTTGTACTGTGACAGCGTTTTGCCAGTTCGAACGGTTAACTTACTCATACTCACTACTCAATGGTCGATTAACGCGGTAGAAAAGTTATTCGATTGGATCTGTCAAACTCGCACTAAGCACTCAGTACTCCTTCTCGCGACCGGTGGTAGACCTGATATGAATCTAAATTGATAGTCTTTTATTATTTGTTATTGGAATATATTATAGTCTCACAATCACGCCATATTTAATACATGCATATAATGCGCTCGTGGCCTAGTCGAACCGAGAGATTTCAACCAATCACTTGACCTCTGGCACGGATAGCCAGAGGTCGCGGGTTCGAATCCCGGCATGGGTGGAATTTTTAGCCTCTAAATAGGTTTTTTAAAATTGTCCTTAGCACGGGTTAGTGCACTAAAAATAAAAATAGTACCTATAACCAATCACTTGAGTTAAGCAACAGGCCCAGCAACAGGTCAGGTGCAGGATGGGTGACCATCACGCGACGGCCGCTAGTGGCATTTTTTCGAGCGCTTCCGTGCTTCGCAAGGTTCGTTAAGCCGTTGGTTCCGGCTGTCATGTAATGACAATCGTTAAGCCATGTCAGAGGCCTTATGGGCGGCTTGATACCTTCACAGTAAGGCCCGCCACGGTCTTACATTCCTCCACCAACCCGGACTTGCCCCCCGTGGTGAAGTATGGCCTAACCTTCCTGCGATGCAAGAAGAGAGCCGTGACCCAGCAGTGGGGACTTACAAGGTTTGATATCGATCGATATAATACCGTTTTTGCGATAAAGTATAAACAATAAAATGGCAAAAAACTGGTTTGTTGTATGCATAACCCCTTTGACCAGGATGAAAACTTGCCGACTGTCGTTACCAAAACTTCAGAGACTGATGTGCATGGCCAAAACGGGCGCGTTGACAACGACACCAACACGCGGCGCGTTGGAGGTGATGTTAGACCTTAAACCACTTCACATTCTGATTCAAACAGAAGCGGCAAAGGCCTTATATTGTATCGACTAAGCTCATGACACTTCAACATTGAAATGGCTAGGCTTGCACACAAACTTGGGAATTGGACCTCGACTTGAGTGAATGATGCTCATGGGGAGGGACCAAATGTTACATTTGCACCTATCTACGGCGAAATACAGCAGCTACGTCCAGACCAGGGAAGAATAGAAATGTGATCTGAAAATACCATAAAAAAAGATCTGGCACTGGTGTTAGCATCTATTCCGGTTTATAAGGACTTCAAAGGCAGTTTGAGTCTGGAGCAATATGCAACAGTGTTTCAAGAAGCAACTTATGCATTGGCTGCGTTCAGGAATGTTAAGTACAAAACTGTTCGTATTTTCAATGAAAGCCAAGCGCCAGTCGTGGCCCTAAAATCTCTCGTGGTGGATCAGCTGTGTCAAGACCCAAACAAACTGGGCTGTGACAACAGGATGCTTCTAGACTGGTTTCCTGTGTACGCAGGACACATGGGCCATGAGGCTTGATCGTGAACCATGCGTGGGACTCTTATTGAGCACTATAAATGGTGCTATGAAATCTGAGGCCAATGAAATTCACAAACTTTATTGGTGAAGAATTCAGCAGAGTTAATTCTGCTGTCGCACGAGAGCGCTTGCTGGTGCTCTGACATGACATTTAACTACACAGCCCCGCAAAATGGGGTTAATTGGGGTCGGATGTACCTATGGGAATTACCCCCCCAATGATGGCACAACCTTGCGCTATGGCGCTCATTAGGGGAGGGCTATGTCCAGTAGTGGACTTATACAGCCTGAAGAAGAAGAAGAAGTACTCATTATTTTTGAACTAAAACTTTCGTAAGCACAACACATTGTAGACTTTTAGTCCAGATCTACTTACGAGTGTTGTTATATCGGAAGAGTCCGACCAGGTTTCGCTCTGATTCGCAGAGCTTATCATGCTGAGCAGAGACTGCTTGCCCGCAGTGTGAGACGAGCAACCGACGACGCGAGCTCCGTCTCTGCTAGCCATGATTAACCTCTGCGAATCGGAGCGAAACCTGGTCGGACTCTTCCGATATAACAACACCCGTAAGTAGATCCGGACTAAAAGTCTACAAAGTACCCATTAATTGTAATATGAATTTTCTTCACAATCATTTGTAACAAATATTGCAACTATAGCGGTGGGCACGCGTGCTGTTTAACCCCGTACTCTCTCTCTCTCTCTAAGAGAAGCTGCAGTGAGATGTAGATAGGCTATATAAAAAAGTAAAGTTATATACATCTTAACTAATACTATGAAGAGGGAAAGTTTGTAAGTTTATATCTTCTATAATATAAAAATGAATCGCCGAATGTGTTGGTAAGCGCAAATCTCGAGAGCAGCTGAACTGATTTCGTTAATTATTGTTTTAGAACATCCCTCGAAGTGCGAGAATGGTTCTTACGGAGAGAAAAATAAAAAAAACTGTTAGGCGGTACGAAGTTCGCGGGTTCAGCTAGTACTATATAAAAAGGCTTGTATGTAACCTCTGTGGTATCATCAGATAATAATACTGATGTACCTATATTACCCACTGAACCCAGTCTAGCTTAGATACTAGTTGTAATTTTTCTTCCAAAACCTACATGATAATTATTGGCATCGATGTTTGTTTATTTAAAACGATTGTTTAAACGCAGCTTAACTTAATATGTAGGTATCTAATATTTATAAGTAATGATGTAGTTATAATTCTACTTAAAAAAGAAATAAACAAGAAGAATAATTTGAAGCGCTCGTGGCCCAGCTGAACCGAGTGATTGGAATCACTTGAGTTAAGCAACAACAGGAGCGGTAAAGTGCAGGATGGGTGACCGTCCTGTGACTACCGCTAATGGCATTTTTGCCGAGCGCTCCGTGCTTCGCAAGGCACGTTAAGCCGTTGGTGCCGGCTGTCATGTCATGTATTGGCAGTCGTTAAGCCATGTCAGAGGCCCTATGGGCGGCTTGATAACATCTAACAGAAGGTCTGCCACTATCTTACAATCTTCCACCAACCCGGACTCGGCTCCCGTGGTGGAGTATGGCCTAACCTTCCTGCGATGCAGAAAGAGACTCATGCCCTAGCAGTGGGGACGTACTAGAGTTGATATCGATCGATTGATTATCAGAAAGAAAGTTATCCTTATTATCAGAAAGTGCTTTTGTGCAAATCTTATGTAAGAAGGCTTTGTCAAATTTCTGGTAAAACTATTGTAAATGAGACTGCTCGCACTGTCAAACCTAGTAATTGTTTTTGTGGGGCCTTATTATATTATGTGTAACATTTATATAAAATACAATAAAGTACCCATTGACTTTAAATAAACGAAAAACTCTTTGAAAGCGTCTTTCTTCCTATAAATTTAATTTAATGTGTTCTCAAGAATCCTAGTATACTATCTACTGGGACGGTTTTTGTCATCGACTATTTCCTTTTCGACTTCAGCTGGCATGCGAATGATGTCATCTTGGCTTAGCATGTGGTTAGCACCTTTTAGAGATGTCTCTGTCAACTGAGTTAGTTAGTCCAATTGCAGGGTTCTTTAGCCAAAGGGTGCTGAACGAGACCCTATTGATGTGCCAACGACGTCTGTCTGGCCGCCTGAAAAAAAACTCAATCTGTCTTTTTTTATAAATTGTCCAAGTGCATGTCGGGCCACGAGTAAAAGGGCCTCTCTTTTATGGAACGTCAGAACTTTTTACCTGCTTTCAGAGCTACCAACTTAACTAAGTAACTTTCAATTGTTTTTTTTACAAAGTTGTCTTTTTAGAAGTTCGTTGCCTATTGCTCGTTAACTTGTAAAGCCTTCTTAGCCGTGGTTTTACTTTCAAGTTTATTATAGTTTAGGCTACAGCCCTGTGTTTTCCCCGTTTTTTTCACGTTTCTAAAATTAGCCGTCTAGTTTAATATTATTTAAGTGACATGAAGGGTGAATATCACGTGTGTGTTACAAATTTATATTATTTGTAATTAATTACGATTTCTCTTAGATTAGAGCGTTTTTTTCTTATTTTTAATGTTATCTCGGCGGTGGTACATACACCCTTTTTTATACATGACAATAACAATTGCTCTCAAGACATGAATATCAGTCGCTTGGAGTGTACCCTATCACGTACCCTAATCAGAAAACATGTAAAGGACCGACTTGGTCAAAGAGTACATATTCGAAACCTTTCTTAATAAAATAAGTACTTTGTTAGCTGATCAATATCTTGATACGTACTTGGTATAGGTATGGGAAAAATGTAAAAACAATATATTATTATAATAACAATAAAAGAGGCAGTGTTGACAAAAAATATTACATACGAAACGGTAAAGACATCTTACAGCAAACTTAAATTAATTCACTTGCTTAATTATTAATCATTCATTCTTATAATCAAACAAAATTAAAGTTTTGTTGTTGCGATAAATATGTAAAATTTTTAGTTCATGTTAAATTTTAATAATTTGAAAGTGATTAATTGGTAAGCTAAGTTAATACCACCTGTCAACGAAATATTAAATGATCTTGAATTTTTATTTTAGGATAGTTTTATTTTAGGATAGAATGATTGCAGCGCTAACGCAGTTTATGTCGCAATGTTCTGGGTCGTAACTATTTCATAAATACTAAAATTAGATTTATTTTGCCATCGAACCGCTAAGAATAGGTTAGTTCAATCAACGGTTTAATTACCCACCCGTATCAGTGCGCTTGACTGCATAAAGTTCGAACCTTCGAGGCCTCGGTGCGTTAGTCCGACTCGCACTTGACCGGTTTTTTTCTATTAAACGTTTCAGCCTTGCAATCGAAGTACACGGTCTACTTATCTCACTTATCTTAGGTGTTTAAGCCTCCGAAATTCCCCCGTGAGTCTAAAATTTACGACTTCAGGTGAGATTTTAGCGGTCGCGGAACTTATCTGCGTTTATCAGAAGATATTGTGAGGCGGTCGGCGTTCGTGCTAAACAATAGCATTTTATTTCGAGCCCGTTAAAGTGTCTCTATTGGTGGACAAACAGTTTTCGACAGTTGTATCGTTGTTTTCGTGCAGTGAAGCGTTTCTGGAGCGGTGTGGTTTTAATTGGTAGTTTCACGTTTGTTATTGCAATTTGCCGGAGTCAAGACCCGATGACTGGGTCGACTGTGCGTGAGTGCCGAGGCAGGATTAGTGACAGACGTGTGCTCTTGGGACTCATTTGATGAGCGATGAACTACGAGTAAATATTCAAAACAATTCACGAGTAAAGGATTGTACTTCACTATTGAAGCATAAGATAGGTGTTATCTTATGAACGCATGCTTTATTGCCGACTGCGTGTGATGTTATCTCAGTGTTGAAAGTATTGTGGGGAAGTGTAAAAACATGACATCCGTAGATGAATTCGTCAACTCGTCGGCATGGCTCGTGAAGGTACAGTGACTTGATCAATTAATGGCCAACTATAACTACTAACATATCCTATTAATTCCTTAGCGCCCAAAGATCACTCAGTGTGTTAGTGACGCTACTTGAAATATAAATAGATACAACTCGTATTTACTATAATTTCTTTACTAAACTAATGAATTAGATTAAATATAAATAAAGTCTACCCCTCTGGGTGCAAACACGAGTTTATTTAGGTATGGAAGTATAAATTAAGTGCAAATAAAATATACACAGTGTTTTGCAGATTTATTGTCAATAAGGCAACGTTGTATGGGTGAGATCATTTGGAAACTATTTAGCTCTTTCTCTAAATGGGTTTATATTGTAGTGTCATAGAAGCTCCATTTTATTCAATGAAAATTCACTGAAAAGCCAAAAAAGTTAATAACTTACTCCATGTTTCTCTATCAAGACAAATACATTAACATCGTCGATAAAAATATACCTACATACATACGTCGTAATTATAGAAACGTTGAACTTTGTGAAAATTAAAATTACTGTTAAATTATGAAAATTTGAACTAAAACTTTCGTAAGCAAAACACATTGTAGACTTTTAGTCCGGATCTACTTACGGTTGTTGTTATATCGGAAGAGTCCGACCAGGTTTCGCTCCGATTCGCAGAGCTTAATCATGGTGAGCAGAGACGGAGCTCGCGTCGTCGGTTGGCTCGCCTGGACGAGCAACCGACGACGCGAGCTCGTCCGTAAGTAGATCCGGACTAAAAGTCTACAATATTAAAATTTGGGTTCGATTTCCAGTGGGGTTAGCTGTGACATTTGTACAAACGGCCTGTCTGGATGTATTTCCATGTTTGTGATGCCCTTGTCTGGTACTATAGCACAAGGTACAGTGGACAGCACATCATGGTATACACCCATGCACTTTACTCCGTTGCGTTACGGGCGACTTTGCAACTAAAATGTGAAGATTGACGTGCTGTCGACTGTACCTTAGTTTGGGACCAAGAGAAGTACGCATAGGGTACAATTTATGTTGGACTATTAAAATGTTAGCTATTTAATTTCGTGGCGATGCCCACTGTTATCATTTTGTTAATAAATTTTGAGTGAATCATTTGCTAATAAATGTCTAAAAAAATTACGTAGGTTACTTCCTAGTCTCGCCTTAGACTACATTTGTTGCAAGTGTCAACTATGTAAATAACACCACTTTATTCAGTTTAATACATTGATCTACTGACTTCCTGACTGAACCACTGATATTTTTCTTACGAGGAACCCGCAATGTTATCTACAGTTTCAAATGGAAGTTCAATTACAGTTTAATGTGAGTCCGAAGGGTTGGAGAGGGAAGGGAAGGGAGAGGGGGAGATGGAGGAGAGGCAAATTTCACGATCACGATATGTCTTTCAGACGGAGAAGAGAGATTCAAAAAATTTTCAAAATCACCACACGTAAATATTAGACATCCCCAAATCGATCTAGATCTTAAAATGAACATCTATTTTTAACTTGTAACGTTCATCAAGTCGCTGTTTCTGCGCTACATTGAATAAAACGTATTTCGTTTCTTTTCATTAAATCATCCTATAACGCCCCACTGCAGGGCACATGAGAATGTTTTAAGTAGTAGTTATATGACTTCAAAGTTTCATCTGTTTCTGAACTTTCGTGACTATCCAAAAATATTAATATGCGGCAAAAAACGTCATAACACCAAAAGCGAACAAGCGCTATTTTTACAAACATACGCGGGAGAAGTTCACTCGTTAGCACACCGGGGATTATGTTGGTGTTACATTCATGACTGTGGCAATATTGCCGGGCAAGGTATATCAATGTCTATGACGCGGCCTAGCCATGACTTGCCAAGTAGCCGCGCACGGACATAATTATTGTAATGTCTACTCTACGTGCGCAGTCGCAAAGAACTATAGTGCCACGAGGCTACTCCATCTACGGCCCTAGATAGACACCTAAAGAACATAGAGGGTCGGACCAAGCTCATGAGCTAAGAAAGTAAGTACATTAGAGAGTACAAAATGAACTATGATGATACTATTCAAACCTATGTCATAAACATACAATACATATTAGAAATTTCACTGATGCCGGTGAGTCGCCCATTAGCTCAGTTGGATAGAGCGCTGGCACGGATAGCCAGAGATCGCGGGTTCGAATCCCGGCATGGGTGGAATTTTTAGCCTCTATTAGGTTTTTAAAAATATTAGAGCTACATAAGAATATACAAATGTTTTAAATTATATGTTTCCAAATAAAATGTCTGTCCTATAGTCTGTAAAATATATCTAGCTTGAGCTCCGCGACAGCTGTCATCGAAATTGAGTCCATGAAGTTTTAAATTTTTTCACATAATATTTGTACTGCGAAAACTCGGTACTTACTGCACAGATAGTGATGTCTAAACAGTATCGTAACTGCAAATTACCAACTATCGATGATTTGGTGATGGATGATCTAAACTGCAGGTTTACTATTGGAATTGAATATTATTTCTTTGAAAAGCATTATCGAATTTCATTACAATTAAAATACTAATAACTGTTATACATATATAATAATAACAGCGAATAAACCTCTTATTCTCTGGGATGAACATTGTTTCAGTTAATACCTACTTCCCGAACCGCCATGATTTTGGGCTCTGATCGGCCGCGCGCTCTTTAGTCAAGTTTTGATTTTTATTAAGTGATGTTCTTGTTTACCCTGACGACGAAATGTTTGTTAGTTATTGATGAATTTTCAAAATTGTTTTCTATTAAAGTATTTCATGCTTTAAATACAGAAGTTGTTATCGTGAAGTTGATAAGTTGAGTTATAGTTGTACTTTTTTGTTTGCATGATGCCAAAAAGATCAAAGAAAACTGTTTTGAATAGTGAATGCCTGAAGTTTGAATCGAGAGTGTGATTCGATTCCGCGAATATTTCACGCGCGAAAACCAAAAAGTCGGTTTCTCAAAATCTCCTCACCATCTTCGGCTAAAATTCTAAGGAACATTGGATTTTCATATAAAAAGAGCGTTAAAAGGAAAATTGTAATAGAGCGGATGGATACACGTATAGATTTTTTGCGCAAAATAAAAAATATTGCAAACTGGGACCAAGTTGTTTTTCTCAATGTGACATGGTTTAATGCCAACCATGCAGTTTCAAAGACATCGTCCCAACCCTAGCCCTGTCAGTGTGACGGCTGTCGTGGAGCTCAAGCTATATTTTACAGACTATAGGTCACTGTACCGCGGAAATAAGCAGAAATAAAAAAGTAAAAGTAGTGACATTTCCCATTAGTATGAAAACCAGTGTGACCAAACTCACACTTAAAAACCAAACGCACACTGTGAATGCCAAACTGCCTGCCATTGGTAAATAAAGACAAAGCCAAAAAGGTCTATATCATGAAAGTTCCAGTTAAATATGAAACTTTTAGTTATGTAAACAAGGATCCAAATCAATGGACAACAATGAAATTAAGTTTGACAATAACTCTTTCTTTTGTAGTACCGCTACTTTACACTAGATGGAACTACCACCGTGTCTGATCTTCGAGAAGTTTTATGTGGTAGGCCATAAGGTCGAAAATTGAAAAACAAGTCTCCGATATGTTGCTACTCAGCCGGATTGGTTTCCTTGTTTATGTCATTACCAATTTAATTTAAAAAATACAATTAAATACTACTCACCGATGAACTGTTTCGGCATGATTTGTAAGTTTTAGTTCCCAACTCTTATTTTTACATTCTAACACAGCAAAAGAAGGCATTTTAGTAGAGTTTTTACGATTGTTTTCTTTACTAGAAACAAACGACAACTGAGGTAAGAAGAACTGTCAGAGACTACTCATAGGCAGTACGTTGCTAATGCGAGGCACGCGGGCACCGCCCACTTGCGACTTTTACTCTTTTTTTATGTTCTGTGCTAGCGACGTTGCATGAATGAAGTTGTGTTCTTAATAAACATTAAGGTTAATTAAATAAATCCAATGTTATTGTTGTCTGTGGCATACCTAGGTATTCTGTAGGTATCTTTTCTATCAGAAATTGCAGCTTGTGTATGTTTTCCACTAGTGCCGACAGTCCGGTCCCTCGCCGCGGCTTCTAATCGTCTTCGATCCATACTCGGCGGCCAATCGCTTTATGCATGCACATAATACGTACATACATAGGCGTGTTTATACATTTTAATGCATCACCTGACCATATAACTACTACTGAGAAAGCTAATTTCGAATCCATGAATTATTGATCCGATAGTGTTTTGCTTTTAGTGCCCGTTTTCATCGTGACTAACCGGTCGTTTGTGTTCGTGTTGTGTTCTAGATAACCAGTGGTAATAAAACACTTTTAATCGGATTTAATTTGGCATAATGGCCGTCCTAGTGATGCGCTTTGATCTAGTGTAATGTACAATCTAAAGTATCTGGTAAAAGGGCGAGATGGGCTTGTTTGTGTGCTCAACCGGATCTAACAAACGGTAGGTGCGATATTTCTTCATCTTAGCCTTAGTTTCTTATACTACCATTACTAGAAGCAAATTATCCCCAATCATTCCAATCACCACATCATACTTCCTGTTTTCCTGTTTTTCTGCCGCGCACTAGTGTCAAACACTTCCTCAGGTAGGTAAGTGTTGATGCTAGGATGATTTCCTTTTTCCGATTGGGATTGATCTATAGGTAGGTACCTAGTAAAATATATTATTTACTCCTATAATTTTTTGTCATACTTGTCCGTCGCAATGAATGGATAAAACTAAAATCGCCAAGTGCGATTCGACGCACCCAATGTTCGGTTATTAGGTATATGAATATTAGTTTTACTTAGCAAAACTGTTTATCTTTTTTTTCACTTCGAGACACTTGGCGGATATCCAACCCCAACTTGGCGCGTTTTTATTATTCTTTCTTATACTATCTTCATATTATATGATTCTAGTTACTGTACGTGTGTATGTCACTGAACTCCTCCTGAACGGCTGGACAGATTTGAATTAATTTTTTGCAGCGCCCTGGGTGGTTAAGATTCACAAATCAGCCTGGCAGATGGCGCTGCACTCAGCACTACTTCTGTTGTGTCCGCTAGTAATTTATATAATTACTCTTAGTTTGAAACTTGTATACCGTTTTTACGATTGAGAAATCTTTAAAAATTGCGTGTATCCATAAATTTTTTTTGTTATTTATTGGGCACCCCGCCCTTATAAAATGTCTATGAGTCACTCATTGCGGTTCAATAGATACACAAGCCTTTATTTACACATCAGACAGACATACGCGAGGGCATATCGGTCTTTTTTGGCATCCTTCGAATACGGAGACCTTAAAACTCTTATCCTCCCTTGTGCTCACCATGTGAACATAGAGAACAAGCTTAATAGCGGCCAATACTGTAACTGCCCTCGTGTCCTAAGGTAACGTTTGTACTCTTACTGTCTATGCGCTTAAGAGAGTGTAGAGGAGTTTGTGGTCCTTCTGTCGCGCCGTATTTTTTACTGTGCTGACAGTAGGGTGCACCATCTCCACGGCCTCCCTCAAATACGACCGGCCAGACGAAGCACATCCATAGACCCGAGAGCCCTCATACTGTTAGGTTCCTGCAGCTCGAAGCTCATATCGCCATTGTAAGCATGATGGCAAAGTGACCGACAAGTGGCAAAGATTGTCGGTGTAAGAGCTGCATCTTGCAGTTGCTCGCTTCTGATTGGTGAAATGTCCGCAGGTGTCGGGGGCGCAGCGCGGACGCGACCGACATGCGGCCCCGGCGACAGACGCCCATGGAGGTCGGTTAGCGGCGCGAGCGCACCCGCCGCGGCCGCTCCGCACCGCCCCCGCCCCCGCTATGGAACTCGCCGACGTGCCCCGCCACCGACCATTAGCCTTCGATAAGGTGAGCCTATAATGCTTTTGTCTAAAGTGAATTACACAAGCGTGCTATGGTAGCATGTGGCGAGCGCGTCATAACTTCCATTCAAAATCCAGATGCTCACCAAAGACACAAAAAAATCTATGCCTTGAAATTGTAAGTCGTGCTAACCGCGCTATAAGATAAGAGTATTCTTTATTGTATACCGGAAAAATAGCAGACACAAAAGATAAAATACAATTGGCAGCCTTATTGCTAATAGCAATTTCTTTCAGGCAACCTCAAATTGAAAAATTTGCGTATACGTGTTCTTTCCAAAATAATACATTCCTGAAACATGTTGGTCAATAATTGGTCAATAATTGACCAACATGTTTCAGGAATGTATTATTTTGGAAAGAACACGTATACGCAAATTTTTCAATTTGAGGTTGCCTGAAAGAAATTGCTATTAGCAATAAGGCTGCCAATTGTATTTATTAGTTTATCTTTTTTTTGTTAAATTTTTATACAAAAAAATACTGATTTCTGCATTGTTGTGGAGTTGTTTAAGGGTCCGTTCCGCGGCCGGCCGCCTTCAAATGTAGGTTTTTATGCGCACGCACACAGTGACCGACGCGCAGCGGCGCGCTCACGCACACATCTAAATATGCACAGTGTTCTAGCGACACGAAATATAAAGGCCAAATATTGTCTACTTACGAAACACTTCTCTGATAATTTCTGTTACTATGTAGGTATAGTTTTAGTGTTTGAGAACGCCACAGTTATATATTACTTACTGCACTTTGTCTTAATATTACTTTTACCTTACGTCATTGTCAAGATTACAGATTATGAAAGATTACAGTCGATTGAATTAGTGAAATTTTAAATCTATTATTATGATTGTGGTCATGTTTATACAGACAGTTTCACATTAATCGCTAACTTTGCAGGCGGCTTTGTAACAAAAACCTAAAGGATATATTTCATTCAGTTTTGGTCTCAATTAAATAATAATAATAATAATATAAGCCTTTATTAATTGGTTATACATAATATTTATTATATGCATCAAATAACAGTTGAAATTGAATAGATTGAGACAATTAGATTATTAAATTAAATTAATTAATTGTAAACATTTCTTTATATAGCATTTCATGCATCTTTTATTAAAACGTCCCTCTCCGGGACATGCTTGGCCTTCCACAAGCCGTGTGGTTAGTGGGGTGTGGTCTAATCACCCTAGCTGACCAGGCTTCACTGGGTGATTTAATTTTTTTTTTTTAATGATTGATGAAATATTCATGATTTACCTTTTAAGATACTTCATAGGTACTTTTTTAACCACAAAGTTGTTACCACGTATCTAAGGTGCCAATGAAAGTATTCTAAGTTTTCATTTGCCTCGGGGAAATCTGCAAATTGAGCCAGTATTCAGTAAATTGAGAATCGCTCGTAGCCTCGGTTGCCGAGAATCGCTCGTAGCCCCGGCTGCCTGAGTGATCTTAAACGATCACGAAGGTTAAGCAACATAGGGCGCGTTCAGTACATTGATGGGTGACCGTCTATGACTAACGCTAGTGGCATTTTTCCGAGCGGTTCCGTATTTTGCAAGGCACGCTAAGCAGTTGGTGCCGGCTGCCGTCGATAGATGGCAGTCGTTAAGCCAAGTCAGAGGCAAGCGGCTTGAAAACTTCTGACAATAAGACCAGCCACCAGTCTAAGAGCCTGTCCAGACGAAGCGTTTTACACGCGAAGGCTTTCGCGCGTAGACACTAGCGCGTTTCCGAGGTACTAGAGCTAATACACCCCGTCCAGATGCTCTCGCGCGTATTCTTACTTACGCGCGTTCCCGAGGTACTAGAGCTACACAGACCCCGTCCAGATGCTCGGGAACGCCTGAGTGTCTACGCGCGAGTGAAAACGCTTCGTCTGGACAGGCTGTCACAAGCCTCTAGCAATCCGGACTTGGCCTCCGTGGTGAAGTATGACCTATACCTTCCTCAGGGAAGAGACCCGTGCCCCTCGGTGGGGACAATGGTTTGATGATGATTATTAAGTAAATTAAACAAACTTAATTAGTTACAAACTTTAATCACACGTTTATTATTATATGGCTGGATCCATTGGAAGGGTCCGTTTAAATGTTTGTGGTCTACTAAGATAATGGTCATTACTATAAAAATAATGGATCGAACATGATTAATATCTCTTCGGACTGTGATAAAATTGTCACGCCGCAAAAAACAACAGTCTATAGTAAAAATACATATGACAACAAAATAAATGTTACTTATTTTGTTTGTATTGTGGTGTGGATGAGTGTTGATTTATTATGATTGGTTTTTTTGGTTCTGGATGTATTCATAGTTTAAATTTTTGTGGTTGTAATATTTGACTAGTTGCAAAGCGTGACTTTTTATTCAATAAATAAGTGGTGGATTGTACATTGACATTTAACAAAAAACAAAAATATTTTTACAAATTACTTGCTTCAAGTTAATGTCCGTAAAATTATAGTAACAATAAATAATAAATACAAGTACCTCATATTTACGTTTGGTTTAGTTACATTAACTACTTATTTTTTATGAATATTCTACAATTTTCCGTAAATTCATCTTGACATACGTCAAGACTTTGATAAAATGTACATAATATTTTATAAATAAGTAATCAAAGTCAGCGCTGCGGTGTTTAGATCGCGGATAAAATACATAAATTAAATCCTTTGATATTCTGGTGTATAAGCTATTTCTAATCTAAATTTTATTCAAATCCGTTCAGCTATTTCAGCGTGACAGAGTAATAAACGAAAACACACCCAAACACACACATATTACAGAAACCTTCGTATTTCTGATTTCGAGTCAATATTTCTAAGATAAACTGTATAGTTTATTACAAATTTAAAAATAAAAATATTTTCAGGTGATTCAACACAAAATAATTTGAAAATATTTTTATTCATATTACATAAGGTAAATAAAAAGTATGGAAACAATGAAAAAAAATTAAGGTCTCTTAAGATTGATCTATGTGGATCTTATTTTTAACCGTGAATTAATCGGCTTCGTACACTTTATAGGTATCGACTTTTGAAACACAAATAATAATGAAATAGTCCAAAATAGCACAGTTTAATATAAGTATCCTATTCACACGACAGTTACTGAAGATATAAATGATCAATCCTACCATTCACAAAAGACTGCCATCTGTGCTACTGAAATCTTTGTCAAAAACAAACACTGAACAATGCCAAATATGTTGCGAACATATTTGGCAGCAGTAGGATCGCTTTTATTTGAGGACCACTGAAATTTTGGGTATTTTTTGGGGCATAGATCTCTTAAGCAAATGGTATTTTTATGATAAAATAAAATGTAAAGTTGTTCTTCTAAAGTGGAGTTGTTCTTCTAACCCTACATTGTGTTAAATATAATTGACATTTTTCTATTTAGGACAATGATTTCCTAGAGACAATGCAAATTTACAAAATTATAAACCACAACATTTTGAAAAATACTCATAAAACTAAAATGGTTGTAAAACGCTAACTCTTGGTGTCTATTAGACATTACACTTTTTGGAAATAACCTTTAAACTCATACGCATGTGTGATGCGTGGTACAAAGAATTTCTCACATACGATAGTATCTGACTGTACATTGACCGTTTCAAACAAACTTGAATGCTTTGTTGGAACCAATATAGTGTTTGGTTTCTCTAAAACTTGACTATGTATCACAAAAATGCGGCTTCTAAGAATAAGATATGGGTGGAGCCAGTAAGCACTCTTTCATGACAGCCGGCCTCCATATAATATGGGTTGGATATCTATGGTAGTCTCAGTTAATTATCGATATCTTTGGGCGGCTGAGGTCTATTTTGAGGCTGGCTGATCATAGAAACATGCCACTATCGGCCATTTCCGATAATCGGTAAGTTTACCCCTTTTTCAGTCGCTTTAGTTTCTTGAATACATGCGGAGGCACCAAACCACGGGTTTCATCAAGATTTTTCTTTCACGGTTAGCGTGTGGTATTGCGAATACAAATTCGCAAATGTACGTAACTTTGAAATTAAGGAAAGTTATTGGTACGTGCCCGCACTGGGGCTCGAACCTGGGTCTAGTCTTTTCTGTAGGCTACGCTCACAAAGCTGTCAGGATGGTATAGGTGCTGGGCATGCCTACACTATCTAAAACCATGTCCCAGGCACTACAGCTTTCGAGTGGGCCCTTCACTCATCTAGTGAGTGAGTGAAGACGCCACTGTACGCTGTATAAATCATCTCATTACGTAGGGTCTTTAGATGAAAGTCAGCAAAACGGTAACCTGAAATATCGATAGAGCTGGTGTAACAGTGAACTGAAAACTGTGACACAGTTTCCAGCGTGAATTTCCAATATCCCTCGTGTAAACATTACTTAGGGCGTGACGTAATGCTAACGTGTAATTTGGAAGTTTCGCGCTGTCATCGAATGCACAGCGTGTCGCGGTGCGGCCAAGAATAATGTTGACCTGGCGGAAATGTAGTGTAAATACATTTCCGCCGGGTCAACATGCAGGTATTCAAATTGAATTGCTAATTTTTGAGCAGCAAACCTCCTTTAAGCCACAACCATCTATTGTCAAAATGGCAATAAGCCAGCAACTGATCGCAGAGTAGCCGGTTATTATATTAACTTATGTATTGTGCACGAAACTGTGGCTCTTTTCCTATTTATTTTTAACACGACCGGTGCCGGCGGCGCCTTCGGGTCTGAAAATCGATAGGGTTCGCTTGAGCCGAGGATATTAATGATTCCATGCAGGCCCGCCAGCCTTACCTACATGCCAACTTTATATTGCTTTCCGTCTATAAAATCGTGCAGCTGTTTTATACGGACCGCTTCGCACCTTCTCCTTTATGAATTTGCGACGCGTTTTCTTTATGTGCTCGCGCAGGTATGGCTGCTCCATATTAGGCTTAATTAAACGTTACAATGAAACACGAGGCTCGCGGCACGGGTCACGAAATCAGCGATGACACGTCTCGGCACCAGTCTAATGTTCACAGTAGCGCATTAAAAATTGTCACGAACATTCAAATGAACATAAAAAGTTAAACGTTCCGTGTTTTCATTCCAGAGGTATGGTTTCCTTAAGTACCTAGCTACTTAAGAGAATTATGTCCATAAAAGCGAATAGCGCTATGTCAGCTGGAAAGCGATATTAAAGACTTTCGTATTCAAATGTATGTAAGTCACGGACGTTTAGAGAATAAAAGTGATTACCGGAGTGAAAAGCGTGCTCCATACAGACACATACATTATTAATAGCCGAGATTTGGAGGCTTGCCAGATAAAGAAATACTCGTAGAAGGCGAAAAAAGAGAAAGTGGGACGAGACAAGCCATCTAAGAACTTTCTATAGCGATATTGTACAGAACTTGCTCTAGTACTTTTATGACCCTTACTGATGAAACCCTATTGATGTGTTGATACTAAACATACTTAAAAACATACCCTTATGAGAATCATCTTCTAGGGTTCCGTCTCGATAAAAGAGGAAAACCTCACCTGGAAAATTGGGGAAAAGATTACGTATAACCTACTGCAAATCGACGCGCTGTCTTTAGATGCTGCGAAACTTTAAATTAAAAGCTTCAGAAAAGAAATTCTCCAGGGCAGTTATCCACCTACGTTGGACCACAAATCTTTTGCCTCCACTCATTGCCGTCTCACCCCGGCGCAGTTTTAATTTTCTCCGTTCCTTTGAACAATTACTTAAGGCTGTGGGCTGTGGGCCGACGACAAAAGATAATAAGTCTTATAGTTGTGAACTTAAAGTTGATTTTGTTGGGAATCACTAAAGACGCTGTCGATTACATCTTTTTGGATTCGACTTTTCAGTGCCATTACGGTTACCTAGTTTCCGTAATTAAATCGTAAATAATAACGTACAAAATCACCACGGACTTATTTTTATTTATTCGTAGACTCCGTCTATAAATATAACGTACAGTATACATGTGAAAAAATATATTATCGTACGGATACGGGTGGGACCAATATCGTAATTTGCCGGGTGGATGGACTGTGCACACTTCAGCAAACTGTTGACGTAGGTCCAACCGATTATGAATACTGCACCTTGGGGAATACAGATTAAATTGCAGTGCCGAGCTGCCTTGTACATAAATGTTGTGCACTCACGACGTTGAGTGCACAACATATGGATTGAATAATATTATACAGTTGTACATTGACTACGGCATATGAAGGGAAATTATCTTAAATACGGAAGATAGGCTGGTGAAACGGCATAAGAGCTGCTTTTACAGGATATATTTTCAATAAAAAAATTCAATAACTTTCAATTAAATAATACACCCCGAGGTACTTAGATTTTTCACTTAGACAAATATGACAAATCTTCCTTTGAATTTTTTTCACCTACGATTATTCGCCAATTTCTGAATTTATAAATTCAACAAGAACTATACTATTTAACTACAGCGAAATTTTCGATGCTTAAGTATTTACTTAGTAGAATTTTCTTAAGTATATGAAAAAGTGACTTAAATTCGACTTGACTTGAAACAGAGATCGTGGGTTCGATTCCCATTGGCCGCAGTACTAAATTAGAAGAAATGGCTTCAATCTGGATGCATTTGCATGTTTGTAATGTCCTTGCCTGGCTACCGTAGCACAGGGTATCGTAGTTAGGGACCAGGACTAGTGTTGTGTGGAAGTTTATTCCTCAAAAGCATAGTTTTATGCACAATACTTAGGTTACTGTGTTATCCAATAGATACCAATTATGAGTCTCTATTTAAAATGGGTTCGAAAGTGGCCATACTTCAAAATATGGCGTGCTTGGGTATGATTTTAATGAATGTAATGTCACTTTACAATACTTTAATAGACAACCACGCAATACAGCCTACGAACGCATTCATACTGTGAAGATATGATATGAAATTAATTAAAAGCAGCTAGATAGATAAAGAAGAAGAAGATAGATAAAAAAATGACTGAAAAAAATACAGAAGTAGCATAAAAAACCTTCTTATTTTTTGCAATCATTTAAAAAGACATTTTGTTCAATGTTTTACTACTGAAACACTGTTTATTATAACGTATTTAATACATGAAACTTAAAGACAAAAATCTCGTACAAAAAATGGTAACATTTTTATTATTGGGTTAATCACAACCATACCACGATACAACAAGCGAGCAGCGCAATTTAGTGATTTATTTCGGTACTAACAATTTGGCCAAAAGGTCATGTTTGTGATTAGCTTATTGAACTTACATACTACATAATTGAAATTATCGAAAAATACCACACAACTTAATATAGCGATATACGCATTTTGTTTTCTTTTTATAACGATTATGCAAGCGCGGGAGGCGCTAGAAGTAAAGCCAACGATTAAAGTGGCCGAAGGGTATTTTTCACTTTCTTTAGTGCATTAAAGAATTAATAATAATTATAATTGTTCCGTCGCGAATACACAGCACAAAAGCGTTTGAATGGCATGGCGGCACCGATCGATCCGTGACGTCACTCCCAGGATCTCCGCACGCGATGTTATCTCTGGTCATCCACCCATCACAAATTTACTACCAAGATAGAGGTCAACGATAGTTGGTTTTGACGCACCATGCGGAATAGAGGACGCAAGGTCGTGTGTATAGTATAGGTACACTGTAGTCGGCAAAGGCGTAGGATGGGTTGTTGCCTTTTGATGCATCGCTTCAAGGTAATTTTAACTCGTTAGGATATCCAAAGCGGCTATAAAATTTGATATTGGAAAATATCCTCCAAAATAATTACACTGCATTGTACTAGTTTAGTATTGAATGTCATTATTAGTATCGTCCCATTAACAACAGCGGTTTACTTTAAGAAACGAGGGGTGACATAGCTTTTAGATGAATCACAAAATAATCTTTCAAAGGAAGTTCAAGTGTTACGGGAGAAAGTAGTAAAATAAGTCAAAAAAGTAGCATTAAATACATTATACTTCTATCACTGCCTAATATACCTGATTATGAGCACAGTTTAGGTACGCTTGATACTGACTTGGTGTAATTAAAAAGTGAAAAAAAGAATCCAACATACGTGCCGACAAATCCTGCCCCACATTAGGGAGTCGTAAAACCCGTGAAACGCGCAAATAGACGCAGCACAGCACTTTTCATTCGACCGACTCACGCGACTCGTAGACGCTGCTACGAAATAGAGGCTACGTGGCGTAGCTTCAATTTCGTAGCGAGTCGAAAGCTCCACGCTGCTACGAACAAAACGTAGCTTTCTTTTGTTGTTCTCTCGACAATGACGTCAGTGTTTTTATACGTTGCACGAATTTTCACGCAAGTAGAGACCCGACGAGTTTTCGATTGTGTGCAACAACGCAGATGCGTCGGTATTGTGTTGACGGGTTTTTTTTTCGTATTATTTCACTGTGAGCACAATTCGCAAAATCACGCGGACTATTTGTAGAACATCTGGCAGTTCTTTGGATAATGGTTTTGTCATCGGGAGTAATTACTGACATAACAATTGCTTTTAGCAATAAGGCCGCCAATTGTACTTGTATATTTACATGTTTTATTATATGTGCTCTGGTGTGCAATAAAGAATATTCTTATCTTATCATATCTGAACGATTTTGATACCTCAAGACAACAAGACGATTTTGAAAAAACTACTCAGCCCCGTATTATTTGCGCGTCTATGCGGCAACGAAACGTCTCAAGACCACAATAAAAACATCTACTAAACCACCCTGTTCTCTGAAAACGCCTTGACAACTTTTCTATCCCATTTTCCTCGCTTTTTTAATCGCGTTGACGTCACGGCGTTCTCTTAGGTCAGGGCTCTCGAGCCTCCGACGAGGGCCCTCAGCCGATTGGTGCGTCGAGGGTGCTCCGAGCTGCAGCCGCGATAAGATTGCCGATGACGTCATTATGTTGGACGGGGGAGCGCATAGTTCGAAGGAGGCACGTCGTTTTTACCATGTCGGAAAGTAGGCCTTTATTGCGTCTTAGTAGGAGATGGTTACATTCAGCGCTTTTTGGCCTCAGACGAGATGATCAATCAATCAAATCAAAATGTTTTAATTTTGACCGCCTCCGTGGCGCAGCGGTAGAGCATCTGCCTACCATGCAAGAGGCCCTTGGTTCGAACCCCGGCTGGGTACAAAAAAACCCTCAGGTTTTGGATGTTTCCATGTTTGTGATGTCGTTATTTCTGTTTCCCACGACACAGGATGTCCTAGTGTGTTGCCAGAACCAGTGCATGTGCCTGTATGAAAATGTTATGTCATGTTTATTCAAAATAGCGCGAAAATGGCTACGAAACTGCGACAACAAATAAATGTTACAAGTCAAACATAGATATATATATGGTTGCTCGTAGTTAATCAGCTCATTCTCACTTTCTCTTTCCCTCTCTCTCTGAGAGAAGGCTACAGCTTATAAATTGTTTTGGAATTTTTTACTCAGTTCAGTCAGTGTCGTATTATACCTAATAATCATTGTGTACCTAATCAATCAATGGGAATAGATAAGAAACACGAATTCATGCTTTCGTTTTAGTGCTGAATTGACAACAGTAAAGAATGTGAAGTTTACCAAAACGGCCCTGACAAACCTCGGAACCACTTTCCGAAACTCATCGAACCATAATCGACGGCCGTCCGCTCGCCAAATCTTGGCAATAACATCCAGCGATCAAATGGATACTGTAGACATACAAGGTGAAATTTGATTGCCTTCAGTGTCGATGGATGGTAATATTTTTTTTGTATTGAAATTTTACCCCGAGAGATGTAACCTTTCTTTTTGCATTTCGTCTTGAATAACTATGTCGATGTTTCGTGATAATGTACAAATAACAATTAGTTGATAATACCTACTATTGTGAAACAGGGTCGTGCATTAGAAAAAAGGTGTTTTTACTTGTAAAACATTTATCCTACAGATTTATGTCTTACGCTCTGATAAATATCTCCGCATAATTAAAATTACAATCGTTGGCTAATAATGGCTGTTTTTTTTTTTGACGCCAGTATACGTCGCGACGATGGCAACGTCATGACGATAGTAACACACACAACTGACAAATTGGTATAGATTGAATTTCATTCCAATTGTATAATCCGAGTGAACCAAATGGTGCATATTTGCACCGAAGGAGATTACATTGCGAGTTGTTCACTAAGTTGTAAGTATATCCCGGCTTATACGTGTATATGATATACCGTTGGAATGTAATTGGTTAGTAGACTACACACCAGGAGCAACTAAGCTTTAGTACTAGCGTAACGGTGCAAACCTCTTTAAACCATTTTCGATATTTCAAGTCTATCATATTAAAATCAAATTTAAAAATCACGTTACGCATTCTAGATTTCTCTTGGATTTCCGCTTGATACTTCACCTTTTTACGAAGTACTACTCACTATAATTTTTGGACTGCAAATGTTTTTTCCCTTTTTTATGCTGATCAGTTTTATTTGTACAGTTTTGAACTATTTAGATTTAGTGTTATTGAAGTCACATATTTTATTATTATTTATTACAAGAACCATTTCACTAGTTCTGGTGGTCCACGTTTCATGGCCCCTAAAACCGTGTCACCGTATATAGCCAGCTAAGCTCTGCTGTCGCGTAATCTTATGTCACAAGCATGATACGGGTCAAACGCTGAGGGCACTCAGGGCTATTACGCGGGTAGCTGTGCCCGTGGCTTTGTCCGCGTGGGTTTTTGTTAAAAAACAATGAAGACATGTTACTTGTTGTATTACGTAACTTTATAAAATCAGTAACACAACAAGTTGGTACTTATATCACGTGCGCGCCAAGTCGTATAAAAATTGGGTCTTACTTGATTGAAAATACTTTATATGCAAAAGAATAGAACCGAAACCGAAAAGAACCTTTACCAGTCAAACCACAGTCGGACATTTTTTACCGTGCATTTTTTTTTCTGAAAGCCAGCTCGTTCCGTGAGTTCTTGTGGTCTAAAAATAATTATCTTACGTTAAAACCCAGCTCTTAGTAGTAACGGATTTACTAAAGCAAATTTCAGATGCTTTAAATTTAAGGGCCGAATGGTTTTAAAAAAGATCTCCGAAAATCTGTGATAAGAAAAAAATTATTTGAAGACTAATTTAGTTTAAGAATGAATAGTATAAATCTCCATATAGGTACGTCTAAAAATTAAGAGTTCTACTTGTCAATACAGGCAACATTTCTTACAGGAAAAACTTAAAAATCCCAAAATAATATAAGGTGTATCAAACGAAAGTCAACACTACGGTATTATAATGTATAGTAGAACTACAGCTGATTTTTTTTTGCCATTACCCCTTAATAAAACTTGTGCGTATAGACCATGCTATCACTGTTTTTAAGTGCCATAAATGTTATTGGCTTACTTTTACTGAAGATTGAGCTTACTTTAATACATTTATTGATTGTGTGTGTGATTTATTGATCGGGTACATAAACAATATACACATATTTATGTGTGATAGTGTGAGTTTGTGTGGCATGTGATTATGATATTACGCGTATTTCGCGCCACCCTGTAGAAGATACCACTTGACCGCAATCCACCGAGAAGGCCCGCTCGCAAGCGGTGCCGAGGCCAAGACGCCAAATTTCAGGGCTACACTTGTAATAACTCGTGATTTATGATCTTATAGAGCCGTAATGGTCTTCGATTTGGGTTTACGATACTGCTGCACGCGCAATTAAAATATGTTTCTTAATGATTCGCGAAAGTCACAGTGATATACTAAACGGGTCTAATCGCAATTATTTTTTCATTAAAACGTGTTTTTTTTTGTCATTTTCAAGGCGATTAAAAGCTATGTTTTCTTTTTCAGATGGAAAGTTTGATCAAAGAAATGCAAGAACCAGAAACAGGTGTGCCAGTGAGAATTCAAAAACTCTTCCTATCCTACGTCCCTGCCGCCTTTATGGGTAAGTCCTAGCGTTTAGTTTCCGTTTTTGCTGTTGATCCGATCTCGGTAAAAATCAAAACCTTCCTTCCTTAGAAAAAACATAGACGTGGAATTTAAAGCTCTTTGAAGGTTATGAAAAGATGTATTCATTTTTTTATAGTTAAAACTGGAACAAAGATTATTAGCGCCATTAATGAAAATAAAAACACATATCTTCTGTTTGAGAACTGGCCAGTGACAAGACGTGGAACGTGGTACGTGGAAGATGCTGGCACGAGTCTAATTTTAAAAAAGATTGAGGATTTGAAGGAATAAAAATTCCTAGCCCACAAGGACAGCGGGGCGCCAGGACACGTTCTCAGCCGGCTGGACTCCGCATAGTTATATTTAAGTAAACCCATTCGAGCACTTTTCAACCCACCTCTACCTTCTAGCTATTTCACAGTACAAAACTGAAAATTTCCAGGGGGGTTATGGTTGTCCAATTGAAACATTACTTCAAATGTCATACACGCTAATAGCTGCGTGTAGACATTTGAAATAACGGGGTAGTATACAATATGATAGAAGATAATGGAAAACTGTAATTTTTGGCTCTACTGACTCACTCACTGATAGATCATCAATGTTTAGGTAGAAATTTGAAATTTAGAACATAAAAAATAGAGGGCAACTCCTAATACGTTTTAGATAGAGAAATAGTTGATCTCTCCTAAGTATTCAAGTTATTTATATTTTTCTTATTTACAAATTTAAATAAAATTTTAGTATTTCTTAATGATTCGCGATGCTGGTCAAACGTCGGGAAATAAGGTAATTACGTTTTAACCAATAAATAATCGCGATTTGACCCGTTTAATATATAATTAAATAAAATTGTACTGTCAGCAAAAACTACAGAACTTTTTACCCACTGCAGGCAGTGGGATACGGGTATATACAGCATTATTATTATTATAATTATTATTTTAAATGCGCCATTTTACATATAAATCATTAATAACTCTTTCTTGTGGTTTCCCATGAAGTGTTCTCTATCTATTTATCTATGTAAGAGACTGCTTAGTGCACGAAGCATTCTCTTCCAGCAAACCAGGAAGTTCTGGTGAGACTTGAAGGGTAAGGCAATAAAATTAACTGAACAGAGCCAATTTTATTCACAAGCGATTGGCAGTCATTGCATTACGTGCTTTGAGTTAATTTTTAGGTTTCCGTATCCAAATGGTAAGGGATTATTACTAAGACTCACTGTCTGTCCGTCCATCCGTACATCCGTCCGTTTGAATGTCTGCCCGTCTGTCTGACTGTCACCAGGCTGTCAAGTTGAAATTTTCAAAGATAACGTATTTCTGTTGCCGTTATAACAACAAATACTAACACACAATGTTTAACAACTTCCCTTCCCAAGAGTCGTATATATCGCAGATAAGTGTATTAGAATAAGTTCATTAGTCAAATTTCACTGATTTTCGTCAAATCTTCGGGCATACAACTATCCAACTGTGGAGGTAGGGAATTATAATTGAATTATATCTTGGACAGGGAATAAGTGGGAATCTCATACAGCAAACGTGATTTTATATTGCCGTTTTTGCTCGATATTGATAAGGCGACAGGTAGACAGTTTATACGCCATACTCCACCACGAGGGCCAAGTCCGAGCTGGTGGAGGATTGTAAAACAGCGGTGGGCCTTACGGTCAGAAGTTATCAAGCCGCTCTTAACGGCTCCCGCCATAAGGTTGTATAGATAATGGTACGGATCCCTTCGTGCGCGAGTCCGACTCGCACTTGGCCGATTTCTAATAATTACGAGTAGTTACAAACGCGATCCGTGGTAGGGTAATATGACGCACCAAATCGCAGAACCGTGGCCCAAAATTGAGTCAGGTATTGATCCCAAGGAATCGTTAAGCCCGTTCCAAAAAGCGTTATGCGTATTCTTTGTAAAAGTGGTTTTCTAAACCTCAGAACTCCCATACAGTACAATGGAGGACGCTGAAACCGAGCAACTTTCCTTAGCCCTTTTACTGCTCGCACAAAGAGGCCGGTATTGGCCGACTGATTGTAAAATCAATATCGGCACATACCTACTGGCTGTGTGGCGGCGGGACCGCCAAATGCTTGCTACAGATGTTCAACCAGCTCTTTCACCCAATGTTTGAGTTTAGAATAGCCTTACGTAAATGAGCGGTGTTAGCGGAGCGGTAAAACGTCAGCTTCTCATTCATGGGGCTGTGGGTTCGAATCCCAGCACACATGCTGCGAATGAGTTTGTTTTCTAAGTTAAGTACATTTGTGATATTACAGTAGTAGTACCACTCGCTAGATATGAAGGAAAATATCACGACGAAACTTGGGCGTCTTAGGTGTCCACATGCCTCAGCGCTTGATTCGCCAATCCACGATGGGCACGCGTGCTGATTAAGCCCCGATCTCTCTCTCTCTGAGAGATGGTCTGTGCCCTGCAGTGGGTTGAATATAGGCTGTATTATTATTATGTAAATACTTAAAATGTAATTCACTATTCAGTCTCTACAGATTCTCACAAAAAAAATCCGCGACAGTCAGATACCTACTTGAGTATTTCTTTAGCGAGTTTTCAATTCAGCAACCGGCGGTTAGTCTTTGTGTAGCAGGTAAAAGCAAAGCGAAAGCCTTTCAAATATCAGTCTCTCGTAAACTCAGCCAGTGTCGATAATTGAAATAACTTTGTTGCTTTTCTTCATTGGGTTCCGAAGATGGTGCTTCTACGGTTTACGAGGTCCTTGTTTTGCCTATTTTTATATGTAGCCTCTATGTTTTTATCAGACTGCTAGACAAAGGCCTAATAAGCTAAGAAAACTAAACTGAACTAAACCGGACAAGTGCAAGTAGGAGTCGCGGCCTTTGGGTTCTGTAGAATTACTCTGTTAAAATTACTAACATACCTTTGCAATTGACAAATATGTCCTCCTATATAAACCAATTGCTAAGAAAAACCTTTTTTTTAACGCATAGTCCGAACCGATACAAAAAAAACGGAATTCTCTTATAGTGAATGTGAATGGTCTCGTATGTGCCTTTAATTTAGTTTGGTCACATAGAAATTTTTTATAAAAATCATAACATATATCGTATAGCCATGTCTAAGTAAATATTATTACTGTCTTGCTGAAATGACCAATTCTTCTTCCCAAAGTACACTTTACAATTTTAGACAGCGTTGTGTTACACAAAACACGCTGTCTAAAACCAGTTATTTATTAGAATAACTAATGATAAATCTTAGCTCGTCCACCTCTTTAGCGTTTTTTCAAGAAACGGTGGCTTTGATCTCATCACGGGCGACTTTTATAGTCACTAACTTGTTCCGTGAGTTCGCTCACGTGGACTCTGATATAAATAGACTTATTTTATTTTAAGTTTATTTGGGAAACACACAGCTTAAATAACAGTGAAATCTTAAAGTAGTGCAGTAACATTTTTTTAAAGCCAATAATGGGCTTCCATTACAAAGTAGGTTAAACTATTTCAAAATTCAAACCTTTTTAACAACGTACGTAATAAAGCGTTATTCGGTTTGTGAATACATAATATTTAAGGTGTGCTACAGTTTTGTTTAGCTTTTTCATATTTAGTCTTTTTTGTCTTCATATTTAGACTTCACTAATTTTTGTATGAACTAAAATTGTTTGCTAGGTAGATACATTATTCTGCGTTTGAAAACTGCTGCAAAATTTGTCAGCGACGATGACGACTAAATTAACATGATATTTTGCTTCTAGTCTGTTTATCATAAGGGCAGCCTTTCCGTCTACTTTGCTGAAACCCATTGACTTTATGTGTAGCAAAAAACCTAAAATGCTGCTTATACCACTAAGTTGTAAAGCCGCGCGTGGTCCGGCCGTCGGAAAAACTATGTTATTCGTTGCCAAGATGACACCAATTTAGTGTTGTAGATCACGGATGTCTAGATGTACTAAATGGATGACAGATTCGTATTTTTAGAAATATGAGGTTTTACATAACTTTATTTGCGCTTTACGCGCTCTACTATAGACAATTTTATGAAGGACTTTCTTTTAAATGCTCTTATTACGCATTCTATCAGCCGCGGCATTACAAAGAAGAAAAATAAAATATTTTTTTAAAATAACTAATTCTAATTAATGTGCTGCAGTATTCCGCGTTTTTTACGTAATCCTTATCACCCCTTTAACAAAACCCTTGGAGCCAACCCTAGGTTTGTGTTCGTGGTTTATGTCAGCTAAGTTTTATGTCCCAAAACAATCTGGACCGAACAATCTTTTATCAACTGAAGCTTTTTGTTAATGGTTTTTGGATAAGGCTTTCCTCCATCATCATCATCAGCCATTTGACGACGTCCACTGCAGGACATAGGCCTCCCTCATTGTTCTTCAAGCTTCACGGTCTCGTTCCGTTTGCATCCAGTGACTCTCCGCTACCGTAACCAAATCGTCAGATCATCTGGTAGGGCTGGCAACCAGGTCGTCAGATCATCTGGTGAGCAGGCCTCACGCTGCATCGTACGGTCCGTGGTCGCCAGGCCAAGGGGTTCCAAACGGCATAATTATTGGATGTGATCTTTCCACAACAGACCACTTTTTGCTGTCCGTTTATACTCTTCAGGATTGCTTCAGGACTCTACTGGCTGCCCTACATATTTCGACACACATTATGTAGATACTCGTATAGTACAGGGTGACCTAATTTGATTTACGACATGTCATATTAATAAACATACATATTTGTCACACATTGTACCTGTAAAAATAATGTTTGTACTTTTCTGAAGTATGTAAGATGTTCGTATAAATATAAAAATTCTTTATTCTTTATTATACACTAAAACTCATCTTGGTAACGAACATGACGTATATTTCGAGTTAATAGTGCTCCACCGATTGCCATCGGCTGTAAAATTCAGTGTTGGAATGGGGATAATTATCCTCATTGAAGTCTGAACATTTTTTTACAGCAGTCTTTTACGGCACCACTTTTACGAGCAGTATGATAAATACCCACGATGAAAGTACGCTTATTTCAGTCAACATTAAAATTTAAAACCTAAAGCTATATAGAGCTACGTAGTAGAAGAGTTCATGAAACTTCGACTGAACTCTTTATTGTATTTTAGTTTGGCAGTGAAATAACGCACGGCTATTCTATTTTAGTTCGGAGTCGTTTTAATTTCGACTGTATGTTAACTAGTCAAAAAGCTAAATGAAGTTACGTAGGGATATCGCTCTGAATTAATTATTCCACTAATGTACAATGGGAGGGAAAAACTGTCTAACAAAATGATATCTGTTATAAGGGAAATCGCGTAAAAAACGAAAACTTTCGACATTATTTATTAAATACAATTCTTTGAAACTCTCCTAAACGCTGTCTGAAACCCATGGTGGAGATTTTACGACGAAAAATACTTAACCACAGAATGCATGTCTATAGGAGTGTTTTAGTGGGACCGTATATTTATAAAGAAGAACGTTAAACTTTGTAGTTGAAAGTAATAGTCTCGAAACACCTGAACTGAAAAGGTAGGTATGTTTTTCGCATAAAATTTTTGTTATAAGTGGTAATATTTGTTTTAATTTCCCTTACGGAAACCTCACTGTTAGGATTGCTTTACATAGCCGCACGCTTGTATCCCGAAGGAGCAGGCAGAGACCAGATTAGCCTTTAGCGCGATCTCGAAAAACTGTTTCGCTTCTTTCCTTGGTACATTCGACAATAATTTCCACGTTATAGCAACGTTTGCCTATTCCTGAGGTAAAAAGGCCTTGATAAATGGATGGACGGGCTACAGCGTAATCCTTAAAAGAATACAGATTTTTTCAAATCAAATCATAAAAAGTGAAGTGTAATTTTGACAGAAGGTACATCTGATTAATTCACGCGAAAATAAGAACTAAATCTATGTTTAAGCTTGATGTGTTATTTACGTGTGAAGTAGTTGACTGTTATCGCTGGTATAATCTTTTTAAGTGCGTATTTCAATCCAAGGTGACGTACCTGTAACTAAAAATAGACTTTAATAATTGATATGAGACAGTCTATAAAAATGAAGTGTGAAGCATCCATTCTATTTAAAGGTTGTCTGAAAGGGACAGTAGCTAGTGATAGCTTCTGATCATTACAATTAAGGCGCGTCTGTTGCTCGTGATCTGAAACTTTACACAAATCAATCGTTTTTCTATGTTAATTTTTTATATTATATACTGCTTCCCCTAGCAACAAAAAATTGTCTTGCGCAAAGAAAACGGAGCGTTTCACGTAGGTACCAATGTTTTTAGCAGGAGACGGGGCTTTATTAAGGGGCCTTGGTAATGCAAATAAAAAGCTATACTTACTCCGTTGGCTCGGCGACCCCAAGTGGGTCTTGGTCTCCGCCACAAGAAGTCGCTACTTGTCTCTGACCTGAGCGTTTCATTTTTCTCTACAATATTTCGTAGAACTACAACCACGGATGTAAACCGTGACTACAACTCATAGTTTGTGACGATTCGATGTATAGCCGAATGTCCCACAGATTAACAAGTAGGAAGACTTACGGTTTTATTTATAAAAAAGCACAATTCCACTAAAACCTCCTTTATAGAGGCGTATTATTTTATCTGTGGTGAGATCTTTACCCTATAAAATCAACGCAGTGGTATTTTAGTGAGCGTTTTTGAAGTGTTTCAAGGTATTGTGTTTTTATACATAAGGCCGTTATTGTACTAATCGAAAATGATAGGCATCGTAGTTTTATCGAATGCGGCCGGATTACGTACCCTATACAGGCGCGGATTTTTGAGTGAAATCTTGTAAACAGATACCGATGTGTGCTCTGGGCTTGGAAGAGTAATGATAATATATTGCATACAACACAATCACTTGCCCTGGTCCTCAAGTAGGATACCCTGTGCTGTGACCAGGTAATCACATCAGAATCACGTAAATACACCCAGACTGAGGCCATTTGTACAAATATATTGTCCATCCCGCGACCTTTGGCGTAGTAAAAGAATTTAAAAACCTATTTAGTAGTAATAGGATGTCATGCCGCTAGACTATGAAGGCAGTCAGAATAGCACTCGGTATCCGCACGTGCCCCAACATCAGTATTTTCATAACAGTACATTCACATAATGTATTTGTTTCAGGTTATGATCTTATCGAATGGCTAATGGAACGGTTCAATCTTGATGAAACTACCAATGGTAACGGTAATGTATATTTTTTTATCTAAAAAAATTGTCGATATATATCAGTATTTTGATACACCAATGTGCGTTATTTCTCATTTCAGTTGAAGCAACGAACTTAGCCAATCAACTCTGCCAATATGGTTACTTCTTTCCTGTGAATGATTCCAAAAACCTCGTCTTGAAAGATGATTCCTCTCTTTATAGATTTCAAGTAAGTACTTTACTTTTGTAACCTTGCCTAAATATTTAGTTTTAAGTTTCTTCTATTTATATAATTAAAGTAATGAAGCAGAGTGTATGTTTTAGTTTCGCTCAAAACAATATCTCACAAAGATACCGTGAAGTTTTTAGGGATTAACCTTTAACTTTATTTCTATAAATACTTCCCTGCTTACATATCTAAGTATTTATTTGCTGCGGTACTTTCCCTCATACTCAAAACACTGACACACACTGATTAACTCACAGTTACACTCTCGCATAATAATATATAAGGAACGGACAGTTAACACTTAACACTTTTTTCGCTGTTTCGTCGAATTTGTCAGCAAAGAGCGTGAAAGAATATTTACGAAGTGAGATTCTCAATTCAGAAACTGGCCCTCACTCAAGTAATTTGTTGGCCCTTATAACCAGACTTAATGAGTTAACACATAGTATTTTCTAAGGTTAACACGAGCAGTAGACATAATTAAAACTGTTTTTATAGGGATTTATGCTCGTTTATTACATTTTTTACAATTTTCCAACGTTTCGGCACTTTTTCAGGTGCCGTGGTCCCGGATGACACATGTCATAAATCCGTATAAAAACAGTTTTAATTGAGTTAACACATGTTAGATTTGTAAACGGAAAAAGTTAGTGTTATCTGCTATAACAGTTGATGAACCTAGCACAGCTATGGATTCTAAATAATTTGAATTATATTCCAAGACGTACTTGTCAGCACTAAATTTTTACCTATGCTTTTATCACGTTTTAACCCTATGTTCCTACAAACTGTTAATGTACTGCTAACTGCTGCCAATTGGCCAAAGCGCATATGAAAGAAACGTCTGACAGTAACTAATAGAAGATTAAAAATTGTTTTGCATCTATAAAAACATAATCCTTCAACCACTTCATAAACGCCGCATAAACTGTCTGTGGTGACATTACAAAGGAAAGACTACTACTTTACCCCAGGGTATTTTATAGTATTTAGTTTGTTTTGTGGGCATCGTTTTCTTATAAATATTCACCGTATATCTTCAAGTTGAAAATAAATGACATTATATTTACATGCAGACACATACATTGCTTTTGGCCCCACACTAGGATACCCTGTGTCGTGTGAACCAGAAACAGCGACATCACAAACTTTTAAACATCCAATACCTGGGGTTCTGTTTTGTCCGTTCGAACCCGGGACCTCACCCTGGTAGGCCGATGCACTACTGCTGCGGCACAGATGTCGTCTGTTGTTAATTGGTTAATTACTTACCGTAAGTACTAACCTCCACAGAGTCCCTACTACTGGCCGTGGCAACCGCCGCGCGCCACCGGCAGCGGCCAGGCAGCCCCGGGGCTCGGGCCCGACAATGTGGAGTACGCGATCTACCTCGTCAAGCGAACACTGCGCAACAAACAGCGCCACGGCCTGGAAGAGTATGAGCTGGAGGCGATGGCCAATCTGAAAAAGAATCTCGCGGCGAAATGGGACTTCATAACTATGCAGGCGGAAGAGCAGGTTAGCGAGGGAATGTTATTCTTTGTCGTACCGTCATGATTGTACTGTACTCGCCTGCGCCAGATATGGCTTGGCGTGGAGTAAAAAATAATCTCTCGGCGAAATGGAAGGCGGAAGAGCATATTAGTGGGGAATATTCTTAATGGCCATAGTCTCATGGTTACTGTACTCAACTGCCTTATTCGTAGGGCGAGGCGACGTGAAGTACGCGATGAATACGATCTAGAGGCGATGGCCGAGCTGCATATAAAATAACTTCTTAACAAAATAGAACGTCAACGGTCAGTTGGCTGTTTGGTCGTAGCTTTATGACTGAGGCACTCACCTACCCCATTTCAGCACAAGTTTGTTCAAGTTTCTTAAAAAAATCTCTCATACTAAAGTTATGACACACAGATACAAACACCTTCTGCAGCATTAAGTCGACGCAGTAGACTAACTTTATGTGTTGTTTTTTGCGTTGTTGTTTATAATTTTACTTTGACGCTTCGAAGAAACACTACGATATCAAAAAAGTCTTCAAATCCACCTTCCCAATTCGCCTACGCTAATCCGCGTGTACCGTGATAATTAAGCCGATCTATCTCGTTCTGTAGCTTATGACATTGCTCACTCTGCAGGTGCGGCTAGCCAAAGAGCGCAAGAAGATGGACAAGGTGGTAGCAGACAGCCAAGAACGTGCGTACTGGCGCGTGGCTCGTCCGCCGCCAGGATTGCAGAGCGCCCTGGAGCACTGCCCCGTACCGGTGCGCGCGAGACACCCCACGCCAAAGAAGCGCACCGTCCACCAGCTCAACAGAGAGGTGGGTATATTTTGCGTTGTGTTGACGCAAAACTTGATCCAAGAGCCAAAAGAAAAAGTTAGAGAGCTGTCCATGTCCAGAATTTCCGGCATCTCCATCATCATTATTAAAAAAGCAACCTCTCCACTAAATAAATTGGCTAAAGTTTGATCGCAGAGTTCGGTTTCGGTATAAGTTGCTCAAATATGACTTTCTCTGATAATCTGTAGTAGATTAGGGGAGAAGAAGAAAATGTACGTATGATTTTGGGTCCACTTCTCCACACTCATTCACGTGACTCGGGCCACCGAAACTCTCTTCTTGTTATCGTATTGGTCCATATTTCTAAGGTTTTCTTCAATAAACTCAATCCAACGTTTTCTGGGCCTGCCTCTTCGTCTTTTTGTCTGGGCCTCCTGCCTGCCTTTCCGGTTTTTTTGCGGCATCCACTGATCAACATCTTAATCGATCTGTTGTCCGGCATTCTTTTCAGTGACCCAACCATCTAAGCCGTTGCTACTTGCAAATCCTGACTATTGTCTGATGCTAGATAAGTGCATCTAGCTTGTTGTTTATTTGAGAACGATAGGTGTCATCCGCTTCTCACAATCTCCCGATTTAATAACTCAGGGATATTCACCAGCGTATACTTCCAGAATGTATGTCTGATAGTGAGGGATAATTTTCTAATTCATCCCTAGTCGCTAGATAGATGGCGCTAAACTTGGCAAGTTATTGCCTCGAGCGTCCCGATTTGCCCATGATCGTTCCTGGTCGCAAATGCTAGTGAATTAGTCAGTTCAGCGCCATCTATAGAGTTCTTGGGAACAACTTTTTTTTATTAGCAAAAAAAAAACTCCAATTCTTAGAAGATTTTCAATTTTTAGTAGTACTCTCCTACTAAAAGCTGAAAAGTTTGGTTCTAAATAATTGGATAGGTCTACGTCAAGATATACCTACTCAAGCCAGTATAGCGAGAAGCAGGCATACTGGCGTGGTACGGTATTCTTGGGATCTATAAAAACCTGCAGTCTTGGGAAAAAGAGAGACCCGCGAGATCGGCCTCTGACGGTAGTTTTAAGCGTATACAACTATCGTATCTATCAAAAAGCTCGTTCAACTTCAGATACTTACTAGTAAATTCTGATACTTATTTTTCCACGGATTCCATTATTATTATATTTTATGGTATTATTCTCTTGTTTCGGTAGCTTACTTTTCAACCATTTTTACCACACAAATTAATCACTCCCAACAAGAAGTGTCTCTAGTAGTGACTCCCCGTAGCGACTCTTTAGTGCCTTGTCTCATTTCACATTTCTTCTCTTCTAGATCGAACATCTAAAAGCGAGCCTGGACCGTACGCGAGTGAAGACTTCAATTGCCCTAGAGGCCCTTTTGGCCTATTCGGAGACCTTCGCTCCCTACGATCCCTGGCTAACCCCGCCGCAGCCCTCCAATCCCTGGGTCAGCGATGACACCCTCTTTTGGCAAATCAACAACCCCCTGTGAGTGACTCTTTTCTGTCTTGTTTCTACTTCCTGTAATGTTATAGTAATCTTTGTAGTGTTGCCCTGAGTATATCAAGTATTAGTTAGCTTCAGGCTGGTAACAAATGGCTCAGCATAGCAGCCGTCGTGCATTAATCTCAGCCTATGTCTATTTAACGTGCCTGGTAGTTCAAATAAATGTATCAATTCCAATCGAAAACTAAAACTTGTGATCAGCTGTTCGGTGACTCATGTATTTCTACGATTGACGCATGTACTTATTTTATGATTCTTGTTATTCCACAAAACTCCCTTCCATATATTACACGGTAGTCCGCTTAAAATACTGATCCATTTTGAATATGGTTCTTTGTGTTTACTCATTTTCGACATCAACATTTGGCACCAAATAAACAGCACAATAAGGTCATTTTTCAACTTCGGTCTTCGCAGTGTGGAAGTACCAACGGAGAAACGCGTACAGCGCTGGGCGCTCTCCATCGAGGAGCTGGTCTCCGACCCCACGGGGCTTGTGGAGTTCACCAGCTTCTTGCGCAAGGAATACTCGCACGAGAACATCCGCTTCTGGCTCGCCGTGCAGGACCTGCGCCGCAGTAGCTCCAAGCACATTGCCAACAAGCTGGATCAGATCTACGAGTGCGTATGATATAGTATAGCCTTGCTCACATTCCTGAATCGCCTATCTCCGACAGAGGAAGGAGAAGCGACAAGAGCATTCCCAACGTGTTGGGTCAGATCATCGAGTGCTTAGAGAGTATGTAGCAGACAGTGATAGTAAAACATCATAGAGCATTGCCTCAGCTTTCTATGTCCAACAGAGTAAGAAATGAACAGTGCGTTCCCAACATGCTGTATTATTAGATCTATAAGTGAGTATGATATAATACAGAAACTGTTAGCATACTTTTATCTTCCGGAGCTATTCAATGAGCTGGCTATGTAGGTAAGTATTCATATTTAGTAGGTAGTCTATTTTGTATATCTCAACAGAAAATTTCTAGGCTAAATAAGATCCAAAAGAACTGATATAGACTGCCTAGTGCCTCAATCCAACGGGACATACTTAGCTTACGGTTCTACAAATAGGGTTTCCGATAAAATTAGGCTAACTTGAGTAGATCAACAAATAACGCAGATCTGATATCGAAAGCAATAGTTGGAAGTTAGTGGTTATGAGATGTGACGATAAATAAACATTCTCTATTAAATTTTTTTTCTGTCCCTCTAACATACATTGCTGTTTCGAGATTGGGTGGGTATATACAGCTACCGGAAACGATATATATTATCTATCCAGCCCAAGAATCAAGAAATGAAGACCAATGTGGAGCAAAGGCCTCTTCCCCAGCAACCCCACCGGTTCATTGCCAATCGTCAACATCATTATCAGTCATCCAATCATTGACAATTGTCATTGCCAATCACGTCCACAATTTTTCGCGGCCTTAGTAAACGACATGTTTAATTGATAACGAGTCATATATTTGATAACAAACTCCCGCGTACCATAAACTCCGGTATCCCGGAGGGGTAGGCCTTAGGTAGACCTTTAATTTGCTACTTACCACGATCCTGACAGACTCTTTCGCCATAACCATAATAAGTTATAAATTATAGTATTTTCTAAGGTTAACACGAGCACTAGACATAATTAAAACTGTTTCTATACGGATTTATGCTCGTTTATTACATTTTTACAATTTTCCGACGTTTCGGCACTTCTACAGGTGCCGTGGTCTCAGATCATCCGATTTAATTAAGTTATACATTATTACGTCAATTCCGTGCAAGACACATGGTAACGACTATGATTTACAATAAGACAATTGTACCACATGAAGCAATAAACGATTAAACCTGAACATATCACACCACACCTCGGTTTGATAGCATGATACCCGCTATCGCACTTTGTTTTCATTCAAATACATTCGATACCACGATGACAAGTTTAACAAGTCTTCATACATTAGATTGCACTATACCTTCTTTAGTATTTACATAGCTTTTTCTGTACAAAGTTGTGGCAATCCACTGGTCCAAAGTCTAGTAAAAGTGAACATTGTGCGACTGATCGAATTCTCTATATCATCATCATCAATCCATTATGTCCCCACCGAGAAGCACGGGTCTCTTCCCTGAGGATGGTATAGATTAGCCACACTCCACCATGGGGACTAAGTCCGGATTGGTGAAGGCTTGCAAGACTAGTGGTTGGTCTTACTGTCAAAAGTTTTTAAGTCGCCCTAAGGCCTCTATCGACGGCAGCCGGCACCAACTGCTTAACGTGCCTTGCGAAGCACGGAACCGCTCGGGAAAATGCCACTAGCGCATCGTAACCCTCTATATAAGCGTGCTTAAAACGAGACACATTCCAAGATCAAAGAATCTAGTTAAGGTATTTCTAATCCCTTCATTTGATATCTGAGTGCCAACGCCTTCGGTCCGTTTCCAGGGAGTTTCTGAAGCCGGGCGCCCCGTGCGAGATCAACATCGATGGCGCGACGGCGGAGCGCGTGGCTGAGGGTCTGCGTACCGGCTCGCGGTACGCGCTCGACCACGCCGCGGCGCACGTCTACAACTTGCTGCTGAAGAAGGACTGCTACCCGCGGTTTATCCGCTCCGACCACTTCCAGAGACTCCTGGCTGAGGGGAAGACCGTGCTGCAGAAGAAGGCCAAGTAAGTCGGGCTGCTAACGGTTTCCTAACTACGAGTTGGCTTAGAAAGTTTCAGGAAGCATTGCAGCTGAAGGTTGATTCTTTCTTTCGTTGTGGCTTTTTGACATAGCAATTCGAAATAACAGTTTTATACCGTAGATAATCCTCACTCAAATTTAGTGCGATTGATTGCCTCGACGTTATCTACCAAGTATTGGGGCAGAGTGGCTCAAGGTACCACTTGGTCGACCACTTGGTATAACTTGCAACTGAAAAAGGACTGCTTCATCCGCACCGACCACTTCCAGAGCTGCAGAGAAGGCCAAGTAAGATATGTTGCTGGCTTGGAGTGGAATATTTCAGTTTGTTTATCCTATGGTGATAAACGTGTTTATTAAACCTGCAGTTGGTTGGCTCCGCACGTATTGACTAAATTTTCTTTCCTATGGGTTAGGCCGACTAAATTGTCCAGATGGTATAGTTGCTGGGCAAGCCGAGTGCGAGTGGTCCCTTGACCCATATAGTGTGAATAACTAGATGCTGTATAAATCATCTCATTACGTAGATGCAAATGCCAAAGTTTTTTTTCCGACTAATTCTACCATTGAATTATTCTACTAATGTGAAAGTTTGTGCAAATGTTTGTTACACAATCACGCAATTACAGCTGAACGGAGTTATGTGCATGAAATATGGCATATAGATAGATAATGATCGGAATTGAAACATAGGACACTTGATATCCCGGTAATGCAATCCTGTGGTATAATATTGTATGTTTACCATGATATTTTTTTAAGAAATTTATTTATTGCGTTGCCATGGTGACAAGATTGGTATAAACGGATTTTGTGGCGGTAGAAACTTCGCCGGGACTGTTTAATAACTCCAACAGTATGTACGATCGGTATGTTTTTATGTCTTATCTTTGATACCCGGTCATAGTAAGGGATTTGGGATCTGAGGTCGTCAATAAAAATTCTTCATATCTTAGCTGTAACTATTTTGTTTTTATTCAGATCATATACATAAATCGGATGTTTTGCAGTCAAGTAGGAAATCCAGCAACAATAAGGGGGAAAAGGGGTGTTATATATATAAATATATTCCCTGGAAAATACAAAAATTCCACCTTGAAAGTCAGGGCCAAGTGTAAGGTCTTTTCCAAATATTCAGGGATTTTAGTTCGTAGCTCATAGCTAACCATTCCCCTCAGATTCTTTAACTTTGGCGGACAAGTCAAGAAGAAGCCCGGCCCGGCGAGCGCTCCAAGCGGAGCTGGGCCGGGCCTGACGCGACGGCGTGGCTCGGACCGCTCACTGTCTGGCTCGGCCCACGAGCTCGCCGTCTGCGCTGCCCAGCCTTCGCGCGCCACAGACCCTCCACCCCACAGCCACAGCCAGACTAACCTCTGTGATATACCCTTTCGGTGAGTTCTGCGTTAATTCTGCCAGGTCAAGAGGAAGAGGCTGAAGAGTATAAAGCGGCGTGGCTCGGACAGCTTGCAGTCCAGCTCGGCGCATGGGCTTAGCCAGACCAATCTCGGTGATATAGCCTTCCGTTGAGTCCCGCCGCTGATAATAACCCCGGATGAAAATTATTAGTCGTAGAAATTTATTATTTATCATTTAACAAGGTCTCTTCGATAACATTACAACCTCTTTAGTGCAAGTTTTCCATTGCCATGACAGCAAATCTGAATGTATTAATCGCTACGGTTATCCCAATAGTGACCCAGCGGACGACGACGCGAGCGACGTACTGCCGTGGGAGAGCGCGGCGCGCGACGGCGTGTACGGCAGCGGGCCGCGCCGCCGGCAGGACTCCGCCGCCGACTCCGGCTCCTCCTCCAGCGACGTTAGCGCCGCGCTGGCCAGCGCCGGCGCCGGCGGCGGCCCGCCCGAGCGCCGCCGCCTGCCGCAGCAGAGTACCCTCGACGGCGGCCTGCGCGGCGCCCCGCCCCCCCTCCGCCGCCTCTCCGCCGTCGAGCCCCGCCACCTCGCGCCCCTCGCCTCCCCACCGCACTCCCCCCGGCCGCCCCGTCCCCCCTCGACCGCACCCGCCCCTCCCCCGCACCCCACACCGACCATCAGCGTCAGCTCCGCCCCCGACGACGACTCCCCCCCTTCGCCCCGCTCCCTCGCCCCCAGCGATGAGCCCTCCTCCGTCTTCGCCTCGGCCGACGTCACCCCCACCGACCGAAAGACTTTAGAGGACCACGTGAGAACTGTTTTAGTGTGCGATCGTAGAACTGACATTGTCGTCACCGACACCGAAGTGAGAGTGTGCGACGCCTCGACGCGCGAAGCGTCGATCGCTAGTTTGAGATCGGATTCCAGGGACTCCGACCGCGCCGTGTCGCCGGAGAGCGACGCCGCGCGCGGGACGCTAACGAGAGAACCGTCAACGATTACAGAAATAAGTCCGGCCTCACATAAAGATACTAGTAGCGAAATCGGCGATCTTCCAGCGAGTTCTCGTGAGACTGACGGCGCGGAGGCGCCCGCGCCGCCGCCCCCGCCCTTGCCCCCCGCCGCCGACTCACCCGCACAGGCGCTGCCTGTACCGTCAACGCCGGAAACTGCAGCAGAAGCACCGACGATTACGCCAAACTCGATAACTGTTGCAGTCAAGGCAGAGCCCGCGATAACGTCCACGTCAGAGCCGAAGCCTACGGTGAAGCCTGAATTGTCAGTCGCGCTTGAGGTACCCGTAACGGCGGTACCGAAGGCTGTATTGGCGGCAACAGAAGTCCCGAAATCAGAGACGTCATCAGAAGCTCCTAAACCCGTAGTAGCATCAGTAGCAATAACCGAGCCTGTGGTGACGCCTCCCGTAACTGCGAAGGGTCCTTTAGTGCAGGAGGATCCGGCAGCGGAGCCGGAAGTTCCAACCGCGAAGCCGGAAGCTTCGGCCGCGAAGCCGGCGCTGCCGCCGTCTGAGGCGATGCCACGGTTGCCCGTTGCGCCTCTGGCAGTTTGCGAGGACCTCGGGGCTGACTACGACGTAGACAAAGTGCCTTCGGCACCGCTGGTAGTCCCGAGGGACTCCACAGCGGCAGCCGAGTCGGACGCGACGAGAATTGCTCATAAGGACGGCCTGACGTCAGTCTCCCGGCCCAGTATCGGGATGCGCGACGCCCAGGGCGGCGAAAGGAAGCAGCGGAACGACATTTGTCCATGGGAGGACGAGTAAGTAGCCACTTTGTCTTAGGCCAAGTCTTTAGTGTCTGAAAGTGCATGGTGATTTTGAAATCGTTAGCAAGAGGTTAGGAATATCATAAAGGAATGGATGAAATCCTTTTCATTGTGACAAACAGTATTAATAATGATTTATCAGTAATGTTATAACATATTTGTAAATAGTACTATTAGTGATTTGCAACCTTTGGCTCCAAACTGTGAATCTAAATTCATAGAATATGTAGGTACTCGTATGTAACCAGGAAATTTCATAACGTTGGAAATTATTTTCAAATATCCTCGTCAGTTCTTTCCTGTTATTTTCAAGGTTATTTAGAGGATTATGTTGATAGAATGATTAACAAGTATGTCCGATAAGCGTAAATAATAAAAAACAGATTTTACCCGCGCTTATATACTTTAAGGCGCTCGAAGTATAGTTTTTTTTTATTCTATTGTATAATATTCTTTATTGTAAGTATGTACACCAAGAATTACATAAGAGACTCAAACGTAACAAAGTACAATAAAATTGGTGACCTTATTACTGAAAGTAATTTCTTCCAGACAACCATTGACGGAAAAAAGAAGCTAAAAGACGGATAGTCGATGCAACTAAACAATATGCTATTGTTTGTTTATGCTTTATAATTTTGTGTACAAGAAATTATAAATTTTATGAGTATATTTTTTAACTAGCACCGAATGTTTCCAAACATTGGTTCGAATGCCCCTTTATATACGGTGAACGAGTTTGAAGTCACCCAGATTTTTCAATCATTGATTTCAGAATAATAGGCTTTCAGGCACTTCAGATTATGACGTCAGCTTATTATAAAGTAGAAGCAGTATAGTAAACCTAATATCTAGCAATGTCGAGTACCTACTTATCTAATAAAACTATTGCAATACCGATGGTTCACCAGTGACATTCCTGAAACACGCTTACATGTTGACTTTTTATACTTTAGTTCGTACGTAGAAATAATTGTTTTAACTTATTAGCAAGTATAATTCAAAGTCAATGTTAGATTATTGTAACATAGGTATTTTTGTCATACGTTTAATTTGTTTAATAATACACCGTTTTCTTAAGCACTTTGAGTTGGTTTATTTTTTCCGACGCTCCGGTTTGTTTTGTGACAGTAACAAACTGGCTTTAGTTTTGTTATTTTATTGTTTCTTTGTTCACTCACCAATGCATGCAGAAGAGTTGCTCACAATTTTCCTCATGATTCAAAACCCATCTGCTTATTTCCTCTTGATATGCATAAAATAGAAACCATAAATTATCACAGGCAATAATCATGACGCAATCGCCACCATAGCGGAAGCTAGGTATAAAGTAATCTTTATAAATTAATCAAGCAAGGTAGAAGGAATAAGAGAAGGCGTGAGGAAAGAATGCCAAGGTTGTGCAATATCAAGATTATTCTGAACTAGCTGTGCCCCGTGGTGTTACCCGCGGTTTATGGATTTTCCCATGGGAATAAGATATTTTCCCGCAGTAAAATGTAGCCTTATGTGTTAATCTAGGGTGTCAGCTAACTCCATACCAAATTTTATTAAAATCGCTCTAGCTGTTTAGACGTGAAGAAGTAACAAACATACATTCTCACAAACATTCGCCTTTATAATTAGTATGATGTGATGTGATATTGTGATAATGCGAAGTGTGATAGTGTGATTAGTGTGATTGTACGAAGCAGCGAACGTGGTAAAGAGCTGACATCTTTTCATTTATGAAAATATACTTGATATCTTGGTACCACACGCTAAGTAAAAATCTAGTATTTTTTGGAGGAAAAATCGTAGTCCTTATTTAACCAAGGAAATTGAAATTTCTTCGATCTCAGGCGACATACGAGTACGTAGCCAATTCACAAGGCAGAACATCGACAGACAAAAACAAACTCTAGTATTTATTTTCGATTAGAACGATCTAAAGTTCTACTCTACTCTTATGCATACTGCGTTATTTAACATAGGTACAGTCTGTTAGCTTTAAGAATATACCTCGGCTACCTACTATCGGATAGAATCGGATATATTCGTGTAATAGAAATGTCGGAACTAATATGACACTTAACTTTACATAACTTTTCAAAATAGTGTAGAAAATTTAAAAAACTATTTAGAGGCTAAAAATTTCACCCATCCCGGGATTCGAACCCGCAACTTAAATTTGTCCTTAGCACGGCTTAGTGCATTAAAAATAAAAATAGTATAATAGTGTAGAAAAGTTTTATACAGAACATGAAGTAGTATAACACTGGTGTGCTTTCGGCGAAAATCGAAGCCTACTCTAGAGCCCGAGGTATATTCTAAAAGTTAACAGACTGTACTACTATGTCGTTAACAAAGAAACCCGGAATTAGTAGGATTATCTAAGTTGAGTTGGCTACGCAGTGTCGGACTGGCCATAGAGCTGCCACCCGGGCCCCGACCCGTGCGTAGGCCTCCAAAACCATTTTTTTGCCGTATCGGAACATTGAACGAAATTAAAATAGTATGTTAATAATTCACTAACTAATCAGCCTGGTCTTGGACCGAGCCACAAAAATCGCCTCTATTAGTTACCTTGTTGATTGACCAGGGCCTTAATTCTGTTGGTACATTATAGTACCATGACAGATACATAGTCGGGTCACGTGGGGTGCTTGTTCATACCATTGACGCCCTAGCAGGTTCGATGTATGAAGCAGCAACGAAATTAAATCACCATGTTCATGAAATTGTAATTGTACCACGATGCATTAGCAGAATCTAGGCCCTGATGGTATGCGTGCGGCGCGCCCCTAAAGCAAAAATACTACCTGAGCCCCTTGGACCCAGTCCGACCCTGTCACTCCGTGCCATAGAGATGAATATTATTAAAGGATGTTGCTGACTGACAGAGTCGTGTTGCTCAGAATAAATTACCTATTCGCGTAGTGGTTTCCGCTATATACCTACTGAAAGACTATTTTCCGTCCGCTAACATAATTATGTCAAAATGTGCATTTGATCCGAATTTCATAAGACTACGATATTCATAGTTTATTATGACGTTTTTATGTACCTACCTACATTGCGAAGCCAAGTTTTCCTGCTTGTTCATATGTGGACGAAGCGGCTAATCAATGCATGGAATTGAAATACAAACCATGAACTGTAGTTCTATGAAATAGAGCACTGAAAGCCTCAGTGCTATTTTCAGTCGAAAAGTGGGTGTAATACCTAACTTATGGTTTTCTTTTTCAGGAACTCGTGTGAGAGTGAGGCTCCATTTGTTAAAACTTATGCAACGCTCGGTTACTTATAATTTAGTAGGTAAATATCAACAATATTTTGTGATGTCAGGGTTATAGAATGAGAAGTAATACTTTAATTTTTTATCTTAGATCCTGTTTTAATTATCACAAAGTTAGCCATTATTATTATGTAATAATATGGATATTTTAAAAGTAAATGATCGTTAATTATTAGAAAAACGCTGACTTTTATTACGCGCACACATGCAAATCAAAACCTCAACCGGATCAATCAAATATGTTCCAACAAATCGAAAGAAAGTTATGTAACGTTTAATAACACTTTCTTTATAAAACTTTATAAAGTTATCTCTAAAATAGGAACATTCATTAACTTACTAACACACAGACAATTAGTTAATAAATAATACTTTTTTCAACCATTCTCTTCACACACTGAGATACATTCAACAATGGGTAGATCGAAAACTAAGCCTAATTTTGCATTTACTTGGTAAGTACATCGAAATACTAGGAGGTAACGACGACACTCGGTAAACACTCCTCTATTAATCTTCAAAAACCTCGCGACAAACTCCGTCAGCACTCATCTTCCATCCAGGTGGACAGTTTGGCGGCACTTGGATCATGTTTCTGTTGACGATAGCAGGCGTTTCCATCGTAGCATTGGAGGCACCAGAGCCACTTGTGTCCACGAGAGTGGCGTTGGATGTGCAATTGCAGCTAGTTTCTGACTTGGCGGTTTCTGTGGCTTCGGCTTTCAAGGCATCCGCTTCATCGGGGTAGACGACGCGGTCGGTGGTTGACATCGTGCTGTGGAGAGTGGGATGTTTAATAACAGTAACCGTTATATGCCTAAGTCTCATGTGCCAAAGCCACCATAACATCTGTTAAACTTTGGTATTTGAGCCAGCTACTACTGGGTACAAGGCGGGCGGCGCGGCGGCAGTCAAACTTATGCTGTAAAGAGACGGTTATTTAGTTTTGGTAGTCATTGTTGTTTCTGTGGCTTTGTACGTACTTTACGGCATCCCGTTCGTCAGAATATATAAGGCGGTCGTTGATGAACAATCTGGTATAGGGTTTGGAATGTTTAGTATCGATTGTTATGTCTACGTCATGCCTTTACGTCACCCACTTCGTCTTGGTACGGCCGCCGGCCGGTGGTTGACATGCTGCGGTACTTCTAGAGAGTAGGATGTTTAGTAACGGTCGGCTGTCGGATGCGCTTCGTGTACAGTCGAAAACACATCACCTTGTACATTTTAGTTGCAAAGTCGACGGAGCAGAGTGCATCGATGTATAAGATGATGGGCCGTCGACTGTGAAATAATAGAAGTACATTGCGTAGTCAATTAATACAATTAGTCTACCTACTTATTACTGTGTGGGTGAATCGACTATGGTATGTGCATTGAATTTTACATGGTTAACAATGAATGAGTTAGAATGATCCGTATTATACACTTAGTAATCGTACAGGTGTAGGTACGTATAGTTAATGAAATTGGCATGGCTATAGACAGAGACAGTGTCATTTAATATGCCGGTAAGAAAGTATCTAAGGCTAAAGCCGCGTTTTCACGGTCTTAGTGGACTCGGACCGAGTGCGCCATCTGTGTAAACTGAAGCTTCTGATTGGCTATTTTGGTGCTGTCACGAAAAACCGTCCAATCATAAGCATTAGTTTACTCGGATGGGGCACTCGGTCCGAGCGTACTAAGACCGTGAAAACCTGGCTTTAAAGATACCTGCAAAAAAACTACTTAAATGTCACTGCGCGCATGATCAAGGTTACCAACAATCGGGTCTGGTCTAATGTCCGTATCGGTCCGGTAACTACACATCGATAAATCAACAAACCGGCTAACACAAAAAAAATATTGGTATCAAAAGCGGTCATCGGCAAGTAAGTACCTACTACATTTCTGCCTTTGCCTTGAAAATGCAAAATCGTTATACGAGTACGAGTACATTGTTGTAGGTAATAAAATAGCCCGTAGCGTAACAATACTATAGTGTGTACAAGTTAATGCTATAGGTATCAACCGAGATAGTACCTACGATTAGTAAGTCTTTGTTAAACGCAAAATTACTATACGGTTCCCACGTATTCGTATCTCGTGTCTGTAAAAACGACATCTAGATTTTATTACATTTATGGCTAATCAATATCAGTATATAAGTGGAAAACCCGTTTTTCGTTAATCTTTACTATAATTCGAATAGTAGCCGAGGAATAAAATAGTATCAAATCCGACAAACATTATTGTATATGGTAGATTCTATAGAATTAATTGACAAACACTATTTATGGCATATTTTGATGCAACAGAGAAATCTATCGAAATGAATAGCTACGATTTTGTATTGCCCTAAATACTTGTAGCTACTTAAGTTTATATCGACACCATCGCTTCGGATTCTAATTTTGTACGCATTTATTTTGTTAAAATTTTTAAACACATTCGATCCCCAACCCAACACATGCCCAGCGTGGGGATTATGGGCATTACCCCCTATGATAGCACAAACGTGGCGCTCTGTAGGGGAGGGCTATGTCCAGCAGTGGACTAGTACAGCCTGACGACGACGACGACGACAAAGAAAACTATCGAAATAGGTTCGCCAAGTAGGTTTTATGAATAGACTCCAAGCTCCTATTGGAATAAAAAAGCGTAAATATTATATTCTTTTTAATGCACTAACCCGTGCTAAGGACAATTTTAAAAACCTATTTAAAGGCTACAAATTCCATGCCGAGACTCGAACCCGCGACCTCTGGCTAACCGTGCCAGATAAATATTATTTACGTCTTAAATAGCTCTTTAATTGATATTATAAAGATTTTCTAACAAATATTTCATTTCATTTAAATATTCACTTTCTAGACAAGATTTAAGTTGGACTTCTACAGTTATGATAAATTATGTGGGGGCTGACGGGACGTCAGCGTTGGAGCTCATTCTCAATCGAAGCACCATAGTGTTTCGATGAGAATGACCTCCCGAAGTTAACGAAGTGAAACGAGTGAAAACTATCACTGACGGAAATACATGAATACTCTGACTAGCTTCCTAGCAAGTTAAGAGACTAGTGATCAGCCAAGGACGTTTAGATGTTTTAGCCAAACGTTCATGTGTAAATGTCTCTTGTAAAGCGCGACAGCTTTTACTGCGCTAGCGATATTGGCAGTTATCAGTTATAATAAACAAGCTACTGTAATAAATTGGTCATAATTAAAATAGCACAATGATACAATATATCAAAGAATATACAACTAAGCTTAAAAACCTTTTTTTCGTATTAAAACTACCGATATTGCTAGCGATGCTATGAAAAAGGAGCTTCTTACAACAGATAATGAGATTAACATAATTAAATTAAACACGCTAGGTATGTATATACTTACAGTTAAATAATGTTACGTTGAAAGCTTTTAAGTCCTTGTTCCCGTGGCTTTTTGCACTGATCACCTGTAAGCCGTGTCACGAAAGGTACTGTGCATCGGCTCGCCTGGTATACGCTCTTATACAGAGAGCCAAGCCTTCCACGGACACTGACGTACTCAGATACCGAGTGATTCACACTGATAGCAAATCGTGTAGTCGATTCTATGGAATTTCATCTCCAATGTGCTGTAGCCAAGATTGTCCGTTGTAAAATAGTTCTTACTGTAAGGCACAAGAAACGATAGCTACTAGTCGTCAGTGCTAATGAACATAAACAATTCTGGGCACGTTTAAAGAGTAAATAAGCTAAATTCCCAGCTTTCTGCGCACATGCTTGTGTAAAGTTTATTTGAAATGCTAGCAAATGGTTTTACCGTGTTCTGTATTAACTAAAATCTTGAATTTTTATGACGTCGTGGTTAAGTAAACATGACACACCCTGATAGGATTGAAACTTTGCCTCGAAATTGACCTCTAGTTAATATTTATGCAAAGGGTCGTGAACGTGATACCAAAGGATCTGCAACAGATCTACAGGTTTTCACTAAGTTGCAGATTTACGCCAGTCATTAATATCATTTCCAAGAACGCCTAGGACAGTTGAAACTGACGTATAATAACTTCCACACAACACGATCACTAGTCGTAGTTCCAAACTTGGATACCTACTCTGTGCTATGATAACTATACCTGAGCCAAGTTCGATAACGAATGGCGATAAACAAACCGTTGCTAGGCAACGACTTGTTTACACCTAAAAGGCAGATGTTAACCACCTTTTCTAGAAATGTTTTCATACAAATAATAATCGTTCCTCCTACTAATGTAAAATGCTTATTTATGTTTATATGTTTATGATTTTATAGTGAAGGGCTTAAACGATTTGAATATGACATATGACAACACTGAAATATGAAACACAGATTTAACAAACATCTACGCGAGCCATGCCGCATGATTTTCCTAATAGAATTAAGCGCGTTTAAGCAAAAAAACAAACAAACTCTTCAACTTTATAATATTCATAAGTACTTATAGATGCTACTATGAAAATGAGTAGATTGGGACCTACTGCAAATATTGCAATAAAAGAAAGTTCTTGGTATATATTTTTATTCATATGTTCACACTAATTATCACTGTCACTGGCCAAAGAGGAGGATGAATTTGTGTCTCCGGAGACTTTGAATTATAAATTAATCAATGACATTATCCATTACACCATCAAATTCGGCGTTTTCTTCTCTTCTTTAATTACTTGTTCAACACAACGTTGCCATGATGCTGGAGTAATTTTACTTATTGCCTCATCTAACAGGACCTTTATTTAGTTCAGCCATTTAAAAAGTTTTATTTTTGGCAGCAACATGGCCTTTTACTTGCCCCCATATGATTTCTATCGGATTTAATTCACAATGATATGGGGGCAATCTATATTTTTGTCTTGGACCATTTTGTCACAAATATATTATGCTATATACTTATGCCATACACGTATTGACAAACGACTAAACTTCACTTGTTGGCATAAACTAAATTTCCTAAAATGTTTGTCACACCTGAATTTCATCCATGATTCTTTTTCTGTAGGGCTGTCGCGTAAAATTAATGTCGAATTTTTTAAACTTTTTCGTAATACAAGGTAATATGCATGTTATTTGAGTGATTCTAGTTAAATATGCTGCAATAGGAATTGTTAATAAATAGTTAGCAAGTAAAAGGCTATAATCATGTGAACAATAGAAGATTTGTAAAACGTGAGTTGTGATAACCCTAAATTGGTTTGTTTACCTCTATTCTTTATCGAGTTTGGCAGAACTGTAGGCAAGGACATCACAAATATGGACAAATACACCCAGACTGAAGCCATGTGTGCCGATATGGAACACTGTGCCGGCTACTTCTGAGCAAATTCCGTCAATCCTAGACCTCGTCTTCACCCTCGGGCTAGATAGGGGTCACGAGTAGGCCTTTTGGTTAAAAAAAAAAGGTAGAACTGTACGGCAGTACCCAGTTGAATCGAAACCAACGGCGTCCAGCATGGTAATCATTCGTGATACCGCTTCATCAAACAAGCATTTCAATCTGTAAAATACAGTTATAAACTATTTACAAGCAACTGAATCCGTCGAGAAAAATAAACAAAAATAAATAAACACAACATAATCTCGTGTCCTAAACCCAGATTACGAGTATAGCGAAATCATTGTGATATGATAACCAGATATGGACGTCACAATCTGAAAAAATACCCACATTGGTGCCATTTTGAACGGCGACTCACAACAGGAATTAACTGTAATCAAACATCTCACCGCTAGGCCGACAAACTAGAGCTATCTGCTGGGGTAGATAGCGTCAGCAAAATCAAACATACTTTTATCAACCCGCGGTTCTTACGTTCTCCAGAAACAGAGCAGAAAGTTAACTAAACAATAAGTTGCATTGTACCGTTTGCAGTACTTCTTCTTCTTCAGGCTATATTATGTAGTCCACTGCTGGACATAGCCCCCCCCCCCCCTAATGAGCGCCATAGCGTCCTGTCTTCAGCTTGCCGCATCCAGCATCTGCCGGCAGTTTTTCGCATATCGTCATCCCACCTGGTCGGAGGATTTTAGAAAATAATTTGTGACTGGTCAACCGGTACCTACCCTCTGTACTACATTACAGGGGACGTAGGAAATTATTTACATGCTTCACGATGAACGTTGAAAACTCTGATAGTCGCTTACTTGAGATACTTAAGAGCTATACCAAACGATGCTACAATTACTGGGTATAAACCACTAATTTTATCTTCGTTTCGCGGAGTATCTTAATGCCTATTCTTAATGCCTAGAACAATTTTTCCATGGGTTTACGGTTGGATTAATTAATTAAGTAATTGTTATAATAACTAGTTGATGAAACTTGTAAATACTCATAGTAAATAGTTTTCGGGGTTATAAAAAAATGTGGTTGAAGTTCGAGAAAAGTTCGGAAGACTCGATTCCTGAACTTTTTATACTATGTAATTTTCTACGAATTCAGTCAGTGGGCGAGCCCGACTCGCTCTTTTCCGGCTTTATTTATAATCGTCCTAAAACTTTACTTGGGTACCTAATGCATCAAGGAAAAAGAGTCATTTATTTATCAATGTTGTGTGTTCGAAAAGGATTCGGTTGTTAGCATTTTTTTTTAAAAATATCTAAAGTCTAATAATTTGTAAAATAACAATCTGAGAAATAACTCATAGAACAGTGGTTTTAAAACAACCTATTGGGTTGTTTTAGGAATTGTCCATTTCAGAATGGACCCTTAATAAGTATGATTTTGTACAGCAGTGAGACCAAAAACTAACGATTTGCTCCGTAGTAGCATAGGCATCAGCAGAATCGTAATCCAGATTCCATATTTCCAGATTCACACTAAACAGAACTTCTCAACGTAAACGTAGGAATTGGTCAAGGCAAAAGCAGTAGCGGACATCCTTAGCAACACAAAAAATAACCCAATGGCATAAATCCTTCTCTTAAAATCATTTTATTAAATATTTGTAGTCATATATACTTAACACAATAACTAATTATGGACTTTTCAGCGTGAATGTAAGGAAGTAAAACGATAGCAGATAAAGCTCTACGTATTATTTCCCCGTGACCGCGTGGTCCGACTGATCGGAAGACACGGACTTTTTTCCTGTTGGTTTGATTCTTAGGAAGCGTGGACTTTTTATATCTGTTGGTTCCGATCCATCGGAAGCGTGGACTTTTTATACATGTTGGTTCGATTCATCGGACAGTGTGGACTTTTTTTCCGGTTGCTTCGACAACAACGAATAAATATGTAACTTTCACCTAGGCACATTGTAAAAACAGCGTTGAAAATGCAATACTGTACATGCAATGTAATGCAGTTATACAAACCTCTAAGATACGGGTGCTGACTATAATGTAGTGGTGCCACAAGCATTCGAAACATTTGTTTTGGCAGATTATGCTTATGATGAGACACGCATTATCGGTTTTTGTTCAGAACAGGCCGGGGGCCTTATACCCACACAAATATTATTTTTTGGAGATGGGACATTTCACAGCTGCCCATTGCAATTCAAATAATTGTACACTATACACACTGATTTTGGTTCTACAATGCAATTTATGAACGTTGTCCCAGTAATTAACGTTTTGATGTCGAACCGAAGAGCAGAAAGCTATGTAAAATATGTAAAGTAGTAAACTAACCGTTAATGATTTCTAAAAGACACCTGTCACCTCAGTCATCCGGGACCACGGCACCTGAAAAAGTGCCGAAACGTTGGAAAATTGTAAAAATGTAATAAACGAGCATAAATCCGTATAAAAACAGTTTTAATTATGTCTACTGCTCGTGTTAACCTTAGAAAATACTATTACTAAATATGATTAAATCACAGGTACTACACATCATAAAAGTCCCTTCGGGAATCTACGTTCGCGCAGACTAGGAAGATGTGTAACGAAAGTAGCCGAAGCTATAAGTACATTCAACATGATCTTTAACCGATACGGTTAAGGTGCAGAATTGATTGCCGCAGAAGCGCTACCTATTTCGCTCACGCTAATATTGCCAAACTAATAGTCACCTGCAACGATGACTTTGAATCAACCAATAGCAACAAAGGCGCGCGGCCTGCCATAAAATGAAACTATCTGATTGGTCGATCAATTTGCCGCACATCCAAAATTTGGTGATCTGCGCAGGTACATCCGCGAGACTTATTTCTTGTGTAGCACTGTACCTGGCTTTAATCCACAACTATTTATGACTGACTATGAAGCAATAAAGACAATAAAAGATTTTTTTCCGCAGGCAAACACAAAACGTTGTTTCTATCACTACGCAAGAGCAGTATGGAAACAAGCTCAACTTCTGAGCTTGTTTTCATACTGCTGCTAAAGTGACAACAGCACAAAGCCAAAAATATTACCTTTCTTACCATCAAATTTGATAATGGATTTTGGGTATATCATAGCATGCCAAATGATAAAGGAATGAAAATCTTTGAAAATTACATGGAGTGTCAAGGGTTAAAAAGTGACTATATGAAACATTGGTCAGCCTTTGGAGAGCTCATCCGAACAACCAATTAATTGCCTAGAGGGATGCAATATTAATGATTTGGTTGGAAGAAAAGTTCTGAATTTGGTGAATCTCCTTCTTATTTTAAAGAAGGATTCTGGAAAGGTGGGAAAAAAAGAAGTTGTTAGAAGTGACGGGTTTATTTTAAAAACCAACTTGATGCTTCACGACGCGACGACGGTGGTATTGAGGTTTTTTTAGAATGATTGGCGTGGAAGGGCTCGCTTTTTAAAATTCTATAGGTGCATAATGTTTTGTGACTATTTTTTTGTTATTACTGATTTTGCTTTTAGTATGTAAGAATGTGTTAGACATTACAAGGGTGACATGGTCACCAAGTGTACCGAACCCTCCATAAATAAAAAAGATTAAAAAATAATAATAATAATAATTTTGTGTGGGTTTTGAAGCTAATTTTATGTTAAATGATACAGTACAATTTATTTCCTAAAAAAAAATACAATAACGACATTTTGAACTTCTGCTATTAACTTCTGTTTGTTATCTGCATCTACCCCGTAGGTCACTTGCGCGACTTGGCGTTTGAGCGGTCTGCGTTCGAGTCTGCCGTAGCGTAGTGAGTTAATCGAATCGACAGGAAAAAAATAATCCACGTCGTCCGATCAGTATAGTCCGATTGTTTGAGCGAACCAATAGGAAAATATAATCCGCGTCGTCCGATCAGTGTAGTCCGATTGTGTGAGCGAACTAATAGGAAAAAATAATCCGTGTTGTCCGATCAGTATAGTCCCATTGTTTGATCCGAATTTAAGTCAATAATGCGTAGTGCTTACGGAGTTTTAGTTCAAAACTTTACAGTAGGTAGTTCTTCTTCTGTGCCTGAACCTTTTATATTTTATTTCGGGTCGGCCCTTAATATTATATGTCTCCAAGACGGAATCATTCGACTGTAGTAGGTAGCTATAATCAGGATTTTTTCGAGAATCAAAGCCCGGGAGAGTCCATTCATGAGTGTCGAATCTTATCGTGATTTGGCATCGGGGATATTGACCGAGGCCGGATGCGGAGCAAAAACAACAGTGTCACGGCCAAGCTTGCCAGCATGGGGAACGTACATTAAACTATTTAAACTAGATCGGAGTGTCATTATATTTATATCATAAAAAAGTTCATAGAATAACTGTCAAAAGGTCTCTTCCCGCATCGCAGGAAGGTTAAGCTTACTTAAGGGTCCAAGTCCGGTTTGGTAAAAAAAAATCGAGTAAAATTATTTTTTCCGGATTACTTGTATGACTTTTTTTTATTATGAAAGACAAATTCATACAAGTAGCGGTACTTGGTTAGTATATAATCCTGTTTTCCTCTATTTTATGGTATAATCTAGTTATTTATATCCAAGTATATTAAGGGTACATATTCAGTTGCGTTTCGGGCGAGTTCGCATTTGCAACTAAAATGTTGATGTACTGTCGACTGTACCTTCTGTACACAAGGCTTGACGTGGCGGTGATCGTTCGCAATCGATGTCTTAGTAGAATTATCATGACGCAATGCCGGCTATGCGTCTAATCAAATAGAATTTTCGTAGTAACCAACCTCGACTACACATTAAGTATTGAGGAAAATAATGTACATTTCTCGAAGAAAAATGCAGTATGCCTAGAATAGATTTTTGAACCATAAATGTCGTTTTTGAATCGAGAGAGGTTTGCTAGGATTATGACAAGTGGTAAAATGTGTTCTCTGCTATCATGAATTTATAATTAATGCAATTTATAATACTCACAGTGAATAGCAGATTGACCATCACATTTATGTTGTCATTTGCCGATAACCTACCTAACCCAAAAGTGTGTATTAGGTTGAAGTGTATTGGCATTAGGTAAGGTTGAAGTGCTGTTGAATTTCTCATTTTCGGATATCTTTGAAGGTTACTAACGAAGAAAAGGCGGTAAATTGTACACCCTAACTAGCTTAGCTTGAAACCAGGCAGAAACAAAATCACGCAACGGGCCATGAATATTGTATAGATGGACAGCCGAGCACTAACCTCCATGGAAGCTAGAAGACACTGCTGTGTTACCTCCTTGGCTTAAACGAAAAACTGGCAGTCAAGGATTAGGCTGTAATTTTTTTTTTATTCAGGCACCATGGAGAGGTTTAAATTCTAAAAAGTTCTAGCCATATATTTTTTATTCACGAATATGCAATTTTCTTTCCACGAACACTACTAGACACCATGGAGGTCAACGTTCACCATAGAGCATACTTCGTCCATGCTGATACCTTCTTGCAGCAGTAGATAGGTACTTTTTGAATACCTATCAAAAAGGTTGCATAAACTCCTTGGTCAAATTATAACCATTTAGTAAATTTAAAAGTATAATACCACTTCTCTCTATGGTTTTCTGAAGTGTTTTGCACGTTTTGCACTCATTTCATGTCAATATTTCAAATCTTTTTCTTCTTGACAAATTTTGCGAGGCGACACAAACATTCAGTAGCTAATATTTTAAAAGAATTGTGGGTTTTTTTGATAAATACACTTGTACCTATATTGCAGTCAATATGGCATACGTATCTTATGTATTCATTCGATGAGTGTGAAATGAATAGGGTAGCCAAAATTGAAAGAGTGAGTTTGTAATGTAGGAATGTGCTGAGAGTGCTTAATTCATACTTTATTTACAGACCTAAAGAGTAGCTGCCTGTGTAACTCAATAAATAATTTATAGGTCAACAGTGAATCAGAGTCAAATGCAAGGAATAACATACATTACCGGAAAACTCCTACGTAAGTTGAAGCAACTTTACTACCAATCGATTTCAACAATATTAATATACTGTTTTTCAATATCTTCATTATGGTTATTTCAGCTCCATTTCCGCATCAAAACGAAGCCTCAAGGCGTCGCTGAGAAACATCTGCGAACATTACCAGATAGAAATAAAACCGAAGCTATTCCGAAGCAATTCACTTTCAGACTTGACTTGTCCTTCAAGTGATTTTAGTGAGTCCAGTTTACTTAGACCTACTTGCACCATATATATCTATCTATCTATCTATATAAATAAAATTCAAAGTCCTGACTGACTGACTCACTCATCAACCCCCAGCCCAAGCCGTTGGACCTAGGAAGCTGAAATTGTGCACAGAGGCTCTATATATAATGTAGGCTAGGAATAAGATTCGGATTTTTTTGAAATTCAACCCCTAAGAGGGCGAAAAGAGTTGCCAAAATTCGTATGGGAAGTATAAAGAATGATGTCTAATTTTCTTGAAACTTAAAACAAAGACTCTTCAACATAATTGATTAAACACGTGTTTCGCCGTTTTTCTAAATTTAACCCTTAAGGGACTGAACGGGGAATGCAAAATTTTGTTCCTTGAATCTTTTCCACGCGGACGGAGTAGCGAGCAAAAGCTATTCCTAAATATGAAAAAACCTATTTAGAGGCTAAAAATTGCACCCATGCTGGGATTCGATTAGTTCTAAATAATTAGATTTAGTGCGCTGTATACCTCTTTCTCTTTAAATGCCACTTAATTGAAAATTAAAATTAAGTTTTGTATGAAGAATCGTTAACTATAAAGATAATCTGGGTTCCTGAGGAAAGTGCCTGATATACCTCACGCTTGAAAGCGTAGTAATTATGTCCATACTCTGTCTCTTTGAGAAAAAACCTCTGGGACTTATATAGACTACATTATTATTATTTTTTTACGTAGCCTATATATGTAACACTGCAGGGCACGCCTTCTCTTAGAGAAAGAGAAAGTGTAGGCTTTATTACCAGGATTGTCCACCGCAGATTGACAATTCCAGTCGCTGAGGTATGTGAGCACCTCAGACACTCAGGTTTACTCACGATGTATTCCTACACCGTTAGCGAGTGGTATTGCTACTATAACCAACGTACGTTTCTTATCAAAGACATTGGTACATACCGGATTCGAACCCATTGACCTTTCGGATTACTCCTTTAGGTATAGTTAAGTTAGTGCTCCAAGTCGACCTTGTCCAATTGACGTTAGCATAACTTAAATACTTACAGCCTTACTAGTAAACTTGGTGTAAGTATTGTATATAACTACTCAGTATTTTGTCTCTTTTCTTCCAACTGAAAATTACATTCAAATGACGTGAACAAAACACTGTAACTATACAAGCCTGGTATACGGTGTTTATAAGTAAGAACCCTAGTGCCAAAATACTGACTGCTACTGCTCGGAAAGGGACTGATGTTATTAATCTCAAAATATTAACTGGTAAAAAGGGTCAAGACATGGTGCGACTCCTATCGTTACATGAACCTACGTCTCCAATTCAAGCCAACTCAACACCGATTAGTCAGCAAGAAGCCAAGCTAGAGTGGCATGCGGTTGAATGAACCAATACATTGTTTTCAGGTCTAGATTATTTCAAGGAAACCCAGTACATGACACAGCGATATACGCAGCAACGATTCGACATATCAGGAGACACTCAAGTCGATAAAAGCAATAAACACGTAAAACAAAACAAACATCATATGTCGCGTAACTTCAAAGGAATGTAAGTCTGTGACACTACGCTTACCACCTGTTTCTCATACACAAACAAATTGTTAATCCACTGTGCAAAGTGCAAAAAACTTTAAAATTTGCCAACTGAATTCGAAGTCACCTTGTAGATAGGTGTTCTACATTTATTTAAATGCGGATATATTCTACAGGATTTATTTGTTCTAAAAATATAAACGCCGATTAAAATAGTCTGTAATGGAGATTTGATAAGGAAACGACGTAACCGTAAAGACCTAAGTTAACTTCCTCTGGAGGTGTGATTTAGAGGAATCGTGTTATTGTGCTGCGGCCACACTTGAAGGCGAAGATTCGTGTTCGCGTTGTCGCGACAACATTTCGTGTCAGCTCTACGGCAAAGAGCTGGACCACATCATAATAAGATTTTGGCCTTTGGGCCATAAAACCCTTTGATGTGCGGCATTTTACCGACAGCGGCGCGAAGGGTGTTTGTATTCGCGATGATGATTCGCGATAGGACGAATTTTTTGGTCAGACATGTCACGACAACGCAAATCTTCGCGTTATCGCGATAGTGTGGCCGTACCATAAACAACGTCGTACGAATGAAAACATTTGTCATGCAGAAAGTCGAGGAAGAAAACAGATGCATGCAACTTCACCGGTGAGAACGCAAGAAACGCTGGAGGTGGGATGCACGATCCCAATATGTCCTGTGCTGAGAACTCTAGGTAAGTGGTCCACTTCAGTTGGCAATGACTGTGTTTACTTTGCAATTTCATCCGCTACGTTACTAACACGGCGGTTGCGGGCTAGTTTTAGTGCTTTTGTCTTTTTTGTTTGCTAGTTTCAGTGTGTGTTATTTGGTATAGCGAATAAACTTTTTTTATCTATGTTATAGTAATACGTGTGTAGGATTCCGTAGGAAGTGGAGTTTTTATTTACTTAACAAAACGTACTACTTCATCAAAGTAATTTTTAATGTATTTTGTACTTTTATAAATGATCGCCGCTAACTAATAAGGTCTACTTATTTTAAGTTCATTATTTGGGCTACCGCCCCGATTCTTTTTTACTTTTTTTTTCAGCAGTCGATAGTCGAAAGAGGGGATGGAGGGGGACGTTTTAATCTGACAAAAAATTGCGCTTTAAACTTAAATATTTCGCAAACGAGACCCTAAATTGGAAATTGTGTTCCTATACCCACAATATTTTTAAACGAAAAATCCAACAATACCCCACACTACGGTGTAGGCGAAAGGAATAATGGCATCCCTAATTTAGTCGTAGGTAGGGGAAAAACATTTTTTTTTAGGTTTTATTCCATTTTGTATCGTTACCGTTATCAACCCTTGTGTGTCCCCACTGCTGGGGCACGGGTCTCTTCCTGCATCACAGGAAGTTTAGGCCATACTCCACCACGGGGGCCAAGTCCGGGTACATTTTGTATATTTTGAGTAAATGTGAAGATTGCCAAAATCCAACTCTCTAGTATTTATCGTCTCTATCCTAAGCCGCAGACAGACAGAAAAATGGCGGATGGATGGACAGGCAAAACTTTAAGGATTCCTTGTTGAGTACGGTACCATTAAAACTTTACTGAAACAATTTAGCTCGAATGCTTTGCATAGTGGCCACTTTAATTTTATAGTTGGCGTGTCTCTACACGCTTGGCCTAGATCTCAACGGTGCACTGCATAACGCCTTCCTTCCGACCTCTTGGCTATTTAGGTGCATCACACAGATATACCACATAAAGACCACATGACACGCACACATTAAAGTACCATGTGTGTACCTAAGCGTATTGTAGAAAAAGACGTTCGCATAAGCACGCACATATTCGCGTAAATAGTTACCAATAAAAAAGCTACCAATTTTTTGCCACACTTTGGAAGCTTATACTGTGGTTCTGTCTGTACGTTTTAATAATTCTATGGGTACCCCGTTTCTAGGTGTTCCAACCACCATTATTACGAGTATTATGTATCTATTCTTTTTACTCCCTACAGCGTCAGCAGCCTAGGGTTCCAAAGAGGAATTGCGTTTCCATTCAAATCAACGCCGAGTGGTAATTTGAAAGTACAATCAAATCAGGTAAGCCTGATAGTAAGTAATAAGATCACAATAACTGGCAAAAACGCATAGTTCTGCACAAGCAGGTAGATGAAAGTAGAGACCACTCTTGTGGAATTCAAAGTATGGTATATGTACATGCAGGCACTGCAGCATCCAAGTGGTCACTTTGCCAATTTATAGTGTGAGTGAAGATGCAACTAGACGCTGTATAAATCATCTCATTACGGATTGTACCGGCTCAATTGGGTTTATTTAGATATTGTGTTGAATAGCCTTAGCGCTTGAAATCGCCAATCCCCGTGGGCACGGTGAGCACGCGTGGTAATTAAACACATACCTACTCTCTCACTCCGAGAGAAAGCCTGTTTATAGGCTAATTTAAAAAGAAAGTGTAGAATAAGCTACTTCATGACAACAAAAGCTTATCGCTGTCTCCGAATCTTATAAATAAACACTTTTCGCTTAGCAGTTTCTGATCCCAAGTTGATGCAATTAAAATATTGATTTAGTGTCGTACCCGTGAAAATTTTCTCCTGTTTAGTTTCGATTATCCCATTACTTAGGTGGTGTTCCAATCCTCGACAGTGGGCGTGATCTTAGCCGACCCCTCACAGGCCAAGGTCAAAGTGAAATTTGAAGGTAATGAGAACAGAGAGACCGAAGACGATGGTACACAACAATCGGTTAGTATCTTTTAAATCAAGGATACAGAGTAAGCAATTTCTAGCATGACATATTCGTACATTATCAGAGTGCTGATAATTGTTTCTCAATAATTATAAATATACCATATAGACAAATTCTGGATGCGGCAAGCTGAAGACAGGGCGCTATAGCGCTCATTAGGGGAGGGATATGTCCAGCAGTGGACTAGTATAACCTGACGACGACGACGATAAATATACCCATACAAAAACGCACTGTAACATGCCAGGAACTAGACTAAAACGTTTAGAATACAATAAACTTGGAGGTACCAAATACCCAGTTCAATACCTCCTCGACCCCCACTCCCAAACATAGGGGCAGCAGCTTACAGACCATTGTAATAAGCCCTAAGATTGACGTCCGTTACACAGGAAGATATAGATCAGGAAGCAGCCTACGGTGGTCAGCATACGCCGACATACCACTCGGTCACTATGATATATGCTGACGCGGATCTTAAGTCCCCGATTGTGCAGGAAGAACATGGAAAAGACCTGGTCAGCTTAGGCTACGGGAAAGCGGAGCCAGTGGACTGGATGAGGATACAGTTACCGAAGAAGCAAGATATGATACAGGATCTCTATAGAAGAATACACAACTATGTGTTAGTTTCGCAGCTTCTTTTAGTTTTCACAGCTAGATTGCAATTTAAATCCGACTTGTAGTATATCATTATCAACCCTTTTGTATGTGCCCTCTGTTGGGGCATGGGTCTCTACCAGCATCGCAGGAAAGTTAGGCCATACTCCACCACGAGGGCTAAGTCCGGGTTGCTAGAGCATTATAAGACAGTAGCGGGCCTTACTGTCAGAAGTTATCAAGCCGCCCATAAGCCCTCTGATACGGCTTAACGACTGCCATTACATGACCGCCGGCACCAACGGCCTAGCGTACCTTGCGAAGCACGGAAGCGCTGGGAAAATGCCACTAGCGTAGATACGGGACGGTCACCCATCCTGCCTGACTGCGCTTGTTGTTGATTAACTCAAGTGATTGTTTCCAATCACTCGGTTCTACTAGGCCACGAGCGCTTCTTTGAAGTTATATCATTAGTCATTTTACAAGAAGAATGTCAGATGCTCAAGTTTCTTCACCAAGGTAGGTACTTTTGTATCAATAACCTGAATGAATAATAAATAATAATCTGAAGTCAACTGTTCTTTCTTTTATTTCTTATTATTTCATTTCCTCGTCACGTTCAGCTGCACTCGTGCATCGGCTCCTATTTCCTCCATTGTTGTGAATTGCAAAATTTACAGATTGACGAAAAACAATATGTAATATTAAACAGTTGGTGACGGTCGGGCAACGGACCGGTGGGTTTTTTAAACTAGTAATCTATGAAACTATTATGAATCTGACTCAACATGTTTATATCAGGAACACAGACACTGTGGTGCATATTGGAGACGAAGAATTCCACTGCCACCACATTGTTCTTGAAGTTTACTCCTCGTTCTTCGACACGAGCCCGCACAGAGAAATCGAATTGCCAGTCGTAAGTACTTCTGCTTATCATATCACTTACTTATTCAAAAGAAACACATTTAATTATCAACCTCAACCCATTCACTAAGGTAGGTGCAACGCCCCGTAATCTTCAAAAAATTAAGTAAATTTACCTATTAAACGTATTGCTTTTATGTAGTCCATATACGTCCTCTGTAGAGCACGGGCCTTCACTCAGAGAGTATGGGCCTAATTACCGCGCGTGCCCGCCGTAGACTGATACTTTCAAGAGCTGAGGTATGTGAACACCCCAGACACACAGGTTTCTTCAAAATCATTCAATGTAACTAAATGTAACAAGGTATTCGACATCACTTTTGTGATACATGTTACGTAACAAACAAGTGTATTTTTTCAGTATTGCGCGTTTCAAAATCTATTCCATTAAAATAGATTTTCGCTAATTTAAAATAAATTAAAAGCATATAATCTTATATATAAAAATAATGGATTGCTGGTCGTTAGTCTCACTAATACTCGAGAACGGGTTTACCAATTTGGCTGAATTCTGTTTTTTTTATTTTTGTGGAACTCCAGGGAAGGTCTCACCATTTATGGTGAGAAAATATGGAGATATTACGAAAACTAAAAAATAAAAAAAAATAAAAAAAATAATAAAAAAAAAAACTTTGACGGTACGAAGTTCGCCGGGACAGCTAGTTGAAATAACAAAAATAAGAAATTCCACACAACACAATCTCTTCACCTGGTCCCAAACTAGGATACCCTGTGTTATGATAAAAAAGCAAGGACATCACAAACATATAAATACCTACCCCCCAACCATTTGTACAAATGTACGGTGGCCCCCAGTGTGAATCGAACCCACAACCTCCGGCATGGTAATCAGAGTGCTACCGCTAGACCAAGGAGGTCCAAAACATGCGTATAAACTTACTATTTCCAGGAAAACGTGACAGCAGAAGCATTCCACACGATTTACGAATGGATGATATTCAATGGTCCCGAAAGCAACAAGGCTTTGAAGAGAGACAATGTGCTGGACGTGTTCTGCGCGGCTCAGTTCTTGTCGATAAAGGATTTGGAGGAGCAGTGCTGGTCGTTCATCATAAATGAAAATCTCTTCAGTGAAGACACGGCGTTCACGCTGTATAGAGAAGCTAGAATAAAAGGGTTGACGCCTGTCATGGATCTAATGGTAAAAGAAACGTTGTCACTGATTATATATCTTCTTCTTTTTCAGGCTATATTATGTAGTCCACTGCTGGACATAGCCCTCGCCTAATGAGCGCCATGACGCCCTGTCTTCAGCTTGCCGCATCCAGCATCTGGCTGCAGTTTTTCGCAGATCGTCATCCCACCTGGTCGGAGGGCGTCCTACACTACGTTTGCCGAGTCGCGGCAAACGTAGCGTAGGACGTAGATTACGTATAAGGATTGGTATTATTGATAAGTTACTCCCTCCCCTGCTAAGCCCCCCGACTTTTTATATTAGTTTTAGTGAGTGACTGCACTATAATATAGAATATATAGAATATTCTATCTAACTATCTATCTGTCTATAATCGCACCAAACTTGTCATTTGTATGTATCGCCGTTTTTATTATAGATTGAAAGATTAAAATACAAAAAACGTAATACAATTAACAACAAAACAAATTAGATTTCTTATATGAGGATCCATTTTTTTTTACTTTTGTATCTTTATTAACTCATACACTAATTTCCACAACGTCACAAAACGAAAGTCATCAGTAGTGAGATAGTACTATAATAGTACTGACTACACTGTTGTAATAAGTACTGCTTTTGTTATTCTCCGATAAAAAGTAGTTAACAACTGAGATAATTCTTCCACTTCTATTTATATTCTTTCCAAAATAATTAAAACTTTAAACGCTTGCACTGAAAAATTTTGTATTGGTTGTAAATGAAGGACGGAACAACGGCTTCAATTACACTCACATTGTCACACGCTACATCCCAACAGTATTTTGTTAAGCAAAGTGAAATTTTGTACGTTTGCTAGGCAATTCGTTATTCTAAAAAAAAATACCTTTAGGCTTTATATTCTTTTTTTGCACTAACCCGTGCTGAGGACAATTTTAAAAACCTATTTAGAGGCTTAAATTCCGGCCTACTGCCTGTAAATACAGAGAATATTGTAAAGAGGTTCGAAATTTCGCTGATGCCGGCACTTGCCCATTAGCTCAGTTGGGAGAGCACTGGTACGATCGCGGGTTCGAGTCCTGGCATGGGCGGAATTTTTAGCCTCTAAATAGGTTTTTAGCTTAAATCTGACTAATGTAGGTATTTTATTAAACATAGTAATAGGGCCCTGTTACCACATTTCGAATGCAGAAATTTATAAGGACAGCCAACGGACAGTTTTGCATTATAATACTTGGACGTAAGTAAACGTAAGTTAACTGGTTTTGAAATTTCAGGTACCCCGCGTGATGAGATTTTTCTTGCCCCTGGTCGCCTCCAAGGATTTCCTAGATCTGGAGCCCGATGAAGTATTGACGTTCCTGCGATCCAACTACATTTGTGTAACAAGGTCGGTACAGTACTACACATCATAAAAGTCCCTTCGGGAATCTACGTTCGCGCAGACTAGGAAGAAGTGCAACGAAAGTACCCGAAGCTATAAGTACATTCAACATGATCTTTAACCGATACGGTTAAGGTGCAGAATTGATTGCCGCAGTAGCGCTACCTTTTTCGCTCACGCCTCACGCTAATATTGCCAAACGAATAGTCACCTGCATCGATGACGTTGAATCAACCAATAGCAACAAAGGCGCGCGGCCTGCCATAAAATGAAACTATCTGATTGGTCGATCAACTTGCCGCACATCCAAAATGTAGTCATCTGCGCAGGTACATCCGCGAGACTTATTTCTTGTGTAGCACTGTACTGTACTAATTTTGCCACTTCACACGTTGGTTGTTCTTCTTAGCGTGTCGATGGTAAGCCGTCACGGTAAAAGGAAAAACGTCACACTCTTTCATTAGAACATAAATTTACGCCTACACAATGGTAACAAATCCAAGGTATTCTACTGACTAATGGAAAATATGTTGCCATTACTAAGAATATTAGTTTGACCCTTCACTTTTCGTGAAGGGTCAAACTTCCAGCGACACTGTAGGTATTACTAAGGGCCGGTTTCCGAATTGAAAATTTCACTAAGTAGGTAAATACTTAAGTAACGTTCTGTCATGCTCTTTGCTGAGAAATTCGAAGAGACAGCACTACAATTAAGTATTTACTGAGCGAAATTCTCAATTCAGAAATTGGCCCAAAGTAACCTACCTAGTATAGAACTCAAACTAAAAAAACGTTATTTTAAGTAAGTACGATTTATTTAAATAACTAAGTTACAGTTGTAAACATTAAACTAATAAAATGAAAGAAAGCCCTCACTTTCCAACTAGGCAACCTGTATTTTACAAGCCAGCGAATACGCAAGTCATCTCAACAAAATTACAATTTTGATTGCTACCAAAGATACAAACATAAACTACACTTTATTTATTAATTGATCATTTTATTGCACTTCAATAAAAAAACGTACAATGCGACGGACTTAATGCCATAAGCATTTTCTACCAGAGAAGAAAGAGTTAGGCCAGGTTTTCACGGTCTTAATACTCTCGGACCGAGTGCGCCATCCGAGTAAACTAATGCTTCTGATTGGACGGTTTTTCGTGACAACACCAAAATACTCGTAGCCAATCAGAAGCATTAGTTTACTCGGCTGGCGCACTCGGTCCGAGTACACTAAGACCGTGAAAACGCGGCCTTAGTGGGCTTGCAAAAAAAAAAAGGGTAACGAACTTATCCAGTAACTTCTAAGCAATTTCTTGTCGCATATCTCACTCTCTATACATCCGCTTCAAATCCGGCCATTTACTACCAAATTCCAGCGAGATCGAAGTCCTCATGGCCGGCATCCGATGGCTGTACGGCGACTGGTCGACTCGAAAGCGGTACTGCGTCGAGATGATGCGCTGTGTACGCTTTGGGCTCATCTCACCGTGGCAGCTCGTCGACATCAAGCGGAACCCTGATAACGGGGAGTTACTAGACATTGTCAACCAGCCAGAAGTGCAGCATATGGTCGACGACGGGCTCGCGTGAGTTGGTTTAAATTAGACACGTAATTAGTCTAGCAGTGGACTAATGAAGCCTGAAGAAGAAGAAGAAGACACGTAATTACGCGACTGTCGGAGTCCTGACGGTTGCGATAGCTGTTATTATGGTATTTGACAGACGATTGGAGGCGTTCAGGAGTCACTGCGCGTAATATAGAAGCGGCGTCTTGATTACGTAACACGTATACATCTTTGTGCTAAAACGACATATCTACTGGATCGTCGTACAATTATGTGGCTTAATATCACTGCCACGTATCAGATATCCACTGAAATGCAGTATCCGCTATGTGTGATACATAAAACGCCTCATATCTATACGACGGAGCTAAGTAATCATTCCGTTTTTGCACACAGATGTATGAGTGAAAAGTTACTTAATCAAGGCGCTGAGCAGAGTAGAGCAGTAATTCCTATACATTTAAGACTGTAGAACTAATGCCCGTTTGCATCAACCAAAGTGTAACTTTCTTTAACATATATTATGGAAATGTCAATAATATAATTTTTCAAACCTACAGCAAGAATTTAGGGCCAATAAAGTAACGGCCTCATTCATGAAAACTTAAGTCCTTAAAACACTCCAAAAACGCTGACTAAAATAGTCTGTCGTGGAGATTTTGCAAGGAAAAGACGGAACCACCGATTTAATAAAAGGCCTCTGAGAGCGTAGTAGTAAAGTGGCGTGATATATATGAGGTCATACCTGAGGTCGTAGAACTTTAATCGATTTCCGCAAAAATGGCCGTTTTTTGCAACGTTCGTCGTAGCGCCGTAATTGACACGTGCGTGACCGATGAACGTTATTGAAACCGAAATAACTCACAAGTACAATCTATTAAGAGTCCTAAAACCAGTTTAGAAGACCCTCACCATCTCATTACATTTTTTATCATCTCCTAATTCAGAATAATATTTGTACTCAAAGAATTAGTAGAACTTGAGAAATCACAAACAATCAAAGAGAGAAAGGAATTTTATTCCTGAAAGAGTGAGAATAGATATTATTTACTGAAATCAGTTAAAACTGAAATATTTCACTTCTTAGATACTGTTTCTTAGATACCTATTCTCAAAGAGAGAAAGGAATTTTATTCCTGAAAGAGTGAGAATAGATATTATTTACTGAAATCAGTTAAAACTGAAATATTTCACTTCTTAGATACTGTTTCGGCGTAATTAACAATTAAATTACACAAACGCCTGTATTGAAGGCTTTGGCAATATATTGCCAAGTCTATTGTTGCCGTTGGTACAAGAATACCAACGGAAACAATAGACCCTTTTGGTAGTCTCTCGTGCTTCATTGCAGATACGTAATAATAAAATACTGGTATGGAAACAATTCGAAGAACTACTACCACTGGATAGACGTACTTGGTCTCTCCGAACCAGCTGAAAGAAACTGGATTGGGGAAGAAAAGGTGTGTTGAATAGCACACGTTACAACTATTTAGTAGATCTCGCGGTAACTATTAATCTAGGACTACGTAGACCTCCTTCCCCATTCATCTACCAATCGACAGCACATTAACCTTAGTAGCAAAGTCACCCGTAACTTAACTAAGTAAAATGAACGCATGTCAAGCTTAATGTACAACACTACATACATAACCTCACGCCTGTATCCCAGAGGGGTAGGCAGAGACCAGGGACTGCCACTTGCCACGATCCTGACAGATCACCTTCGCTTCATCAACGTTCATAAGTCGTTGCATGCACGCACGCCGGTTCCGGGTACTTTTTATCTTTCCCTTTGCTAATACATCCCCTATTTGGTCGATGTAAGTCCGTCTGGGACGTCCCTTACCAGCCCTTCCACTCACATTCGCAATATATATTTGTTTCGTCAATCTTTCTTCCTTCATCCTCTCCACATGTCCAAACCAACACTATGTCACGTTTAGAGGATCCAAAATAAAATAAACCTAAATAAACTTTAATAACGTCCACGCATCTCAATTTACCTAGTCCCGAACTAGGAGGTTAATAATTTTAACCGGACAAGAACATCACAAACATGTAAAAAATACCCAGACTGAAGTTATTTGTCCAAATCAGAATACGAAGCATGTACCTCTAAACCAACGAGGCAATCAAATAATTTGATATCATGAGTTCTACAACTCTACATCACGTTTATTAAAGACTAACCAAATTTTTTTTTACTTTTTTGACGCGAAAAACCTCAATCTACAAAATTAATGTGATTTAAGAAGAAGAAGAGGCCTGTTGCAAAGGTTTAAAATACTTTTTTTTCAGAATCATGTTACATACAAAGAGTTTCTGAAATACCTGGAGCAGTTCATGATTCCGAAGGACCAGATGTATCAATTTATGGCGTTGCTTCCATCGGCAAGACGTAATGATGAAATACCTCCAGGTTTGTGTACAAGATAACGATTAGAGGCGAAAGAGTGGAACAAGTAAAAGAATTTGTCTATTTGGGGAGCCTGTTTACGAGGGATGGAAAGTGTGAAGGTGATATAGAAAGAAGAGTAAAAGCGGGAAATTGTGTAAACGGTGCCTTGCACTCCATTGTGTGCAGCCGAAACATCTCCAAAAGAGCTAGATTGGCTATTCATAGTGGCGTGCTGGTCCCAACACTTATGTATGGTAGCGAGACTTGGGTGTGGCAAAAGAAGCAAGAAAGTAGAATTAATGCAGTTGAAATGAGGTCCTTGAGAAGTATGTGTAGTGTAACTTTCAATGACAGGATACGCAATAGTCTGATTAGAGAACGTTGTGGACTGAAAGAGGATGTAGTGACTAGAATTGAGAAAGAAATGTTGCGTTGGTTTGGACATGTGGAGAGGATGAAGGAAGAAAGATTGACGAAACAGATATATATTGCGAATGTGAGTGGAAGGGTTGGTAAGGGTCGTCCCAGGCGGACATACATCGACCAGATAGGGGATGTATCAGCAAAGGGAAAGATAAAAAGTACCCGGAACCGGCGTGCGTGCATGCAACGACTTATGAACGTTGATGAAGCGAAGGTGATCTGTCAGGATCGTGGCAAGTGGCAGTCCCTGGTCTCTGCCTAGCCCTCTGGGATACAGGCGTGAGGTTATGTATGTATGTTTGTGTACAAGGTGCAAGGAACAAAACGTCCTTTACTACCCGAAAAGAGGGAAGTTCTAGAGGTATAAATGATATGAACAACCTTAACTTCGATATTGAGATCAATATTTGGGCTCTTCGCGAAGCAGCTGATAATGGTGTAAGTGGATGAACTCACGACTGTTCAATAAGTTTGGGCCTCTTCATATTTTTTCGAGCTGTACACACTTTCTAATATATATATTTGTCAAACATATCTAAATAAATGTGTCTCTAACTTTCAGACAAAGACCACAAGTTCCTTTCATCAAAGTCGGATTGATATTAAATTCACATGAAACACATTTGTTTTATGAAATGGAAACTGTTGAAAAGATCTAAGTTTTTTGCAGGTAATCTACGAGGAATGGACACTGATATGCCAGACAGCACGAGAAAGCCCAAGTTCGACTTCCCTCTGCCGGCCACTCTCTCCGCCTTCGGAGGTGCAGCAGCGGACAAGCCGATGCCGACTATGAGCGAATTTTTTGAGAGCAGGAAAAGAGTAAGAAACTTTCGGATACGTTGTTGGTTGTTGGTGCGCCAAATAGCTAATTAGGATAAGCGGTTTTTTTAGTGCTCCACTGCAGGACATAGGTCTTCTCTCAAAGGCAGTGTATGAATGTAATCACGAAGCGTGCCTACCACGGATTTGCTGAGGTATGTGAACAATTCTGTTTTCCACGCAAATTCAACTTATTTTAAGTAAGGTTGTCAAGTTTTGCGTTATTTCAACGACATTTGCAGAGTAATACCTACGCACGTCAAGGTTGTGTTGCTGCCGACTGAATCTGCAATAATCCGCAATTGACCGAAACGCAGGAGCCTTGATACATAACGATTGTAAGACTATATTTACCCCATTTTCCTCTCAAGTGTTCTATAAATTATTTTATAATAGTTGAGCGTTTTAAAGGTAAGACAAGTAAAATACAGCTCAAACTCTTCGGCAAATATACATAGACAGATAGATATAGAGAAACTTTTATTGTACATAAAAAAGGAAAATAATTTATAATCAATCGTTATATCAAGTATCCGGTATATTATTTACATATCTCAGGGCTTATTATCATTATATAAAAAAGTGTTCTGACTCCTTGCTGCACACGAACTAGGAAGTTCGTGTGCAACATCATCGTCAATCAATCATTCATATTCATTTCACTTTTTACGATCCTATGACATATGGAAAATTGCGAACCGGATCTTGAAGTTGCCATGCTGTTATGGCCTTCTTCCACCTATCGTCAGTCATATTGCCTATGTGACCTGCAACCAGTCATATTTTCCTCAGTGTCTGCCACTTTTTACAGCTTCCTATTACAGCATCTGGTGCTTACTCGGTTCTTTTCGCACAAGAGGTCTGTCAGAATCGTGGCAAATGGTAACCATGCCTATCCCTCTGGGATACAGGCGTGAGTTTATGTAATATATATGCATCTTCCACAATCTAGGCCCAAGAGGATTCTGGAACATCTAAAGTGCCACCGATCAAGCCCGAAACAAATGACAATACTGGCGCGTTCCACCTACAGCAGATGTTTAACCTGAGCCGAAGTGGAAGGCCGGATAAACGACCCAGTAAGGAGCCACACTTGAAAAGATTGCACGTCAATAATCCAGAAACTACACTGATGACAGGAGACATGCAGGTCAGCAAAAAAAATGGCCAGGATAACTAATTACATTACAAGGGCGTAACTACGCAAGTGCCCAAAAATGCACACCAAATATAAAAACGTCTCAGTTATTCCTAAATACAATCCGGTGCTACAGTAAGGATTCGCAACAGAGAAAATCGCTCTCCAAACATTCACAAGCCCGCTTCATGATGCGATAGACGACACAGGCGCGCTTTCCCTACAACCGATGCTCATTATTCAGAAGCATAGGGAGGCTCACGTAAACATCTAGGTTATTAAAAAACGCGTAGGGTTCTGCCTGCGCATTCTTCAGCCTCGCTATATCTGTTTAGTATTAGATTGTGGATTATACGTTAACTTTGAACTTTTTTGATGTACAACTTTAGCTTACGTACATACATACATACATACATACATACATACATACATACATACATACATACATGGATACATACATACATACATACATACATACATACATACATACATACATACATACATACATACATACATACATACATACATACATACATACATACATACATACATACATACATACATACATACATACATACATACATACATACATACATACATACATACATACATACATACATACATACATACATACATACATACATACATACATACATACATACATACATACATACATACATACATACATACATACATACATACATACATACATACATACATACATAGATAACCTCACGCCTGTATCCCAGAGGGGTAGGCAGAGACCAGGGACTGCCACTTGCCATGATCCTGACAGATCACCTTCGCTTCATCAACGTTCATAAGTCGTTGCATGCACGCACGCTTACGTAATACAGAGAATATAGTAAAGAGGTTCGAAATTTCACTGATGCCGGTGAGTCGCCCATTAGTTCAGTTGGAAAGAGCGCTGGCATGGATAGCCAGAGGTCGCGGGTTCGATTCCCGGCATGGGTGGAAATTTTCGTCTCTAAATAGGTTTTTACAACTATAGCTCACCCAAAGTCTAACAAATACTAAAATATGAATCATATCTACTCAATACCATTACACTTACTCCACTTTTTCAGCAAGGGACATCACAAGCACTTAACAATCAGGAGGCCTATCACGACCTCCCGGAGAGAGACTCTACGGAATTTATCGACACCAGCCAGAGTGAAATGAGCAGCGCCTCTGTGAACACCAGCGATGAACGGGTAAAAGTATTGTCTGTTCCGTCCGCCCATAAAGCAACCCACTCTTAGATATTACTTGGAATACTAAGGCTCAATTGCGTCAGCCCGGGTCCGCATGCAAAATGATCGATTTAACCGGTTAACTCCAGTTAAATGAGCCGCCAACCCGGGCTGACGCAAGTGGGCCTAAAAGTATAAATCGCAGTCGGCTTCGTCATGCTTTGCCTCCTAAAGAAATGCCTGCTGCTTTGTAACGCTAAACCATTAGAATATTATATACCTTTTTTGATCTTCAAAAGCTCCTTAATCATAAGAAATTTTCTGTTAATTCAGATCCAGTACAGTAAAGAAGAGAGAAAACTGAGTGTAGCTGCCAACTATTTAGCTTCTGCGACAGCCGCTTTATCGGGAAATGTGCAAAGGTGTGCAAAGGAGAAAGACATAATTATTTTCTAAGTTTGATAAGAAAAAAAATTATGGCAATTCTTTCTAGATATCTGACCTTACGTAATAATGTACTTCAACAACCAACAATATTCATATTCTGAGACAGATGCTAATTTCGAACCCTATTACGTTTTGCTTTTAAACGACTTCGAGGCGTGAATGTAAAAAAGGCCAAAAAAATGCAATGTGACCAGCAAAGTACTTACAGCCGTTTAAAACCCGGTTCAGTTCTACTCTCATATCAAAATTTTGGGCACTGTTTTTACAATGAAAACGTTGGATAGTTTTTGAAAAATACGGTATTTAGCATTTTGGCAGGTCACCAAATCAACCGGAAGGCTTCGTCCGCTTCTTTTTTGGGAGTCGTTGAAGGTGCTAGTGGCAATTACACTAAAGGATTGCCTCTCTTCGTTTATAATCTCATGGCTTCAATAGAGAGGTCGCCGCATCGTCGCCAACACGCGCCAGTGCCAACGCTCCGCGCAGCGAGCCCACCTGCAACTCCGCCAGCGCCAAGTGTGAAAGCCCACAGATATCGCTCTTTCGGCAGAGCAAGGAGGCCGTGGCCAAAATAAACATGTAAGAACTTCATGGAACAATTTAAAGCTCTATTTGTTCTTTAGCTCTATTTGTTTCATCAGCCATCAACGTGTGTTTATTAATGGGTATTCAATGCTCTGAGAGTAGATCCCGCACCTATACCTACTATTTTGCTTGATCCTCGTCCATAAACTCTCTGTAGACTCCATAATTTTGTCCGGTGCGGGCCGCCGGCCCACTGCCCATCACGAAGACTGAATCTTGGCCCTGGCCGCACTCGGTTTAAATAAACACCTTGTTAACTATTGAACAATATTCAGATATCTGGAATTAAATCCAGGTCAATACATTAGGTATAAGTTTTCAATCAATTCAATTAAGGGGCTTCATGGAGTAGCTTAGGCCAATATTGAGTTACATAAATTGTAACCAAATAGTGAACGGAACTCTTTCTCAAACTGTCTTAATTAATATTTCAGGAACAAGCTATCAACGTCCATATTGGGCCCTTCCAATAAAAACTATATCATGGACGGATCGCTGTTCAACTGGGACCGGGAGACGGTGCTGGTCTTCGGAGGCATCGACCCTCATACCACATACGGCCAGGGGAAGAATACCGGGAAGGATATCTATAGGTTAGCAGCGTAATCTTCATTATCAGGTTGTTTTTTCTAAAACTAAGTATAATAGGTAAATCATATCCCTCAGTCCCAAACCAGGACGTGCCACGTCATGGCAACTAGGCAAGCCCATCGTCATCGTCAAGCTATACTAGTCCACTGCTGGACATAGCCCTCCCCTAAAGAGCGCCATGTTGTACTATCATAGGGGGTAATGCCCATAATCCCCACGCTGGGCATGCGGGTTGGGGATCAGTTCGGTGGCATTGTACTGCATGGGGCGCTGCTGCCCACCCCCCGGTTTGTGTCCCTTAGTCGCCTTTTGCGACACCCGCGGGAAGAATGGGATTTGTGCTATTCTCTAGGCCGACACCACACAGCATGGCCATCACAAACATGGAAATAAACCCAGTCTGAGACTGGGTTTATTATTTGGAATTTCCAATAAGTGAACTTCAGAAAAGTCTTAATTTCCAAATAAATAAACCTTTCGGAAGATTTGCTATTGGAAGTTTTTATTCACAAGAAATTGCTTTTATTAGAGCAGCTGCAAGATTAAGTTTGGTAAGTTTGAGTGTACCACTGCATAATAAATAAATCTTCCCTTAATATTTTTTCCCTTAATGAATTTATTTAATTCTAGGTTCGACCCTGTGACGAACATATGGGAATATGTGGGCGACCTCCCAGAGCCAAGACATCATCACTCCGTAGCCTTTCTCAGAGGAAGAGTGTATCTTGTCGGTGAGATTGCTTCTTATTTCTCCAGTTTTCGATATTACGACTCTTATTTAAAATTTCCGATGCAGAGAACGAATCAATGTTGAGAATGCTAAAAACTTTTGAGCCTGAAGAGTTGTTAGGGATCGTCAGATAGAAAGTCTGACATACCTTTCGAAAGTTCTTTCTTAGTTCTAGCTAATGCTTATTTATTTGTTCATCCCACTGGCCGCGGAAACAATAGGGGCATGGGGGGATGAAAGAAAAGTTTTTATTAGGAAAATCGGTTGACGCCTGAGGAGTCGTGGGAGCAGCCCCTGATCGAACGTCATTTGTTCCGGGCATACAAAGAATATCCCTGGTAATGGAACGGGGTAATGCTGCTAGCGTCATGGGAACTTTTGGGTCAGGTGTGTCTCGGGGCGGTATTTTTTATTAGTATAGATTAGTTTTAATGTTGTTTACTGTGCCACTTTTTATGACGAAGCTTTCTGTGGTTTGTGTGGATTCTGTAATTCCTCTTTCTATGCTCTAAATAAAAAATATTTCACCTGAAAACTTTGTTCATAAATTGCATATTTGATATCGCAGGCGGTGCCGACCCCCGCGATGACGACATCCGTGGAAAGTCCGTGGTAGTGTCGACGGTGTGGAGCTATGAGCCTGTGACGCGATCCTGGTACAGCGAGTCCGGCCTTGCCATCCCGAGGAAGAATTTTGGCTTGGTTGTCCACCGCATGGCCCTCTACGCCATCGGTGGTCAAGACAAGAAAGGAAGGCACGTAACTATGAGCCATAAACGGCTCTTGGCGCACTGAGTTAAGTCTTGGTATCCCGAGGGAAGCAAAATAATCAATACCACTCGTTAACTGTGAAGGAAAATATCGCGAGAGTCTGAGGTGTTCACATAACTCAGCGTTTAAAATTGTCAATCCACGGTGGGCACTCGTGTTGATTAAGCCCATACTCGAAGAGTCTCGAGATCTCGAAGACAAGGGCTGTGCCAAGGGAAAACTTCAGCTTGATCGTCCCCCGTATGGCCCTCTTTGCCATAGTAGGCTAGAATAAACAAGAGTGATTATTGTTGAGCTGTAAGATACAGCTAGTTTGTTTTAGTGAGGCTGGTCTCGCAATCAGGAGGAAGAATTCGCACATAACTGTTTTTTCATTGGAGAGGCCGTGTTTATAACATGGTGTTTTGTCTCCACGACTAGAATATAATTTTATTAAATCGCATTTTTTAAGATCTGTAAATCCCGAAAAAATATTTTACGTTTTTTTCTGACATTTTCTATGTCTTCTATGGCACAAAAACAATGTCACTCCAATCTCAGTTTGACGCAAGTTGCCCATTACTTCAGGGTGCTCCGCTCCGTGGAGAAGTTCGACCCGAAGACGGGCTCGTGGACGGAGGTGCGCTCGATGGCGGTGGCGCGGATGGCGGTGGCCGCCACCAAGTACCGCGACTACATCTGGGTGGCCGGCGGCATGACCGGCGAGAAGAAGCGCCCGCTCTGCCGCCAAGTCGAGTGCTACAACTCCAAGACGAACGAGTAAGCATAAACAGAGCTTAATAATATAGTTATGTAGATACTTACATGTTAAGGCGCTAGACGATGCTAACTAGCGTCACCAATGGAAAAAATAATAATTTCTTTTGTAACGCGTCTTTGGCAAAAGTGAATATTATAAATCTTAATAAAAGGTTGTCTGTAAGGATTCGCTCTAAGCGATAAGACCACTAATCCGCTATTTGACTCGTATCAAATTTGACGCGATAAATTAATATTTCCTGTAGTATTTAACGTAAGAAACTGAAATATATTGACTTTGCTAAGTAACTATGCAGGATGGCTGCAAAATTTGCAAATAAAAAAAAATATTTTCCGCTGTTAACTTGGAACGGTGAAAACGCTATCCGCCATATTGAAAGCATCTTTCGTTTGTAAACAAACATCTGTCAGCCAGAGCCAGTGGACATTGATTATTATAGGACTTACATCAAAGTGATTTTCACGTAAATACACTCGAGTTTCAGTCGATAAAGTATCGGGGTCTCTTCTGGCAAGTTTGAGCCAATTTTTTTGTATGTTTATTTCACTGGGTACACGGATCCACAACTTCCCGGGGGTCTTTATTGGCATGTTGATGCATTTTCGAACTATGCAATAATGATAATTGCTATATTTTGCATGTAAACTCGATGAAAACACGGTCGCTTTGTTGTTATTTCAGTATGCTCACAAATCACTCACAGATGTTAAATGTCATACTTTGTTTACAAGTCTTCAGGGGCATTATTACGTAAGTATCCACTGAGTTGCGTGACGTTGATTTTTACTTTTTTTAAGCTACTCCGGCTGTCAAATGCATTCATTTTTTGACACTTAGGAGTCGCCTAAATGCTTCACTCGATAGAGTGGAATGCTACGTAATAGGAGGGCAGGTCTTCAAACCATAGACAAAAATGTCTGACCGCGTTTTTGGCTGTTTATCAAAGCAAAGTTTTAAAATATATTTTTTTACACTATTTTTATTTTTAATGCACTAACCCGTGCTGTACGTAATACAGAGAATATTGTAAAGAGGTTCGAAATTTCACTGATGCCGTGAGTCGCCCATTGGCTCAATTGGTAGAGCGCTGGTACGGATAGCCAGAGGTTGCGGGTTCGAATCCCGGCATGGGTGAAATTTTTATTCTCTAAATAGGTTTTTAAATATATTTTTTTGTTGCTTTTAGGTCCTCAAAAAATATACTAAAATATTTTTTGGTCTAATGGAAGAGATATTTACCATTTAAGACTTACTTGCAAAGAGAGTCAAATAGCGGATTGTATAACATTACTTAGATTTAATTAATCATGATTGTATTCTTTTTTCTGATTGTGCAATAAAGTGTTCTCTATCTATCTATCTAAAATAATAGATCTTTTTAGAACCTAAACAAAAACCTAGGTCCAAGAATAGAGGACTCGAAAGCAGTTTTGGCCGATTTTAGCAAAATTAATGTCCTGGGCGGTTGATGGTAGGTTCTAGGCGGCAGGTTCCAAAAATAGTTGTTACAGACAAGAAATGATAAACAGACTGTAATACAGGATATTTAGGCAACTTGTTTTATAAAAAAATCGATGGCTTTTATAATGCTATCGTGGGTTAGCTGGAAGAAAATACTATCTACTATTAAGCTCGCCTTTGTACCTACACATTTGTTTTTAGTGCAATAAAGAATTTACATTCATTCATTTCTGTGCCAATGTGGACTTTATTTCGTTTGCCAGATGGACAGAAATCTACAGTCTACGCTTCCCTCGGTGTTTCGCCACACTGTTTTCGATGAACGACAATCTCTACCTTGTCGGTGGAGCTGGGAGACTGTCAGACAAGGTAAGTTTCAGCCTCAGGACAAAAGTGACCTGCAGCTAGCCGCATTGAACGGATGGACCGCGGCGCAAATGTCGATTTCCCAAATTCACCCGAAGCGGCACGGATTGGTGGGCGAGGTTTTATTCTTTGGTTCCATACAAAGAATTCGTAAATTCGTTCCATCCTGCGCACCTTCGGGAATGCCTATGCCAACTTTACTTGGGCAGAGTAGTGAACGAGTCGGTTAATTTATTGATGGAGTAAGATCCTTTTAAAACGAAAATAAGTGTCCCCAAGATACAGCTTCTATGAACGAAAATAAGAGTCTAGGGGTTGTCATCGAAACCTATATATTAAGTAAAACATAAACGTATTTCTGTGCATCAAAATCTATGTAATTTTAAATATATATTTTTACTTTACTTCACTATGGTCGATCCTTTTTACACTCGCTCGTCAGTGATTCGCCATGTAAAACCGGCAATATAAGATCAATAACTTCCACATAACACTATCAACTATACTGGTCCCAAACACTAGGATACCCTGTGCTATGATAACAAGGCAATTACATCACAAACATTGAAATACATCCAGACTGCGGCCATTTGTACAAAAGTACGGTGGCCCCCACTGGGAATCGAACCCACGTTCTCCCGCATGATAATTAGTGCGGCTATTGTAATAATTATTTCTTTAACTGAAGCATCGCAATTACAGGAGAAGTCTGCCAGCAGTGTAGGCTCAATAGACGTGTGGGACTGGCAGGCGCGCGAGTGGAAGCTGCAGACGGAAATGTCCATACCGCGGCACGGACACGCGCTGGCTTACCTCGGGACGCAGCTCATTATTATTGGTGAGAAGACACACCCCGGTGTGTCTTGACCCTAGGCCCCGGCCTAAAGTCTTATAAACACATAGTTGTTGAATAGAATGATCTGCGCCTTGATTATATAAAATTTTAATGTATAGATCTGTGTGCGAAAGCGGATGTTTACTCTGCCGCTTGATATGAGGCGTAAATATATTACTCGAAGTTTTCTAATAGATAATAAAGTCTAATTTATTCTTCTTCTTCTTGTTCAGGCTATATTAGTGCACTGCTGGACATAGCCCTCCTCTAATGAGCGCCATAGCGGAAGGTTGTGCCATCATTGGGGGGTAATGCCCATAATCCCCACGCTGGGGATGCGGGTTGGGGATCGCAGTTTGGTGGAATTGTACTGCAGGGGGCGCTGCTGCCCACACCCCGGTTTGTGTCCTTTAGTCGCCTTTTACGACACCCGCGGGAAAAATTTGGATTGGTGCTATTCTCTAGGCCGATACCACACAGCCTAATTTATTCGTATAGTACAAAATGCGAATAAAACGAACATTTGAAGTCCAATCCTTCTGTGATATCCCTCGCCACTAAGATATATTTTATCGCCTTGTTATTTATATTACTAGGTGGTGTAACCACGATCTACATGCGAGCCCTGAATAACGTGGAGTCATTCTGCTGCGAGCGCGGCGCGTGGATCCGCGGCGTCTCAGCTCTGCCCTCACCGATGTCTGGCCACGGGGCTGTTACTCTGCCGCCCGCGTCGCTCATGTGATTCGTACATCCTTGACCCTAGGAACTCAGTGCGTGGTATCAATATTCCAAATTCAAATAATTTCTCCATTTTTGTAGTGTTTTGATTTGCTATTCGAAATTTAAATTGATACGACATTCGATTTGTGTTCGAAGCTTTAAATTTATGTGATAATGTTTTGTTTTTGTCCCGTGAGGTGAATGTGGTTTATTTTATTAGTGAGAGAAATTTCTAGTCATGTTTTTACTAATTTATTTCAGACAAAAACTATAATATCTGATATTTATTACGATTACATACGTCTCTAAACAATCTTACATAGAGTTTAACTTACATCAATACCGTTTTTAGGAACTTTGTGAACTTAAAAATATTACCTTAATAATACCGACTCTAGCATTACCTACTTATAAATGAATCATAACGACATTAATACTGTTTGTATTAATTAGGTACTAAAACTTTACAGAGCTGTGTGAGCTGTTAATCCCAAACTTCCCTGCAGATACCCATAATATCCCGTTTGAATCCTTCCTCGCACGGGACATCCATTTTGAAGACAAAGTCTCTGTTCAGTGGAGCAAACCGATATGGTGTCATCATTGCCTTCACAATGTCCTGTGAAGAAACAAATAAATTAATCATAATCAAAAATATACAACGTCATTAAAGAACTCTACAATGACAAAACAAGGTTTAGATTTAAATCGATTTGGCTTGACACAGACACAATTAGCACTTCTATCGATTGATTAAATTATCAAGTTCTCAATATCATTGATAAAAACACTCACAATAGCTTCTCCGGAGTATTCCGTTGCATCGGAAGTCTTTGTTCTGCTGTCCCTGATGTTGTGTTTGCCATGGTTACAGTCTCCTTTTTCTCGGCTGTGTATATGTCTAGATTCAGTTATTAGCACCAAAAGTGCTACTATCATAACAAGTACTCTGAGAAGAGTAGTCATTCTTTTAATATTATGTCACTGCCAATTATTCTGCTCTACTGCTTTTGCAACTCGATAACTGTATTGATATTCTGTTGCTAATATTATTGTTTTGATTTTCAACGCCTTGACTTTATGTGTTCTACATACAACATGTAAGTAACGAATGCAGTAGGTCGCTGGTGGTCCTCTTTTTAAATTCATTTCTGTTATCTCAACTCGTTGCGTCATTTGCGTTCGCGGGAATTGTTTGCTCGCGTCGGTGCCAGGCGGACTAGGTATGTGCGCATATGGTATTGCGTACGACTTGCTTTGGAACTTCCAAAGATTGACCTGGTTTTTTTTGTCAAAAAATCCCTTGAACTCTACGCACGTAACAGTTGGCTGGAATCCCTATGACACTGGCACGTAAAAAATCGTAAAAATTTTAGAATCCTCTCCTCAGATTCTCCTCAGAGGTGTCACTTTAATTTTTTCGTATGGAGCCTCTTGGATAAGCTCAATGTTTGTTGTGACTCTAGGCACCTACTTACCTGTCTATAGATAAGTATAACGTAAAGGAAACTAACTAAGCCATTGTGAGTAGTATTTTCGAAGAAATCATTATCACGCCATACTACAAAGTAAATAAGTGTTTCATTCATATCTAGGTATCAAAATCATAATATGTTTTATTCCATTATAAGGAGTTTGATTTACTTTACAGGGCGTAGAGATAGATCGCGATAAATTTTCATAAAATTTCTTTGGATGAAATTGCGATTATAGATATGCTTCGTTTGTTTCGGTTCAATAACGATGCTGTATCAGTCGGATAAACATAATGAAAGGCGAATGTTAAAATACTTATTCATTTCGGCTTATTACTCCGAGACGCAGGTGTGATACAGAAAGTTAAATAAACTAATGAACAAAAGCTACGCCAAGAGATACACCACAATAACAAACTTCTTTATAATGCAATGGTGACATTTTGGGCGCATTTTCAAAAAAATTTATTATGTTAATTTTTATTTTCCCTTTGCTATAATCACACTTTGGCGAATCAGGTGCCTTTTGGGGCACTTGGTTCATATTATCAAAGTGACAAACATATTAAATTGTCCATGGTATCAAAATGACAAATATCAAAATGACATATCATTAGTTAAAACGACTACAGTATCAAAACATCCAGGATATACAAATGACCGAAAATTTATTTATTTATTAAATTTCTTACTTCTATCATTACAGGACAAGGCTAATGCGAAAGATGCGCTACAATATTGATAATACAACTTATATTTACTTAAAATGTTAGTATCAAAATAACTAAAATAAGTAAAGTATCAAAACGTCCAAAATAACGTTTCTAATAACAAAATGGATTTTGTCGGTGCATTTTACCCACACTATTAAAACCCTTTCCAGTTAGCGTTATCGGAATAGACGTGGAACTAAACTTTTGTACACGTCTGGAGAGAAAAAGTCTAGGTCTGCATAAACTCAAGATATAAGCATCCTTTTAAACCAAACCTGCTAGGTGGGTTGGGTAATTTCGTAGAGTTAATTTATTTACTCTAGCTTATGCAAACCGAGTACTTTAAGATTTATCAATTTAGGTCGAAATATGAATAAAAATCTGTCACATTAGTTAGACGTACATGAATTATGGAATTAAAAATTAAAATTACTCAGTACATAACTTAAACAATATAGACATTCTGATACTGTGAACCATCTAATATATTTGTCATTTTGATAATATGAACAGGTAACCAGTGCTGGTTTTCTGCTGCACCTGATCCTTTCGAAGAACCAGGTGCAGCAGAAACCAGCGCTGGTCACCTGTGGCTAGCATTTTGCGGAGCTTCACCCTTTCTCTTTTGTGGCACTATTGTATTACCTACTTGTATTTTTTTGTTTTAGTTCCGTAATTTCGTTTTATTTTTGTAATAATTTTATTCGTGTTACAATGGAAATAAATATTTATCACTTTCACTGATAAAATCAATGTATTTTTCTGGGTTATAAAGATAATGTTAGCATACAAGTTTGTAGAAACCAGCACCAGATCCCGATGTTTTGATGAGCGTTTAACTTTCAATTTCGCTTTCTAAAACAGTAATAATAAATTTATCGAACATTTAAAATTTTGATAAATTTATTATTAATTATTTATTGGATAAAAGAAAAGGTACAATGAGTGGACTCCTAAGGTTAATTTGAGAAGATTTTTTCTATACGATACTAAAAAACCGGCCAAGTACGTAGGCCACGCGCAGGTTCCGGGGTCGTTTTACTTGTCTTACAGAAATAACAACTTCATCAAAGTAAGTTTCGATGGAATTTGTATGAATTGTTTCTTTTATAAGTTGGTTGCCTATTACTCTTTAACTTGTGAAGCCTATTCAATCGTCATAATTTTCCTTTAAAGTTATGTGCCTCCGGTATTATTATCGATCGATAATAACGCGCGTGTGTGGGAGAGCCTTTATGGGTCTAATCGTAGTCCTCCCAACGGGTGTCGTTAAGGTTGAGCTGAAGTTTCCGCCTAATGCACAGTAGATTTGTGCCCATCTCCTCGCCCGGCGGACATGTGTCGAAATCTGGAATTGAAACTATCATTAATTTTATTTTATTAGCAGGGGTGAACTTTGGTCTTTGCATCAACGTATTGAGATGATTTATACAACATCCAATGGCAACTTCATGAATACTAGATGAGTGAAAGGACCACTCGGACGTTGCCGGTACATGGGAAATTGTTCTAGATGGAGTAGGCTTGTCCAACACCTACACCATCCTGACAGTTTAGGTGGCCTACGGCCTAACCCACATGAAATACAAGTCATTAAGTGCGGAGCCAACCAAGCAGCGTGTATTGTTACGATGTTCCTTTACCCCAATAGCGGTGGTAGCTCAGTGGGTAGAACAACGGACTCGCAAGCGAGAGACCCAGGTTCCATCCCCAGTGCGGGCATGTACCGATGACATTGTTTAATTTCAAAGTTACGTAGTTAAGTTAATTTGTAGTCGCAATACCACACGCTAACTGTGAAGTAAAACATCGAGAGTAAACCCGCGGCTTGGTTGGTTCCGCGCATATTGTCTAGTTTTTCCTGTGGGCTAGGCCGACTAAGCTGTCAGGATGGTATAGGTGCTGGGCAATCCTACACCATCTAAAAACCATGTCCCAGGCACTAAAGCATCCGAGTGATCCCTTCACCCATCTGGTGTGAGTGAAGGGGTCACTGGACGCTGTATAAACCATCCCATTATGTAGATGCAAGGGCCTTCACTGCAAATTCGGAGGTGTCCGTAACTTTGAAAGTAAATAGAGGCATAGACTCATGTCCGCACTGCGAACCAAACCTAGGTATCTCGTTTAAGAGTCTAATGTTTACCCACAGGGCTACCTTACCCTTACCGTAAAACTACTGAACATAGTTCATTATTATAATTCTTATGTGTAGCCGATTGTTCCAACTGGTTCGTCTTCAGTAAAGCAGGGTCCCCTTGTTAAGTGGGTTAATCGACTTTGTAATGTACTTCGAATTGTCGTATTAAACCATGAATTGAAGTTCTATGACACAGGACCCAATTAACTCTAACCTGTACACAACACAATTAGGTACTTGACTTTGACGTACTAACTAGGTTACCCCTTAATAAAATTACCAGACAAGGACGTCACTAATATGGAAAAACACCCAGGTCAAGCCAATTGTACAAATCAAAGTATGGTGGCGTCCAGTGGGAATCGATGACACGATCTCGTGCTTGGTAATCAAACGGGTTACAGCTAGACCAAAAGAGGCAAAGGAAGAATTAGTAAATGACTTATTGAATGTCAAATTACAATACCAGCTACATTTAAAGGGGTATAACTGGAATCAGTTCAAATCAAATATGATTATCTTTTTCCGAAGGATGCATGGTAAGTATACCAGGTATCCTTTAAAGTTACCTAAGTATTCGATTTGTTTATACGATGCACCTTTGTAATTGTAGCCCGGCAATTGTACAATCTTTACTGGTACAACAAAGATGGTAATGACAATAATGAAGCATCTAGAAATCAGCACAAGTGACTTTATTTATCTACCCCATAAGTAGGTTATAGTTTTAAAAAGTTCATACCTAAGTACTTTCTTATCGCTATCTACTTATCGTTCTAGTTTTACTGTGGAGGATTGGATAATATGTAGGTATTAAAAAAAACTGAAATCCGTGGCGCGCATCCAGCAACTTAGTATGTAGGTACCACATGTCAGGATCGTGGCAAGTAACAGACTCAAACTCATTTTTTTATTCACAACTTCTTCATAGCAAGGATCTGGCTACCCATATATTATGTGGATTTGCCAATCAGCGTAAGGGATTCGCTGATTGTTGCCCCGGGTGCGCAAAAGATACCACGGGCTCAGTGAGTAAGATCTACGGTAGGGTCCTTTTATGCACCCCAGGGGAGACACCAGGACTGGAAAATCCTAATGTCTCCTCCAGGGGGTTGAACAGAGGAGACACGGGTCTGAAGGGCCCTTTGATAGATTTTGTTATCGAACCTATTTTTTTTTATTGGAGGCGCTAGAGTTGCTGCGTGGAGCCCCTCAGCAATAGATTTTAACAACATTGTAAATGTGTTGGGCGGCAGGTATATTTCATTGATAAAACAGTTAAAACGATACTTGTACTACAACAATACCGATAAGGGTTTGTAAATAAAACAATCCATGTATCAATTTACTGGGAATGGTTTAATAAATACACGTGTAAACAAATAAGTACAGTTGGTAAAACTAGGTGCTACGATGTAAAGTTACTCAGATGCAATATTACTTTCTTGGCTTCTGTAAGATCCTTCTTCTGTACTCTCCAACTGGTTTGCCAACACTCCAGAGTCCACTTGAGGAGCACAACTAAGTAATATCGGGATCGCCGATTCACTCACTGACTGTGGAAACAAAGCTACTGCATCTCCAAAAGTCACTGCTTCAGGCGCGTACTGGTTCAAGTTTTCCGAGTAACGAACCGCCATCGTTGGCAATATGTTTGGCAATACAGCGTCATGCTCAAGCTGCGCCAGTAAATCGTGATAATCATCTCTGGGGGCTCCTACTAGAGTTCTTGGAATCCTCTCGTTATTTGGCATCTGAAGGGAATTCTCAGAATATATTTCCTCCTCATCGTACCTCGCTTTGTCCAATGGTCTCAATCCGTGAATGTGGGTCGAATGGACAGGAGGTAAAGCATTTAATGGGGATAGACGCGGTGGCCCAAAATAGTAAGGTAAATTGCTTTTGTAGTTCGTTATATGCAAATGGGGGTGGACATCGTAACTGACCTCTGGTGGAGGTGGTAATATCGGTAAGAATCTTGGTGGTTGAAAGTTGACAAACGATGCCGTATAAGGACATGTACTTTCGGGTGTATCTTGTGGTGGATGATCTATTGTCGCGACGTCTGAATAATCTGCATGGTCTTCTGTTTCCGACACATCTGTATCAACCAAGTTTCTAGGTGGTTCGCTGTCGATTTTATTTTCTTCATGTTGAACTCCTCTTTTCTGCTGTGAATCGTCTATCAAACTTTGGCGAAAAAAATGGCGAAAGTCATTTCGGTCTAAAGGAATACAAGAGCCAAAAATGATTAGTGCACTAAATATAATTAAACTTCTCATGGTTGCACTTTTACACTTGTTTGATTAGCGGTCGGTAATAAGGTACTGAATTGCCTCACCCTCTACAAAACTGCATTGACAGTCATCAAATTACTTAAGTCATTGACCTAACACACCTTTAGTGTCATGTTGCAATCGTAAGCTAGAAAAGAGTGAAGTAAAACAATATACCAATTATTTTTTAATGCTTTCTTATTTATTGTGATGTATCTTTAATTTACAATACATAGGTACGTAAAAAAAGTAAAAAAATCATACAAAACTTAAAAACTAAAAATTTTACAATTTCATGTGTCCTATTTATAAATAGCGTTTCGAATCGTTACCTATTCTCACAGCATCACGAGACGTAATTAGGTCAACTTAGAACTTCTTATCCAAGATAGGTGAGAATGAGCGCCTGGCTTTCTTGACAGGAAACTTGTTGATATGCACATCCCTCTTGTTATGGGAGCTCAACTGCTCGCTAGCTTTGTAGGAAGAAGAACCACCATAAGCCGATGGACCGCTGTACGATGGGTGAGCCTTAGCTAGGCTGCCGGATACAACTGAGGGAGAGCAGCTCAGTAGCAAAGGAATCGCGCAACCTCCAATCTTAGCATTGGGGAACACGCCGACAGCACCGCTAGGGCCTGCGCCACTCAGGTTTATCGAAATACCTGGGCCGCTGGAACCTATTCCTGCTCCAATGCCGTAGGAAGATCCGGGCGCACTATAAGAATGGCTGGCAGGTGCAACTGCCACGCTGACTGGAGCACTCGCGGCCACACTAGGTGCGTAGTTAGGGACAGCAGCACCATATCCCCCACTCAAGCCTACGCTGGGTCCAAGTCCATAGGATGGAGCACTAACAGCGACACTGGGACCATAGCTAGCGAGCCCATAAGACCTGGCAGATTCCGGATGATTCAGGCCGTTGGCCGTTTGCATATTTTCAGATGCTCTCATTGATGATCTCATACTGGGATGCATAGCTGTATCTATTGATTTAGCTGGCTTCATCTGATCGGGCTTGCCTTTGTTGTCCACGCTTTGTTTTTCGAATGGGACTTGGGATGATTTAATGTCGCTAGCTTGGTGGTCCATTTCCCTTTCCTTTGCCAAGGGGTTAACTTCGGAGTCACGTTCCTTCATTAGTGTTGTAGTGTCGATAGCAACGCTTTTTGCACTAACTGGTTCTCTCATCAGTTTATCATGTTCATTAAGATTTTGCACGGCCTGCTTATTGAAGTCGTGATGAGAGACTTCGTCGTTTCTAAACTTCATTGTAGCCTTGGTGTTGAGGATGGTACCGTCAGTGGCCTTCGTGGGGTTGAAATGGGTACGGTGGTGGGCACCTCTTACTATCTCAGTCTTAGGCGCATTGTCTTCATTCGCTTTCTTGATGTCGTGCATCTTCGTTGGTCTGACATGAGATTCGTGGTGCATGTGTGCCTTATTCTCTGACATGCCGTGATCAGCCGCCTTAAAGTCAACGCTCTCCTGTTCTTTCATTTCGAAAGCCTCTATTTTCTTATCCTCATGTTGTAGCAGAACGTCCTTTTCCGACGTTTTCATTGATGTCTTGAAGGTTTCATGTTGCAAAGGATTTACCTTGTTATCAGAAGCTTTCAATGGGGTGTCAGCGGGATTTTCCATGACGGGGTCAACAGATTTCATTTCAGCTTCGTGGTGCCATGAGCTTTTCTCTTTTGTTATTTCACTTTGTTCTTTAGCATCACCTTCACGCATCTCCGTTTTGGTCGAAGCTGACACTTCCATCTCGATATTGGTCTTTTTATCATCGCTAATAGGTTTCTTGTGTGCTTCATCGATAGTCGTTTTTGTCATTGATGACCGAGCTTCTTGACTAGGCAACATCTTGAGTTGTTCGTTATCCTTTACGGAAGTCAAACTTTCTTTGATGTTGTTAGCAATCTCAACATTTTTTTGAATTGTTTCTATTGCAGACTTCCATTTGACCATGCGTTCTTCTTCTGTCATCTTCTCGAGCTCTGGGTCTTGTATCGACTCAGCGTCTTTAGCTGATATTTTCTCATTGTTTATGGCTTGCAGATGATTGAAACTGTTTTGAACATTCTCCAAGGCTTCTTTGGCGGTCTGAATGTTTTCATGCAAGGTAGCGTCGGATTCAGAATCGGAGTGTTTCCAATGCTTCCTTGCGTTGGCTGTGCTTTCCATCTCAGCTAAGTCACGTTTCATGTTTTCAACAGCTTCTCTGGCCATCTTGATGTTGCTTTGCAATCCATTTTCGAAATTGTTGTTGATGTCGTCGGCGCTTTTCAGTTCGGTTACTTGAGTTACGGAGTCAGCATCCTTTTCTTCTTCGCTGCGGAAACCGTGGCCATGGTGTCCGAAGCCGTGTCCAATACCGTGGTGGATATCATGATGACCGTGGTGGAACAGAGGCTTCTTCAATCCCAGCTGCTCATGGTGGAAATGTGGGTGATGATATGAAGTGTCCAGGATTTCATGGGTGACCAAATGCTTTCCAAATGTTGGTGACTTCTTTTCCCGGTTCTGCCAGTTGCGTTGACTCTGGTCAGGCCTGGGCGCTGCGAGAATACTGCACGCTAAGGCACAGAGCACGACGAAGGTCTTCATCGTGTGTTTGTGATGCTGTGATTGATGATTCGGTTGACTTATCTTGACAATTTATACAAAGCTGTGACTCCCAAGGGGGGAATCCGTTTTGGAGAAGAAACATCGTTACGTGCCTAAACTCAGCAACACTGCTCCTGCTGAGAACGCACGACTCGTGTGTGAAGCGTTCCAAATACGTGCTTAAATCATGTTTCTGTCTAGTCACTGAATACGGATGAGGTTTTAATCAATAATTTTTTTACTTCCTGATATTGACAAATGCCATATCAAAAGTTACCAAACACTGACCATTGTCTGTTGATTAGATCCTAGATAGTATTCTTGACGGTAACCTGAAGAAATATTACCATAGTCTTACACCCTTCAAGGAATTATTATTGTTAAGACAATCATCTTCTTTTCGATGTATTACTTTCGTAGTCAATGTACAGTCACACGCTAAATTCAATGAACAAATCATATCACTTATTCAGATAAGACTTAGCAAGTAGGTATTCATTTATCTGACACGTGTATCCGTTCTTAAATGGCAAAACGAGTAAACAAACATGGCTGACCAATAAATTGTGACATTTCATAGTGTTGCTGAAATTACTGAATGAATGACGGATTTCATTATTGAATGAATGGCATGAATGAAGTTTACGTCATATTATAATCTAAATAGTTATGTAATATTAGTATCGCAATCCATCTGCTACACTGAACTCGACCCATATACCTACAAACTGTGACAAAAAATAATAAAGAAAATTCCGCTCGAATTCCGGTGCTATGTGCACTTCTTAAATAACATAACAGCGCAATTTCTTTCATTCGTTCTTTCATTCACCTCATACAACCGCATCCCAACACTAAAAAAAATTACAAACTAATCTGTGTAGTTTTGCTAACCTGTGATCAGAAAACCAGTGTATTTAGAATTTAGGCAAAAAATCATAGTTTTAATCACAAATTCAGCCATTTTTCGGTAAAATATGATGCCCCTGTGTCTTAACTAGTGTTTACAACTAAATGTGGTAACCTACATCGAGTGATGCTTCCGGAATTCGTGTTTTGTGGTCGAGTGAGGTTTGTTTACTCGTTTTGCCATTTAAGAACGGATACACTGTAATTCCATGTTTACAAGCCAATAAATTTTATTTTATTTTTTTTTTATTTTATTTATTTAGGATTACTAACAACTTATATACCAACACGTTCACAAAATGCTTAAGTAAAATCAACTTAAAGATAAGTATACAAGCCAATTACAAGTAATCACTGCATGCAAAATTATACAGGTTCATACTAAAGGTATAAGGTACGGTATGTTAAGGTATTATATAGGTACACAGTATGCTGGAAGAAATCTCTTGCAGAGATAAGCTCGCCTTTGTACATGCTATTTCTTATGTTATGTCCTATTCAATGTTTCGTGTGCACTCAAGTATAATAAAGGTTTATTATATCTTGCTATGTTTTTGGTGTACATAGGTACTATACGTACCTACTAAGTATTCTCCTACTTTGTATTCGAATAGGAATAAATAGGACTTACACCTAACCTCATAAGCAAGCAACTCAAAAGCATTTCTAAAGTACGAAAAAAACCATGGGTAATTTTTTTGACCCCGCCCCCACTTTTGTAGCATTTTAAACGATATGTCACTTAGAAGTGGTTTATTTCAAACACTTAAAAATGTATGCGAAAAAGAAGTTATAACTACATTTACTTATAATTAGGTCTAAAGTGTTACAAGAGTGACACATCATTCATAGCATAACATAACATTTATATACAGGCACATAAATTGCTTCTGACTCCACACTAGGAGTCGCCACCCTGTGTCGTGGGAACCAGAAACAGCGACGTCACAAACATGTAAACATTCAAGACCTTGGGCTTTTTGGTCCCTAGCCGGGTTCGAACCCGGATCCTCTCGCATGTAAGGCAGATGCGCTACCGCTACACCACAGAGGTCGTCAAAGCCACCACCTTGTGCTGGTGTTCTTTGATTTATTACTTAAATATGCATACATAACAACAGTTTATTGACTGTTCATGTAAATCCTTAACTTAACTACCAGTACCACCATCCTTTATACCAACGTAAAGTTTCTTGACTTTTGTATTCGACTGTACTACCAAACAGATAATACGTACTGAACAAAAATAATCTGGTCGCCGGTCTATCAATCACGTCCTGTGAATTAGGAGGTCGCCATAAACTGTTATTTCATCTAAGTTGCTTGTTTTTAAAACCTTGCAATGTTTCATTAAAAAAATTACGAATCGTTTAACCTCGATTGCATTCCTTTTATGTAGCCTACATTATGAATTTATGACCTACTGTAGAGTAGGTACAGACCTTCTCTCAAAAAGAGAGAGAATATCAATTCCTCAATTACCACGCGACTCATCGTGGATTGGCAATTTCCAACGCTGACCTATGTGAACACCTCGTACATTCAGTTTCCTTACGATCTTTTCCTTCACAGTTAGTGAATGGTGTGCTACTACAACTGCACAAATGTACTTCGAAAAAAAAGTCATAATATTAAGCAACTTAACTAACTTATGACGACGCAAATTAATTGGTAACATCTGTTTGCTAGTTATCTAATTATCTAGGGGAATAATGAAGAGCACTTATGTGCTTTTCATAACTCATTATATGCTCTTCGTTATTCAGAATTTTCCACTCAGGCAAACCTGAGAAGTCTATGCGAGGTTGCCTTTAATAGAATTAAGAGATTTGTTCCCTTATTTTAATCGGGCACGATTTTCGTACTTTATGTAAGTAACCAGGTATAATTTCCATAGCAAAGACAGGCATTTTAAAGGTAGACACAAGCTTCAAGCTTTATCATCTCTACAAAAGTAAAACAAATACAGTTTCAATCTTCGGGTTTCAGTAAACAATTATACCCTGTAGTTTTAGAAATATTAGGACTTACATAATTTGATTTAATTCCACTTTGCCAATGTTAACCTTCGATGAGTAATTGTCATAGATAGAAGAACCAATTATATTTAACGGATATGATTTGAACCAAAGTATTTGCATTTGAAGTATTTGCGAAAGTGCGCCACAAAAAAAATCCCGTACAATATGTAAAATGGAAAACTAGTTAAACAAAAGCTGTTGTAAATAACAAACTCTAATTGACATGCATTAAGCCAAACTTTGCGCATTTCCGAGGAATCTCACCTTATGTTGTTGTATGTTTTTATTTTACTACGACTACAATGGCGGTGATAAGTTACAAGATGATTGCCAGCTTGCCACTTCCGCAAACTCTATGCACTATAAATACTGAAACGTGTTTTTTCACAACCACACATTTCAACCATCATCACAGTAACCAACATCACAATGAAGATCGTCGTCGCACTAAGTGCCATACTGGCTGTAACTCTCGCGGCCCCGACCAAGGACTCGCCCTTCATCTACGGCATCAAGCGGGCGAAGAAGTCCGCCTACGGAGCCGGGCCCGGTCACGGAGCATCCATATCCTACGGTGCCCCCTGTGCATCATCGGGTCAAGCGCTGGCTCCCTTAGCGCTTTACTTGGCACCTCAAGCTGGTCCCCACTACAGAGAAGATGAAGGTATGCTGGAAAGCGAGACGGGTGAGGCGCCAGCCGCGCGATCGTATGGCGGCTACGGCGGCGGAGTGGCCATCGGAGCGGGCGCGGGTGAGGGGCCGGGAGCGATAGGGGTGTTCCCGAACGCACGAGTGGGCGGTTGCGCGATTCCGCTGCTGCTGAGCTGCGCGCCCAGCGTGGTGTCAGGTCACGTGGTCCAGCACGAGTACGGCCAGCCCAGCTACAAGGAGGCAGAGCAGAAAGAGGCGCACGAGCACTGGACGCATGCCCAACGAGCGAACGACGCGCACGATGACAAGCGCCTGCATCACGCCGCTGCTGTGCCGCAGCAGCACGAGGAGAAGTCTAAGAAGCAATGAGTTTAAGAAACACTCGTGTCAATGAAAGGTTTAACTCCGGGCAGCAAGTTGTATATATTTCTTCACAGATCAATGCCGTGAAAACCAATTGTACTTTTTTATATTTTTATACTTTCATGAAACGAAATAAAACATATAAATTTTTAAATAGCATGTATGTACTTTCACGCCTCATTAATAACTCGTAAGCTCAACCCTATCATATTGAATTAGGTAGTTAGAGTCACACATTCACGCATAGAATGTGGTAGGTATAGTTTTTAAATAATATAAAATAAAACCCGCCTTCAAAACACTACAGTATAGAAACACAGAAATCATTTAAACGAATATGACCTTCAAATCCGAAGTAGCTACATAAATAATGTGATATTCATTTAAATTACTGAAGTCGGTTTTTACTAATCGTCCAAAAAAATGCACTATTTTTCTTGAAGTTTGATAATGTTTCACGAGTGGAAATTAAATTGTCTCGAGAACTTCCCACCCGTGAAAAATTACCAAAATTCACGAAAAATAGTGCATTTCATTTTCTTTCTCTGAGTGACAAAAATTTCGAGAAAAACTTAACTCGCACTTATCTTATACTCGTATAAATTGGGCTTTACTGTGACAATTATAGGTCAACAAAGCTGTCTGCCAGTTTCGAAATTTTTTGTCAAGCAAACGTATTGCAACTACGCAACTCTTCATCATCACTAAGGCCCCACCAAATTGTATTTTCCGAAAGCAAATAAAAGCTTTATAAAAAGTTACTGTAAAAACGCCCAAATCGCTCGTGGTAAAATTTTATGAGTTCCCTTGATTTCTAGAGGATCCCACTATCAGATCCTGACTTGTTTACCGTGGGACCACCTGGGAAGTTTACCCTTACCCTTTCAAACCGGATAATTTGATATCGATTAAAAATGAAAAATAAATAACAGGAGTAAACTAAGGAAGTATTTATATTTATTTATTTTGTATTTTTTGTGAGTTAAAAGACTTATACTAAATCTAGGTGCTGAAATAAATGGTATTTTTTTAACAAAAAATATTTGGGTAGTTAAAATTATTTGGCATCCTTCGTGTAGAACAAAAATAAACTTATGTTAAATGTTAGTATAGACGGAGTTAGCATATAGTTAGGTAGTCTTGTAGTTACTTTTAATTCCAGACTCTTAAGCCGCTTTGGGGTGCTAACTAGCGCCACCAATGGAATAAAATCATAACTTGTTTCATAACATATTTTTTTTCAAAAAGTTCACAACAAAAATCTTAATATCTGTGATAACAATTTATAGTACATACAGCCTAGAACGTATATCAACATCCTAGAACTAATAGTTTTCAGCTAAAAACTGGCCTTCAGGCAAAATTCCTTTAAATTCTTTATTTCGTTATCCACTGCTTCTTAGACTACATACATTGACGGTATCTACTTGTAAGTATAAAAATACCTGTAGCAATAGTCACCGCTCTTCCACTACTAGAGAGCTCTCAAATCCTGAGCAATTCAAATCCAAATTTGACACATACACGATTGGAATCACTCAGCTATAGCGGCGCCGATCGTGTTCTTATGTTCTAAAGGAAATTGGTATTGCTGAAAACGGTGGATCCGACTGTCTGAGACACAGGGTATCCTAGTGTAGGGTCAGAAGCAATGTACGTGCCAATATGTAAATTTTGTTATGTTATTCGTCGGATGTTGCATTTGGTTATTTTATTTAACGCGCGCGTTTCGATCAAGGGGAGTGATTTAGATATTTGTTAAAGAGTTTAAGCCTGACAGTGCTCGTGACACCCTTCAAGACCGATAGCTGCACATAGCTAGGTCGGCATGTATCGAAGTCTGTGTTCGCCCCAGTAAGACCCCCTAACTCAAGTGAGTCGTTGAGATGACTAGCGATTGAGGGTATTCGGCGGCTTACAGTAGAGTACTCACTTCACTGGCGCCGAGAGCTTACTGTATGTGCTGTCGACAGCGCATTGACCTAATTAACGCCGTACGTTAACTCTACCGGGGACTTTGCAATTAAGATGTTAAGATTGAGGTGATGTCTAATGTATCACCGGCAACGTGTGTGCCCTTGCCTTGAGACTGATTGAGGGGTGCTAAGAGGGCGAAGTAAGGTCATCGATGTTCTGTCGAGTGTCACCTGGCAAAGAAGAGTAGGTGATCGTATCCATTAAAAAGATTTCTTCACGTCAGACAGATGGTATGCGTGGTACACTTCACCTTAAGCAATTTCATTTCGCCACAACACATATAGATGGACTGACATCGTAAGATTAGGGCCTACTTTTAATAAGTTAAAACAATGTAGTTGGTTTAAAATGTAGGTATATAATTGACATTTCTTAACATACAAAAATAATATACATCTTATTACGTAAGTACCTATGAAAATATAGGTAGATACAACACCTTGACCAGATCATTTAACAAAAACTATCGAGCCAGTGTTCTCACTCATTGCTTCTTCTTCTCCTCGTGCTGCTGCTGTTGCAGCGCGGCGGCATGGTGAAGATGGAAGTCTTCCTGCGCGTCGTTCGATCGTTGCGCGTGCACCCAGTGCTCATGCGCCTCCTTCTGCTCCGCCTCCTTGTAGCTGGGCTGGGCGTACTCGTGCTGGACAACGTGACCCGACACCACTTTAGGCGCACAGCTCAATAGCAGCGGAATCGCGCAGCCGCCTACTCTCGCGTTCGGGAACACGCCAACGGCTCCGGGCCCCACGCCTGCGCCGGCTCCAAGAGCCACTTCGCCACCGTAACCGCCATACGAGCGCGCGGCCGGCGCCTCGCCTGTCTCATTCTCCAACATGCCTTCGTCTTCTCTGTAGTGACCGACTTGCGGCGTCAGGAACAACGGTATCGGTGCTGACGCTGCGTAGCCTACGCCAGCGCCGTGAGGACAGGAAGCATCATATGAAGAACCGGCGATGCCGTAGGAAGACCCCGAAATTCCATAGGAAGGCCCGGCTCCATAGGAAGGCCCGATTCCATAGGAAGGCACGGCCCCGTAGGAAGGCTTTGCTCCGTAGGCAGATTTCTTGGACCTCCTGGCCCCGTAGACGAATGTGGGTCCGTCTTTGGTGGGGGCAGCGAGGGCGGCGGCGGCGAAAGCACTAAGCACAAGGATGATCTTCATTGTGATGTTGGTAGAGATGTGTGATGGTGCCTCGGTAGTGTTTAGTATTTATACTGAGTGTACTAAAGACGGAAAGTTTCCGGAAATGTTTTTGTTGGCATGTCGCAGTAGGTTGTATTGAGCGATGTGCTGATGATAGCGGAAAACGCTGTCACGCTAAGTATCCAAGCAATATATGTGTGTGACCTTCGATTTTGCGAAAACAAAGTAGGTAACTACCTAAGTTAAGCCAGCTCTACGTTGTAATAAAGGCATCTTTCAAATCATTAGATAGAAAAGATGGCTCCAGGCTCACAGATGGAAACTATTCCTTGAGTTTATTACGTAAACTGATCCCACCTCTGAATACTCCCGTTTGATCCATATTTGCACTATTGCACGATGGAGAAATTTATTTAAGGAATAACACTCCTGAAAGCTGGAAGCCCTATGGTAACACAAGATCAACCTGAAAGTTCTATAATAACAATAATCTTTATGGATTTATTTCGGTTAACTTATGACGGTGACGCGGTGAAGCGGTGGTAGCTCAGTGGGTAGCACCATGGACTGGCAAGCGAGAGCCCCAGGTTCGATCCCGAGTGCGTACCATTGACTTTGATTATATTCAAAGTTACGTACATTTGCGAATTTGTAGTCGCAATACCACACGCTAACTGTGAAGGAAAACATCGTGAGGAAACCCGCGGCTTGGTTAGCTCCGCACGTATTGACTAGTCTTTCCTGTGAGCTAGGCCGACTAAGCTGTCAGGATGGTATAGGTGGTGGGCAAGCCTACACCATCTATAAAACCAAGTCCCAGGCGCTACAGCGTCGGAATGGTCCCTTCACCCATCTAGTGTGAGTGAAGATACCACTGGACGCTGTATAAACCATCTCATTAAGTAGATGCAAAAAAGGCCAACATTATTATGACGGTGACGGAAAAAATTATAATAAAACCTGAGTGTCTGGGGTATTCAAAAACCTCAGCGCTTGAAATTGCCAACCGCGGTGGGTACGCGGTCTTAAGCCCATACTCACTCTTTTTGAGAGAAGGTCTGAAGCCCGGCAGTGGGGCGTATATAGGCTACATAAATAGTATATTTCATTACAAGTGCGGATAGGCTGTCATTGCAAAGAGTTCCGACAAATGTCTACCCGAACCGAGGCGCAGAAAAAGGCGAGGGTTGACAGTCGGAACAAGTTGCAATGACGGTCCCGCACGTCTAGGTACTGAATCATAGAAGTTTTTATGATTGATGCAAATACGTATATTTCTAAAAAGAAGCTACTAATTTGTTTCAATATCAGGTTTAATGATTTGATTGAATGAGTTAGGTTAGGTTTCATTTTCATTTCATATCAATAAAAAAAATCTACTGAAGACTTGGCTGCATGCCCTTTGCCTACCAGAATGGGTGAAGAAAAAAAAACTCTGCTTATGTTCTTTTACGGTTGGCGCCATTTTCGAAATAATTTTTCTTTATTAAATTGCTTAATTTTTTCGCAACTGTATTAAAACTAGTCATTCATTACACGTGCGCAACCGTCATTGCAACTTGTTCCGACTGTCAACCATTTGTCAAACATTTGTCGGAACTCTTTGCAATGACAGCCTTTCCGCACTTGTAATGAAATATACTATACGAGTATCCTACGATGCGGTGAGATTCATGAAGTCAGCTACTTCCTATTTCATTCACTGTGTAAGCGACTTTAAAAGACGACACGTTGTACACTATACATCTAAATCATGAATTGACTGTTCAATTTATCCTATAAAGCGAGTTATTGACATACACAGAATTATCTAAAGGTACTTTTGAAATAATAAGGTAAGCTCCATAAGTCCTTATAACGAAAAGAAAATGGTGCGTACCTTCCTTAAATATTAATGTCCCAGGCACTGCAGCGTCCGAGTCACCCTTCCCTTCCCCCGTCTAGTGTGAGCTCAGTGTGAGTGAAGGTGCCACAGGACGCAGTATAAATAGTCTTATTACGGCCATATTTAAAATTAGGTATTTAATTGTAGTAGGTAATAGATTTCTTCTTCTTCTTCAGGCTATATTATGTAGTCCACTGCTGGACATAGCCCTCCCCTAATGAGCGCCATAGCGCCCTGTTTTCAGCTTGCCGCATCGTCATCCCACCTAATCATCAGCAGATCGTCAACCCACCTGGTGGTAATAGATTTACCTTTATATAAATCTACAGAAAACGCCACAATTACATACAATTAAGATTATGTGTTGTGCTTACGAAAGTTTTAGTTCAAAAATTAAGATTACGTATAAGATTTTTTTGACCTGATACTATAAGGTACAATTGTTTGTTTTCTTTCAATAAATAATGTAGCCCATTGGATACATCCCACTGCAAAAAGAGATCATGCCCACCCCGGATTGGGAATTTCAAGCACTGAGGTATGTGGAGACGTCAGACACTCAGATTTCCTAACCGTGTTTTTCTACGAGCAAATGTTCCTAACTTAGTAAACAAAGTCTATATGGTATTTCCTAAGGTTAACACGAGCACTAGACATTATAAAAACTGTTTTTATACGGATTTTACTCGTTTATTTTACATTTTTACAATTATCCGACGTTTCGGCACTTTTTCAGGTGCCGTCTTCCGAGACCACGGCACCTGAAAAAGTGCCAAAACGTTGGAAAATTGTAAAAATGTAAAATAAACAAGTAAAATCCGTATAAAAACAGTTTTGATTAAAGTCTAAATCGTACATGCCGGGATTCGAACCCACCACCTCCCGAATGTAAGGCTGCGTTATAACGCTGCGCTACCATCGCTGTAGGTAACAATAATAATAATAAAAACTATAGTCATAATAATATATAATAACTCCCACTCAACCCAATCATTTTATTTATACTAACCCCAAACTGATACCCAGTGCTATGATAAACAGACAAGGCCATTGCAAAGATGTATATCACGAAACTACACTGAGGTCATCAGTAGTAAAGGTTGTCTGGAAGAGATCATTTTTAGTGATAAGGTCGTCGTCTGTTCTCTTAGGTTAAGAAATATCTGTGTAATTTCCATTTTTATACACGCAAATATACATATATATATATATATATATATATATATATATATATATATATATATATATATATATATATATATATATATATATATATACTAAGTACACAAAGTATATATATATTAACAAAATATACACATTCTAAGAACATAAGTAGAACACAACAACAGCAGAACAATATTACAAAATTTAACATTTACATAAGTAAATAACTTCCACCCAACACAATCACAGGTCCTGGTCCTGGATATTAAGATATCCCGTGCTATATGGTAGCTAGGTAGCTGCTGTGGGGTGTCGATCTAGAGATAGCACCAACCCAAATTCTTCCCGCGGGTGTCGTAAAAGGCGACTAAGGGATACAAACCGGAGGGTGGGCAGCAGCGCCCCCTACAGTACAATTCCACCAAACTGCGATCTCCAACCCGCATGCCCAGCGTGGGGATTGTGGACATTACCCCCCATTGATGGCACAACCTTGCGCTCATTAGGGGAGGGCTATGTAGAGCAGTGGACTAATATAGCTTGAAGAAGAAGAAGATGGTAGCTAGGAGCGGCGTAGCCCAGTGAGTAATTAGAACAGTGGGCTCTGAAGCGAGAGGCCCAGGTTCGATTCCCACTGCGGGCATGTACTTAAATTTTAGCTACTTATATTCAGCCCTCTACGAACGCTCTCCTGGGCATCATTTACTAGCCCCAAGTTGTCAACAATTTAGCCTTTAACATTTTGATACCAACATGTGTAAATAACCATCCCTTTATTATATTCTTTTTAATGCACTTAACGCACCCGTGCTAAGGACCATTTTGAAAACCTATTTAGAGTTACTGTGCACTAAAATGATAACTTTTTTCCGGACAAAAGTTGTCTGCCTGTCAAATGTATAAGGAGGAAGATTAGACAAACAAATGGTTTTTTTGATAGACTATATTTAATTTAAAAACCTATTTAGTGGCTAAAAATTTCACCCATGCCGGGATTCGAACCCGCAACCTCTGGCTATCCGAGCCAGAGGTTGCGGGTTCGAATCCCGGCATGGGTGAAATTTTTAGCCTCTAAATAGGTTTTTAAATTTGTTCCTTAGCACGGGTTAGTGCATTAGAAATAAAAATAGTATAATTGATGAAATGAAAAAAGATTCAAATCCATATAACGAATCCTATTTTCAGGATGTGACATTTTATGAGCGGAATTGGGTCCAGGACAGGTCACAATGATGATAAAAGGACACTGACATTTTTTTTGAGTGTAAGTAACTCAATTTTTTTTGCCAAGGTAGAGAAGTACTTACTTTACTAAGAAAAAATATAGCAAAAAACCTTTTTAGATGCCGAAAATGAGGCCATGCCGGGACTCAAACCCACGACCCCTGGCTAACCGTGCCAGCGCTCTCCCAACTGAGCTAATGGGCGACTTACCGGCATCAGTGAGATTTCGAACCTCTTTACAATACTCTCTGTATTACGTACAGGCAGCAACATTCGGCTGAAGTAATTTGCACCACATGCAGCCCCGAGTACCTACTTTGCAGTTAGGGGTTCGAGACCCGAAATGGGTGGAATTTTTAGCCTCTAAATAGGTTTTTAAAACATCCCTTTATTGTTTGTTATGTCGTTAGGTGCTCGGCTACTATTGTGTGAAACTCTACATTTAACGAATACTCCAATTAATGGGTTAAGAAATGTCTTCTGTTAAAAACATATCAATTTGAATGAACTATAGTTGAACTATATTAATGAACTATATTTTTGTCTGCACCTCTGGAATAAAGATGTGAATTTATACAGCTACCTGGATGAATTTGTAGCTATATAAGTACTAATTCAATTAACTAAGTATAAATTTACACGTGGTATATTCATGGTATCGTAATAAGAAATATACATACAAAAGTTGAAAATAACTTTATTACGTTTTAATCTCCTACTTAATTTAATCTTACAGCTACAATGCATACAATCTAACCTAAGCCGAACTGGCTGGAACGATGTCACTAGGAATGCATAGCTGGCATGTGTCCGCTTTCAGACACCGTCTTGCGTTGCTCATGGTGCGGCTGGATATGGTCTTCATGGTGCGCCTCTTCGGCTGGGCCTTCCTTATGCATCAGATGCTCATCCACTCCTCGGTAGCCAGCGGGGGCCGCGCCGGCCACCGAGGCGGGGACTACGGACAGACCTCCGTAACCCGACCCGCCGTAGCCCGGATTGCTTACGATCTTTCCAGGTACAATCGACGGGGAGCAGCTCAGCAGCAGCGGGACGTTGCAACCGCTCACATGCGCGTTAGGGAACACTCCGATCGCCTGACCTGAAGACGCCGATGGACCGTACACGTGGCCCGCGTACTGTGCAGCCGAAGAGTCATAGCCGAGCGAGCGGGCCATGCCCATATGGTCCGTGTCGGAGAAGCTCATCACTTCGCCGTCTTCGCTCAGTTGGTCTTCAGCGCGGTAGTGAGGGACGCCGTAGCTAGGTATACCGTAGCCGGCATGTGGGTTGTAGCCGTAGGATGGAGCGTGCGGCGAGAGGCTCGGCAAACCGTAGGGTGCCAAGTGGGGCAGTGAGGCGGCGGCGCAGGGCGGTGTATAGACGAGTCCGTAGCTCGACCGTTTCTCTCGTACAAGAGGCACTATTTGGGCCACAGGAGCGGCTGGCTTCGCTTCAGGTTTAGCTTCGTTCTCGACGGGGGCGGCCGTGGCCACAGCCACTAAAACGAGGGTAAGCGCAGCGATCTTCATTACGACGCTGGTTTAGTAACTGTGGTGGCTGTTGTCAGTGTGCAAGTAATATTTATACACTACACTTTGGGCCCAACATCGGCTGCTAAAGTTATTCATTATGTTGCAATGCTCAGCCTAACCCGACACTTGGTTGGCCGAGAAAAAATATGCGAACTCAGTTGTTCGTTCGACCCGATTTACCTTGTTTGAGTGTTTTACATTTCACCTACTTTATTGCGATGAAAACATAGAGTCTGCTATCTATCCATGAAATTCGGAGATGATATCGATCACCACTTTTACGTATTGTCGAACGCAGCACAAGTATACTCCGTACCTAATATTTTTTTCCTGGTTGTACACAAACTTTTCCCGAAAAAAATAAAAAAATATGGGAAAATGCCATCTAGTTATTTTTTGAATAACTTATTCATTCATCGCATTTATTCAGATAGTGTAGCAGTGGCAACGCAAAGGTAGAAAGGTAAAGGTAGAACGCGGTAGTGGTATCGAATACCTATCAATAACTTTGTTTTCTATTGTAGCAGCAACACTTCTATCGATCAGCCCGAACTCGTCCACTGCTTGACGACCTCTGTGGCGTAGCGGTAGCGCGTCTGCCTACCATGCAAGAGGTCCCGGGTTCGAATCCCGGCTGGAAAAAAAAAAAAAAGTCCAGGTCTTGGATGTTTACATGTTTGTGATGTCGTTGTTTCTGGTTCCCACGACACAGAGTATCCTAGTGTGGGGCCAGAAGCAATGTATGTGCCTGTATGTAAATGTTATGTTATGTTAACATTGGCCGCCCTAAGCACGCCACTTCGTTCCATCCTAGGCCATCCTCACCCAGCCACAGCCAACATTCTGTCCCACATTGTCGGTTCATCGAGCCGTTAGGCGTCCTACGCTGCGTTTGCCAGTTCGCAACACTTACTGCGTAGGAAAACATCCCTGAGAAAAACGGAGTGTCTGATGTTTTCACATACCTTAGAGCTTGAAGACGCCAATCAGCGGTGGGCATCGGTAGTGATTAAACCCATGCTTTCTCTATGGTGTAAGGTTTGTGTTTGGCATTGGGACGTCCACTAGGCCAATCCGGACTTGGCCCCCGTGGTAGAGTATGGCCTATACCTTCTTCAGGGAAGAGACCCGTGCCCCTCGGTGGGGACGTAATCGGTTGACGATGATGATGATTGGGACGTAGGGACTTAGGTGATTATGCTGTTTCCTACTCGTACCTAAGCCAGACTATCGTCTCTGGATTAAGAATATCTGGTGATTAAGAATATCACCAGATATTCTTAAGATAGTACACCAGATAGTCCCTACAAAAACTCAAGATCAATTTTAATTGAGAAATCTAAAGAGACTTGAGGAACCTGTATCTACTATTATCATAATTTTATTAAGAAGGTGTTCAGATTCGCATTCACTACTTACTTTAGTCACAGATGCTTTAGTCTCCAGTGGTAAATGTACGGATGACTTTATTGGGTCAATCAGCTGCAGTTATTGCTACTGAGATCGAAATACAATGGCCGCAAGGTAAATTGTAGGACCCCTAGACAAATCTAAATTATACATTGTTCTAAACGCAAACAAGATTTTCTAATTGTATACGGAGAACATAGTCGATGTCCACCTTCAGATTAAGGCGCAAAGAGTGCGCCACGCGAAGTTCTCGGCCGGCCCGCACTGTGCATATATTTACACGAACCCATTCGAGCACTTTTTAATCCCTCTCTATCTTCGAGGTCAGTTATGTCACAAAACTGAAAATTTGCACAACGTTTACGGTTACCCAATTCAGACATTACTCAAAATTTCACGAATCTAGCTAGTATAGTTCAAAAGATGTAGGGGCCCAAAAATTGGGATTTTCGGCACCCACTGATAGATCATCAAAAGACTAGGGTACTTCTTTTTATAAATAAAAGTATTGTATATAGAAGTTTCCTGAATTCAACCGTATAACACGGTTATACCCTGGTTTACCCTGTCCATTTTTTATGATTTTTTTATTAGGAAATACTATAACTTTCGTAGATCCCCTATCTACGAAAGGTAAATAAAGTTTTCCTTATAAAGTTTCTTTTCTAATCATTACGGATTAGGGACTTAAAATGCCGTCTCAAATTTTGAACATATCACCCTGTTTAATATACAGGGTAACATAATATGTTAAACTTTATTTATGTTTTTTTTTATTGGTCTATTTTTGTTATGTTTGAGGACGTAAAGTTGGTCAGTTTTTTTACATTTATGTTTTGATGTGATACAGCTCTGAGTAAATATTGTAATCTCTACACTGGCTGTTCTTGCCATCGAGCCATATCAGCATTTCACAAGCGACCGATTTACTTGCATGGTGGCCGCGCCGCCGCCGCCGCCTCCGCGGCGTCTCGGCAGCTTGATTCAGCGGAATGTTAAGACTTGTCGTAAAATAACCTAGTACATTGTCATGTGCTGCATATACTGCTGTGTGGTGTCGCCCTAGAGAATAGCACCAACCCGCATGCCGTGGGGATTATGGGCATTACCCCCCAATGATAGCACAATCTTGCGCTATGGCGCTCATTAGGGGAGGGCTATGTCCAGCAATGGACTAATATAGCCTGAAGAAGAACCTACGATGGAGAGTTGCTGAAGGAAAAATGAGACGGGTTTTTGGTGCAAATATGAATATTTATGCTTAAAAATAATATACTTACATAAAACATTACATATAATACATACGTATAGCAATTTATATAACAAAATTTGTGGTATTTAGGCACAAATTCGATTTAAGTTGGTTATTCCTTTCCAGCAAATCATGGTGAAGTTTTTTTTATCACCCATAAATTAAAAGTAGGTTTATTTTCTCTTGGTCTTCATAAATACATAAACTATTGCCCGTGTCCCACAGGGGTAAGCAGAGATCACTGCCTGCCACTTGTCGTGATCCTGACAGACCTGTCAGTGTATTCCGCGATATTTACAACTCCTTTAACATCTGCTTTGGTGCTCACTCTACTCAGACCGAAACTTAATAGCAACAGTTGATATGCTTTCGACTGTTATTTGGATTTGAATCCCGGCTAAGAACACTGTTGGCACATATTACATGCCTGTGATTGTACAAGTACTACGATTATTTATAACAATATACTTTCCTATTTTTGTGAGAAAAGTACGCATCCCGAAACGACATCAAAACGAAATTCCGAATCATAATGAAAATTTACAAATTTACTTGATCTCCTCTAACAAATATCGATGTTTAACGTTCTACATCTTCTGTTAACAGGGCCGAGTTTCCTAAAACTACAATTCCTAAGACAATTATGACAAATATTGCGTAGTAGATATTGCCTACTTGATAATATATAGATACTTTGCAATGAACATCGAGCTGTCATAGTAGAAAATGAAGTGTAATTTTTTAATACAGTTGCTCAAAAAGTGGCGTATTACAGGGACATAATTATAGCGTGCGGGATGGGGGCTATTACACACGCGTGCTTTTTTTTACCTTTACCGCACTCGTGCCTTTTCTTTCCCAACTGTCAAAATAATGTCTATTAAAAAGAAAAACCAACCATGAAGTTTTTACTAAAAAAAATCATAAAAGTTTTTATGAGCTACTAATTTGTTTCAATATCAGATTTAATGATTTGATTGAATGAGTTAAGTTAGGTTTCATTTCATCTCATAAAATTTCATTTTCATTTCATATCAATAAAAAAATTGTACTGAAGACTTGGCTGTATGGGCATAGTTAACTTTGCCTACTAGAATGGGTGAAGTAGAAAAATCTCTGCTTATATTTTTTTACGGTTGGCGCCATTTTCCAAATATTTTTTCTTCATTAATTTGCTTATTTTTTTCGCAACTGTATTAAAAATAGTCGTTCAGTACACGTGCGGAACCGTCATTGCAACTTGTTCCGATTGTCAACCCTCGCCTTAGGCTGCGCCTCGGCTCGAGTAGACATTTGTCGGAACTCTTTGCAATGACAGTCTTTCCGCACTTGTAATGAAATATACTATTATGAAACAAGTCCCAGGTGTCAAGGTTGGCCAAGGTGCATACAAATAAAAAACTACTGACAGATTAACAGTAGGTTAACTTGATGCATTCAAAGTTGTTGATGGCACACCTGTAATCTTTGTAGGTAACAAATGATGTGTAATATAATTTGAGAAATGGTCAAAGTGCCTACAAAATCGAACCGAAGGCAGCTTCCTCAAATTCTCTATTTTCTTGGCACACAATTGTAAAGTTTTTACGTGGATATAAATTTCTGATGTCAGTGTCACCATAGCATTTTGAAATGAAATTAAATGAAAAGTTTTTATTCAAAGTAATGCAGATACTTCGGCTTGATGAACGTTACAAGTCAAACTAGGTGTCCATTTCAACATCTAGATATTATTGGAGAAAAAATGTACAAAAAAAACTCCAATCTTAGTCTTTTCAAAGTCCTTAATTAACAGAGTTTACACGCATAAACTAATGCATTTTACATGCTTTAATTCCAGACATCATTGTCATCTAAATAATCCTTAATATATATAGTGCCCTTTTGGCACAAAGTGCACTTTACACATTTTTTGAACCGCGTTTTAGTCAAACTTAATATATCTTCAGGGATTTTATTATAGGAACGTATACAATGCCCCATCAGAAGCGCTCGTGGCCTAGGCGAACCGAGTGATTGGAACCAATCACTTGGTTAAGCAACAACAGGCGCGGTCAGGTACGGGATGGGTGAGCGTCCCGTGAATACCGCTAGTGGCATTTTTTCCGAGCGCTTCCGTGCTTCGCAAGGCACGCTAAGCCGTTGGTGCCGGCTGTCATATAATGGCAGTCGTTAAGCCATGTCAGAGGCCTTAGGGCGGCTTAATAACTTCTGACAGTAAGGCCCGCCACTGTCTTACAATCCTCCACCAACCCGGACTTGGCCCCCGTATGGCCTAACCTTCCTGCGATGCAGGAAGAGACCCGTGCCCCAGTAGTGGGGACATCAAGGGTTGATAACGATACAATGCCCCATGAAGGATGTATTGCCAGCCTTTGCCAGCCTAAATCTTGGGATCAAAAGTTTATCTTTATTATTAGTTATTAGTTTATTAGTTTAGTATTTACATTGTGTTGGATACGTCCAGTTTTAAAGCTGCTCTCTTTTTTAAATTACCTGGACAGTCCTGCACCAGCACACAGCGCTTATTGTATTCGTCGCGGATGTATCCAGCTGAGCAGCGGCAGCCGACGCGGCACTCCCAGCGAGCAGGGCACACCAGTCCGTGCCGCGGCAGCAGCTGGATGTTCACACACGTCGCTGAGCATCTAGTAGTACACAAGTCAGCTGGTGAGATATAGTTATATATTAAACGGGTCTAATCGCGATTTTTGACCCGTTTCATATAATATGAGCATTGGTGGTAGTACACACGACAGATGGTCATATATAGTTACATATTAAACGGGTCTAATCGCGATTATCAGACCCGTTAAATATATTTATGAGCATCGGTGGTAGTACACACGGCAGCTGGTCATATATACTCGTAGTTATATATTAAACGGGCCTAATCGTGATTATTAGACCCGTTTAATGTATTTATGAGCATCGGTGGTAGTACGACGACCTCTGTGGCGTAGCGGTGGCGCGTCTGCCTACCATGCAAGAGGTCCCGGGTTCGAATCCCGGCTGGAAACAAAAAAAAAAAAAAAGTCCAGGTCTTGGATGTTTACATGTTTGTGATGTCGTTGTTTCTGGTTCCCACGACACAGGGTATCCTAGTGTGGGGCCAGAAGCAATGTATGTGCCTGTATGTAAATGTTTATGTTTTATGTTTATGTTTATATGTTTACACACGGCAGCTGGTCATATATACTCGTAGTTATATATTAAACGGGCCTAATCGTGATTATTAGACCCGTTTAATGTATTTATGAGCATCGGTGGTAGTACACACGGCAGCTGGTCATATACAGGGTGTGTCGTAAATAATGGATAACCCTGTAGCTGCTGACTAGCCACATAATCATCTATTACATGTCCCACTTTTATCGTCATTTGGCCATGCATTTTTTAAATATGATTTTTTTTTTAATTTTTTAAAAGAAATATTGCTATTTTTACAAAATTGGCTACCATATCCACAAATAAAGAGGTTTTTTGGTTCTCTTTTCTGTTTCTAATTTCTGGATATCTGTACTATTACTTGAATTAGAAATAAATAAGATAGTATTAACAATTATTTAAGAATAAATAGTTTTTTCCTAATTTTCAAGGTCATTTCTGCCGGATTATGTAACTTTGACTCAATTTTCTTACAAAAAATGTATGGCACTCAAGTGGCCCATTATTTTAAAAAGTTGTCCACTTCATACAGATTCTAAAATGGTGTCATAGTAAAAGGTACCTTGTCGCAATACAGAGTTATTACAATTTATCCAGAAAATGGGCTAAAATTAAAAGTTACGTGTATTAAATTTTAACGTTTTAAATTCGTTGTGAATTGCTTGTGATTAAACCTTACGAAATAAAATTTTATTTAATTTTAAAAAGGGCCTTTTAAAAGGGTATGAATAATGAAACAAGTGTTATTTTTTTAATTTTGATTAAACAAAATTTTCAAAATGGGCTCCATTTGCTGCGATGCATGCTCTAAACCTTCTTATGAACGATCGTTTAAGGCTAAGTTTAAGGACCTTAAACTTAGCCTTAGACGATCGTTCATAGGGATCTTAAACTTAGCCTTAAACGATCGTTCATAAGAAGGTGTAGAGCATGCATCGCAGCAAATGGAGCCCATTTTGAAAATTTAGTTTAATCAAAATTAAAAAAATAACACTTGTTTCATTATTCATACCCTTTTAAAAGGCCCTTTTTAAAATTAAATAAAATTTTATTTCGTAAGGTTTAATCACAAGCAATTCACAACGAATTTAAAACGTTAAAATTTAATACACGTAACTTTTAATTTTAGCCCATTTTCTGGATAAATTGTAATAACTCTGTATTGCGACAAGGTACCTTTTACTATGACACCATTTTAGAATCTGTATGAAGTGGACAACTTTTTAAAATAATGGGCCACTTGAGTGCCATACATTTTTTTTTAAGAAAATTCAGTCAAAGTTACATAGTCCGGCAGAAATGACCTTGAAAATTAGGAAAAAATTATTTATTCTTAAATAATTGTTAATACTATCTTATTTTATTCTAATTCAAGTAATAGTACAGATATCCAGGAATTAGAAACAGAAAACAGAACCAAAAAACCTCTTTATTTGTGGATATGGTAGCCAATTTTGTAAAAATAGCAATATTTCTTTTGAAAATTTAAAAAAAAATCATATTTAAAAAATGCATGGCCAAATGACGATAAAAGTGGGATATGTAATAGATGATTATGTGGCCAGTCAGCAGCTACAGGGTTATCCATTATTTACGACACACGCTGTATACTCGTAGTTATATATTAAACGGGCCTAATCGTGATTATTAGACCCGTTTAATGTATTTATGAGCATCGGTGGTAGTACCCACGGCAGCTGGTCATATATACTCGTAGTTATATATTAAACGGGCCTAATCGTGATTATTAGACCCGTTTAATGTATTTATGAGCATCGGTGGTAGTACACACGGCAGCTGGTCGGATAATAGTTATATTAAACGGATGTAATCGCGATTATTAGACCCGTTTAATATATAAATATGTATCATCATCAAAGGTCATTGAGAAATACTAGCTGGTCAGATATACATTTCGATTCGACTACGGAAGCTTCTTATCGCAACATAAAGCTTAATTCAGTTGATTTTTGATTTCACCTTTCGATGACGTAACTCCTAAATCAGAGTTTAAATTAATTCCGCCTATCTCTATGAAAATATCCTAGGTAATATGCTTATGACCTTATTTATAAAAACACACCGTTCGACTGCCACCGTCGTCTAGCGGCTAACACACTTGACTAACGAAACAGAGGTCGTGGATTCAATTCTCACTGGGGACCGCTTCCGTATGAAATCAGTACAAAAATTACCACAGTCTGGGTGTATTTCCCTGTCTGTGATATTCTTGCCTGGTTACCATAGTCCTCCTACCCGAGTAGTATGATGACACTGGTCGCGCGTTTTGGTTGACAAAAGGTACATTAATTGACAAATTCTGACATTTTATCGCCACAAAACGCGTGACTCGTGACATTGTACTACCCAGGCTGGCTCGCTCACCCTCAGTGGGTCTCATTATTTCCACTGAGAATAACCATTGACGGCTATTCTGATACTACATGTACACTATTTCCATTGTGTTTTTAAAATCGCGACGCCGAGTTCACGGTCGCTTATCAGACGCCGCAATTTCCTCTACCAATAGACAGTACTACTACCAGTAGTAGTGCTGGCTGTCTTTGCAACTGTCCTAAATAGGCTTGGTATTTTTTTTTGCGTCGAAGAGATTTTTGGACAATTCTATGCGTTTTCATAAATCGCTTATAATGGTAATACTGAACGGTTTGTTAGAGAAATTTGGTATCACTATAAATAACCAATAAATGTTTTTCACGTCAATGGCTAGAGACGGATTTGCATAAATCTGGCAGTATCAGAATTTCCATTCCAATGGAAAATGGAAATAATGAGACCCACGCTCCTCAGCCGATAGTTTTCATGGAAACGTAAAATGTAATTGTTTAGTTTTTTACACCACCAATCCGGACTTGGCCCCCTTGGTGGAGTATGGCCTATACCTTCCTTAAGGAAGAGGCCCGTGCCCCTAGGTGGGGATATAATGGGTTGATGATGATGAATTTACAAACGACATACGATCATAATGAAAATTTACCAACCTGCTTCTAATTCTAACAAACCGACGTTTAAACGTCCTTACCTGCTCTTAATCTCTGTTATCAGGGTCGAGTTGTATAAAACTGCAAATGGTACTGTATTATAACAATTCGATGTACATTGCACAGTGGAGTTTTCCTACTTGATAACCTATAGGTTAATCTACTTTCCAATGTACATTGAAGTGTCATAATAAGCCATGAAATTAAGTTTTATAAAACAGGTCCTAGGTGTCAGTTGGCCAAGATCCATACAAATAAAAAAAACGACTGACAGCTTTTAACAGTAGATTAACTAGTGTACTATAAACCGGCTGTTAATATCATCAAAATTCAAAGGTATCATAAATACACTAATCTATATTATTCCATGTAATAAAAATGAATTGCTGTTCGTTAGTCTCCCAAAAACTCGAGAACGGCTGGATCGATTATAAATGTGAAAACTAGCTGACCAAAGCCAAGCAAAGGTTGTTTGCCATATTAATTAGCCTACTACCTACTCTCAAGCCTGCTACAATTAATTTAATAAAAATCGGTGAAGCCGAAACGCTCTAAGGCCCGGTTGCCTGAGTGATCTTAAACGGTCACGTAGGTTAAGCAACACAGTGCGCATTCAGTGCATGGATCCCCCGTGATGGAGTATGGCCTATACCTTCCTCAGGGAAAAGATCCGTGCCCCTTGATAGGGACACAATGGGTTGATGATGATGAAATTTATCTGTTTCAATGGAGTTCGATAACAAGCACTGTGACACGAAATTATTAAATTAGTTACGCAAATTCTCTCTCGCCAATCTCGCTAAAACTCAAGCAAGGCTCCCAGTAGCCTAACTTTTTTTTTGCATATTTTTTTGGAAGTCCAGGGAAAGTTATTTGTGAGAAGTAAAAAAAAGATACAAAGTTCACAGGGTCAGTTAAAAATACATTTGAATATTATGGGAAGTTTTATGAAAATGCTGATGAGGCACTAATTTTGTTTTATAATTAAATTTAAACTACACTGGCCTCGAAAAAGAGTAGATAACCTTCTTTTAGGACATGGCTGAAAAAAAACATATTTTTTTGTAGTTTAGGATAAAACAAGATTAAAACTGTGGTACTTAGTTTTGCAGGTCATTAATATGTTAATATGAAAATGTTGCTTAAGGAATTTTATTACTGAAATACACCCAATTACCTGACGCCACATAGAGAGAACTCTTCGTGAGGACGAAGACAAATAGAGGTACGGAACTCTTTGGTGGGTTGAATGTAGAGCCACAGGACTAACAGTGCTGGCTGGATAAACATTTTGAATTTGGTTTTATTAGATTTTTATCGAGCCATAAAATAGTAGATTGTTCGCCAAGGGCACAAATACAGTTTTCGAGTTGAAGTTGTGAAATTGAAGCCTGAGCGAACTGAGGGACTCTTCAACTAAGAATCACGAAGGAGCGAGGAATTCAACACTACCGAGACCGAAAACATTTTGCGCCCGTGACGAACACACTGCTTTTCACTACATCTGTGAGGAATGCAATAAGAAATTAAGCATACTAAATGCTCGCCAATGCAATTGTTGCAAACGTTATGCAATAACAAATTGGCCTACCAAAATCAAACTTTTCACATTTTTATTTCCAAAAAGAGAGCAAAAAATTTCCATGAAGCGCTCGTGGCCTAGAAGCGCTCGTGACCTAGACGCGCTCGTGGCGTAGGCGAACCGAGTGATTGGAATCAATCACTTGGTTAAGCAACAACAGGCCCGGTCAGGTACGGGATGGGTGAGCGTCCCGTCACTACCGCTAGTGGCATTTTTCCGAGCGCTTCCGTGCTTCACAAGGCACGTTAAGCCGTTGGTGCCGGCTGTCATATAATGGCACAATAGCAGTCGTTAAGCCATGTCAGAGGCCTTAAAGGCGGCTTGATAACTTCTAACAGTAAGGCCCGCCACTGTCTTACAATCCTCCACCAACCCGGACTTGGCCCCCGTGGTGGAGTATGGCCTAACCTTCCTGCGATGCAGGAAGAGACCCGTGCCCCAGCAGTGGGGACATACAAGGGTTGATAACGAGCAAAATGTTTCGATGCAAGTAGTTTGGGACGCAAAGCAGTTCCATACTCTGGTTTAAAACTTCTTGCTTGTTTAGACCGTTAGAGGTACCTATAGGTCAAGTCCTCAAAAGTAAATGAGAGGTTCGATATCTCAATAAAACGTGATAGCGTAGGTATTTGGATTTTGAGTCTATTTACCTTAAGTTAAATAGACTCCAAATCAAGTTTTGAATTTATATACTTACAATACATGTTTGATTGGATAGCAATAGCTTGTTTTGAGTCCTAACTTTAGGGATCAAAATACGTCATATCGAGCAGATGCAGTGAAAATATATTTTCAGAGCAAATTGCAGTACCGCTAAAAATACATAGGTAGGTTAAGTAAAAAGTCACAGGTTGAAAAGACAAAGAAGTAAATGTTGAAAATACTACCTAAGCCCCTAATACATAGATAGAATATTCTTTATTGCATGTACATCAGGGATTACATAAGAGACTTACAAAATAACAGTACAGTACAAGTGGCGGCCTTATTACTAAAAGTAATTTCTTCCAGACAACCATTGACGGAAAAGAAGAAACGGAAACTGAAATACGGGTAGTCGGCGCAACTAAACAATATTTGACAACATATTATTTTATAATTGATACACATACATAATAATAATAATATTGGCCTTTTTGCATCTACTCAATGAGATGATTTATACAGCGTCCAGTGGTATCTTCACTCACACTAGATGGGTGAAGGGATCACTCCGACGCTGTAGTGCCTGGGACATGGTTTTATAGATGGTGTAGGCTTGCCCAGCACCTATACATCCCTGACAGCTTAGTCGGCCTAGCCCTCAGGAAAGACTAGTCAATACGTGCGGAGCCAACCAAGCCGCGGGTTTCCTCACGATGTTTTCCTTCACGGTTAGCGTGTGGTGCACATACATAAACGATACATAAATATGAAATTGATACACATACATAAACGGTACATAAATATGAAATAAATAAAAATAAACATACACAAAAAAAACAATAGGATATGAACGAAAAATATACCTACCTACATAATACTACAAAGGGATTTCACAAATATAAATAACAAACTTACATTAAGGAAAAATAGTAGTTATGCACTCTGTTCTTAAATATTGGCAGGGACGGTGAAAATCTTACGTCCAGGGGAAGATCGTTCCACAGGCGGACAGCTGTGATAGTAAAGGATTGGCTGAAGAACCTTGTCGAATGACTTGGTGTCTTCAGCAATCGATTGTGACCGGATCGCAAAGTCCGACTGTGCGTATCACTTAAAAACTCAAAGCGAGTTTTGAGATACAGAGGTGTGGCTGGATTGAACAGCATCGAATAGAGAATGGAAAGAATATGAGCATTCCTACGGAGGCGGATAGAGAGCCACTTGAGTTTTAAGCGATATTCGGAGATATGGTCATATTTTCGCAAGCCAAATATGAACCGGATAGAGAAATTTTGGAGGCGCTCAAGTTTATTTAGTTGCTCTTCGGTAAGGTCAAGATAGCAAGATACATATTACTCCTAGTTCCCCAAATGGCGTTTACCGAAATTTACAGATATAGCTACCTACATATCGTTGGCCTCTGCATCTATATAATGAGATGATTTAAACAACGTCCAGTGGCTCTTAACTCACACTGGATGGGTGAAGCGACCACTCGAAAGCTGCAGTGCCTGGGACATGGCTTTAGATGGTGTAGGCTTGCCCTGCACCTACACCATCCTGACAGATTAGTCGGCTTAGCCCACAGAAAAGACTAGTCAATATGTGAGAAGCGTATTTCCTCACGATGTTTTCCTTCACGTTAGCGTGTAGTATTGCGACTGCAAATTCGCAAATGTATCGCAAAACTTTGAAATTAAACAAAGTCATTGGTACGTGCCCGCACTGAGGATCGGACCTGGGTCCTTCGCTTGTGAGTCCATTGTTCTACCCATTGGCCACTTCAGCTCCATCGTACCTACGTAAGTTCTCAAATATCGTGGATAAAAACATTATTTTTGTGCTAATAGTCTACGCAATGTACATCAACATATCTAAACTATGGATTGCAGTTTGAAACGCGACCCAGCTGCGGAGTAGGTAAGTTGGTGCACGTATCTGAATAAAAGAATTGTCATCAAATTCCTTGTCGGAAATGAATTAGTGTTAGTTATACCGAAAGTTATAAACAAATGCAATCACGTAGCTATAGTCATCAGAAATCTTAAACATTGTACCTATCCAACTACTACCTACTAAATAGCCTAGTTTTACACAATAAAGTAAGCGTTTAGAATTTAAAGAAAACCTCCCATTTTTCGTATGGAATGAACTGCGCCGTTATGAGACTACCCTTTGGGTGGAATCCCCGGTACTCATGACAGCAGTATTTTGAATACAAAAGCCCTAAAGTTACATTTATTGAAACAGCAGATGGAAATAATTCACTCATCTCGCATTTTATCTCTGCATTAAACATCCGTACGTGTTAACTAACTGGTTTGATCTCCAGATTAACGCAATCGACGATTATCATCCGATACTCTATCTAGCACATTCCCTGAATGATCGATATAAAAGCCCTTTCACAGCTCCCTTTCATCATTAAGTTATACACGTCTGAAAATGAGAGTACTACAAAGCGTTGTAGTCGCCTTTACAATAGTCTGTACCAGAGCCCATCTAGCTTACTGGGCACCGAACCCGCTCCAAACTGTCCAAGGTCTTTACGTTAAGCCATCCAGCGACGGCCAAACTGGAGATCTCTACGTCGCCGCTTCAGAGGACAACGGTGTAAACTCCCAATGGGTTGCCGACAAACCCATTAACTTCCTTACACAGCCGCAGTCGGTGACGTATTCGTCGAGCTACACCAGTAATGCCTCGCCGGGAGAAGAAATGGTGTCAACACAGAAACGGGCCGTGTTCGCCGGTCCTTCCACGAAGTACACCTACGGCACGCAAACCGCAGGCGATGCGAGTGGTAATGCCATACCGCCATATCCCTATGCTGTGCCTAGCAGCACGGGCGACTCAAACAGTGTTGTGGGTTCGTACCCGTACTCTCTAACTGGAGCAACCGCATCCGATGGAAACAACGCAGCTATAGCATACCCATACGCAGTCCCTTCTGGCCAAGCAGATGGCTCCTCTAACGCTGTCCCAGCAACGATGCCCTACGGGTACGGTTACCAATACTTCTACCCCTATCTATTGTCTTCCTTGGCTGCGCATACCGCCAACGCTCTGAAAGCAATGGGCATGAGTGAGGAAATGGCAAACTCTGTAGCATCTCACACTAGCATGTCGATGTGGTCCCAAATAGCTGGGTCTTCCTATGGCTACCCTATGCAATACATGATGCCCAACTCTTGGGCGGGGCAGAATGCGTGGACTCAAAGTCCAGCGGCCTTGACACCGACAGCAGCCCCGGCGCCCGCGCAACAAGCCAACACTGACAATGCTTAGGTAAGCTCAAAAGAACATAGAAATTTACCGATTATCATCTTCGTAGACCTAAGTAATTTATTGTTTTATACATTATTAATTATTTGTACCAACTTATTTTGCTTGCACAAACACTAAATAAAAAAATGTGTTAATAGTATAAAACAACTGGTATTATTTAGAAGCCCTTTGTGTCCCGAAAAACTGAAATCTCTACCACGGAACTCTACATTATTTTTATTGAACGCTTCCAACATTATAGAACAAAAAAATTGAACGAAGCAGTAGCAAAATAGACGTTTCGTTTCACGTAAGCGATTAAAAGTTAGGTGTTCTGTGTTAAAGGTCATGCCGTATCACCACGTATGACCATTTACTGTTTACTTAAATTACATATTCAACTAAATCTTTCCATGATACACAACATAATGATGCTGAAATGGTGCAAGATAATTACGTATGAAATTATTATACGGGTGGAAAATTCGACGGATTAAGTGAGTCAGTCTTCGTCAGTAATATGGTTCTGTTGTGAGTGAATAGGAAAGACTCTTTTAGTTTGACGTTTCAAAACAGCATGTTTCCAATGGTCATGTGGTCCTAAAAAATAAATAAAACTGACCAGTTGAAGATCCTTCTCGAGTTCAAACCAGTGAACAACACAAAAATATGGTGTCCAAAAAGAAGAAGAAGGTTTGTGACGACTTCCTTAATTTCTACAGTGTTTTTTCGTGGTCACGGTAACATAACCAAACACACGTGCTTTTTCAGTATTCCTCGGGAGAAGGGGCACAGTTTATGACCAGAAAAGCTGCCCTAAAGAAACTCCAGCTGTCTCTAAAAGATTTCCGCCGAATTTGTATCCTAAAGGGTATCTACCCCCGTGAGCCACGTAATCGTAAAAGGGCACAGAAGGGTGCTGGTGGCATCAAGACCCTTTATCACACAAAAGACATCAAGTTCTTGCTACATGAGCCAATATTATGGAAACTACGAGAGTTAAAGGTAATGGACACATGAATATCATAATCACCATCACAACCCATTATGTCCCCACCGTGGGGCATGGGTCACTTCCTTAAGGAAGGTATATCCGGACTTGACTCCACCACCGGAGCCAAGTCCGGATTGGTGGAGGCTTGCAAGACTAGTGGCTGGTTTGGCGACCAGAAGTTTTCAAGCTGCTCTGATTTGACTTAACAACACTTAACACATTACTTCAATAAACATACTTACTTACACTAATATAATATAAGGATAATAGGAAATAAGCCGAGCGGTGGTAGCGGAGCGGTGTAGAACGCCGGCTTCTCAATCGGGAGGTCGTGGGTTCAAACCCCGGCATGCACCAATGACTTTGTTTTCTAAGTTTGTGAAATTATAGTAGCAATACTACTCGCTGACGGTGAAGGAAAACATCGTAAGGAAACCCTAGTGTCTGAGGTGTTAGCGTACCTCAGCGCTTGCTACGTACAATGGCCCAACTATGAGGCTAAGTGCGGAAATCTCAAGTCTAACTAAACTAGGAAATAAGCCACAGCTGTTAGAACACTTGCATCACCTGCTTGAGGTTTTTTTACATCCCTTTTGAGGATACAGAAATCTGAAATCTTAGTAACTTTGCCTTTAGATACATTTTAAGTAAGTCCTAAGCAAATATGTAGGTACTAAAACTTTGAATTAATTTTAGGTTTACCAACAAAAGATCCGGCGTGCCAGAGCCATGCGTGAGTTTGGCAACATGCGAAAGTATCTACGTGACTATCCAGAGATCAACATTGACCACATCGTGAAGGAACGGTACCCAACGTTTGTAGATGCATTGCGGGACCTGGATGACTGTCTCACTCTGTGCTTCCTGTTCAGCACATTTCCGTCACTGCAGAGAGTCCCTCGTGAACAGTCTCTCCTGTGCAGGAGACTGTCTGTGGAATTTATGCATGCTGTCATTGCAGCGAAAGCTCTGAGAAAAGTATTTATTTCAGTGAAAGGATATTACTATCAAGCTGAATTTGAAGGACAGACTATTACATGGATTGTGCCACATCACTTCTCATTCCAGGTTGGTGCTAATTTGATACAATATTTGTGAAGCACTGATCATTTTCTTTTGATAAAATCTTGTAAAATTAAATTTCCTTTCTTCTAGCCTCAAAGCAAAGATGAAGTAGACTTCAAAATTATGTCTACATTTGTAGAGTTCTACACAATGATGCTGGGCTTTGTAAACTTCAAACTATACCATTCTTTGAACATGGTGTACCCTCCGAAACTAACTGCAGCCTTTGACTCAAAAACTGACAAAGAACTAGTTGATGAACAGGCTTATGTCTCAGAGAGGATAGCCGCCATGAACCTTATGCCAGCTCGAGTTGCTGATGCTAGTGAAGCGGTAGAACTGCCTGAAATAGATGTATTCGACACTGAAGATGCAGACCCAGCGAAAATAGAGGAAGCAAAACTGGAACAAGAAAAAGTAAAAAAATTGAAAACCATGTTCCAAGGGCTTAAATTCTTCATCAACCGTGAGGTACCCAGGGAGCCGCTAGTTTTTATAATCCGCTGTTTTGGAGGTGAGGTCTCATGGGACAAGGACCATTTTGTTGGAGCAACATTTGATGAGACAGATGAGTCAATCAACTACCACATTGTGGACCGACCTAGCATGGACAAGCAGTATCTCTCACGATACTACATCCAGCCACAATGGGTCTTTGACAGTGTGAATGCCAGGACCCTCTTACCGATCAACAAGTACCTAATAGGTGCGGTACTGCCACCACATCTCTCACCATTTGTCGACAAGACCAGGGATCAAGTCTATGTGCCTCCAGAGGAGAGAGCGCTCAATGATCCGAACTTTAAACCTCTCAGTAAGTTTTCTTTCTTCCTCACTTCTACCTTTATGTCACAAATCTATGTTGAATAATTTCCAGTTGACACATTAATAGCCATATCTTCAATATAATTCAACTAATTTCTCCAAAATGCGAAGGATGCCCTGCCCTGACTTAGATTTTTCGTTAATTCATGGTATAGATAAAAGTAGCAAAATTTTCCAGAGTATTCCAGGTGTCATCAAGTGGTGTGCTTACCAACAATAAACATTTCATATTATAAATATAGAAAACAAACATCTTAGCTCACTGCACCAAATTTTTGAATAGAAGATGGTAACTAACCTTGCCTATTTAACTTCTCAGATGACGATGAAGACAACAGTGATGTTGAAGAGGCTAGTGACGAAGATAAAAGTGATGAGGAGTCTGATGGAGACGGCGAGGCTGCCCTAGCCAAGCAGTACCAGAAGGAAATTGAGGAGGACACATCCTCAGAAGAGGAAGGTGATGACCTGGATCCAGAGAAAAAGAAAATCGCTAAAGAAAAGGTAACAACATTATATTATTGGCAATGCAATTTAGGAACAGAAATAGGTAACTATTTGGTTTTAAACTCCTATTATTTCTATGGAAGACTTGTGTTAATTTTGCTCATGAGATGATAGGACATCGTCTAGTAACAGACAAACCTGTTCGTGTTCCTCACCATATCAGTTTTCTGTGTGTAAATATTTGAGTCCACATACTTCTAATATGTACGGACCTTTTCACAGAAAAAGGCTATGGCTGTGACTACCGGCGTTACACACAAGGACCATCCCTATCAGAAGGAGATAGAGGATAAGCAAGCATTCCGACTGCGGGAAAAACTGGTGCCCAAGAAACACAGGAACCTCTACAAGAGCATGAAGGCCGGCGCTGAGAAGCGGAAGAAGGACATTTGGCTGCTGAGGAAAAAGAGACGCCTTCACGACGAGAAGGTCAAGGAAGAAAAGAAATTGGAGAAGAGGAAACAGAAACAGCAAGCTTTTGAAACTGCTACAGCTTAATGATAGTGATGAATTGAGCAGTCGGCATGAGAGCGCGTGACGCGCGTTTTATGGCACTAAAATGCTAGTTTGAATTCATGAACTTCCCAAAGTCACGACCTTGAACACGCTCAAGCGTCAAAATGCTCGACTCACGTCATCATGCTGCCTATGTCGCAGAATATTATACAAGTGTATGTAATATTTTTCAAAAATTAAAACTCCTAAAAAGAAGTATAATTTTGTTTTTATTCAGTCATTTATTTAAAAAAAATAAAAACATCAGCTAGCTCGTTCGGAACGGCACAGCCAATTAAAATTATTTGTAGAAATTACTGAATTTGCGCTTCATTAGAATTACTGTACAACATTCTGTAATTATAACAATTAAATAACAACATACACCTATTTCTATTTACACATGAGTAGCGAAGTTAAATGTTTTAGCCAAAAATGACCAACAAAATATTTCTAATCTGTATCACTATCCTCGTCTTCGCTGTCTTCTAGATCCGGCATTGGGAAGCGCAGAATGGCTGCCACGCCAGTGAGCTGGTCTAGTTCTGTAAACAAAAAAAAAAGTAGATTGAATCAACAAATCCTCAATTGGTGTAATCTTAATGGCAGAGCAGTGTTGAATATTTTTAGTCCTCATAAATATCTCCTATGATACGTCATTTCAATTAGCTTTTGTCTACATTAGGCAGCTTACCAAAGGCATCTCAAAATTCAATGCCATAGGTTAAATACTTTGGTTTTCAGTGGAATAGGGAGGTGGAATACGGAAATTCATCTAGCCCACACCAAAATCACGAAAAGTGACGTCATCATCCCACTGAAAAACCAGGTTTTTTTGAAATCGTGAGTCTCTATACCCACAGTTTACAACTTCATAATTTCCTTAGTCAACCAGTCTCTACGGGGCCCGCCCGCCGCACGCATACAATCAGGGATTCTGCTAATGCATTATAATACAATGATAACTGCATGAACGCGTCGATTTCATGACGTTGCTGCAACAAGTCTACGCGCGCACATACATCGAACCTTCTGGCCGTCAATGATGTGAAAAAACGACCCACGTGACACGATCTGTCATGGTACTACAATGCACTAACAGAATCGAGGCCCTGAGTGCTTAGTGCGAGCTTTTTAACTACTCGATCGCGTTAACGTAAACTCATATTTCTATGGCATCGAGGAAGCGCCACCTAGCGACGAGTATGGAAATTAAAAGTGCTGAGTCGAATAATTGTAATGGTTTACGTTGAGAAGTGAACTCGTTTACCAGCCAAAACACGAATAAACGCGAGTGCGAGTGGTACTGTGACAGCGTTTTGCCAGTTCGAACGGTTAACTTACTCATACTCGCTACTCAATGGTCGATTAACGCGGTAGTAAAGTTATTCGATTGCATCTGTCAAACTCGCACTAAGCACTCTGGTCAATCAACGAAATAATTAATAGAGGGTTTTTTTGTGGTTCGGCCCAAGACCAGGTTCATTCCATGTCCCGATACGCCAAAAAATTCGCTTGGGGGGGAATGAGGCGGGGCGCACAGGCCGGGGCCCGGGTGCTAAACGTTGCCCTGGCTCTATGGTCTGACCTACGCTGCTAGCACAATACGTAGATAAAACTAATCTCTTATAAAAGTATTATAACTTTGTTGACCTGACAGATGATCTGTTCAAATTTTAATAAATTTGATCGTTTTGTGAAAAACTAATTTTTAGTTTTTTCCCGACTTTTTCAGAAAACTTTAAATTTTTTATTTACATATTCTTAGGCCCATTTACACCACCTCTAATTGAAATTCAATTTTATATGAAGGATTTTAGTTCAACGCAAATTTAGGAATATGCAAGTCAACTGTAGATTCTATCTCTCCCTTCCCTCTAATCAGGGGTGCGACCACTGATTAGAGGTATATGCAATTCACTTTAGCCTGCTCCGAATTGTCAAAGACAAAGTACATATCTCTATCTAGATATATATTTTGGCACTTTGGACTTCTCTGAACGATTAACCCGATAGAGTAGAAGTTAGATGATGGAAGGTCAGATTTCACAAGAAGATAGATTTCATTTTGGCAATGGATGTGGGGAACTTCTTGTTTATCATTAGTTAGATTTAAGAAATCATAGTTGTATTCTCTTTTCTGCTGGTATAATAAAGTATTCCCTATCTAAAAAAGTAACGAAGGAACTTATAGCTAGTTAATTACAAGAATGCTTTAATTAACTTACGTTCGCCAGAAACGTGCATGCTGGAGAATATCCTTACATCGCCGCCATTGTCCCTCACAGAATCGACTAGGCTCACATACTGCTTTCTTACTTGTATGTCTTGACACCTGAAACAAAATAACATAGTTGGGCGCTCTATTACCATTGAAACTTGAGCAACCGCAAACGAAGTCGTAAACATTGGTACTGATCATTAGGGTTCCATAGTCAACAAGGGACCCTTATAGTTTCGCCATTTCCTTCAGTCTCTCTGAAAGTAGGTACTAATAAAAAACTATTTAAAAAAATAAAAGAACCCGACTGCAGTGATAAATCAATCGGGTAAAAGCTGAGATTTTTCATATATACATAATTATTACGCTGACAAATCGGTAAGTCAAATCTAAACATTTTTTTTTCTACTCCTAAATTAAGGGAAGCAATTTTATTTTGTATACCATATTGTGGGATATCGTTGGATGGTCGTTTGAAATCAAGTGTTTGTTTGATATTAGTGGAGTGTAGGAAACCATTTCCCGATTTGGTGATCTGTTTCCGAAATATTAAGCTTTAAACGACACGCACTTGGCCGGTTTTATTATTGTTATTATAATGGCGAAAGTTTGTGAGTGTGTTATGTGTGTTGTGTTATGGTCACCTTCTCGAAATCGTTTCTGAATACACTTACCTCGGGCAGTTTTTGCAGTTAGAAAAACAATTTCGATAAGGAGACCAACCAAGGATTATGGGCATTACCCCCTATGATAGCACAACGTGGCGCTCTTTAGGGGAGGGCTATGTCCAGCAGTGGACTATTATAGCCTGACGACAAGGAGACCAAGAGGAGGATCCAGCTGGGCTGGGCAGCGTTTGGGAAACTACGCAGAGTCTTCTCGTCATCCATACCGCAATGTTTGAAAACGAAAGTTTTCAACGAGTGCGTCCTACCTGTGATGACCTACGGAGCCGAGACATGGACACTCACGAAAGGGCTGGTCCACCAGTTCAAAGTCGCTCAGCGAGCTGTGGAGAGAGCTATGCTCGGAGTTTCTCTGAAGGATAGGATTCGTAACGAATGCATCCGACAGAGAACTAAAGTTATCGACAAAGCTCAGAGAATTAGCAAGCTGAAGTGGCAGTGGGCTGCCCATATCTCGCGAAGAACCGACAACCGTTGGAGTAAACGTGTTCTTGAGTGGAGACCGCGACTCGGCAAACGTAGTGTAGGACGCCCTCCGACCAGGTGGGATGACGATCTGCGAAATACTGCCGGCAGATGCTGGATGCGGCAAGCTGAAGACAGGGCGCTATGGCACTCATTAGGGGAGGGCTATGTCCAGCAGTGGACTACATAATATAGCCTGAAGAATAAGAAGAAGTGTTATGTTTGTTACTTCTTCACGTCTAAACGGCTGGAGCGATTGTAATAAACGGAATTACGGAGTTAGCTGACACCCTGGATTAAGACAAGGGCTACGTTTTACTGCGGGAAAATATCTTATTCGTTCGTAATCATTCTAAGTTTCACACTTTCTAACCAAATGAGCTTTAAAGTATCGGGTTTCCTGCACTTGTTTTTGTTCTACTTTTTAGCTATATTTTTTATTTTTTTGACTTAGCTTAGCTTATGATCACTCTGCCAAAATAACATTAATATTTTGTGAAAAAATTTACTTCCCTCTATTAGGAAACTACCCCTTTATAGGTCAGACAGCCGATAGACAAACAGACAGACGTTTTAGGCATATATGGTTCTGCCTAAATCGTTTGATGATACCCTTAAAAGGTTACATACCTGAATAGTTTGTCTGATATCATCAGTGTCTCAATAGCCTGAGCCTCGTTGGCTCTCTCAACGTGTTTCTTGCCATAGAATGCCTTGGCCGGCTCGAGCTGCAGCATCGTATAGAAACTCTCCAGGAGCTTTACTTCACTCGCTGCCTTTGTATCAGATATCTTTGCTAGCACTGAAGGTTCTTGGAGGACCTCTGTGAAGAAGAAAACAGTAGATAAACGGAAATTATCAGGCTAACCGGCCGTGTGTGTCAGACCACGCGCATTGTACCGTTTCGTAGAAAAATAATTTTTTACCTGCTTTATGAACAAAGAATTTGTATGAACTTTCTTTTTATAAATTGATCGTCTATTATTTGTTAACTTTGAAGCTTACTTAGTGCTTAGCTTACTAAGCTTACCTACTTAGCTTACTACTTAATAGTTTTAAATTTAAGGTTATTTTATATGTGCTGCTGCCCTGAATTTTTTGAAGTTTCGCCAGTCTCCCATTTAGCCAGGGCAGCGGGAAGGGGGTGGACAATAATTTGCACTTTTACCTTTCAAAGAGTGCTTAAATCCAGAAGAAGCCTTGACCAGCAGGAACTTGCTTTTGTTATCGAGTAGAGTCTTGTTGTCAAGTTTGACCGCTTGCTGCATCATGTACTCAAAGAACTGGTCCTTCACAAACCCAGGCGAGGCAAGGATCACACACTTGACAATGCCAAAGTCCACATGCCTTAGGATGCCTTGCATCACCGCCTCGTAAAACTTAGCAAGGCCCTGGAAGGTAAAAAAATTAAAAAAATTAGTGGCTTAGTAACCTGTGCTTATACTAACGTCAAGATGCATGTTTTACTTAAGATGGTTTCAGACATGATGGTCAGAGTGGAGTTAATTCTTACGCTGTCTTTTTCTCTGGTGCAGCCCGACACAAAGGCAGTGACTAACATAAATATTGACATGGATTCTTTACATTAGCAGTTTTAATTTAGCAATCTCTGATGGGAGATTTTTATTGTGAACCAAAACACTTTAATCAATACAATCAAATACAATGAAAGTACAATGATAACAAAACCATTATTTAAAACTTTGTATTATTCAATAGGAGAAGGATTTCATAATTTGAGGATAATTACAAATTACATAATCTAATAATAATAATAAACTAATGATTTATTAAAGATGAGACACCCTTCAAGCAAAAAGAGGTCAATTGATCAGTCAGTATCGGCAAAATGACATAAAATCTATCCGGTCCTGCCATGCACCACCTTCAGTCCGCCAAAATTTCAGTAATTGATTACTGCACATTGTCGAAGCTGTTTCGATATTAACCCTTGTATGTCCCCATTACTGGGGCACAGGTATCTTCCTGCATTGTTGAAGCTGTTTGCCAGCGTACAAATATCTTCAGTACTCACTTTTTCATGTTGCTGAGTGAAACCCTTCCTTTTGCGAGGTATTGTCATGTCTAATTTAGATCGCACTAGTGTCATGGAGGGTGTGATCAAGCACACATGGGCCAGGCCCTCCTGCATCACAACGGCAGCTACATCAGCATTTGCAGCAGGGTCACAGGCTTGTTCAACTCTTTCCAGTGCTACGGAGTCCCATAGCACCTTTTTTAGAGTGAATTTTCTGTTTAGTTCTAAATCTAATGTGTGGTAAGCTCCCATCTGGAATATTACATTTCATTCACGATATAAGAAAAGATAGTACATAAATTAGTGCCACTTGTATCAAGGCTTCACTCAAGAAATGAGAAAAAAACATGATGTGAGATTGTTGCATTTAGCTTCATTGTGGAGCCATTGCATGTAGCAAGCACTGAAGTGTGAACATCTCAGACAATTGGGTTTTCTCACCATGTTTTCTTCACCATTAGCAAGTGGTATTGCTACTACATTTCACAAATCTATGTTTACAATGTTACTTAGTAAATAAAGTCATTAGTACATGCTCACTCATATGAAGCAACTGGTCTACTAATTCCAATTGAGGCGAGAAGAGACGTAGTCAAGACTTATGATGATATTACAAAATCTCTTGATATGTTTTTGTTGTTGAAGAAATGTAAGTATTGTTGTGAAACTATTGACAATTTATTTTAATAAAACCATATTAACCACACCTTGACATATTGGTTCTCCACAATATTCCTGCCTTTCAAGCGCAGCACACATGCCTGTGTATCGAAATCAATGGTTTCAATAGTGATGGTGAGCGTGGTGCGGACTCGGCTGCTGGTTGAGGACCCCGTCGATGATTCAGTCTGCACCTTGCGGACCGTGGAGGCTGTGACTGCGTCACCCTCGGCGATGAGGTTGTAAGCATGCCACATATCCTCCGGCTCTTCAGGAATGAGGGCAATACTCCTAAAATATTATAGAAATTATAAAATACCAACATCTTGAACGTGTCACACCGAATAAAGTGCAGAAATTATAACTGCAATCAAAACGTCTGCGAAAAAATACTAACCCGCAGCCATCCCTCTCGATGCTTTTGTATACGAGCTTCATGGTGACGATATTTGAAGTCGATCCGGTTATTTGATGGAAGGGTAATACATTTTGTAATTTTATTTACCGAAAAACATTGGACATATTTCTCGATTTTAAGCCCACACCAGCGCGCGACATGTATGCAGCCAAAAAGTATATAACCAAAGAGTATAACCACTACGTTTTTCTATTTTAACCACTGACAGTGCCAAAGAGTATATAACAGTGTTATTATCGTAGGCACAGAGTATTTCACTACGTTTTTTTTTTTTTTTTTTGCGTTATGGCTCTGCACGGTTTGTGCCTACGCCAGTGTCAAGTAGGTATTAGGTAAAGGTAGGGAAACGAAACGTAAAATACAAAATTAAAAAGGAACGGAATTTGGAATAGGGTATAAGAATCAGCTGTTAATAACATTGGGATACAAAATAAAAATGAATAAAGGAATAATGAGTACATAAAAAATATTTACATAAGGGCATTTTACATATTATACAAAGAAAACTAAATTTTAATATCGTTCTTGCTTAAAAACTTTGCTATACATTTATAAATATTTACATTATAACTACATAAGAGGCAGGACGCAGAGGAAGGGAAAGGGACGCCAAGGGAAATCAGGGAAGAAACAAAAAAGGAACGATCACAATCAGGACAGGAAAATAATAAGTGATTAATATCTCCCACCTCAGCCCCACAGGCACAGGCAGGACCCTGCACAATGCCAAGTCTAGCAAGATGAGCCGGAGTTGAGGTGTGGCCTAGACGCATTCGAATCAGGCTTGATGTAATTTTCTTACTAAACTTGGCATCCGCACTACAAAACCAGGGCTTTCGCAAAATATGAGGTTGGATTCTACGGTAATAAATGCCTTTTGACTGGTTCTCTGTCCAGGTTCTATCCCAGGAATCCTGGAGATAAACTCTGGGAAGAGTGGATAGGTCGTTATGATGATTTTCATACGGGAATACGTCTCCGCACTCCACCGCAGAATTCGCAAGTTCATCAGCCTTTTCATTACCAATTATGCCACAGTGGGAAGGGACCCATCCAAATTGCACAGTAAGATCTTTCTCTGAACAAATAAGTAGCAACTTGCGGATACCAAAAATTGTAGGGTGAATGGTAGAGAAAAACGGAAATTTAATTAATGCCTGCAGAGAGCTCAATGAATCTGTCAGCACCAAAGTATTCCTAAGACCCATTAATAAAATATATTCTACAGCTTTAAAGAGACCATAACATTCTCCAGAATATACTGAAGATTCAGCCGGAAGTTTAATTTTTTGAACTATTGCATATTGTGCATGAAAAACACCTACACCTACGCAACTGCCTTGATGTTTTGAAGCATCCGTAAAAATGGTGTGCCACCCCTGGAATTGGTTGTCTACTAGGTTATTGAACTCGGTATTTTGACAGATATCATGTTTAGAAATTCCTAAATTAAGACTAACGTTTGGGATTTGAACTAAAGAGTTGTAAGGACAATGAAAAATAGGAAGCAAATTAGAGTTATGGCATGGAGCCTCAATAGAGTTAAATTTCTGGAAGCTCATAACAAGACACGGAGTAGCCCTGTGAGACCAATACTTGGACTTTGTAATAAGGTCTGAAAGATGTTGTAATCTGCCAAGCAAAGGATGATGAGTAAGCTGCAAGCAACGACTCAAAAATCTATCAGACAGGTATTGACGCCTTAACCGGAGAGGTGGCTCTCCACACTCTACTTGCATGCAATTAATAGGACTAGATTTCATTGCTCCTAAGATAATTCTTAAAGCCTTGGACTGCACAGCATCCAATTTCTTAAAGCCAGCAGAGCTACCAGGCTCCAATAAGAAGGTTCCATAATCCAGAACACTTCTAATTAAAGCATTATAAAGCAACCTCAATGAAAAAGGATGAGCACCCCACCATACCCCTGAGAGGCATCTAATAATATTTAATAAGTGATCACACTTGGCAGCAATATATTCACAATGTGGAAGTCCGGTAAGTTGACTGTCTAAAATAACTCCTAAAAATTTTACTTGAGTTTTTACTGGAATGGGAGAGGAATTATATTCAACACAAATGTGTGGACGCTTTCTCATTCTTGAAAATAACACCACAGCACTTTTACTGACAGACAGGTCCAGTCCATTAGTGGATAGCCATTGATGAAGCATTGACAGAGAAGTAGTAAGAGATGAGCACATAGAGTCTATTGAGTTACCCGTTGTATAAAGAAGAAGATCATCTGCATATTGCAAGACTTCTATAGAGCTACAAAGGGCAGAATCTAAATCATAAGTATAAATATTATATAATAAGGGAGAGAGCACTGACCCTTGAGGGAGACCTCTCCAAACTAATCTAGATATTTTTTTGTCATCTATATACACATTAATTGACCTTTCTGAAAGTATATTTACAATAAAATTTACAAGCAAATTGGGGACTTTTAATAATTGAAGTTTTTGTTTCAGGACAGACACAAGTACACTATCATAGGCAGCTTGAATATCAAGAAATGCTGCAAGAATTGAATTATTATTAGAAAAAGCTATACGAATGTCAGTGGTGAAAACACCTAAGCTGTCAATAGTACCTCTGCCTTTTCTAAAACCGTACTGGGAAGGAGATAAAAGATTATGGCTCTCAATGAACCACTCAAGACGAATTTTGACAAGGTATTCAGCAATTTTAACTAGAACAGAGGATAGAGCGATAGGTCTGTAAGAAGAAGGGTCAGCAGAAGGCTTATTGGATTTTAAAATTGGAATAATGGTTTGGGATCTCCAGGAGAGAGGAATAATACCTGAAACTACAGTGGAGTTAATCAATTCTAGATAAGTTAGTAGAGTAGAATCACTAAGATTAACAATGAAAGAATAAGGGATACCATCTTCTCCTGGGGCAGAATCCCTAACATGAGAGAGGATCCCTTTTAATTCCTCTAAGGTGAAAGGCGAGTTTAAATCAGACCGACTAGGCACAATATGGCAACTGGGAGAAATAGATGTTTGTTCTGGAACAGAGGGAGGGGCTAGGTGGTCCATAAACTCATCAGCTAGGGAAGGGGACATTTTGGGAGTGTCAGAATTATTGAAGGCTGACCTAAACCGTTTTATGTTTTTCCAAACAGCAGATGGAGGTGTATTAGGTGAAATAGAAGTGCAAAATTTTTGCCAACCTTCATATTTTTTCTGTTTCAAAAGTTTTTTAGTAGTTCGAGATTCTTCTAAATAAGTGTCAAAATTCTCTGGAGTCATTTCATCACTATAAAATTTTTCAGCTTCCTTTCTCTTTTTTACAGCCTCTGAACAATCCGCATCCCACCAAGGTGGAGAAGGGATTTTGCCAGAAGCCCTATTTTTAAGAGGAAATGTCTGATCTGCAGCCTCCATCAAAACCTTAGCAAAGATCTCAGCATCAGAGGTACATAGAGATTCGCAATCTCTGACTTTTTGCTCCACACATTCTCTAAAAGAACTCCAGTCTGCATTACTTAATTTATGCTTAATACGGGGCTTAAATGTTGAAACAGAAGGTTTACTATTTGGGAATGAAATAAGTAAAGGAAAATGATCACTGCCATATGACGATGAAAGAGGATACCAATTTAAACACAAAGCAAGATTAGGAGTGCAAAAGGTCAAATCAGGAGCACTAATTCCTTCATCAGGCTTAGTACGACGGGTAGGTAAACAATTATTTAAAATACAAAGATTATGGGACTGAATGATGTCTAGTAATTGTTCCCCATAGCAAGATGTAAAAGAACTACCCCATGCCTGGTGTTGACAGTTCAAGTCTCCCATCACCAAAAATGGTTTTGGGAGGATACTAATTATATTACTAATTTCTGTTAAAATATTTACAGACGGACGAGAAAAATATACAGAAACTATACAAATATTATTTACAATAGCAGCAACAACAGAAATGTCGTTGCTGTGAGAAGGGAGTGGAAAAGATGAAAATGAGAATGACTTATTGATGAGAATGGCCACTCCGCCATACCCATCATCTCTGTCTTCTCGAAGACAGGCGTAACCAGTGGCTTTAAAAGAAAACCCTGGCTTCAACCATGTCTCTGAAAGAGTAAATATAGAGGGTTGGTACTTATTAAGTAAATGTATCAGGTCAGACTTTTTACTTATTATGCTTCGGCAATTCCACTGCAGGATCTTGCCTAAGTTGGCCATTTTTGGCTAAAGAATTTACAATTTGGATAATAGAGGCAGCGTTGGACGGTAATGAGTTATCACTATTAGTGAAAGATTTAGATATTAATTGAATTAAAGTTGAGATCAATTCTAATATGTTTGAATTGCTTTCCCCAGAGTCCTTGACTTTATCTTGTAGGGCACAGCCATTTGAAGGAGATGGAGGATCATATTCAGAAATAAGTGATCTATGGACAGCGCGATCATATCCTGTAGATGAGGTTTTTGGGGTAGAAGGTTTACGAAAGACAGTTTTTTTATGTGAATTTGAGTTGAGTTTTTGATGAGGGGGTGATGGGAGGGGACGAGCAGAGAAATTGGGTGTTGGCGCAGAAGATAATACATCACTGTACGACTTATTTACTGGAGGATGTAGCTTTATAGCTTCTGAGTATGAGACACAATTTTGTGCCATATAAAGTTTTACCCGGGTCTGCCTTTCATACTCTGGACATAACTTGTTTGTGGCGAAATGACTTCCATTACAGGATAAGCAGACTGCATCATCATTCTCAATGTGACAAGAGTCACCTGAGTGATTCTGACCACATTTGTAACACCTTGGAGTGGAATTACACTTTGTCTTAGTGTGGCCAAAGCGGCAACAATTAAAACATTGTATGGTAGGGTACGAATAGAGCTCTACAGGTAGAGCATTGTAACAGAGAAAAACTCTTTTGGGCAACACCTGACCATCAAATGTTAGCACAACAGTCTGTGAGGGTTTCCATGTAGGGGTTGGGCCGTGTATTTTATAATTAAACCTTCTAATTTTGAGAACCTTACCACAACCAATTGGCACAGAAATGTTGTCAAGTACCTCTTCAGGGGTCCACTCTGCTGGGACTCCTCTGACAACTCCCATCCTTGTGATGTTAAAAGATGGGATGAAAGCTTTGAAATTGTTTTTGTTTAAATCTGGGTCTAACAGGAACAAATTAGCATCATTAAAATCGGAAAACGAAATGCTCAGTTTGCTCCGGCTTAGTCGTTTGACACTACCATTAATTACATTTTTGAATCCACGTCTTTTCATATAGTGACCAAACGATACCGGGTGGAGAGTGGGAGAAGGTAAATCCTCAGTTGAATTTTTTTGTAGATGTATTATGTAAGGGGAGGCATCAGTCGATTCGTACTGAGTCCTGCCAACCTGAGGAGACTGAAGGGGCAGAGTCATGGGTAATGGTGAAACACCCGACACAGAAGAACCTGCGTCCACTTGGGACGAAGCCCCTTGTGAATCTGGCATTTCACACACAGTCGTTTTTTTACTGTCGTCGCTATCACATCCACAAACATTAACCGTATCTGAACCAAGTTTATGATGTTTCCTTCTTTTGTTACAGTGTCTGCAGACCTTGCGCTGCGCCCTGGTTCGTTTTCTTTTTTCTGATCTAATTGATCCGTCAGTGTCCATACCAGTGGACTCATTATTAATTGGGATAGTGATGTTAACACCGACCGAGGGGACTGTGCCCCCCGGATCGGGCGGCTCCTCCATGGGCCCAGACAGAAAGTAACGAAAAAAACATACCAGATATAAAGAAAGTATATACAAAAACTATAAAAGAAACTCTAATCTACAATACTTATATTACAAAATTATAAAAGAACTGATCTTATAATCCTATTTTAAAATAATTTTCAAATTCTTAACAAAAAAATACGCCCGCCTAATTCAACGTTTCCCGCGCTTTTTTTCTTCACTACGTTTATCGTAGGTAGAGAATAGAATAGACTGAGGCCTGCCCGTATCGTATACCCAGTGTTGCCAGACGTTTTGAATGAACGATCGTACGATGGGTAAATAAAAAGTCGTATTCCCTAAGAAGGCTGCTAAAAAAAATAGTACGTTTTCTTTGTTTTATTACTTTGTTTTACTACAATCAATTAAACACACAATTTTTACGTTTTTATTTATCTTTTACTGTTCATATTATTTAACATTTCTCCTGTTGGAGAAAAATCCACACAACACCCATAGCGCTTAATATGTTGATTTGCCAAAAGAACTAACTAGTGACAGTGGGTTGGTACTTAGTAAGTAAAAGAATGACCACGACGCGCTCGTGGCCTAGTCGAACCGAGTGATTGAAATCAATCAATCGAGTTAAGCAACAACAGGTGCGGGATGGGTGACCGTCCCGTTACTACCGCTAGTGGCATTTTTCCGAGCGTTTCCGTGCTTCGCTAGGAACGTTAAGCCGTGGATGCCGGCTGTCATATAATGGCAGTCGTTAAGCCATGTCAGAGGCCTTTTGGGCGGCTTGATAACTTCTGACAATAAGGTCCGCCACCGTCTTACAAACCTCCACCAACCCGGACTTGGCCCCCGTGGTGGAGTATGGCCTAACTTTCCTCCAACGCAAGGAAGAGGCCCGTGCCCCAGCAGTGGGGAAATCGAAGTAAAAGAATAAATAGTGACGTGATACGTTGGTATTAGTACTTTGTTTGAACGAAATCTAAAAAAGTCGTATGTTTACGTACGATTTCTGCCCCTGGATCGTACATGCAAAATGTAAAAAATCGTACGAATACGATTTAAATCATACATCTGGCAACGCTGCGTAAACCTTTGAGATGGAGATAGAAGTAGGTACTTCATAAGAGTTGCTAGCATAACCCATAATTCCCAAAAGTATGTTTTGCGTATTTACAAGTTGTAGACAGAAAATCGGGAAATAAATCAATACCTCAATAGAAGCAAAAAAAAATATAAAAATTATACGTGGGACACTCAAAAAGTTTTGAGAAACTAAAAAACTAACTTCTATGAAAAAAATAGTTTTATTAAATCTTTTCAAACTCTCCATCAGCCTCTATACCAAGTTTTATGCGACTGAAACAATTTTCAAAACATTTTTTTCAGTCCTCCGCAGACACCTCTTCCACGGCCTTCTCAAACGCTGCTAGCGCGTCTTCCGGCGATGACATCTGTATCCCTTTGAGCTGATTTTTAATTTTAGGGAATTAAGAAGTCACACGGAGCTAAATCTGAATTTTTCAGGCTGTCCATCGTAGGAATATCAGTAGCACTTGTACTAGTACTTGCAACCGTAAGTGATGGAGAATACGATGATGTAGCCTCAGGAAGAGCCTGGAAAGAACACAAACGGCGTTTTAAAAAAAATACCTTTCAAAGTATATTATAGTTTAGAACCTTAGTTGACTATACATTAAGTAGAGATTGAAAAAATAATAGACCTAGGACAAAGACGTAATTTTACATTGAACGGTATATTCACGAATATATTTGTGAGGTAAACCATAACATTATAATGTACGAATTTATATTGAATCACTAAAATATACCCATAAGTAATATTATTTACACCCTTACTAATAATGCATTGAATGGTCTATTCGCAAATATATTTATGAGATAAACCATAACTTAATGTACAAATATATTGCATCACTAAAATGTACCTATAACTACATAATATTATTTTAGGGAGTCCTTACCGGCAAAAACAGTTTCGGAACGGAACCTTCTGTCAGAAAAGTAGAACTCTTTGTTTTTCGAAAACTATGGGTCTCGCAATGACGAGAACACGTAAATACTTTGTCGGTTGCCAGTCAGTCCAAACGACCCGTGGCTTTAACCCATATGGTCCGTAGAGCCTGATCAGCTGGGTAGGTACCTGTAAAATAATTTTGAACAATATAAACATTATGTGCCCGGATAACAGGGAAAGACTTGCCAATGGTACGTTTGGGACCTCGTCAAAACAAGGGTCTAACTCGTGGTTGGTTCCTCTGCCTACACCCTCGGGGATATCGGGCGTGAGTTTTTTTCTTCACATTTGGCCTCGTTTTTGCCAACACTAAGGGATTTTTTGTATATTAAGTCTGGTAACACTAACATAATTATAAACCGTTTAAATTAAGATTGTCGCAGTTAGATTGCCAATCTATCGTTTGAGCGCCTACATAATTTAGACGGGTAACACCAAAATATTCAAATTTTCGATTTAGTTTTCACGGCACATATTTATCTAATTTAGAGGAATTGAGTGCAGAATGCATTTTATACCTTGCCGTAGTCTTGAACATCATAAAAACAGAGATTAGAGGAGAATTAATAGCACTTACGAATGCAAGGTTATGTTGGCGTTTTTTCGCTCACTGCGGCTTCCACAGCCTAAAATGCTGCAATTTACCATTGTCGTCCAACTGCACCGAACACGAAAAGTACAATTTTATGGAGAAAAACACCGATATCTGCCTAAATTCATAGTAAAACTCGATAAAGCTCAGATTTGACGTAGGTTTGCCACAGATTTGAACTGTGGCAAAGGCAAACACCGTAGCAAACACAGATTAAAAAGTGGCAAACAAAAAAATCGCATACTAGCGATCGCATTCTGTAAGGGATAGAAGATCATTACTGTTTCTCGGTTACACTTTATAAGACTCGCATTCATCTCTTTCTTCTTTTTTTTTCTATGGTTATGTCTCGTCTATCTATTCTCTGTCTACGGTTATTATCTCAGAATAAGAACTAAAGGCTAGCAAAGAGTATATAACCACTACGAAGGCTAGTACCTATATGTATGTTATTATTATCGTCAAAATTTGGGTTGCCATATCTAAACCTTCAAATTGCCGTATTTATGAAACAAAATCGCAAATCTGCCGTATTAACTTTTATTTAAATAATTAGTGATTGAAACACAAAAATAATAAGTAAATTTTCAACTTTGTATATTTTCTTCATCCTATATGTTTCTAATACACTGCTTGTGCAACGAATATTTTTCTTTGCTTTTCATTTTGAGCATATCTCCTGATACCTAAAAATTTTGTGCAACCGCCTTGTTTTCGAATAGCGTGTTTAGCTAAGAGTGGGACATTATAAAAGAGATTGCATGAGACATCTAGTTCAATTTATGTCAGCAGGAAAATTTTCTTTGGGAAATCCCGAAAATCGGACACATTTATTACGTTTCGTTTGTAGTATTTTTTTGTTTTAAGCTTACGAGCATTTTGAACTTGAATTGCCGTATTATATGATACGGTAGTCGAAATCCTGCCGTATACCGTATATTAGAAAAAACATCCATGAATTACCGTATATTACGGCAATTGCCGTATCAATAATAACACTGGTATATAACCACTACGCAGGGATGATATACGTGTCATAATTATGGTACATGTACCATAATTCAGTTGTTCGTACCATGTACCATGATACATCCATTATGGTACGCGAAAGTAACATAATTTTGCCATTTTTTTGATCACAAGCACTTTTGCATCACACATTATCATCTTTCGCTTTTGCTGTTGACGAGTTTTTTTTATATACCGATATCTAGCAACACTAAAAAATCATTCATTCATTTCGTGCAGTAAGTTGATAAGAACGTTCATATCTGTGATAGTTTTTGTAGTCTGTGGATTGTAAGTGAACTTCACAGGTGGGGGATTTTTGGCGGGCTTTTGAAGAGGATAGGCGCGTTTTTTTGAAAATTTTTCAAAAATATTTCTGAAAATTGTTAAAACTCGATAAACTTACGCTAAAAGTATTTAAAACATCGTCGTTAGGTTCGGCGAGATGAAAGATCGCCCGGGGGCAAAGCCCCCTGGGCTTTCCGAGGATGAACCTCCTCCCAAATTAAAGAGGGGGCGAACTGAGGACCATGGACGCGAACATCACGGCGAGCAGCAGCAGGATGATGGATTCAAGCCATATCTGAAACCAGGTTACAGGCGGCTGTACGCGGAAAATTTGGTGAGCGATGAATTCATTGTCTTTGTTGAATCCGAAAATGGCAGAATTGGTAATAAAAACCCTGACCAGCTAAACACGATCTTCAAAAATGACGTCAAGGGCGTGGTGGGCATCAAGCGCATCAATGCTAATAAAATTGGTGTGTGCTTTGGACAAGCTTCCAATGCGAACAACTTCCTGACGAATGACGAACTGCTGAAGAAACAGGGCTTTAGAGCCTATATTCCCGCGAGGTCTGTAGAGACTATTGGGGTCCTTCGCTTCGTTCCAACAAGTATCACGAATGAAGAACTGTTTAAGAAACTTGCAGCAGAATTTGAAATTGTAGGCGTAAGGCGCTTTACCCGCAAGGTCGACGGAGAAATTGTTCCGTACAGTTCAGTGTCTGTGACTTTCTTGTCACAGACACTACCGGAGTATGTATACCTAGATCTGTATAGATTTAAGGTCAATGAGTACAGAGCACCACTTCTGCAGTGCTTTAAGTGCTTCAGATTTAACCATGGAGCGAAGTTCTGTAAAGGACTGCAGAAGTGCTCTATCTGCTCTGGTGAGCACCACTTCACAAAATGCGACAAAGAGGATGAATTGAAATGTATCAACTGCCAAGGGCCTCACTTGGCAATTTCCAGAGACTGTCCAGTTAAAAAAAACAAGTTAGAAGAACATGTTAATAGGACTAACTATGCAAAAATTGCTGCTTCAGCCAAAAAACGAACTTCACAGGTGAATTTACAAAAAGTTGAACTTAGTCAGAAGTAGCGAATAGCACAGACTAAAAAGAAAAAAGCGAGTAGAGTGTTTGTTTGAACAATTTATGAAAATTCGAAGAAATTTTAATACTAATTAATAGGACCTGCCTAATTTATATAATCTGTTAAGAGTTTTCCTACCCGTACCTTATTTTTTTCAAAAATACCATAATTTTGAGCGTCTGGTGCCATAATTCAAAAGTTGGCATCTAACATCCCTGCCACTACGTTTTACACTGTGCATGTATGTATGTACGTTTAGAAACGAAATTGTGATGACTTGATGAGTAAGATTGATTTCTCTTTTTGAGTAAAAAGGAAGCAAAGCGAATTTGAAATTGTAGAATATTTATAAATTTAATTTTACATAAATACCCAACATTTAATGTAATTTAATTGTTAATTTTTTAATTTTGCATTCATTTTAAAAAGTTTATATAATTGATGACTTGTAGAAAGTTTCGTAACTGTTCATCTATGTCGATTTTGCGTTTGGTTATTTTACAACGATAATTATTTACAGTATCACTTAGTTTAAATTGAGGAAATGTCTTCTACAAAATCATATTCATGCACTCAGAAGCTAAAACGTAGGTTTTATGATTTAAAAATACTTAAAGAATCTGCTTTTAGACAGATAAAACTAGAGAAGAATCATGTTGATGGATGAGAAACAAAAGGCAGTATCGAAACGAACTATAGTAAGTAAAACGTCGACGAAAAACGGGCAGCGCACGGAGTGATGATGTATTCGTAAAATTATAATTTTCCGGTAACGAGTTGCTCCTCATGGCTTCGCATGAACCTCGAGTGAGCCGCGAGTATTTTATTTATTTGTGTTTATACAACATTTTGTGCTTGTGGTGAACAGTGAAGTGATTGTTTGCTAACTGTCAAGCTCAGCTGGCTTGCCTGGTGCTCTACGAGCGGTAAAATCCCGAGGTTTTTCTGTAGTAAACGGGCGCATCTCTTTTTGTGCTCCAGTTCCTCAAGGTACGCCGCTTAATTTTTTTATCTAAGGTGCTGGCTATAACGGAAATTATTCGTCAAAATTGAAAGTGAATTTGGTGTACTTGTTACGCCACTTTCGCAGTTGCGTATTTCCTGTACATCATTTTCTATTTTTTCTTTAGTTCTTACCGTTGCTACGTAATATTTTGCGCGATCTTATAAAATTGTGGCCACAAACAACAACATTGGCCGTGATCCAGATAGATCATCCCGTAAGCGCGGGAACTCGTGTTATTTTTAGTTCGGCCGCGCGTTGATTTGAAACGCTGCGTATTTACATACGGTGACCTGATTGATTGCTCTAGGTGCTCCAGATTTAGTTAAAAAGATGACTTTTTAAGTTTTTTTATGGTCAAAGTGTAAAGTGAAGAAAAAAGATGAGTGAAGCTCAAGGAACTCATGTGGAACCATCACCACCGCCGGCACCGGCTTCATCGTCGGACAATGTGTCAGAGTGCAACTCTACATCAGCATCAACAACATCCACTGTTGCAACTTCCAAGGCGGACTCGACACGGCCATCTGCTCTGCCCAAGCCTTCGGGGTTGAAGCTGCCTTCAAAGATTGGTCGCCTTTGTGCCAACTCAGCACCAAAGCCAGCTGTGCCTATGTCTCCTCGTGGAGGTGAGTTTAAAGATTTCAATTTTATATTTAACTAGCTGACCCAGCGAACTTTGTACCGCCTAACAGTCGATTCCTTTTTTTCTCTCCGTAAGAACCATCTTTGTACATCAAGGAATATTCTAAAAAAAGAATTAGAAAAATCGGTTCAGCTGCTCCCGAGATTTGCGCTTACCAACACATTCGGCGATTCATTTTTATATTATAGATAAGTCTAAACATCAACTACAAACTGCAATTGACAAAACTTGGTCAAACTGCTTTGTTATTGCTGTTTGTTCATTTTATTATAGCTTTACCTGTTGTTGTACTTTTTATGGAGATTTCATGCTTATGTCTAGAATAGCATATTCATGATTCAATCATAAGACAATTTGCAATCAATGACAGAGTTCGATCATCAGTTAACAAAGTAGGTAGAACCCCTGATGGGACAATAGATTTGACTTCAGTCAATTTAGTTTCTCCAGTTACAGTACAGTCAGGAACATAAGTTTAGATTACTTAGTGGAGTTTAATGCAAACAGTTGGTAGTTATAACAGTTTTTTGCTAACTGTACTCGCAATAATGTTTTGTCAAGACTGACAGAGATAAAGGTCAGTCTGGCGCAGTTAATATCTATCAAGTGGAAACAATACTATTATTCTAAAGGTTTGGTTACACTCAGAGCCACACTTTGAATTGCATGTAATCTACGATCTGTGAATTAAATCAACGAAAGACACCACCAATATCATTCCTAGGAGAAGCATTGCAGCCGCAATGGTGTGTTTTATTTTCTGACTAACACCAAACTTTTCTTTCTGAACTAACTTTTCTTTGACTTTAAATGTTTTATTTAAAACATCAAAGACACCACAACTGCTTCTCGTGTTGAGTGCAAGGAATAATAGGTAACTCTTTTAATTTATCTTATTAGTTATGTAAGTAATCTACATTTAGAATAGATAGAAGCAATTACTTTAACAATGAATTAATCAATGCAATTTATGTAAACTTGGTCTCCTGGATATCAATACACTTAGTACAGACCATATTTTGCCCTTATCTGAGCCACACACGATGCGACAGTACTTCAGAGAGGGCCGAACTATTTCTGTGCAATAAACCTAATTATGTGCAGTTAATTTAGGCGCCGCGATGAGTTAGCGCATGCTTGTTGGCGTTGTCCATTCATCGATGTTGCGTCGCAGTGCATCGCAGATGCGACCCACTTTCGTACTCCGTGGCTGCACATCACGATAACGCAGTGTGACTAAACAATAAAGAAATAGATGGTCTGCTCAAGGCGCTGGGGGACGGTAACTAAATAATAATAAAAATAAAATAACTTTATTGCCAAAAAAATATTTGTACAGTGTTTATAGTGGTTTCCAGTGGTTACACAGTGACTACCACAAAAGGTCGAGCCTGAATGAGCCGCCTAGCAATCGGTTAGAACGGTTAGAACTAGAGCCGCCAATGGAATCAGAATCTTAACTGGCTTTATAATATGTACTTTTCTTTTCTATTTTTTTTTTTTTTCAAAAAGTTAACAACAAAATATTTCATATCTGCGATAACTTAGGTACACAATGTACAATAAAGAGTTCTAAGCTAATCTAATCTAATAACTATTTTTCATCATCCTAGGACTTTAATCGATTTCCGATAAAAACCCGATGGATAGGTTGTTGATGCTAGGTTCTAGACTGTAGGTTTTAAAAATAGTTGCCATAGTGGTTAAGATTTTTGGTGTACATTTCGAAAAAAACGTATTATAAAACCAGTTATGATTTTTACTCCATTGGCGCGCTAGTTAGCACCCCCAGCGCCTTATTAGGGAACACATTAATCAGGCAAAAAACTTCACGTCTGATGCAATATTCGATAGCCAACGAATGAAGCCTTATTTAAGTGTTGCGACTTAGATTGGTAAAAGGGATACCAATTAGCTTGGTATCATTGTAATTAAGCTAGTGTGTAAGGCATGTTTCAGAAGCAGACTTTCTGCATCATCAGTAATGACGAAGCGTACGATGTGCATGCTAATTTGCACTCCAGTAACGTGGTTAACACTTCGCTCAGTGTGTCTTGGGCGCAGTGAGTGTGATAATTGTCACAAAAAACGAATGAAATGGCGCAGTAACCCAAATGCTCAGATTTATCTCGGTACAAACAAAAATAAGGCTTTATCAAATCAAGGTAGCACGAAGATAACAAAATCGATAGAGTAGGGTTTTGAACCTGTGACGTTAAAAATACCGTATTAGTAGCGACATATCCTATTTGAGGACGACTTTTAGCTGTTTTTTTAAACGATGATGCACGATCAAGTCATGACCTCATCATATGGTGCAAGTGGACATCACAAATAATCATAAATTGTGGGGACAGAACGATTTTAACCTTGGCCAATTACAACTAAACATGTTTTCTGATTTCGGTACAGATAATTAAAATTCGCTTCAGAAAATAAATGGATGAAAAAATCACTTATTGACATTTGTTCAATGTTAGCATAGAGAGGTATTGGATAATCGGAATGTGATTTGACGAGTTTTGGCTACAAACGACAAAACCGTCTTAAAATAGCAATGACATTTTGGTGGATTCGGAAAATATCTTAACTACCTGTCTACCTAATCGAGACAGGAAAGAAAGCTGGCTGCTGTCTAACTTTCGTTTTGTTTGTGTTAGTCACGGCTATCAGCCCACTTCATGGTGGGTTTTCAAGTGGTCGGTTTAGCCAGAACTGTGGCTATTTGCACCATTCTTGTCGGTTAGCAAAAAGTAAAGTGTTCTTTAAGTGTAGCAGAACAAAACTGACTGAACTGAGCTACCAATTGGCGATTTCACCTACGCGAGCCCCAAATCGACTTAAGCGCTGCCTACCTGCACTTTAGAGACTGTGCAAACAAAGGCTTATAGCCACTCTTGAGGTCCGTTACACACGAATGTCACTTAAAAGTCTTTAACAAGAAGTTTTCGAAGCCCAAATGCCTTTTCGATGTCGTACAAAATATATAGAATTTGAATGGGTAATTACCGAAAAACACTAAACAATTTGCGGACTCTCCTTGAACAGTTGGAAAATACACGCTTTTGTAATTTCGACCGAGCCAAATCCCACGACAGGTTCGCATCCTCCGCATATCTTTATTAGAGGTTGTTAATATGATAAATGTTGAGTCAGGTTCATTAGCTTGACCTTACGTATCATAATTTAGCACCCGTCTTTCCTTTGGTGATGCCAACTAAGCGGAAGTACCGATATTAATCTGTACTGGTACATCTTGTTCTTCTTTTTCTTCAGGCTGTATTAGTCCACTGCTGGACATAGCCCTCCCCTAATGAGCGCCATAGCGCAAGGTTGTGCCATCATTGGGGGTAATGCCCATAATCCCCACGCTGGGCATGCGGGTTGGGGATCGCAGTTTGGTGACACCACACAGCAACACAGCTCCACAGCACAACAGCTACATCATGCTGGTACATCTAATAATATAGTAATGCAGCCTATTTACGTCCCACTGCAGGGCACAGGCCTTTTGTCAAAGAGAGAGAATAGGCTTAATCACCAAGCGTGCCCACCGCCGTTGGCTATTTCAAGTGCTGAGGTATGTGAACACCTCAGACACTCAGGTTTCGTCACGATGTTTTGCTTGACAGTTGTATTGCTTCTATAACTTCACAAATGTACGTAATTATTATTATTTTGAATGCACCAACCCGTGCTAAGGGCAATTTTTAAAATCCTATTTAGAGGCTAAATATTCCACCCATGGCGGGACTCGAACCCGCGACCTCTGGCTAACCGTGCCAGCGCTCTCCCAACTGAGCTAATGGTCGACTACCCGGCATCCGTGAAATTTTGAACCCCTTTACAATACTCTCTGTATCACGTACAGGCAGCAACATCTGGCTGAAGTAATTTGCATCACTTGCAGCCCTGAGTACTTTACAGTTAGGTTTTACATCGGAATGATATCGCTGTACCCACATGATTATATTATTTTTAATGCACTAACCCGTGCTAAGGACAATTTTTAAAAACCTATTTAGAGGCTAAAAATTCCACCAATTAGTCCATTAAAAAGAATATAATCATGTGGGTACAGCGATATCATTCCGATTATATCGCGGGTTCGAGTCCCGGCATGGGTGGAATTTTAGGCCTCTAAAATAGGTTTTTAAAAATGTACGTAACTTAGAAAACATAGTCATTGGTAAATGCCGGGATTCGAGTCCACGACCTCCCTAATGAGAAGCCGACTACCGCTCCACTACCACATCAAAAGAAAAATCTACCGAAGGTCTGCGAGTCTTTTAACTTTAATGTAAAACTCCATATGGCCAATATTATTACCGCTGTCGGCCCTACAAAGACAATTTTATTCAAATGCCTCAACTGATATGCCAGACGCCGATTGTTATTATTTGTACAAGTACCGGTTTGATATTCGACCTTCGATTACCGCTAGTAAGACCCATTTACCTTCACCGTTACTATAAGTTGACGGATTAGTCGCCCCGGCCGCATGTTACGGCGTTGATACTAATCGAGACTGTTTTTATCAACATGCTCAAGAAGTTGGACTTATTTTTTATTATAAAAAACTCCAAGAAGTTTGGAGTTTTTATGTGCATTTTTCCCCAAAATGATCTTGATTTTGAGATGAACACCTAGTTTAAATTGTAACGTTCATTAAGCCGCCGTTTCGGCGCTACTTTGAATAAAACCTTTTCATTTTATTTCATGTTGGTTTCCTTCATTTTATGAACGAGTGCTGTTCGCGTGTCTATGCGGACGTACAAAGAAAATACCATGTCGAGGGTAATTGTAATGACCTTACACATGTTGCATTTTTAAATGCCGAGTAGAATAAACCGAAAATGCCCTCTCGAATTCGTGGCTTCAATTTATCTTCTATTGTTCGCGTTTCACTTTCACCTCGCTGCGCGTGCGCCTGCTAAAGTGCTTGCCATTTCGATGTTATCCTATCGAAGTTTAAGTGAAGGCACGAACCTTTACGATGAAACAATGTTCTTGAAAGCCTAAACTGCCAGTGCCAAGCCACATGACATTATGTTATCTATCTTTGTGAAATCTCAATAGTATGCTCTAACCAAATCCTGGTGTATAATGTCAGGAAGAATTCGCGGTAACTTTTTTGACACCTATAGTTTATTTAGCCGAGCTATCCCGCTATTTGTAAATAAAAATAGATGCTATCAGGCGCCAGCCATATCTAATTTTCGATATTGACAAATCGTCAAGAATACGCTAAAAGGATTTGTTAGTACGACCATTAAAAACATCCTAAAAGATATCGTTTACGTTTATGTCCGGCCGTCTCCATAAATATGGCCAGGCTATTAAGTGACCATAGCATTTCGGCGCGCCAAGTGATATTCAGTGTTCAGCCAATATCACTTGGAGCGTGGAAAATTTGTACTGCAGCTAGAGTTTCACAAAAAACAAAACGACAACGACGTCTTTATGATTTTCTAGGTTAAAAATACCGGTAGATAGTAAATATGTCTCAACTTTAAGGGGGCTATTATCGGAACTATCCGATAAAATAACCATCAATGGAAAAAACATTTCTCTGTTTATAATAGGTCCTTGCAAAATGTTAATATCATAAATCTTAATAACGGTAATACTAATAAGTTTAGAGCCCTCAGCCTAGACCATCTTAAAATCGTTTCTTCCAAAACGGCGTTTTTTAGCGGAAATCGATTATAGTCCTAGAAAAAAATAATATTTATATATTCTTTTTTCTATTAGTTACTTAGCATCGGGTTGCTTTTTAAATCTCTGTAAGCATAAACAGAAAGTTGGACATGCAAAAGCAGTGAAGCCTCTTGAATTAATTCTGTGGTCAAGCAGCGATTGGCCGTAATGGATTATTTCCGGGCAAATTTTCGCATGAATTGTCTTTTGTTATTGTGAAAGCACCGAAGACTAAATGTCCTAAATGTCGGCGGCATCAGCCGCATAAGCATTATTAACGAATCAATCATTTAACACGAATTTGCGTATTGTGCAATCCCACAAAATATTCCACAACCAATTATGAACCAGATCTTTCTGCTTCTTGGTCATCAATCATGACGGATGATCTCAATAAAGATAAGCAATCGGAAGCTGGCTAGTGATGCAATCAGTGGCCCACACTGCACCCCTATTAAAAATACATTAGCCAGGACAAGTAATTCGATCTTGAACTTAATAATGTTATGCACGTTATGCAGGAAATCTTATGAAATTGCAGGAAGGTTCTTTATATAACATTATTTCCCAACTAAGCAGCATACACGTTCTACTGTTGGGCACAAGGATACAATCCCAGTCCTTTCCAAAACTTCAGTTTATTCACTAACATCAGGTATTATAGGTTTACTGAAAGAGGATGTAGTGACTAGAGAAAGAAATGTTGACTAATCCAATATATTATACATATATATTGCGAATGTGGGTGATCTGTCAGGATCGTGCCAAGTAGCAGTCCCTGGTCTCTGCCTACCCCTCTGGGATACAGGCGTGAGGTTATTTTATGTTTAGGTATTATACGTATCAGATACGACGAAGTTCCAATAATTTGTCTGTATAAATTTAAACGTTGATAGAGTAAACAGAGCCATGATTATTCATAATATGCCCGCGAGCTACTCTCAGACGGAAGGTAAATATCATCTTCGCGTGGGCGCATTTCAATTACATACAGCATCGCATCACATAGCCTAGGATGAGACAACCTGACCTAGATGTTATCTAAAACATAAATTGTGTGATATAGTGTTTGTGAACAACTTTGCAGGAGTATCTAATTAAACATTGAAGGGGATAAATTTCCGGTCTTATATAAATCCGCTCTTCAGTCCAACTCCAATCCCTCGCATTTCTCCGAAGTCTACTAATGCTACTCTTTGTACATTTGTAATAGTAATGTCGAACTATAATGGCGAAGAAAAACAACGTAAAGAAACCTGTTCGTCGAAGGCGTTTACATTCTGCGCTTGATCGTCAATGAGCGATGGGTCTACGTAATAATTAAGCCCATACTGTCCAAAAAAAGACCTGTGCCTAATAGTGAGACGTATACTTACGTGCTACATGGCCTGGTTGCTACAAGATCTGTAAAATAACGCAAAACCTGAAAACGATATTGAAACTACTTAAGCAAAAGTAAAAAAATCTCAATTTACATACAGCCACATTGCTTCTGGTCCTACAATAGGATACCCTGAGTCATGGAAACCAGAATAAGCAACATCACAGAGATGTAAACATCCAAGACCTGGGGTTTATTCCCCAACCGGGGTTTGAACCCGGGACCTCTCGAATGGTAGGCAGATGCGCTACCGCTGCGCCACAGAGTTCGGAATAGGTAGATCGTTTTGTTTTTCATACAACCAGGACGAGTAATGTGTATGAAAAAATAAATGGAAAATTTTGAATTTAGCTTATTATTACTAGAAGTGGCTTATAAGTATTATAAGAATTCTCCAATTTGAGGTTGCCTGGAAGAAATTGCTTTTAGCAATAAGGCCGCCAATTGTATTTGATCTTTTGTATCTGCCGTTTTTGTAACTATTTTTCCGGTATACAATAAAGAATATTCTTATCTTATTATCGATACTGCAGCAATGGTTTACAGGTTTTGCGTTGTTGCAAGAACACGCTGTATAAAGTCGCATCAAAGCCTAGTAGGCTCATTATGCTACGATACGATATTATCTTCCACCTCTTCCGTCAAAAAACAACCTGTGTAATATATTTCCCTCCTGAGAGAGTAAGAGGTTCTGTATAGATACCAGATAAATAATTTCTGTTAATGTAATTTTTGTTCAATATGTACATATTGAATACAATTTTTAGGATATCTACCTGTTTAAACTTGCGCAACTCACATCCTGTCCAACCGCGAGTGATTCGATATCCTATCGAATCGACGTGTAATTCAACTCCGTTGAAATCATTGCTGGAAAGTGTTCCGCTCTGCCGCGCCCGCGCAGGTGTGTGGAAAACTCGCCGGGTCCACGACTTCATTGCTAGAACATACTACTCTTTCCTACGGTACAAGCATTACATATTCTTTGTTCTATTTAATAATAGCAATACAATGGACAATAATACAAAAAAATATGAAGCTGAAATAAAAAAAAAACATTTGGAGATTAAGCTTCAAGGAATACATGAAAAATACTCAAAGATTTTTCTGTTATTTTATTACAGAAAAAATTTAAAAATTACACAATAAAAAAAGCCGGCACAGCGGCTCTACAGCGTGGTATCTACGCCTTTGCCTTTGTCAGCCAAAAAAATAAAAATAAAATGTCAATTGTCAACAACAATTGGCCAGTAGAAAAATGCTTTTATTCAGCTGTAGAATACCTTGACATTAAATATATTACACTATTTTTATTTTTAATGCACTAACCCGTGCTAAGGAACAAATTTAAAAACCTATTTAGAGGCTAAAAATTTCACCCATGCCGGGATTCGAACCCGCAACCTCTGGCTATCCGTACCAGCGCTCTACCAATTGAGCCAATGGGCGACTCACGGCATCAGTGAAATTTCGAACCTCTTTACAATATTCTCTGTATTACGTACAGGCAGCGACATCTGACTTAAGCAAATTGCATTACTTAAAGCCCCGTCCACGTACTTTGCAGTTAGGTTTTAACATCGGAACGATATCACTGTACCCACATGATTACACTATTTTTATTTTTAATGCACTAACCCGTGCTAAGGAACAAATTTAAAAACCTATTTAGAGGCTAAAAATTTCACCCATGCCGGGATTCGAACCCGCAACCTCTGGCTATCCGTACCAGCGCTCTACCAATTGAGCCAATGGGCGACTCACGGCATCAGTGAAATTTCGAACCTCTTTACAATATTCTCTGTATTACGTACAGGCAGCGACATCTGACTTAAGCAAATTGCATTACTTAAAGCCCCGTCCACGTACTTTGCAGTTAGGTTTTAACATCGGAACGATATCACTGTACCCACATGATTACACTATTTTTATTTTTAATGCACTAACCCGTGCTAAGGAACAAATTTAAAAACCTATTTAGAGGCTAAAAATTTCACCCATGCCGGGATTCGAACCCGCAACCTCTGGCTATCCGTACCAGCGCTCTACCAATTGAGCCAATGGGCGACTCACGGCATCAGTGAAATTTCGAACCTCTTTACAATATTCTCTGTATTACGTACAGGCAGCGACATCTGACTTAAGCAAATTGCATTACTTAAAGCCCCGTCCACGTACTTTGCAGTTAGGTTTTAACATCGGAACGATATCACTGTACCCACATGATTACACTATTTTTATTTTTAATGCACTAACCCGTGCTAAGGAACAAATTTAAAAACCTATTTAGAGGCTAAAAATTTCACCCATGCCGGGATTCGAACCCGCAACCTCTGGCTATCCGTACCAGCGCTCTACCAATTGAGCCAATGGGCGACTCACGGCATCAGTGAAATTTCGAACCTCTTTACAATATTCTCTGTATTACGTACAGGCAGCGACATCTGACTTAAGCAAATTGCATTACTTAAAGCCCCGTCCACGTACTTTGCAGTTAGGTTTTAACATCGGAACGATATCACTGTACCCACATGATTACACTATTTTTATTTTTAATGCACTAACCCGTGCTAAGGAACAAATTTAAAAACCTATTTAGAGGCTAAAAATTTTTTTTTTTTTTTTTTAGCCTCTAAATAGGTTTTTAAATTTGTTCCTTAGCACGGGTTAGTGCATTAAAAATAAAAATAGTGTAATCATGTGGGTACAGTGATATCGTTCCGATGTTAAAACCTAACTGCAAAGTACGTGGACGGGGCTTTAAGTAATGCAATTTGCTTAAGTCAGATGTCGCTGCCTGTACGTAATACAGAGAATATTGTAAAGAGGTTCGAAATTTCACTGATGCCGTGAGTCGCCCATTGGCTCAATTGGTAGAGCGCTGGTACGGATAGCCAGAGGTTGCGGGTTCGAATCCCGGCATGGGTGAAATTTTTAGCCTCTAAATAGGTTTTTAAATTTGTTCCTTAGCACGGGTTAGTGCATTAAAAATAAAAATAGTGTAATCATGTGGGTACAGTGATATCGTTCCGATGTTAAAACCTAACTGCAAAGTACGTGGACGGGGCTTTAAGTAATGCAATTTGCTTAAGTCAGATGTCGCTGCCTGTACGTAATACAGAGAATATTGTAAAGAGGTTCGAAATTTCACTGATGCCGTGAGTCGCCCATTGGCTCAATTGGTAGAGCGCTGGTACGGATAGCCAGAGGTTGCGGGTTCGAATCCCGGCATGGGTGAAAAAAATTTTTAGCCTCTAAATAGGTTTTTAAATTTGTTCCTTAGCACGGGTTAGTGCATTAAAAATAAAAATAGTGTAATCATGTGGGTACAGTGATATCGTTCCGATGTTAAAACCTAACTGCAAAGTACGTGGACGGGGCTTTAAGTAATGCAATTTGCTTAAGTCAGATGTCGCTGCCTGTACGTAATACAGAGAATATTGTAAAGAGGTTCGAAATTTCACTGATGCCGTGAGTCGCCCATTGGCTCAATTGGTAGAGCGCTGGTACGGATAGCCAGAGGTTGCGGGTTCGAATCCCGGCATGGGTGAAATTTTTAGCCTCTAAATAGGTTTTTAAATTTGTTCCTTAGCACGGGTTAGTGCATTAAAAATAAAAATAGTGTAATCATGTGGGTACAGTGATATCGTTCCGATGTTAAAACCTAACTGCAAAGTACGTGGACGGGGCTTTAAGTAATGCAATTTGCTTAAGTCAGATGTCGCTGCCTGTACGTAATACAGAGAATATTGTAAAGAGGTTCGAAATTTCACTGATGCCGTGAGTCGCCCATTGGCTCAATTGGTAGAGCGCTGGTACGGATAGCCAGAGGTTGCGGGTTCGAATCCCGGCATGGGTGAAATTTTTAGCCTCTAAATAGGTTTTTAAATTTGTTCCTTAGCACGGGTTAGTGCATTAAAAATAAAAATAGTGTAATCATGTGGGTACAGTGATATCGTTCCGATGTTAAAACCTAACTGCAAAGTACGTGGACGGGGCTTTAAGTAATGCAATTTGCTTAAGTCAGATGTCGCTGCCTGTACGTAATACAGAGAATATTGTAAAGAGGTTCGAAATTTCACTGATGCCGTGAGTCGCCCATTGGCTCAATTGGTAGAGCGCTGGTACGGATAGCCAGAGGTTGCGGGTTCGAATCCCGGCATGGGTGAAATTTTTAGCCTCTAAATAGGTTTTTAAATTTGTTCCTTAGCACGGGTTAGTGCATTAAAAATAAAAATAGTGTAATCATGTGGGTACAGTGATATCGTTCCGATGTTAAAACCTAACTGCAAAGTACGTGGACGGGGCTTTAAGTAATGCAATTTGCTTAAGTCAGATGTCGCTGCCTGTACGTAATACAGAGAATATTGTAAAGAGGTTCGAAATTTCACTGATGCCGTGAGTCGCCCATTGGCTCAATTGGTAGAGCGCTGGTACGGATAGCCAGAGGTTGCGGGTTCGAATCCCGGCATGGGTGAAATTTTTAGCCTCTAAATAGGTTTTTAAATTTGTTCCTTAGCACGGGTTAGTGCATTAAAAATAAAAATAGTGTAATCATGTGGGTACAGTGATATCGTTCCGATGTTAAAACCTAACTGCAAAGTACGTGGACGGGGCTTTAAGTAATGCAATTTGCTTAAGTCAGATGTCGCTGCCTGTACGTAATACAGAGAATATTGTAAAGAGGTTCGAAATTTCACTGATGCCGTGAGTCGCCCATTGGCTCAATTGGTAGAGCGCTGGTACGGATAGCCAGAGGTTGCGGGTTCGAATCCCGGCATGGGTGAAATTTTTAGCCTCTAAATAGGTTTTTAAAATTAAATATATTGACATAAAATAAATATGTAAAAAAATTAATAATTATTATGTAGGACTTAGTCAATATAATTATGTACACTATGATTATCTCCTGAAAAACTAAACCTAAAATCTATAACTATTATTTCCAAAGAAATAGACAAAAGAATAATTACGTGTCCCTTATTTTTCTGTTTTCTTCTCGAAAAAGCAATAAAATCATAGGGCTTTATTTTTGCACTGTTGTCCATTATTTGTACTGATCCCAAACGTAGGATACTGTGATATGGTAACCAGGGACGTTTGTCACATACAAAAGAGAAATGATGATTAAACGTTGTCAAGCTTTGCCCAAACTTTGCCTAAATTACTCATAAGCAAAGTTTACTAGTGAGCATGAAAAAACCCAAAAAATACATGACTATTTCCCCACTTACAGGAGTAAAAGTTGATAAACTTAAAATAATGCAAATCTGTTTCCTACCACACAGTGGCCTTGGTGTTCTTCTCTTGTGATTCATGTGCGTGTATATGGGGCATTCGAGATTATTGCAATTAAGCTGTAACTTGCTAGCATCGTAGGCCGAGTACGGTTATATTCATCTGATTGCGGAGATTGCTGGATTTACTACTCTCGTGACTTCACGTCCGTATCTTTATTTTATTAGCGAAGCGTCTTGATAGCCAAAAATAGCTCATTTATTGTGCTTTTACCCGGTGGCGGATTTTTCGAGAAGTCTATGTGGTGCGGTCACAAGTCGTGAAAGTCTTTAGCTAGTTCTCGGTATTACTATACATGTTGCATTTTTATCAGTATTACTAACTTAATATTTTGACGCTACAGTACCATGGGATTTGTTTTTAGAAGCACAAAACACACTATTTACTAATAGTGTGTTTTGTGCTTCTAAAAACAAATCCCATGGTACTGTAGCGTCAAAATATTAAGTTATCTAATCTGGTAGATTGCCAAGAGAAGCTGCGTAAATATCTGGCACGTAAAGGACTCAATTGTTCCAGTGTTAAATACATTTTCTGTTCGTGTGTTATATTTCCTAAACTAAGATCTAAAATCTAATGGACTATTTTAAAAAACCTATTTAGAGGCTAAAAATTCCACCCATGCCGGGACTCGAACCCGCGACCTCTGGCTAACCATGCCAGCGCTGTCCCAACTGAGCTAATGGGCGACCTGGTGGTCGACCGTTACCTCAGTTGGGAGGTCGCGGGTTCGAGTCCCGGCATGGGTGGAATTTTTAGCCTCTAAATAGGTTTTTTAAATAGTCCTTAGCACGGGTTAGTGCATTAAAAAGAATATAATCTAATGGACTAGGCAAAACTATCAATGAAAGCGATACCGTCTCCTTAAAAACTGCCCAAAAAAGTCATCTTTTTGTACGTGCCTCGGTTCAGGATATCGATGTCGGTCACACCTCGGATCACAAAACAATCAAAACAATCTTGTCTGCCGTCATCGCTCTGTCACGGAGAGCAACACGATATTTTAATTTGTAACTCGCGTCTGCAATCATGTGATTAGAAGCTGGACAAGAAACTCTGCACAAAAAAGAAGAGCCAGTAAACGATTCGTCGATATGTAGACAGCGCACAATGCTAATAATGAAGTTTCAGAACTGAGCTTACTGAACATAAATCTGTGTGTTTATTCCACGACAAATATCAGGTAATTAGCGAATGCCCGTATAATAATATCGGGAGCGTAGAACATTCCCTAGTGATTGCGGTACGCTTTCGCTTCATTATCAATCCAAATATATTCGCATAGTTTCTGTAGCGAACGCTGTGGCCTATTCCCCAAATGGTTAGGATGGAACTGTCCGAAACTTTAATGGGTGTTACGTTAATGTAGAGACGCAGTTGAACTCAGCGGTAGTCTGTTAATTAACGTCTCTTCTCCTATGGATTGAGCACAATAAGGGGCAATAGGGTTACGTGTCGTAACTATCGATGCCCGGCGCCGTAACTGCCGTGAGAAGAGGAAATATCATTGAATTCCAATCCATACAATTTACAGGTACGTAGTTGACTTTTTAGTATAAAGATACGATAACCACTTATCGTGCAAAGTCGTTAATAACTTTCAGTTGGCCCTACCGATCCGTGCTCCCACGGGATTCTAAACAAAAAGTCACAAATCATACCCTTGCGACTTTACGCCGTGGTTTAACTTCTATAAACTCCGTGTTGTGGTTTTGAAACGATTCATTGTGTGAAAGATTTACAGCTTTTATTTCTTCTTTTAAAGCGTGAACTAAATTCGACAAAGAGCACGTATTTGCCCCTCCATACGTGCCTTCCGCTCTTAACTTCTGCGCATGACGCAGGCTGTGTTTAGTTTTGCATTTATCGGCCATTAACCTTACATTGTCAATAGTCAATTAAGTTAACTAATATTGGCACTTATTAATACGATCTTATTGATCTTCTCCAAGTATAATGGTGAAAACCTTTATCTCTACCTAGACTGTCTTCAAATTCATAGCATAACCAATATCTAACGGCAAAATACACAATAGAAACCTTGTGACTAGTTAGATAGTAAATACCTAAGTGTCCACTTAGCTAGATTTGGAGTATTTATGTTGAAAACTAAACAAGTAGACAAGAGTTCTCCGAGTGGTGCTAGTGATCCCAATTAAAGACTTACTAGGTTTCTGGGAAGCCTGTCGAGATACAATATTCACAAAGTGAATGCCTCAAAAGCCCTGGGGCGCCGGGCGCTTTGAATAATCGTGTGCCTTAGCATCTCTTTCGCAAGCTTATTCAGGCTTAGTAGGCCACAAACTATGTAGATGCCTAATCAGAACTTCGGTTTATATGTGTGCCAAATTTCACTCCGTGCGATCCATGCTTACAACAAAACTATCAAAAGTCCTTGGTCGAACCACTGATTAATTTAATAGATAAAGGAAAAGATGGTCAGAGTGGAGTTTTTTTCCGCTACCTTTTTCTCCACTACAATACGGCCCGAAGGCAGCGGCTTACATTTTACATTGTACATTGACATTCAGCAAACAGAATGTAAATTCTTTACGTTGAAATAAGTATATTTGAATTGATTTGAATTTGAATTGATCAGCTGCAACATTTGAGTGCAGTAGAAAACACCGAAACACACAGAAATTTGTTTACACGAATTCCTTATATCAAATGTTTATAAGTCCTATCTATAAAGTGATCTCTTCCAGACAGCCAAGCTTGTTTTATTCGGTATGTTTATAGGGTATTTTATGCGTTTTATGTTCTTCTATTTTGAGCTTGGCTCGAGCTATTCCATCCATAGCTCTACGAGATGAACTTTTTGCGTTATATTCGTGAAGTTTAACAATAAATTGCCCTTTTGTAGCGTACTGTAATAATGTATACAGAATGTACAGACAAACAGCACATCAACCTGGACATTCGTGTATTCTTGTCCGTTTCGTTACTGGCGGCTTTCTAGCTAAAATGTAAAGATTGATATGCTGTCGACTGTACCAAAATCCTTATGTATAGAGGGTTTAATCGTTATACGAACGACTTCTACTATGGGAAAATCTTCAAAAACCCGAAATAAATAATTATCAACACTATGTATATAGTACGGAACCGCTGATATATTTTTCTTTTTTAACTTACCATAGTATTAGTTATTCGTATTGACATGTTTTCCCTTTTGAATAGGAATACGGAAAATTGTTACACCCAATAACATTTGTTCAACTCCTCCAAATTGAACTCATTCCACTTTCAATCGATCGTTAGGGTTTCCCCGTCCATGCAGACGTTGGTATTTACGTAATAGAATATTAAATAAATGTCTGCCTGACTGTCGCGGTCATTTAAAACTTAGTGAAAGCGGCCACTATGTTTTGCCTGTTCATTGAGTAACACGCTCTGACCGCACCAAAACATACCACTTTTTGCTCGTCTGTGATCTATTGATCATTTAATTTTCTTGTAACATCTCACAGTGAAAGGTAAATAAATTGAACTGTCTGTAGTAAATGTCCGTGGGTGTTAAACTCTCACGCTCCGATCCATTAACTCCGTTGTTTTGCGGCGTCATCATAATTAAGTTTTGGCGCAACAAAGTTTCGCTGCGGCTGAAAAATTACTTTAACCAAAGTTTTTGCTCTAGATTAATTGGTGAAATAGAAACTTTACTTTCAAGTTTTTTTTTACTTTGTCCAACTGTCGCGCTCGCATCTTTAAAGAAACTAAACTAAGCGTGAAGGTACAGTAAATAAATGTCACGTTTTTGGGTTACTTAGTCGACAAGAAACCCTTATAGTGTCGTCATGCCCGTCGAGCTGTCGTCTGTCTGTCCATCAGTCCGCGGTGTAGCTCAATGACGATTGATACTAGAAATTAGCTTGGGGGGACATACTTTGACAAAAACTGCGCTTTAAAGCTTAATATTTCTCAAATCAAAAACATCATCCTACACCCGCAGTATTTTTAAAAGACCAATCCAACGATACCACTTAGACAGAAAAAAGATATAATATATAATACCTAATAAATTTTTGTATAGCCTTCTAAGCCCTGGCGTCCTAGAAATAGGTCTTCACGAATAACTTTCTTAATTCACACCCAAAGGTTTAGTAGGAAGTCCGGAAAACTTACTGCTCCGGGTCCAATATTTTCATCGTCATTTTTGGACAACAAGAGGAAAAAGTTATTCAAAATCTACGTAGTTTTAGAAGACTTGAAGTAACTGTTACCTCCAGGGCTTAGGAGGTTAAGATTATTTTTTTTTAACATTTTCTGCTACCGTTTTGTTGGTGTGATTATATGTATATCTATGCCACATTTTAGTCTTCTAGTACTAATCGTCTTTAAGCCGCGGACAGACAGACAGACGGATATGACGAAACTATAAGAGACTTCCTAGTTGATTCGAAACACTAAAAATATGTTCAATATAAAATTGTAGATGTGAGCGAAAAGTCTTTTGTGATATTTTCTGGTGTGTACAATAAAGAATTATTATTGAGAAAATATCACAGAGACAGTTACAAAATAAGAGGTACAATTGGCGGCCATATTGAACCTACGTATATACGGCGGCGTCAGGAGAATCAAAATTACAATTAAACTTTTAGAAGAAAAGCTGCTGAGTGTAAAGAGTACAAGTAAACAACACAAATTAAGAGATAAACTCACTCCTGTATCCCGGGTAGGGCAGGCAGAGACCAACGTTTGCCTTGCTCTAGCCACGTTCCTGGCAAACCTCATTCACTTCATTAACATTCATTAGTCGTTGCACGCACGCACGACTTTGGCTTAGAATTAGTCTTCAATCAGTTAAAGATTTCAAATCCACAAAATGTAAAGGGTAAATGTTTAATACCAGTTTTTTATTGCTAGAGTTAAGCTCGCCTAATTATCATTTATTTAAACTCGGCGCACCTCTAGCGTGAGGGGTTATCCAAGAACCAAAACATTTTCGCGTGGTCAATCCCCGTAGTTCTTACTTGAAACATTTTGTTTACGTAGGTATTGGCTGCATACAGATAAATATATTTACATAAAAGATTCTTACGCGTACGTATGGTAGAAATTTCTTAAATTCTAATGCATTTTCTTTTAAGAAATAACTAATGTATTTTTGAACATTAATTAAATATAAGATTTACATAACATAACCTTTACATCCAGGCACATATATTGCTTCTGGCTCCAAACTTGATACCCTGTATCGCGGGAACCTGAAATTGCGACATTACAAACATATAAACATCTAAGACATGGGGTTTGCTTTTCTCCCCAGTCTGGGTTGGAACCTGGTACCTCTCGCATGGTACATTTGATAAGTATTATTGATTTGCAACCGGATAAACTTACTTGACCTTTTGTTAATCAATAATGTATAGTGCAATTATTATTATTATAATACTTTATTGCACACGAAACATTAAATAGGACATTACATAAGAAATAACATGTACAAAGGCGAGCTTATCTCTGTAAGAGATTTCTCCCAGCAAACCTTGGTGAGTCGGAGCAGCTGTAAAAAACGGGTCTATATACGTGTACAAAATAAACCACATAGAATGCAAAAACTCTTAACAATAACCTAAGCAGAAATAATACACTACATGGACTAAATGGTGTCCTGCCTTTTCGCAGAAAATTGTTACGCTCATTATCACTTGCCAACCTACGTTTCACCTATTTTTTACGTTGACAACAAACGATTTACAAATTTTTGTATCGCAATGTTTCATTTGGTAGGATTATTGTTAAGCTGATTATTATAATGACACAAAACGTTTTGGGGAATTTATTATTTGTCAAGTCTTTTACTAGGCAAACAACTATTATATGAATAAAGTTTCGTCAGTGTAAGTTCCCTTTTCATACATTGATTTTATGATAAAAAAAAATTATTTGCTTTTTTAATTTAAGAAAAATATTACTGGGAATGGAAATATTACTGGCTAGAGGGGTGGCCGAAGAGACTCAATCTGCGACAAAAATGTAGGTGCGACGAAGCGCGTAGCGTAGCGGAGCGCGAAGGAGCGTGTTAGGTTGAACATGTAAGACCGAAGGTTCTCTGCCTTTTTGCAGAAAAAATTTTGGCCAACCGAATGAATATTATCTACGCGTAAAATATACGCTACTTAAATATACGCTACGCTAGTTGGCATTTTAAAAGATTTCATTATAAAAAGCAAACCAAAGAAACAGTTGGCAACTACGAGGTTGGGAAATCAAAAAAATATATAAGAATAGTTGGCAAATGATTATTCCGCAAAATAATATTATTTGAAACGTTAGTTGCCAAATGATAATCGGCCGAAAATGTTTCTGCAAAAAGGCAGAGAACCATCACAAACATGTTATCTTTCAAGACCTGGTCCCCAGCCGGGGTTCGTACCCGGGACCTCTTGCATGGTAGGCAGATGCGCTACCACTGCGCCACAGAGATAAGTAAGTTGCATATTTTCTGAGATGTTGCCGATGGGAAATCCCAGCGCATGAGTCTATTATAAATACAAAATCAATTTTATTTGTTAGTATGCGCTTATAACTTGAGAATGACTGGGCCTTTTTGACTTTAAATGATTGTAATAGTCGGTTGGGCTTTAGAGATTAAAAATGATCAGGTTATTAGTTAAATTACTACGACAACTTGATAAACCCTAGTCTCTACCTTCCCCTCCAGGATACATGTGTCTATATAAAAATTGGAATTATTTGGCTAGATATTGTCTGTCGGGTGATCAGGCCATAGAGTCTACAAACATAGTTTTTCAATAGAATAAAATAAGCACTATAATGGTTGATATTTGTCTCAATTGGTAGTCTACAAAGCAATAGCAGTACAGTGTCATTCCAGGGGTATAACCCGCGCAAATTAAATAGGCATCTCTCGCGAAGAAGATCGTATCGCAAGAGGCGCCGAGTTAAGTAACTGGGTTATACCATTGCAATACGTTTGGTTACTAGACTACCGATATTGTGAATGCGACGACCATTACCGGAATAATCATATGACTCTATTGAACCACTATACCTACATTTTAGATACTCACACCCGGGTCATGCAGCGATACAAAACCTACATGCGTCGTCAGGATTATCAAAATTTCGGCCTCTGTCGAATTCACATGAATTCATGATCAGTCAGACCTCGGCTGATTTTAAATACGCTCTCCCCTACCAGGATGCGGTGACGTGTGCCGATTGTCGATGTCAAATGCATTCGCTGAGGTCGACCTCGCTGAACTTGCTTTCTTGTAACCTGTTAGAAGTCGTGTGCCACGTAGCCGTCACTGCCCGTACCGTCACGATTGCATTGCACATTTACACTCTTCACATCACACTAATATTATAAAGGCGAAAGCTTATGAGTGTGTATGTTTGTTACTTCTTCACTTCTAAACGGCTGGAGCGATTTTAATAAAATTTGGCATGGAGTTAGCTGACACCCTGGATTAATACATAGGCTACGTTTTACTGGAGGAAAATAATTTATTCCAATGGGAAATTCGATAAACCGATGGGCAACGGTTCTATTCTATTTCTATTGTATTTTCTATTCTAGTTCAACATAACTTTAACTCGTTTTACGCTAACATCACTCAAAAGACTAAGTGTAAGGTAAGATAAGAATATTCTTTATTGTACCCAATTGGTGACGACTTTTGCCCACGATTCCGGGCCCGTACGTCTGAAATTTAAACATTTAAGTATATTTATCAACTCAAACTTTCGCAAGCACTACACATTTTCAACTTAATTCCGTATTGCTTGCGAAAATGTGTAATATTTCCGCTCTGTATTGCTAGTTTAATTGTTTGTTTGATCATGATGAGCAGAGACAGAGCTCTTGTCGTCGTTTGCTCGTCTCGGACGATTTAAAAACATTGCTTTGACATATCAAAGTCGTTTTCTTGAAGAAAACCTTGATAAGATCCATAGAGAAGAAATGCTCAATGTACGATACACTGGATGTATTTCTGAAAAAAAGTGCGACGAGCATAAAAATCTCCTTCGTTACCAACCCTTGTATGTCCCCACTGCTGGGGCACGGGTCTCTTTCTGCATCGCAGGAAGGTTAGGCCATACTCCACCACGGGGCCAAGTCCGGGTTGGTAGAGGATTGTAAGACAGTGGCGGGCCTTACTGTCAGAAGTTATCAAGCCGCCCATAAGGCCTCTGACATGCCTTAACGACTGCCATTATATGACAGCCGGCACCAATGGATTAACGTGACTTCCGAAGCACGGAAGCGCTCGGAAAAATGCCACTAGCGGTCGTCACGGGACGCTCACCCATCCGTACCTGACCGCGCCTGTTGTTGCTTAACCAAGTGATTGATTTCAATCACTCGGTTCCCCTAGGCCACGAGCGCTCAAAAATCTCCTTATAAACAACTAAAGATCCACCTATTACGATCTTGATAGGCGTATTAATAGGGCCCGGTTTGACGACCTTCGGGAATCTTAAAAAAAATTAAAAACGTATTTAGAGGCTTAAAATTCCACCCATGCCGGGATTCGAACCCGCGACCTCTGGCTATCCGTGCGAGCGCTCTTCCAACTGAGCTATTGGGCGATTCACCGGCATCAGTGAAATTTCGAACCTCTTTACAATATTCTCTGTATTACGTAATTGTCCTTAGGACGGGTTAGTGCATTAAAAATAATATAATCTTAAAAATGTTCGTAAGGATGCAGAGAATACAAATACCTAAGTAGGTTTCGGAAGCTGATTTCTTATAGAATACATACTAAGCTGATAGAGAGCATTTTAATGTACCCATAGAAGGAAATTGCACAGACATGACTTCTAGGGCGTCACTAAATTAACACGGTGTATATATTGTAAGTTATCTTTATTTACGGCCTCTCTCAACTGATAACTGATAACGCAAACAGTAATGTACATGCGACTCTTTTCTTCAAAGAATGTGTGGCATGCGCTACTTATCAACATTGGCGATAAATAAAGTAACGAAAAAAACATTTATTTAGAATTAAACATAAATTGATGCACGCAAACACAGCTTTATAAAATACTACATTGCCCTAATTTATTGAGAGGAAGAGAGAGAGAAATAATTTATTCAACGGCACAATACTAAAAGCATAACTGGATGGATACTCAATTAAATTCTTACGAGATCGAGAATGAAAGATTTTACACTAGACGATAACGGTAACTATACGACATTTTTTTATACAATGCAACGGCCTGTCATGGTCTTAGCAAATGTATCAAACTACTCTTATTGTTACGGTTATTAACCATAGTCAGTGTGAAACCGGCCATTCGTGGAACTCACGGATTTATCTATGCTGCCCTTCAAAAAGCCTACTGATGAATAGCCCTCTTCCACCGACCCTTATCCCTTAATTAATTTTTAGAATTATTGGGAGGAGTACCCGCCCCTCCTCATTTTGGAGAGTCCACGGCAATATAAATATCTCATATTGAGCAGCAACGTTAAAAACTGTCCTCAAAATTTAAATTGTGTCAGTAGAAGGCTTCCATTTCGCCGTTCCCCGGAAAGCCACCCTCGAGCACGCTTGTCGGCCGCCGGTATAACAATAACAAACTTGCCTGTAACATAGTGCCCTATTCTGGAAATTCATCTCGCTCTGCGAAAATCTCATTTAGTATGAAACGCGTACGACCAATCGTACTGCTTCAGTAGTGGCACTTCGAGAATAGGTCTCAGGGCTGCGAGGGCGGGCGCGGCGCGGGCGTGGACCGGCTGACGGAGCCGCCGGCAGTGCACATTCGGCAAGCGGACGACACGCTCGTCCTCAAAAATCTGCAACCGACAGAACTAGTACTCGAAAAAAAGAGAAAATAGAGGCGCCACAAAGAATACAAAGTGCAAGAAGATCACTTGGGAAAATTCGCATTCGACGACTCTGCCGAGTATTTCAAAATGCCGGTCGAAACGAAAATCAGCTTTTCCGGTGAGTTCTCCCCCAATTCTGTAACAATACCTGTGGCAACATTTAATATTGTGACTAGAGATCCAGAGACTAATTATCTAGATAAATTCATAGGTGCGACTCTATATTTACACTAGTAAGGGCATGCCCTACGGTGCGAATATTATTTATCTAATAGTGTCTCAAGTAATAAACCGTAATAGTTTATCGTCTTCAATTAATCATCGATCGATACGATAGATATAATCTTGATGGTCAATCAGCAATTAACTTGACTTGAAGCTTGTTTTGTTGTGGTTGAACAATTAAAACTTTCATCAACATTACATATTGTATCACGCCCATAAGGTTAACTGCGTCAGAATCGGTTTTCTCCATATTTGTTCACCCAATAGCTAGAAAGGATATAATCAAAACAATAGTGTCAATGGTTGATACCATTTTAGGATTTATCAAGTCTTACAATCAGCTTGGCTTTTTCCAAGGGCAAACTCCTTTTATCAGTTTTATAAATTGACTGAATTTCCTTTAAAAAACAAACCATTTGCTCGATCCAACTTACTCTACTCTAGATTACACTTTGTACCTGCACTCAGATTGTGCTAAACAACTTAGCATTTCAGCAGACGCCGCTAATAGAAAACTAGCACAAGTCTAGCAAAGCAAAAAATCTTTATTTAGATTATCATATTATTTTCCGTCGTGATAATTTAATTTTGTTTATTTTACTTTTAACGTAGGTAATAATAACACACTATGACATCGCAAACCTTAAATTTAACCGGGATGGTTCTCGAGTGGGGACCACGAACTGGCAAAAGCAGCCTGATTGAATTGAAGATATTTAAAGGCATATTGCTGGCAGTGGCGGGATGAGGATGGCTGAGGACAAAAGGAAGTGGCGTGCCTTGGGGGAGGCCTATGCTCAGCGGTGGACGAGTGATTGAGGAAATCATATGTTTACCAGGTGACTAGTATGACCTACCCACCTACAACGTGCTGTTGTTTTATTAAAATGACGCAAAACAAGAAACCTGTTACTTCGGTATGGAATTATCGACCCATAATTTCAATAACGCATTGTTTTAATTTGGATTACAGCAAGGACCGGTCAAGTAAATGCGTGTCGACCGGGTGTTCATCTATTAATGACCTTCTCATGTATGGCATCATTTTTATTTTTTTCTGAAGGGACCCTACATGGGGCTGGTTTCTTAAAACTGCATTTCATAGTTTATTATGAAAATTCGAGGTACATTGTGTAGTAAAGGCTACTTGTTTATCTGTGAGCAAATCGACTATGCAATATACATCGAATTGTCATAGTGTTGTTCTATGTTGCAGGCCGCGATTTTGCAGCAATCCTTGCAGTATCGTATACTGGACATTTGTTCCCGAGACACTAACGAAATTTTAAAGCATTTTTAAACACATTAAATGAAATATCAATGCTTAATGTATTCGTAACATCAGGATCTTAAACAAGCGTAGCGCTGGTTTAAAATAAACTGGCGATCCGTGCCATAAGAACGCTCTAAATTATGCGACCTTCGCTTTTGATACTACCCAAAAACTATTGATTCCAAGTAAATTTTTATGAATTGTTTGTTTGATGTCCAGTACACTTACGTGGCTTTCGGTCAGGCGTAATACTCTGTAGATTTTAACAATAACTCATGTATTGACTGGTTTATTCTTTTGAAGCAACAAAACTATAACTTCATTACTATCTATATGAAAAAGGTATTTAGTTGCATCTTGAGCTTTAGCTAAAGATTAGCCTACTGTTCGTCCATATTTAATCTATTATGAAACATCACATAATCGTTTTCTATTTTATCGAGGCTTTCCCTTATTTTCATATTTTCCTTACTTGGAAATCCAGGACAGAACTGATATCTCAGCAAAATTATCTTTTGATCAACATGTCTGATACTTCAAAAGGAAATCACTCGGTGCGGAAACGTTTGTGGGCGAGTCCGACTCGCACTTGTCCAGTTTTTACTGCTAGACACAGCCACAGTAAACTATGAGAGCCAATTCTCGGGAGTGCAATTTTATTGCGTAAATCGTATTCTTCATCATTTCCGCACAGTCAACGAAAACTCCAATATGCCTAATATCTTTAGTTAAATACATACCAAAAAACTAATTTAGAATGATAAAGCCTCGCGATGAACAGGGAACGTCAGAACATCTGCTGTCTAATTTACAATGTGTGTGTCTAGCAATTAAAAAAGAAGTATCAGATATATGTTGATTAGAAGAAAATACACTGTGCGTGTAACAGATCGATGAGATTGTTCTTAAAATTATGTATCATGCCTTAGGTTGTCGTAGGTTACTACCAAACCCGTGTTGCCATACACGGGATTGGGAGTAATCTATGACAACCTAGTGTCTACAATAAATTACCACGAATGGATTAGAAAAGTTTTAACTATTTTACCGTCCGTGTCAAATTCGATCAACAGAAAAAGATCCTGTGACATTGGTTACTTATTCGTGAATTATTTTCTTGTTAGTAAGAACGCTTATTTCATTAACATCGGCCTCGTTCGTCACTGTCGTCTTTGGGCTCCTTTTTAGAGCTGGGTTACGTTTAAGATATTTATACGAGCCGAAATTGTAGCCTAGTGGAGCTTGGCTGCCACCCTTTGGCCTTGCCCTTGTGCCCCACCGCCCTCCAAGCGGGTAGCGGGCGCCCAAAACTAAAACACTCAGCAAATGGCTCTCCTGGGCCATTTCATTCTTAAAATTACGATGCTCGATTGAGACGGCGACTTAAAATAAACGCAATTCCATCAAAACGGTGGTGTTATGCAAAACGATTATCGATGTTGTTCTTATTTAAATTATTGTTGATTCCATGTGTTAGAATACTTAGTTGTGTCAATTATTGGCATTAACTGGCAAGCTGCCGTTTGTCGCGAGATGTTTGCCGTGACCTCTCCCACCATGTTCTTGTCATTTCTGCTCTACGCGCGTAATGTTTCTGCTAATATGAGACGCATTTTACTACTATGTGGTGTGGTATCCGACGCACTTAACCTTGTTTGGTTAACATTGGAATTTACTCCATGATGGAGAATACCACCATGAATTGCGTGCGCGGCCGCAACATACATCAGCTCATGATTATCCTAACTTTTGTGAAAAATATTGACTAATAGGCTGGTGTACATTGTTTACCAGTAATTGTGTATTATTGTAATGGTTGTGCCCATTGCCTTTACTATTTTCTATGGTTTGTGGCGTGACGCACGTCATGTTTCTCAGGGTAATAAAATAGTACCTCCCGCCCAATGCATAACGCAAAACAGCCGTAGAGTCGCACCGGTGACGCTGTTAATTTGTTACCGCGTGATGCGATAATGTTTTATGTGCTTCCTTTGGATCCAAGGCCACTTGACTATACTATGCAATTGTGTACTTACTGGCAAAAACATCAGATTGGAGCTTTTCAATCTTATCCTAGCTTGTTAACCGGCTCTTGAACTGAAAGACCTCAATTTACGGTAGCCTCCAATTTCATAGTTATTTCTTCCGTTTGAACAGAAAATTTCCTGTCGCGTATCCTTATCGGAGATGTGCTTGCCGCATCCGAATTGCTCAATTGCTGAATCCGTTGTCTCCGGATAATCTAGCAGACTGCCTGCAAATAAATTCTTATCACAAAGAAAACCAAGAATATAACCCGCAGTTAAATATTACGCGTAACAAACTGAGTGAGCCGTCAAAATCGTCGCATAATATTGATTAAAACCCACAGACTCCTGTAATTTATTAGTCGTGTGTGTCTGCAATATTTATGGAGTACACAGTTGTTAATGTCGTGTCTATAAATCAATAAACAATACGAGGGCTACCTTGAACTCAAGTTTCGATTTCACGCTGCCGAGTGAAATGACTCCTCGAGTGCATCGAAGCGGAGGTATCTGGTCTATTGGACCTAGAGCTTGCTTCTCACATGCGCAATAAAAAATTGCGAAGTTGAGACGTGTGCTCGGACGATTCCGCCCGGAGGTTCTTGTCGGTCCGACCCACGCCCGGATCTACAAAATGACATACGGTGCGAGTCTCATTAAATCGTTACATGGAGTTGCGCAAGCTCTTATCTGTTTCGGATTCGGATGTGCTTATCCGAGTATTAAGTTCTGTGACAGCATTGACGTTTCTTTCATCTGTTAACTCATAGAGCTATTTGCATCGGCCTATCGTATTCTCATTATCATTCAATGAGATCAGCTCTTGTCATTGAATTCGCCGCTCCTCTCACGTGGCAAGTCGTTCCATGGAGCATCTGTGTATTTACGTAATTAAATGCTCATTATTTTAAATTACAGCAATGCTGTAGGTAATGGTTTGTCCAGTTTTTGCAGCGCTTTACGGCGCCATACTGCGTCATTTAGAAGGCTCGTTAAAAGTTGTGAGTTGTATTAAATTAGCAGACGTAACATCGTGTTCTCGAAAGCTGTAAATAAAAAAGAAGATTCCAAAGCATACCGTTTATGATGTTGGCAAAAGTTATCATCACAAACATAACGTGGAATCTTGTGAAGTTGTTTGGTTTATCTTAAAAATGTTTGTTACTTAAAGAAACTGCTTACTGCTTAACGGATAAAATCCGAAACGGATCCTGGATTAAAATTTCATCAATTCTGTTTTCTTCTATCCTTAGGCACAGTTTCTTCGAACCTAAAAATATTGCATTTGTCAACGAAGTTATTAATATTAAGAATTGCCAAATCTCAGACAAGTGGCCTGTTTCATTGAGCAATTCATGGTTTGCTATGACAATTCGATGTACATTGTAAAGTTGATTAACCCACAAATTAACAAGCAGACTCTGCTATGCAATGTACCCCGAATTGTGGCAGTTTCATCAAACTTAAACTTCGAATTTTAGTTTGATGAAATTCGGCTCAAGTGTCCTACTATTCTTCACTATAGTCACAACCTTTACATGGTTTTGGCAGCACCTTGATATTGAATCGTTTTGATGCTCAGCACGTAAAATCCTTAAGTTTAACAAGCTAGGTTGGTGACTATTTATTTGCTTCATCTTTCCCTTTAGATAATCTGCTTACAGCTTTGTAACTCTAAACTGCAACGGTTTGCAGGTTTCCCGCTTAGTTTCCAATCGGTTGTTTCCACGCCGATATATTGTTATTTATCTTCTTATTGTTTATTGTCTCTGCAGGCGCAACAATGGATTTGCTTGCGCGATAAAGTGTACGAACGTTTAAAACGTCACTTTTCGTATAGCTTTTTTCTGAATGAAAGAAGCCTTCAGTAAAAAGTCCAATCCCATTCCTCTCTGATATGTACAGTTGTGGGTAACTCGGCGCCTCCCCGTCTCGAGCGTCTTGAATTATTTATTTACAGGAAACAGCTTTGAACCTCTGATCTACAATCTACGCTACACGGTCAAGCATTTTCCTTTATGATACTCTAGGGTTTCCACGACTTATTTATTGCATGTCCCGCAGATAACTCGCAATCTACACAACAGGGCGCTTTCATTTTGTAATCGGTTTTCTAAAGGGCCTTAACTAGTTAAAATATAAGCCACGATCTTACTCACTTAGTACTATCTTATCTCCTGGGATTTATTGCGTCTTTCAACCAGTTTCATGATGCAATTAAATTGCGGTCACGCAAGAAATTGTGTTTATCTCAACCATCGGCAACAGTTATTAACTGTACCGCTTCAGTGCAGTACATCATCCTGTGATTATACAGCCTACGTTACAGTTAATTGTACCTGTTGATTTAATTTAACCTAATAGGCCATCGGTGTGGTCTGGTGCCCCTTTTCTTCTCCATACTGTCCCATGCAGAGTCGTGGACTGTTTCGAGCATTCTGTTGACTACGGCTCATAATGTACGCGTTCACCTTAGCATTAAAGCCATTTATATCGGTGACACCCCGCCCCCGTGAGTAACTACTTGCTGTCACTATCCACAGGACTGATTCTGACGTTTTGTTTCGTTGGTCATTTTACCTTGCTCTTCAAATCGATGGAAGACTTTTTTTTGAAAGTTAGTTGTTACCCGAATTAGTACCTCGTCAGCGTGATCCTCTTAAACCTGCGCAGCTAATATTTGGCCACAACCTGTGTGTTTTTTATCCGCGAGATAAATATTTATTTAATGAAGCTCTTAGCAAACATGTTCAAAACACTGCATGCTAATCTTTATGTCATCAGCGTATGTACTCGTTCGTATGGGGGCGGCTACAGGTAGACTTGCGAATAGATTTTATTTATTGATATGTCAATTACGTAAGTGTTAGATAGAGACGCGCCGGCAAGTTCAAGGCGGCATCTTATGGGAAACTCCGTGTCTCGAAGCCTCTTGTTCTCTAATTAATTATCCTTTGAGTACCAGAGAGTTAAGAATGTTCTAGCCCCGGTGAAGAGCCAAGGTTGTCACGTCACACATGTACACAGTTGGTGTTGTGAACCGTCCCAGTTCTTTGTAATCCGGAGCACGCGTTTAGCAACACTGCTGATTCATCCGTGTTTACCTGCACGTGCAAACAATACCCATAACCATACGACATATTCCCTAACATGTTGTACTCGCGCCTCTCAAAATTTCGTCGTGCTGATGTCATCTTTGGTATTTAAAGTATTAAAAACGCGCTCATAAATATTTTATAACTTGAGTTAAAAACCGCGAATCGCTTTTCCTTATACGATGAGCTCTGCCAAATTAGTTTTGAAAATTCAGAAGCCTAATCGATTAGGCCCGTTGATATTTTACCGCACTGAACGCTTGAGTCTGTAACTGAGTACTAATGAATTCAAAATCCTGCACCTAATTGGTCAAAATAATTTAATTACGTTTTGTCGTAGGTATAGCGTCATGACCATAAATATCCACCGCTTCAAACAAAGCCTAAGTGAAAAAGTTGATGAATCATCGATATAAACAGTCGTGTCCATAATTTGCACTCAGTGGTCAGGAGTGTCATTTCTCGAAGCGTCAGATAACTAAATATTGGAAGTTATCATAAAAGCCACGTCTATGAAACATTAAGGACATTTATCGCCCAGACAGATTGGGATCAGGGTGGCATTTCGCGTGAGAAGAGTCGACTCGTGACGAGTGCTGCACTACAAGTATAAGTGGATTATACTCGGCATACAATTATACTAGGTAAAACCATTCTAGTTATCATAAATAGTCGTCACATATACCTGTTATTTTTTATGTAGCCTATAAACGTCACTGCAGGGCACAGGCCTTCTCTCAGAGAGAGCATGGGCTAAATACCACGCGTACCCTCCGCGGATTGGCTAATAATAAATAACCAATGGTTAGTTTTATAACATGGGCCATTTTGCATAACGTTTTGACATAAATAACGTTATTATCAATAATATCGGGAGCGGAATGGCAAAATTATTAATACGCACAGGAGAACCAATTTTGGAACGAAATCCGTTAGTATCTTTCTGTCATTTCACTCCACTATAGGTTAGAGAAAGCGGTTAATGTCATATTTGGCATTTGACTGTGACACAGGTTAAGTAGATCGAGGGAGGAGAATGTTTACTTTGAAAATACCACTTATATATTGATAACAAGTACTTTGAATACTAGTAACTGAAGCGGTCTGTTATTATTTTATACTAGGTATAAGTACCACGTTCTCGTGAAATTCGCCTCAGCTCTACGCAGCACGCCTAGTCTTATACTTCGTGACTGGCCTGCCATTCTCCACTGCACTAACGCCACTTATTGTGGTCCAATAGACTCCAGGTGCGCCGTCTTCCACGCACAGTTGGCGACTACTCTATTATCTAGTACGTTTATTCAGGTGCAATTGCTTGCTGTTATTATGTTAATTGTGCTAATCACTATATAGAATTCTGGAACATTTGCCAATGTAACCCGTAATTCGATGAGACTTCTTTAAAATACTACATCGTGTTGAGTCAATGACCCCTGGTGTCAACCACCAGGGTTATGTGACTGACGCCAACTGGCTCGATTATCCAACATAAGTTGTTCGCATTCCGAGCGGATTTCAGATTTACAAGTAAAACGAGTTCCGGTGAACATCTCGACGACGCAAGCAACATAACACATAAATATTCAAAAACATACGGTATTGCACTGACGCGATCTCGCGAAGCGAAATGTAGAGGTAATTTCATCGCAATAAATTGCCATCCTCAATATTAGAGATGAACAATTCCGTCTTCCAATGGTCCAATTTCACGATAAGGCTTTCGCCAAGAAATTTCATTACTGATCTCTCGCCTTGGTGCCAGTTGTTTTCTACAGACAGTTTCCTTTTCGCCTGATATTGAAATCGTTCTATCGTTTTCACTCGACTACCGCATAGCCCGAAAGGAAGCTCGCATGCATGTATGTTCCCTCATAACTTCTTAACCAACGAGCAGATTTTGGTAAATAAGATGCCAATCGATTCGTTGTTTTTGCGAGAGCAACGTAAGTTTTATGGGATTGTGAATTACGGGATTTCATAAATGCAACAAAAAAAAAACTAATAAGACCAAAGGAAAGTGTTCTCTCTTTATAACTTATTAAACTTTTTCATCTTTCTTTTGGTTGAATTTATTTCAACGCGCAATTTATTCAAAACATCGGCATATCGACGATCGCATCGCAATCGATTTTTCCGGACAATTCCATTTTTCCGGTTTTTTTATGAATAGTAGTTTCTTTTCACTGCCCAGTAGGTACTGTGTCCAACCAGTAACTTTTTCACATAGGTCCCTTTACATAGTACAAAAGAATTTCCCAATAATTAAAGCAAACCTTATTTATACTTTCTATTAATCTCAAACCTCTATCCCACGGGGGTTGGCATACATACTCCAGACATTATTAACGCTTGCCACGATCCTAACAAACCCCTTTTGCTTCATCAAGATTCATTAGTAGCAGGCTGCATGGCTGCATGATTCGTGAACTTTTTATCTTGCTCCTCGCTAGTGCCTCTCTTATTACCGCACCTTTGTGGCTTTCTGCTTTGATTAGCAAAGACAAAAATAGAGTGTAGATGAGCAATTAGCAGGCCATAGTGCGGTGTTGGTGAGGATCATTATGGGCCCATTATCGCTGCGGGGGCGCTACGTGCAACGCGTGCTAAACGATTTCAATTCCTTATAGAGCCCTGCGGCAATGCCTTGTCATCGCCAATCCACTTCTGATATTCTTCCATACGTGCCCCTGTGAATAATTCATCCTCGCAACGAATGTCTCACTAAAACTGATTAAGATTTATAGCCTCTGCCTTTATTTGCAGAAAAGAAAGTGCACGCGCTTTAAGAGGTATAATACTTCACGTATCAATGTGTTTGTGATCTTATCTGAGCAAATGGCTTAGCTGGTGAAGTTTGTGGCTCGTGACAGCTGCTGCGACAACTTGACACCTAACCTTATCGCAGATCATACAACAGTATGCTCTGCAATAGATATGAACGGAATGCCGTTCGATGGCAATTCAAAACGGTCTAGAGCAACGCTTTGTACAAAATGCATAGTTTCGAAACAAGTTAAAAGCCTGACGACAGGTTTTTTTTTTCAATTAGTCATGGTATTGTAAAATGTACGAATACTGTCAGTAATAAATACGTGTAAGTCGAAAACAATAGCTAGTAAATCAGGAACCAGTATAATAAAGCACAATAACCGTGCCGCATCACGTCTCATCAGCTTCGTTTTTGTAGTTTCGGCGGAGAGTTTCGAGTGTCATTATTCGCGATATGCCTTATTCGTAGCCAACAAGGCTGGACGTTGTCTCGTACTTGATTTTCAATTGCCTGCGAATACGAAGTAATCGTTTATTTCCATTTCCTTTCGGTTTACGCCACATTTCTGCTGTTTTAAGGTCTGAACAACTTCGCCGGTCCCATACATATTTACATGAGTCATGCGCGTTTTGTCTTTATATAGTATTGTTTGTCGAATAAATACTCGGGTAATGATAATGCCTCAATGAATACTGCGGGTATTTACTTTTGGTAGAGTCATAAATACAGTGAAATTCATGAGGCCTAGGCTCTTTGTAAATGAGGTCAATTCAGTTCAGACTGGGGGATTGCGGTACCAATTTGGCCGCCAAGTCGGCCGCACCGCGTATTTTAGAGCACGGGTAACGAACTGAACAATCTTTGCTTCCTTGTGCTGGGAATGTGCCTAGTTTCTAGTTCGCTGCGACCGGTAGAAACTCCGGTAGAAACAAGTCGAGTAATTCTCAAATTGCTTGGTATTCGCTACATCTGTGCGGTGTGAAAGGTCTAATAGTGTTAACCCATCCGACGCATGCGTGACTCGCGCTAATTAAAGCAGTTTATAGAAGAATGCTGTATCAGTGCCGTCACGTGGTCTATGTAGTCCGGTTTTTGTTACGGCATTAATTGCTGGAAAATCTTTAACGAAGCTAAAAGTAACTGCAGCTTCGCCCACCTCAGCGATTAGATTGGCTGAGCAAATTGCAACTATCGTGCGATACAGTAACAATTAATTGTTTTAAAACGCCACTTTAGTGCACTCGTATCTAGAGCAACGAGGCGCGAAATTGTCCCCAATTGGTGCATTAGTCAATGGGCGTATGTCAGTGATCTCCATGCAAAAGGGTAAAATCGAGAATAAGAACCACCGTAGAGCTCTAGAGAGTACATTACCAGCAAAACACAAAGTTACCTGAACCGACAACCTGTCTTGAACTTGAACCACAAAAATCAATGTCATATTTAAAGACGCGTCGACTTTGGTCGGTTGTCAAGTACCTATCCTGATATGCTCTAACATAACGTGCAAATAATGCCCATGTTTACTCGGAGATTACATCATTTTCCGAAGATAAACATACTAACAGGTAGGTCTACAACATCGAAAGTGTGTAAGTATAAAGCATCGTGTGTTTTAGTGGATCCGATTATGATTTGCATGATGGGGCCCATTTTGGAGTTATGTAGAGTAGCTCGCCCCCGCGTTACTATGATTAGAGGTCCACATACATAATTTGGCGTGGGCTCATTTGTTTCATTGTGAGACACCTGTTAAGCACAATACACGCTATGTTTAACACAGCCAAGACAAATTATCCAGAGCTCTATCTAGAAATATCTCGCGTGTATTTCTTTAAAATGATAATAAAACGTAGAGACATAATTTGTCAGTTGTAATCTCACAAATTGAGCTGTTGTATGGAACCCCAAATCTGCTCTATGACTAATGTCTTCTTACCATGATAATAGGAGGCGGTCATTTGTCGAACGGCCACACCGCAAGAGATGTCGTCTGAACGCTTGTTATGTTAATGTTGTCTATTTGTTGCGTCGTCATAACTCTTTTTCCGCCTGCCTCGCCGTCGGTTAATCGTAAACTTGTTATTGATTTTTATTGAAATTTTAAACTTGACTTATTGGAGTTATTTATGAACAAAAAAGTTTAACAGATGTTCAAGGATTTAGAAGGCGTGTTCCGCGGCAGTGTCTTTGCGTTATATAAGTACTGCAGTGCACCATGAACAAGCTCATCGCGATCTGCTACATCGTTAGTTGAAATGGGACTAACCACGTTATATACCAATTACTGCCTTCATCAGCAGATATCACGTAACATGAGTTATAACTCCTGAGCGGCCTCTAAATCGGTTTGTATCGCATGGAGGAAAAATAAATATGAAAATTCATATACCTACGCGGAAAAGCTATTGAAGGCGCTAGCTCACAACATAGCTAGATAATTGTGTGATCATAGAGTTATTCATAGGATCAGAGTCACTTATACCAAGATAATTGTAATTTGCTTAGTTCATAATAATTAATCCATTCCATACTTTGTAGGTGGCAAGCCATTCAGATGCCACTTTCGATCAACATCCACGGCATACGCAAGCGCAGGCCACTTGACTAAAATACGAAATTCTCTATCATTCAAGAATTTAATCTTATCAGGAGATAATTCTCCTGATAAAATTAAACTAATGTTTGCAGTTGATAAAGTAAACCAAAGTTTTCGTCTCACGTGCTTTACACACTTCTTACACTACTGTTTAATACTTATAAAACTTTAAAAATCCGTTTAAAACAGTCGACAACATTCCGTTTTAAACAAACTAACCTTAGTTGCGTGCGGCTCAACCTAAGACCCGCGTTTAGGGTAGCGCGTCACTATTTCTATGAACACTGCCTCCTGTGGAACTATTATGCAAAACCTTGGTACTAGACGATAACTGGTAAACGGGGAAGGGTATCTTCCGCGAACGCCAACACCAACGCCAGGGCTGTGAGATGAACTCTAGGCTGGCCGCGTATATTCCGCCCACGCCTCCTGGCAAGGCCACAGTGGATGCGCAGTTTCCGTCGATGATTAATCGAACCTCGGACGCCTCGACGCCGGACACTTGGTGACGAGCGCCGATCGACAGCATACGTGCCCACAGACAACGATATCCGAAGTCTTGTGAGTTTACGTACAAACACATCGAAGATCGCGATCCACAAGATCTTTATCAGTAGCTTGTAGCACGGGCCCTGCATAAGTCAAACTGACCGCTGTCATTATTTATTACCCTAACGACCCAAGTTTCTGCCATAACCCACTACCATTAACCTTATCTAAGCAAACTAACGATGCAATAACATACATTTCTCATTTTATTGTTGCAAAATGATTTTAAACCAACATAAGCGTCAGGTATGATCGCCTGATGGTGTGCCTACTCAAACTTCCATAGGTACCGGTTGTGCCTTGAGTTTCCACTCTCAGTGGGTGTCTCCCACACTTTAACACTGTTTTATCGAACTCTGTCCTATCTGAATTGCAAACAAATACCAATCACATGACACATTACATGCGTATAAACTACATTTTGCTACATCGACGTCAAATACATCTGGGTTTAATATTTGATCTAGTTGTCTATATCAATAAATTGGCAGCGATGTTGTATATCTAGTCCTTTTTTATGTAGCATGTTGGTTCCTTTGTTTTTGCTTTACGTGTTTTTGTTTTCTTGTTTGTCGTAGACGGCAGCACTTCAGACTCCGTGAGGAAACTGAGCGACGAGTTGTCGAGAAAACATCTGTCAGGTATGTGACGATTCTCCGCAAACTCATTTAAAACTCTTTTTCTTCCAAATTTTTTCGAATGCATGAAGCATGTCCATCAGCTTCAAGTTTCGGCTCATTACGGTCACGTTACAGTCGGTTACTGTTTTATTTTTGCGAACTATATTATACGTGTTATCTGACTGCAGCCGCTTCTGTAGGAAGAGTGTTTCAAGTATCCAAAAATCGCCGGCGATCAAAAAACCGCTCGCTCTTGGTTCGCGAAAGTAACACATACCTGACGTAAATGTCACTCTTCCTATTAATGTTTTCTTTTGTAAATAACGCACTGTTCATGTGTTTATATCACGCTTGTCTCGCCTCGCGGCCACAGACCTGATCGAGGCTGAGGAGGACGAGGTTAGCAGCAGTCTGCCCGACAGAGCGCGGACATATCGCAAGGCCTCCAGTAAGTTCCATCTCTTTTACACATACCGTAGGTAACACCTATTTTAGTAGGAAATTCATCAGAACTTGGTGGAGGAATGGTGACGGTAGAGATTTTTCAGGAATGTATATCATTGTAGGAAAAGTAACAAAATACAAAGCAACTACGAGAAAGTGCTTCCGCTGTTTGATATAAAATAAATAATGTCTTATAGCATTGCATGGAAAACTTACTGAAATGTATGTGTGAAATCTAACCAATCGTCAAATTGAATTCTAAAAACAATTTTAACTGCACGCTGATTTAAAAAATCCGAAACGTTTTAAATGTATGCTAATAACAAAACAATGGCGGGTTTATCTCGATTTACTTGCTCCTTACAACAAATAAAACATTGGAAATTACTTAATTCTGTCCGGTGTAACAATAGCGTGCTAGGCATCTGTAATGGTCGCAACTCCTACGTTACTCCGTAAAATATTAAACGACTTTAATTAAGCGCATTGTTTTCACGCAGATAACAATAACACTGATTACTGTGTTCTTTATTTTATAATCTTCCAATATCTTTTTTGGCTCGTGCTGAATTTATGACAGTAACTCCCAATTTGGAAATTGAGGTGTGACCGAACTGACTGACCGACCAGAACAGACCGTAGCAAATAAGAATATAGATGGTTAATTCGACACACAATTGATATTATTGACTGTGCTTTAGATCAGATTATACGTGAAGACCTTTATCTAGGGGGCAATTCAATGATATATATAATGTCGTCTAACCTAGATGCTCTCAATAGGTCAAGTTTTATTGCAAATCAATCTTCTAAGGATAACAATCTCATAGTTGCACGAATAGTTAGCATAGCATTTCTATGTTTAGATCCTGCACCGACTGTCGTCATGTCATTGTGCTAATGTGACGGAATTGGATGATTCAGAAAGCCTGGTTAACAAGAGCGTCAAAATGGCGCTTAAAGGCAGACACTGAATTACATACAATGTACACTAACTTACTTTTTCAAAAGCTCGTAGAGCAGGATACGGTCAAACGCGTATTTAGAAAGACTTCATAAAGTGAAGGGGACATCTGAATTTTTCAATTTCGCCGCGGCACTGCACCGTGTGTGTCATTGTGCTAATGTGCTGTGTGTTAATGTGTGCGTGTGTGGCACGGCAGCGGGCAGCACGTACAGCGGCACGTCCATGGATGCCCTCTGGGAGAAGCACCCGCGCCGCCTCAGCGAGGCCGGCCTCAGGCGGTCCTCTGGTAAGTAACGCACACTGATCGTGAGCCACTTCATCTTTATAGACACAAAAAATTTGGAATTCGGAAAGTGTCATACATTATGTAAAAGACTCCAGACAATACCAGATTTAAGAAGTACATAATTCTCGGGTAAAGTGAAGTTGAAGTGATTCCGACTATCGGTGTTCAATATCGTTGCGCAGTCGCTGGAATCACTTGATTGATACCTACGTTGTTCACAAAGTTGTTTTGATGACGGGCGTTTTTGAAGTGGGTCTGGTGTTCGATGTTTGTCTGTCATGCACACCTTCCAATGCATCAAATATTTGTGCGAGTATTTAGACTGTTGTAAGCTTGAATAGTTTAAGGTTCATCGCACTATTTTCACTGCATGGTGTTACATTTTTTGTGCATTCTCTTACTACTGTGAGATCTGAATCTCACCGTCAAATGCAGTTTGTTGAAACGAACGAAATAAAACGAAAGTTGTGTGCTGATGCACTGATGCGATATGGAATACAAATGCACCGTTTAATATGCTGTTATTCTAGTCATGCACTTTAGTCATATAGGCAATCTGCATGCACGGCACACAAGCTTTATTGATTTAGGAAATGCTAATCAGTTTTATTGACCAGGTATAAATTTCCGGATTTAGGTATCCTACTTTCACTAAAGGCTAGTCAAGTTAGTGTCAATAAGTAACCGTTTTAAAGACGTCACGTTGTTTTACGAGCGTGGACTATGAAGTTTACGACCCAGACGAGGCAAACTCAGGTAACGATTGCGGTGTGTTAACTGATCCTCCCATAAGACGTGATCGTAAAGTTTAACTGATTTTCCTCTTAGAAGATTTATCTCGATTACATTTTGCTTCTTGATAGTCTAATTATTTTCACAAACATAAATTCTGAATTATACGGGTGTAACTAAATCTCGATATTTTTATACGTTCGAAAATGGTGGATTCTATTTGTCAATACTAACAACCTTTACTCTGGGAAAAACTTCGACATCCCGAAAAAATACCGCCTGTCCCACATTGTAATGACGCAGGTGGTAACTTCACTATATGTTATGAAATGAGATGCCGACCACAAGCTGCCATAAAATACCACTAATGAAACAGAAAAACCTTTATTGCCAAGATAAGCTACATCAGTCATATGAGAGCATACGACCGACGTAATCCTCAGCAACAGCCGCCATGACCGATCCTGGTCGTAAATATTCATCATCATCAGTAAAGGTTGTACGTATTAATAAATAGAACCCCTGTTTCCAGATGTATAATGCGTATTTTTTCCTCCCTGTAGATATAGAGAACTGTCTTCATTTGTAAGCAAGTGGCGCCATAGCGAGTGCTCTGGAAGTTACATTTTTCCGCCACAGTCACTTGTGACACATTTTCTTAGTTTCTCCTCTTAACGGTTCCCGTGAAATATTCCAGACCACAGTGTGGTGCTAACAGAAGACACGGATAGCTTCATCATCGGCGAACGCGTTTGGGTGGGCGGGTCAAAGCCCGGACAGATCGCTTACATCGGCGAGACACAGTTCGCGCCTGGTGACTGGGCTGGGATAGTGCTGGACGAGCCGATCGGTAAGGATGAACGTGTGAAGGAGTTGACCGACAGATTAACAAGTTATTTAGTAACACGCGGTGACGTGTTCACAACTATTGAAATCACCAAGCCACCAAGGGGTTATCAATGGCAGCGATACGTGCTTATACAATGTCTGTGCATTTGTCTTCCCTCGAGGGAAGTCTTTATCATTTAGAAGGTTATTTGAAATAAAAATTCAGTGTCCACATAGTTATAATAACTCTAACTTCCGTAGGCAAGAACGACGGATCCGTGGCCGGCGTTCGCTACTTCCAGTGCTCTGAGAGGCGAGGCGTCTTCTCCCGCCTGACCCGCCTCACTCGCGTGCCTCTCTTTTCCCACGGCACCCATGATGCTTCGCCAGTGTCCGATGCCGGAAGCGTCTTCGAGCGTCCGCCCTCGGGGATCGGCAGGCCCAGGAGGACTTTGTCGCCCAATGGCAGCATACGAAGCGCCGTCAGCAGTAAGATGAGTAAGTTGCGGAAATTACGCTGGTTTGAAGCGTCCTAAAGAATGGTTTACAGAGCGATTTCACCAGCCTTCCGTTAAATAGACTTGACAATGCTGCTTAGTTTTGTGTCAATTAAATCGTTCGTAACTCTTGTACCTTTATAAATATTTTGCGGTTAGTTTTTTTTTCCCGGTGTACAATAATGCAATATTCTTAGCTTATCTTTGTTTACATCACAGCCTCATCTTGTGTTCCAACATCGCTTATCTTTTTAACTCCCCTGCAGATGCCTCCATCTCCACAAGTCCCAGCAACGATGTCCGCATGGGCGATCGTGTGATCGTTTCCTCCAGCCGCGGCAGCAAGGCGGGCACTCTGCGCTACGTCGGCATCACTGACTTCGCTCCTGGAGTGTGGGCCGGCGTGGAACTGGACGACCCCCTGGGCAAGAACGACGGATCTGTCGATGGAAAAAGGTGGACTTAGCCAGCTGATGGATTAATATTGTGGTGTGGTGACACATAAGATTAATTACAACATTGTTGCAAAGTTCGGAGATAAGATAACACAATTACGTTCAACATTGACTGGTGTGTCAGTCACTAAATTTCACGTTGATAACAGTAACTAGAGCTACAGCACTGTTTTTCAGATACTTCGAGTGCGCGCCGCGCTTCGGCCTCTTCGCCCCGATCTCCAAGGTGTCCCGCTCGCCGTCGAACCGCAAGCCGGGCGCCTGCGCCATCCACAGCAACGGACGCGCGACGCCCATGCGCCGCTCCAATTCGCGCGAGTCCCTCACTTCTCTGGGAACCTCTATAGCAAGCTCGCGCGCCGGGGTGAGGCTCGGAGTGACGTCACTCGGCCCTCAGGTAGGCTAGCCCCGCGCCCGCTCCGCCGAACCCCGCCTCACCACCTCCCGAACCCCCTCGCTGCCTTCGACGTCGACGGCGCGCCCAGCCCGCTCTCACAGCTCGGCTCCCAGTCTCACAGACAAGACCTTAGTCATAAAACACGTCGAGTACGACCGTTGCGCTATTATAGCTCTGCCTCAGCCGCGGGTGTATTACGACTTGATTCCTAACGCTAGTAAGGGTAAAGAGCTGATGCCTCGTTGGGCGTCGGAGTCGCTGCCCAAGTCGTGGCGGTGCTCGGAGGGCGCGCTGAGCGTGTCTTCGTACTCGGACCGTTCCCGGAGGAGCGTGTCGAGTGCGCGGGGGGCGGGCGAGGTGGTGCGGTGGGGAGGGCGGCCGGCGGCGGTCACGCGGGCCAGCCGGGGGGCCGCCACCGACATTGTTGTGGAGCTCCCGCCGCCCCGCACACACTTCGCGGGCTTCGGCAAGAGCTACCACTACTCGTGCGTGTCGCCCTTCCAGTTCACCTACCCCTATGTCGTTTACATCTGAGGCCTCAGCCGGGCGTTTGTGGCCGAAGCACCACGGCCGAATGGCGACGTTTAATTGTATTGACACTCACTTAAATTGTTCCTAAAGTCACACCTCAAAATTTTGATCGAGTTTTTCAAATTATTAGATTGATAACACTATTAGATATTCACGAGGTACTTACACCCGTATTCTAAGACGTTCATCGAAGTTTTCTTCCAGTCCTCTCTTGCTCAACCGAGGAAAACAGTATTTTAAAACGTATTTCCTCCAATCGAGCTAGTTTCTCACTCGACTCGATTCCTCGACTCGGGACCTTAAAGTCTGCTCGACAAAGAAAAAATTTTGCCTGTCAAACCTTCGCCATTGCCAACATATAAAACCAAATTCTCACTCGAGTTAAACGACAGATTATATTGATTGTACTCACTCGAGTACACTCCAAATACTGACTGGTAATACTAACTCAAGGAAATGCCTCCACCTATCCTCAACTCCACCTCCGTTGAGTATTGAGTCGAGGAGACTGAGAAACGTTACGGGTGTTATTCTCGTTTTCCACTCTGAGGTGAAAGATTGTAAAATTGGTCATTTTCCACTAGATAGGTTGGTTGAATTTGCCAAAGTAAATTTCGCAGCTGCAGCGCAGCGGTATTCGGCTAAGGAACGGTGAATGGAAGGGTTGGTCTCGTCATGAGGTTACATGTAGAACGCTTTCTGTTTGCATGAACATCAAGTGTAGTTTCAAATCTATTGTTGGCACCCCTGGTTTGGCCCTTGTTTTAATTTGTATTTTTTTAAATATTCTTTGTAGTTATTAAGTATTTGGTTCATTTATTAGTCCCACCTCTGTCCACTTAATAAAGTTAGTAGCCAAATGCTTGATAATATTCACCGAGTGATCCACTTAACTGGACCACATCTTAGAATTACCTACCTATCAATATTTCATTTTATTTCTCCTTATGGTAGATTTCTCTAAAGACTGCATTATTTATTTTGTAGAGACTTGTTGAACTGTGATAAAATATTACGCCTAATTGAAGTATTGATATAGGTTATAATTTTTTTGTGCTACGTACTAACACGATGTTTTATTTGCCCCCATTTTGTTTTTGGTCAAGCATGTTATCCGCCAGTTGTGATTAACTAACAGCACAAAAGCTCATTTTTATAGTCTCAGTCCCATTTGGCACAACCAGTATTTTGAACAATTATTTATTTACTGTTCTTATCACTCCGGCTAGAGTTACATTGAGTTTTAGTGAGCTTTTGACATTTTGATTTGCTGATTTTAGATCAAGTACTAATGTACTAATCACTTTCGAAACATAATTGTTTCGAAAGTGATTTGGAAGCGTACTGTATGCAACTGGAATTCCACTGGAAAGGGCTGAAAAACCAAAAGAGTCCAATATAAATCGTGCAGTATTAAGCCTGACCTCCTGCTAGTGATTTATAAAAAAAAATAAAAAACTATGTTTTCAATGCGCAAGATAGTGTTTATACATATTGCAACGAAATTTTTTTTCGCATGGATAACGAATGGTTTTGTATGCTGTATGCTAGCAGGGAGTCATGCCTCCAACCAGTAGTACTGGACATTTATGAAGGCTGCTCGACCTCAGTGCAATTTCAGTGTTTATTAACGCATTGTTTTCCCCCCTCATGTTTGTTTGCATTGGCACTGTCACTAACGCCGTGCGAGCAGAGAATGGGCGGTCCGCGAGCCTCCTCCACCCCGGTGTCGGCGAAGAATGCCCTCCAGGTACAGTACCCCGTTGCTGCGCGGTAAGCGAGCTCCGCAAACGCGACGCGCAACGTCAAACATGGCGGCCGCGTTCGGTTTGGCGCTAAAATTTTGACCACGAAAGTGAGATTTCAGCATCTTACCGTACGCGGTCGCTATATTGTTGGCCGATGTGCAACGTCGCAGTTGATCAATTACCGTAAGCGTTAAGGGGCTTCCAAAATGTTTTTCTGTGAAAAAAGCTGCTTGCAAGCAGTCGACTTAATTGGTTTAAAACTTGCTTGATTGTCTTTCAAGCATGGATTTGAATACTAAAATTTCGAACAACAACGATTGATTGCGATTGTATTGTTTTTTTTTTTAATATAATTTTATCTTTTAGAGTTGTAATAAGTACCTAAGTTTAATTAAGTCATCACTCTAACATTTTTTATTTCAGAACTCAGACAGTTTTGTGCTTTTGTGCTTTTTTACCTACAGTTGTATTTTTTATGCATAGGTCATAAAAAAATGAATTTAATAATGATAAACAAAAATTATTCCCCATGCCGTCTTGTCACAAAAGCACAAATGATAAAAACAAAATAGTTTGAGCTGTTAATTTTTTAAAAACATTTTTTTATCAAATAAGTACCACGCACTTTATAGTACAAAATCCACAGCCATTTATTCAAACATATTCCGAATTACCGATGTATACCTACTTTAGTCTAACTATAAAAAGCTCAATAACATCCATGTCCATTATTTAAAAAACAAAAACTCTAGGTACCTACCTAAATACCTAATTGCTGTTATTAGAAGCAAAACTGTGATATTGTTTGGTCTATGTATTTATTCATCTATTTATTACTTCTATTGTTTGTTAGGTACCGAAATTAAAACTGCTTGAAAGGGTAAACTTTTAAATTTTCATGTGAGTTTTGTAAGTTGTACTGAAATGTCACTGTTTTTGTTTTCTTTTCTTTATAAGACACTTTTAACAATTAACAATTTATGCTATAAAGTAATATTTATTAACAAATAAATCAGTGCCTGTAAGATAAAAATGATATTCATAATTAGTAAGAGTTCACTCCAACACAATGCATTCCGTGGCTTTTAGATAGTTTTACCATTTTACTGTAAATTATTAATTAATTAATATAAAACTATTGTATTAATAACTAGATAATAGTTTGTTACGTTAATGATATTGTTTGAATGGTAAATTAATAACTGAGCGATGAAGAGTGAGACTGTATAGGTGATTAATAAAGAATGATTCTAATATGTGTTGTGTGTTTTATTAGTTGTCTTCCTTAAATACGTAAACACATACATCTTCCACGTTCTTGTACATTATTAAAAAAGTATGCCTTAAAATTAATAAGTCGAGCTAAACAATGCTTTATTAATTCTAAACTTTCGCGACTTGAACTCATTATTAGAATATTTTCGGGGCTTAATCGCGTAGTCATTTATTTGCTATGTCACCTCGACATTTCGACAACGTTACAGTCATCGTGGTCACGAGAAGACTGATGGCTGGTGCCCGCTCGCATCTTCGGCTGATAAGGTTTCAGACTACCCTCAATCAGCCATCAAAAATGCTGGCTAATGCTATTAGGGTTGCGACAATGTCGGACGATAAGCCATGCTACTTTTTTTGTCGACTGTAACGTCGTCGAAACGTCGAGGTAAAATGGCAAATATAGTACTACGCGATTAAGCCCCGAAAATATTCTAATAATGCTTTAATTATCTTCTAGGCACCCTTTTTTGGTTGTTTGAGTACACATTTTAAATTGTCCTGCTTAGCTTCGCAAAGCATGCCAAAGTAACTGATGGTTATTTATTTTTCTCTTTATATCTGTCTGTATGTATAAGATGCCAGGCATACATGGTGTTAGAAAAACTAAAGCTTGGCTCGAAAGTTACGCTTATTGAAAGGCAAAAGCACTTAAAATTTTGTTTAAGAGCTTAACTCTTAAAGCGCTATGCTTTCTTGTAACCCCGATGTTTTAAAACATTGCACGTTGAATTTCAAATTTTTTAAGAAAGCTTCTATTTGATTCCCAAACTATGCGGCCCATGGAAAGAAAACAAGGGTACCGTTTTTTTATTATCCTATACTAACATTTTGTTTTCACTACTGAGCCTTGCCTAGTCTCTTTGTACATATAATACGACCAGAGGACGGGTTACAAACTTAAAAAAATTTGGGTACCCCTCTCTTAAGCCGTAGATTTTTCAGGTATGGTTTGGAAAAAATGTACATAATTATGCAATAGGTGCGTGACTTTCGGGAAAATTACGTTCTATGTACTGTATCTCGTCAGGAAAGATCAGCCCCTATTACACACACCAAATCCTGAGCGATGGCATACAGTTTGCACCAATCCGGAGAAATTCCGAAAAATTCCATACGAATTTGACAGTTAGACGAGTTGCAACAAATCCTGAGCAATTCCATGCGTCTGTCTGATTCCGTAAGAGTTTGACAGTAAGACGATTTGCACCAAATCCTGAGCGATTCCATGCGTCTGATATATTTCATACTAATTTAGCAGTAAGACGATTTGAATCGCTGAGAATTTGGTGCACAAAATTAGGCCACTGTACGCAGGTACCTAATACTAATAAAATTATAAAATTTTATTCTCTCGCGCTATCATAAGTTATTGATCCATTATATTCTCTAATTTTTTATTTTTGTTTGTGTACTATTTGTACGCTAATGTACGTCTCCATCCCCAATTGCACGTTGACGATCTTTACTTCACGATCTGACTTTATTGATTCATCGCATGCCTCGTCTGAATTCAATAAGAGATGCTATTTTCCAATGCATGGTTAGAGTGATGATTGTTTTTTTTTTTGCTTCACGGATGGTTTCCTGTGTCCCATCCCATGTCTCTACTGATCGATATTGGCGTAACTGGGGGAAAACCCGCATGTAGGAGACCATCACTTTTCCGGGGCCTGGCCCTTCTGGAAACTCTACAGGGTGATTTTAAAATCGTTTAATATATATTTTGAGGTAATGGTTTTCAAGATTCCTTTCCATTGTGAAAAACGGAAAATAATTAATGTTTTATAATGTATGATTAATAATAATTAATGCATATAATGAGAATGATAAAATTTTAATATTTTTTTTCGTTAATGGTATAACTTATTTATAAAAATTCGTGATTTCCGACCTTTTGCTCGAAACTTTTGAATCCAAATTCAAAGTGATAGGTACCATGACGGTGAAAAATTTTTTCTGTGATATGTTAAATGTCTAAAATCCTGTGCTCCGATAAGCTTAAACAATTGAGTTGGCCGGCGACAACCATTGACCTCTATATTTTTTTTATTATTATAACTTTTCGTCCTGATTGCTTGTGAATGCTTAAGAGAGGTTTGCCGACAAAGAATAAAAATTCCTTTTACACAAACGGTTGCGAAGTTTAGTTGCCATGGCGGCCGAAAGGATTGTGGCTAACTAAAAAAATATCCCACTTTTTTAAAAACTAGGTCGTATAATTTTAAGTAATTGTTAAATTGTCCCCTTGAAAATTCTCAACGTAATTCGACGTCACCCTGTAGATACGCCAATGCTAGAATACACCTTTACAGCAGTCAAGGAAGCTTACTGGATCAAGAAATGACACCACATTCCAGCAAGAAGAACAACAGAAAACGACGTATTGTATCTTAAAATAGCTAAACGATAGCGCTAGTGTAAACAAGGTTACAGAGATATCAGATAAGCACTGACTGTGAGTCAAGTTAATGTTATGCAGAAATTATAATTCGGTCCAATGCTAATGGGACAGGCAATTTCTCAATTTCCGCTTGAATCCCAAACACGAAATGTATGACAGAAGGTTGCTTGTGAAGATTGTGGTTTGCTTTGTGATTGATATTTGAATAGAATAGAATAATCTTTATTTGACACATAAAATTACAATAAATCAAACTTTATATATTAAAACTATGTATATGTACCAAAAAGGTCTCCGCTTAACTTTATGCCATGGTTAAGACACTGCGCTATTTTTCAGCGAATGCCTTACACTTATATACTAAAACATATCATAAAACAAAGTATTACGAGATGAACACAGGGTACGGAACAATTTTTCTGTCGTTTTGTTTAATGGGTAAATATTTTACTAAAACATTAGGTATATCGAGATGACACAGTGATTTGAGTCAATCGGTGCCGCTGGTTACTCTCGACATCATAAATAATACCTTCCTCCAATACAAAACTAACTCCTTGGTGTTTCAATATCACCCCTACTGACAGCGGACCTTCTGCGATTTTGCGTTTTGTGCTTGAAGTTTTAAATATCTGTTCACGAAGACGCTTCTGGTTTCGCACGCCTCCGGGCAGATCGTTTGAAACTACAGGTCACCAGAGTCGTCACTCTTCGGTCTGTCTAAAGACGTCATTTTCGCGGATTTATATTCAAGCCTTCTGGCTCATGGTTCAAGCCACCCGATTAGCATTTGAACGAAACACGCCGGCATCAATGTTGTAAATCTGCTTTTGCAAGAATAACTTACTTGACAGTTTCAAGGACCTTTACTATCTACGTACCGACCAAATAAATGTACAGTCGATGGCATGATATCGACCTTTATTATATTTGAGTAAGGGGGAACTTTGCAACAAAGTGTAAAGTATGTTAGGTCCTTGCTGTACACTGATTGACTGGACAATGGTTTACAATTTTAAATGTACCTATCTATTTAAAACCCTCTAGTTTTTCTTTAGATTTTTGATCCAACACATTGGGCCCGTGACAGACAACTTAAACAAAATCCTCGTAAGATTTTTTTAATAATGCAGGATTTATATTATTATGTTCCACTGTAGGCCACAGGCTTTCTCTCAAAGAGACAGTATGGGCTTAGTCACCTCGCGTGCCCACCGCAGATGGGCAATTTCAAGCGCTGAGGTATGTGTCAGACACTCAGGTTTCTTCACGATGTTTTCGTTTACAGTTAGCGAGCGGGTATTGCTACTATAACTTCACAAATTTACGTACGTTATCAACCCTTGTATGTCCCCACTCTTGGGGCACGGGTCTCTTTCTGTATCGCAGGAAGGTTAGGCCATACTCCACCACGGGGGCCAAGTCCGGGTTGGCGGACAAATGTACGTACCTAACTGGGAAAACAAAATCGTTGCTACATGCCGGATTCGAAACCACGACCTTCCGAAAGAGAAGCCGCCGATCTACCGCTCCGCTACCACCGCTCACATCTGAGCTTTTTTAAATTGTTAATTTTACTAAAGAACGAAGAATTAAGACACAAATGGGATCCCCGGCAAATGAGACCCGAGGTAACACTAGAGCCACCGATGGAAAAAGATCACAGATTTTTTCATGATTGAGAAATTGTACTGACATTTTTGCAACACCCATCAGTAACAACGAAACGATGTTTCCGCTCTTGGCTCTAGTGTTAGGTACTCTATGGAGCCCCTTCAGTTATTTTTCGGTCATACAATAATGCATGTTTGTTGCATTTGATTGCTCGTGTTCTAAGCAGACATTACTATTGACTCCAATTGACATGTTCTAGTTCTAACAATAAGGTAAGAATACTTCTTAACCACCCATTAACTTATGTAGGTAGACAATGAAATATGTTTGTATAAATGGCAGTTATATTTTTGTTATTTATAACAATAACTGAAAGTAGTTCTAACGTATATTTTTTGTTATAGGAAAAACATATGAATTGCAAGAAAATGTTTTTTAAGTGCATCTTAATGCCGCAGAGGTTAACTCTTCATTTTCAGATGTATGAGGAGATAAAGGACCACCTCATGTGTTGCGTGAATGTTATTTCTATGCTCGGTTACACCCTGTACAAAAAAACCAGCTTTTTTACAACGCGAACATTGCGTCATATCATAAGTCATAAGATTAGCCCACATTTTTTCTCTCTTTTTTCCCCCGCGTACATAACCTTATTCAAGCTTACCTCTTTCGTTCTTCTGTTTAATTTCGTTAAGTACTTATTATAAAGTGCAGCTATATATACGGTTAATTAAAGAAAGGGTCTATATAAAAATTTGACTCGCTCACAAAATATAAGACAGAAGCATTGTAGAAGCGAGGGGTAATACATGTCTAGTCCCTTTCTGTAATTAATAGTATTATAATTTAACAGTCTTACGTTGGAAGCCCCTATCGCGTCGTCGACCCCACGACTAAAGAGCTCCAACCCTCAGGAGTTACTCCGGGAGAAGCAGCACCACCTGGAGCGGCTGATGCGCGAGCGCGAGCTGGAACGAGCGGAGATGGCCAAGATCACCATGCAGGCGGACCGCGCCGAGAGTGCGCTGGCGCAGGTCAAGAAGGAACACTCGCAGGTGAGGACTGTAAGCGCAGCAGTGGGGTAACCTGGTAGACGTGAAGTGGTATAAATCTGGTTTATGGAGCTGGCTCTTCAATAAAACAAACACGGGGATCCTTCACACTATATTGTTCAAAATATATGGTTACGTATTCTTCTTCTTAAAGTGCCTCTCCATTACTGGAGGTTGGCAGTCAGCTCTTTACAGCGATCTCTGTTCAGTGCAATTCTGAACAGCTCCTCCGCGGTTTTAACACCGGTCCACTCCTTGATGTTACACAACCATGACATCCTTCTCCTGCCCGGCCTTCTCTTTCCTTCCACCTTGCCCATCAAAATAGTCTGCAGTAATTGGTATTTACTGCATCGCAGCACATGGCCTAAGTAAGCTACTTTCCGCTGCTTGATGGTGCGGACAAGATCCACCTTTGTGTCCATCCGTCTAAGGACCTCAACGTTGGTGACTTTTTCGGTCCAGCTGATCCGGAGCATTCGTCGGTAGCACCACATCTCGAAAGCCGCGAGTCTTTTTTTGAGTTGTTTCTTTACGGTCCATGACTCGCATCCGTAAAGAACTACAGGCCATATACTATAACAATGCAGGATCTTATTGCGGAGTTTGATGGAGAGTTGCCGAAAGCACAGTACTTTACTCAACGTCATAAATGAAGCTCGGGCAATTTCGATACGCACTCGTATTTCAGTATCGCTTTCCCATGACGATGTCAGCCATGACCCGAGATATTTGTACTTGTCGACTTTTTCTACGATATTCGCTCCGATTTGTAAATCCACCTGTTGTTGGGCCCCACTCAAAGAAACTACCATGAATTTCGTTTTAGAGACATTCATGTTCAACCCAACTCTTCTGCTACACTCATAGACCTTATCTACAATCATTTGAAGATTTTCTTGGGTGGATGCTATCAGGACAGTGTCGTCCGCGTATCGCAGGTTGTTAATCACACGCCCATTAACGACGACTCCTGCTTCCACATCTTCAAGTGCTTCCTTGATAATTGCCTCGGAGTATACATTGAAGAGCAATGGGGACAAGATGCAACCTTGACGGACACCTCTTTGAATCTCGACGGCGTGGGTTTCTTCCCCTTCCACTCTTACCGTTGCGGTTTGTCTCCAGTATAGATTATTGATTATGCGTATATCCTTTGTATCCAGGCCTATAGCTATAAGTTGTTTAATAAGTACCTCGTGTTGTACACGGTCAAAAGTTTTCTCGTAGTCTATAAAGCACAGGAACACGGTTTGCTGCATTGCTCTACACTTTTGCACAAGCACGTTAAGTGCAAATTGAGCCTCTCTGGTACCCATGCCAGCGCGGAAACCGAACTGACTTTCATCGAGTATTAAAGTCTATTAATAGACTTTAATATTTGACGAGGCTAAAAATTCCACCCATGCTCGGACTCGAACCCGCGACCTCTGGCTAACCGTGCCAGCGCTCTCCCAACTGAGCTTATGAACTACTCGGCATCAGCGAAATTTCGAACCTCTTTAAAATACAAGTCTGTATGTTTGTAAAAACGTACGTGTTTTTAATTAAAATTGTCCTTAGCATGGGTTAGTGCATTAGAAAAAATATAAAATTTTACAGTTCTTCCATACATGTAACGTCAAATAATAAAGTCTATTAATATTTGACGTTACATATATGGAAGAACTTTGAACGTTTGTCCAAGGATGAAATAGTAATAAGAAAACATGACATAATAATGTGGAAGTATATAATAATGTGGAAGGTTGTCTTTTTCCTTTTTTTTTTTTTTTGCACGCCTGCCAAGTTTTCGTTCTACCTCCTGCGGTTGACTGGTAGAAAATGCTTATGGCATTAAGTTCGCCGCATTGTACAATTTTATGGTGCAATAAAGTATTAATAATAATAATAATACATAAACTCACATCTGGATAGCAGAGGGGTAGGCAGACTGCCACTTGCCACGATCCTGACGTGATCCTGACGGATCACCTCGACGACATTCATTACTCGTTCGCTGCACCCACGAACGCTGGTTAATACTACTAACATTTATTTATTTCAGATGATATTGATTGTCAATCAGGCACAATTAGTGTACAAAGAATCAGTTTGCTTAGAAGGCTCATAATAACTTAAGTTTATATATGTTTTATGTGTGTGCTTTATGTTTTCTTCCTTTCTAACACAATGTGCCTCGTTCCAGGCGCACACGGAGAACGGGCAACTCAAGGCGGAGGTAGATAAGCTCAACAAGCAGCTGGAAGACGAGCGGCAGCGGGTCGAGGACCTCATGTTCCGGAATGAGGAAGAGAATATCAATAAGGAGGACTACAACGTGAGTTATTCCAGACTATATAAGTCAAGTCTTGATAAGTAGTACTTTAAGTACTTTTAATCAATGTAAGAAAAAACTTGTTCTCTTAGCTATATTCCGAGTTCTTAAAAAAAACTTTGGCCTTTGCATCTGCTTACCTAATGAGGTGATTTATACAGCGTCCAGTGGCACCGTCACTCACACTAGATGGGTGAATGGACCACTCAGACACTGCAGTCCCTGGGACATTGTTTTAGAGTAGCTTGCCCGGCACCTATACCATGGCGACAGCTTAGTCGTACACCAAAGCAATATCACTAATTCGATTTGTTTGTTCTTTCACAGAAATACAAGGAAGCTATGGAGGTACGTAGTTTTCATGCATTAAAAAAACATAACGCACCCAAACTGTTAAAAAGTAAATTCCCTTTACACTACTTCCAGAAAGAGAAAGCAAGCCGTGAACAACGCATCCGTGAGCTGGAGGCAGAAGCCGCCCTGCAGCAGGCCAGGGCGGATACTACGGCGGCCACGCTCCAGGCCTTGGAGGAACAGAGAGCGGCAGAGATGAGCAGCGTAGCCGAGCAGCATAAGGAGGAGCTTACTGCTGCGCAAAGTAAGTAGAGTAATCTGGTCACACCACTACAATACAGGCATTGGAGTGGAGTGGCAATGGTAACACCACCAGTCCTTAGAGTCTGTTACCTGGTCACACCTCGTTCTAAGCATTGGAAATAAATAGCTGAGCGACACCACGCCTCAGGCCTAGCATCAGGGCATAGCGTGGTTACATCAATTTTATCATAAACAAACCAGAAATTCGCCTTTGCTAATTATATGAATGCTACCCATTTTTAGTGTAATGTTTGTTTATTGTTTTTTTTACAGCGCTGTCATCGGAGTTACAAAAGCTACTTGATGAAGCTTACGCTCTTCTTAAAGAAAAGGAGTCTGAAAAGGACTCGATTGGCAAGAGCATGAGCGAAGAACTCAGTAAAGTCAAGGCTGAGTCGGAAAAGGCCCTGAATGAAGCCAAAACTAAGATTGCAATAGCGCAAACCGAGTTTGAAACCCAACTCTCAGTACTCACAGCTAAGCTACAACTAGCAGAGTCTAAGCTAGAAGCTGAGAAGCAAAATGTTGAGAGACTAAACAAGGATAGCAGCCAAACTGTAATCGACCTAAATGCCAAGTTAGTGCAGCTTCAAGCAATCGTAGACGATAAAACACATGAGCTGAATAAGCTAAATGGTGCTAACAAAGAACATGAACTAAACCTAAATAAGGAACTAACTAAACTAAAGATGGAACTAAGTGCCAAATTGTTAGATTTGGAACAGCTGACTGATTCACATAAGAAGCAAGACATGACGTGCAAAAGTTTACAAGACGAAATTGCACGAATCAGAGAAGAGTACTCTTCAAAAGTGAATGAATATGAAACCTTGTTGAACGAGACATCACATCAGTATGAAAAGACAAAGACGGATATAATGGAGTTGCAGCAAAGTCTCGCAGCGAAAACCAAAGATTATGAACGTTTGCTAAATGAATCCACTTCCACTTCTTCCGCATCTGAGAAACTGATCAATGAATACAAACAGACTATTCATGAAAGGGACAAGGAGATTATAAAACTCAAAGATGATTTCGAGAAAGAAACAGCCAATTTCAATATTAAACATAGTAAAATAGCTGAAGAACACAAGAAAGAAATCGACAATCGTAACCACAGAATAGAAGAGTTACAAAAAGAAATAGAAAACCACAAACAAGCTCTAGATATGGGAAAAGTAGAATACGAAACCCTCAATACGCAGTTTACAACAAAAGTAGACGAACTAAAAACTTTGAAAGAGGAAAATGAGCAGCTGAGACAGTCTATTGTAGAATTGACTCAGTATAACACCGAATTAAAAGCAAGAATCTCAGCAATGGAGCTGGAGTTAGGTGAATATAAACGGCAGCTTGAAAGCACAACGGAAAAATGTACTGAACTACAAAAAACCAAAGAACAAGTAGAAACAGAGTATATGAATTTGACAGGAAAAGCAACCGATTCTAATGAAGAATTTATAAAACTATCACAACATTTAAAGCAAACTGAAAAGGAGCTGACAGATTTAAGAGATAAGCACCGAGAAACAATTAACAACCATGGGAGGATGGAACAAGAGTTAAAACAAAACATATTCAAATTACAAGAAGAATATTCTCTTGAAAGAACGCAACTAATGAAAACTCAGGATGAGACCGCTGAAAACCTTCACGCTACAGAAAATAAGATTAAAGAATATGAACTTCAGATTAATGAGCTGAGAAATCGCATTAAAGATTATGAAACAAACAACGATAAATTCGTAGACGAAAACTCCAATCTTAAGAAAGAAATTGAAGCTCTTAAAGTAAAAGAAACTGAGTTAGTCTTGGAACACCAAACTGAAAAGAAAACAATGGAAAATGACATAGAAAAATACAAACAGGAAATCTCTCTACTGAAAGCTGAAGGTGCTACTTCTGAAGTGAAATTAATGGAGAAAGTAGATCAACTTATTGAAGCTCAAAATGATTTGAACAACAAGTTGGAAGAAGCTAGAAAACACGAAGATGCCTTACAGAAAGTCATTGACGATATGACTGCAAAGTTAAACAATCAGAAAAGCCAGTATCAAAATGAAATTAGTCAAATACAGTCGAATTTAACCTTGGTAAGCGGGGAAGAAGTTAGGTTGAAAGATTTGCTACAAGAAAAAGAAAACGAACTCAAAGAACTAACTCTCAAACTGCAAATGTTGCAAGTTGACTTACAATCAAACGTTGAAATAGCGACAGAAAAGGATCGCCAATTAGCTCAAATTAACGAAGAGTTTAATAGTACCTTAGAAATTAGGAAACAGCTGGAAGATAAAGTCGCCAAAGCAACTTTGGAAACGTCTACAATAAAGCAACAATACGAGAATCTTATAGCTAATTCATCGGCTGAAGAATCATTGATGAAGGATTTCCAAAATCAAATTGAAACATTAAGGAAAGAGTTTGCCGTTGTAACTCAAGAAAAGAGTATTATTCAGGCCAAATATAACGAACAAAATGAAGCATTAACAAAACTAAAGCAAGAACACGACGAAATAGTTAAACAGCTACAAGAAAATGAAGAATTTAAGACTGAACTCTCTAAGTCATTGGAAGAAAAAGAACGTCTAATAAAAGCCCACAATGATAAATTACAAGCGGACGGTAATAAAGTTGCAGATTTAGAGACTGAGGTAACACAGTTGAAAGAAGAATTGACAAACAAAAATGCAGTTATAGAAGAAAAAGAACAGCACTTGAAAAACGTCAATGACGTTTTACAAAGTGAAGCAAATGAAACGCAACAAAAAATCAAACAATTACATGAAGAAGTTGCTCAAGTTAACGATAAATATAAGACAGAAAGTGAAACCCTGAATAATATGTGTAAAACGCTACAATCGCAATTAACAGAGAAAGAAAGACAGTTCGCAGAATCACAACATAATAAGGAAAAGATATCAGAATTACATGCTCTGCTCGAGAAAGCAGAACACGACATCACACAGCTTAACAAAATCAACGAAGGCCAAAAAACAAACTACGAAGAGTTGAACAAGCAACTACAGCAACAATACGATGAGTCTAGAAAAGAGAGTAAGAGGGCTCGTCACGAACTAAAAGCCAAACTTGCCGAGTATGAAAAACAGCTACATGAATCCAGAGATAGAACCAAAGCAGAGGTTGATAAGCAGGTTGAAATACAACAGAAGTTGACTATAGCTGAAAAGAATATTGTTGAACTATCAAATAAGTTAGAACTTGTAACAGTCCAGCAAAGCGCCAATGTTGAGAAAGACGACAAACTAGAAAAGCTCACGCTAGAAATGCAAGCTATTAGAAAGTCGAACGCCGAGGCATTAGCAAACAGTGAAACTGTTATCGATGGTTTGAAGTTAGAAATCGAAAAGAAGTTGAAAGACTTGAAACATAAGGACGACTGGCTAGGCAAGTTACAAGACGATGTAAAGGTAAGCAGTTGATCTTACAAATACATAAAGTACAGATAGATGTTTTCGCCACTTTTGCTCTTGCTTATTTCGACATAAAATTCAGCAAGAATTCATCTTGCGCAGAATAGTTTACCTGCTATGGCAATAATATGTAACTGTTTCCTTTTTTTTCAGAATTACAAAGCCAAAGTGGAGATATTAGAAAGAGAGAAAGTGTTATTGCAAAAGGAGTTGACCACTAAAGCCAAAGAAGGCGTTATCAAGGACAAAAACGACAACAGTGCTGTTGAGAGAACTACCCAAGATTCGCAAAAGTAAGTTGACATATTTTACACCATACTGTTCATAGTCCAGAAACTGATTTCTGACGCTTCTGACAAAAGAGAAATATTTCGTAAGGTTGTCCATCGTTAGAGGCTTTCAACTCCCTACGTTAAAAACACGTATTTGTATTTGAAATACCTAGGTTCGTGTCAAGGTTTTATCATGTATTGCAAAGTTACAATCCGACCAAGAATTGTTTGTATTTGGTGTTCGAACCTGTATCTTGTCCAGTTTCAAATAAGGAAAGCTTTTTACGCAGCTTTACCTTTATGGTGATGGCAGTACTGTCTCTAACAACACTTAATTATAGTTGAAAACAAAAAGGGTTCGAATGTAAGACTAAGTTCGAGTGAAAAAAGATAACTTTGTGCCGAATACACGACCTCTCGAATGTAAGGCAAGCGCTGCGCTTCTACCGCTGCGCTACCAATTTACCGAATACTTTGTTTTCTAACCCAGTCGCTAACTGTGAAGGCATATCTTGAGGAAACCTGATAGTCTTGGTGTTATAAGTTGTTGATTGCACTCATAGGACGATGAAGGTTAATTTAGTATTAAAAATGTGAAAACTCTTCTTTCTATTTCTGAAACTATGTTATTTAGCATAAAATAATCCTTATGATAATCCTTTCGATCGGTATGATAAGGTAATTTATTTGTTGATTTTTTTTCTCGTGTAGCGATTTCGATTCCCGGTTCAACCATGTAATTATTTAAAATCTATGAATTCAGTTTAAATTGTTTTTTAAATTAGAATAATGTTTTCTTTTATTAAAAAGTTCCATTTCCAATGTTCAAGGCACTTTCCCTCCATGTGGCATAGCCGTGAGACGCGGACCTGGGTCTAGATAGAATTATAAGGCGTTAAAACCATCTAGCTCTAAGTTTTTTGCGGCCACGGGTCGCTAAAATCACTTAACTTAAAGTTAACGTGATTGAGAATGTTATGTTCTGTCTGCTTCCAGGCTCTCGGAAGACAAGGCGGAGGTGGAAGGGCAGGTCAGCTTTCTGAACTCTGTGATCGTGGATATGCAGCGCAAGAACGAGCAGCTTCTGGCGAGGGTGCAGGCGCTGGAGAGCGGAGCGCCCGTCGTTGAGCCTTTGTTGTGAGTCTTTACACGTATTTTTACGGCTGTTTGGAACAAGTTTAGAAAGGCTCGAAATCCCTCGAATTTTACAATTTTTTTGTCAACTTTCAATCAACTTTGTCCGTCGGCACGTGGCCAGCACTATCTCAGTCTCCTTGTAGTCGGAAAGCCTCCCCGAACGACATAAGTAGGTACCAACTGATCCTGTACGTCTCTCAGTGGGTTTTTCACGCTGTTACCGCGTTTTCTAATGAGAAGAGTAACAGCAAAACCCTTTGACAAAGCGTACGTCGTCGAAGCGATGCAATGTGGTGGGCAGTGACTGGAAGAGAAGAGCCCAAGATCGGGCTCAGTGGCGTGTGTTAGGAGATTCTTATATCCGGATGGACACCGGCTGATTATGATGATGATGACGTCGAAGCGAAGTGTCAAATCCTCTGGGATCCGCGCGTCTTTATTCTCTCGTGTCATATCCGACACATGTCACGACTTGACTGAGATTCGCATACATACGCATGAGTTCACGCTAATCGTGTTTACGCATGCGGGCGTCTTTTTTATCTTGATAGAAAATTGGAGACAGGGAATAACATGTTAAGCTACCCACATTTTTGGATTGACGCTTCGATGCGTTGTGATTCAATTTGCGTTGAGAAATATTTTTTAATGGCTCGTAATGCCCACATCAGCCCTTGTATTACGTAATTTTCCACTCTATAGGGGTTAAGTATTTAGTTAGACTACTAAAGCAGATAACTCCATACAGTGGAGGACTTAGGTAATCGCATCCCCAGGGATGCTAGCGATCAATCTACTCGCGATTATTTAGTTCAATTTATAAATAATCGCTATTAGGACCCTAGACCACTACACTAGACCTAATATATACCTACACAAAAAATTACGTCACCCATTCTAGGTATCTTTTAGATTTTCACTTGCTACTTCACCTTTTGACGAAACATTACCTACTACCGACAACTGTTATTCTGATCATCAGTTTTCTATCTATAGTTTTAAAATAAACTGTTTTTTCGAAATCATAGACATTTTATTATTTGTCACAAGAATCCTATAATAAAAACTGTATTTCCACGGATATTTACTTGTTTAAGATATGGGATGTTCAAGCGGGTTTTAGAAAGGGAATGGGATGCTTGGATCTAATCTTCTCCTTGAGACGTGTGGTGGAAAAGTTCTTGGCCAAAAGTCAAAGGGTTTTCTGTGCGTTCGTAGACCTGGAGAAGGCTTATGATAGAGTTGTGAGGAATGACTTGTGGTCAGCACTGTCTGTGTATGGGGTGGACAGCATCTTGCTGCGAGCTCTGAAGTCTCTCTATCAAGACTCCAGGGCTTGCGTTAGAATAAATGGGGCGTATACTGACTGGTTGAGCATCTGCAAGAGTGTGAGACAGGGTTGTGTCGCATCCCCGTGGTTGTTCAATTTATTCATGGATAGTTGCCTGACTGATCTGAAAGAGAATGAATGTGGGATAAGGATGGGTGAGCTACTTGTGAAATGCTTGTTGTACCTACGCCGATGATCAAGTGTTGTTCGCATCGTCGGTCGAAGAATTGCAGACACAAGTCACGGTAATGGATGAGGCTTTTAAAAGGAAAGGTATGAACATGAATGTGAGTAAGACGAAAGTACTGGTCTTTGAAAAAGATGATGAAATGACTGAGTGCAAGATAACGATTAGAGGCGAAAGAGTGGAACAAGTAAAAGAAATTGTCTATTTGGGGAGCCTTTTTACGAGGGATGGAAATTGTGAAGGTGATATAGAAAGAAGAGTAAAAGCGGGAAATTGTGTAAACGGTGCCTTGCACTCCATTGTGTGCAGCCGAAACACCTCCAAAAGAGCTAGATGCTATTCATAGTGGCGTGCTGGTCCCAACACTTATGTATGGTAGCGAGACTTGGGTGTGGCAAAAGAAGCAAGAAAGTAGAATTAATGCAGTTGAAATGAGGGCCTTGAGAAGTATGTGTAGTGTTACTTTGAATGACAGGATACGCAATAGTCTGATTAGAGAACGTTGTGGACTGAAAGAGGATGTAGTGACTAGAATTGAGAAAGGAATGTTGCGTTTGTTTGGACATGTGGAGAGGATGAAGGAAGAAAGATTGACGAAACAAATATATATTGCGAATGTGAGTGGAAGGGCTGGTAAGGGACGTCCCAGACGGACTTACATCGACCAAATAGGGGATGTATTAGTAAAAAGTACCCGGAACCGGCGTGCGTGCATGCAACGACTTATGAACGTTGATGAAGCGCCTTCACTTCATCAACGTTCATAAGTCGTCATCTGATCTGTCAGGATCGTGGCAAGTGCCAGTCCCTGGTCTCTGCCTACCCCTCTGGGATACAGGCGTGAGGTTATGTATGTATGTATTTACTTGTTTAATTTTACACTTTACTATTTTCCGCCGAAACGTCGTCGACGAAAATGTTAAAATTAAACGTTTCGTCGGAAAATTTGCAAAATTAAACGAGTAAATATCCGTGCAAATACAGTTTTTATTATGTCTAGTGCTCGTATTGACCTTAAGAATCCTTTATTTGTTTTTAAGACGCATAAACTATTTCGATTTCGCCCTCCTAACAAAGCCTCAAATCCTTGCAGCAATGGACGCAAACCCAAGGCGGTGGCGCCGCGCCTCTTCTGCGACATCTGCGACGTATTCGACGCTCACGACACAGACGAGTGCCCGCGGCAAGCGGCCGGGGGCGACGCGCCGCCGCAGCCCGCGGGCCCGCGCCGCCCTGCGCCCGCGCCGCGCCCCTACTGCGACATCTGTGAAGGTAAGCCTTAGCACGCTACTTATAATTTTTCACAGCGCGATTTTTTATACTGGTAAAATCTGTGACTTATGGAAAATTAATGGAAAAGAAATTTCTTTTGAAATAAGTCCGCCTTTGTACATCAACACTTACCTGTTATTTAAGTTATTTTTTTGTTTCTTAATTTTTGTGCAATAAAGCGTAACAATCAATCAAACAAACAAAAAAACAAACAAAATGTATGAAGGTAAATAATTAAACTCCAACCAAATCAGTACGCGATTTAAAATCCGTCAGAATAAATATCGCGACGAAAAATCGTCATAGGCTTAGCACGCATTGCGGATAAAAATCCGAAATGCGTGCTATGCCTATGACGGTCAATCTGGCGCACGTTCAGTCTGGCGTCAGGCAATCAATTCCATTAGTTTGGTTAGACTGACGACAGACTGTTGTCTAATCAGTCAGTGGACTGATGGACCAGACTGACGCATATTCGAATATTTTGATGCTTCATCACATCAGTCTGGCATCAATCCGCGCTTGCTCAAGGTCACGGACTGAACTGACGCCAGACTGAACGTGTAAACTCCGTCTAACAGTGTGTAACGGCGCAATCCCCTTTACACCCTTTTTGATACCTATTTCATTATTTCCGCTTCATACATTTTTATTTCCTTCCATTTTAATCTCAACATTTAAAACTACTTTACTCACTCTGGATTTATCACTTGCCATTCCTGACAATTTTTACCTTGCAAATTATCAATTTTGCCTACTTATTCTGATCAGCTCAAAATTATTTATTTTGCTATGGCTTTCAAACCACGCAACACTCATTTTGTATACATTCTATGGAACTGACCGTCCCTGTCAGTTGAGAGGTTGAGACCAGGATCGTGGCAAACCCTGGTCTCTACTAACTCCTCCGGCATATAGACGTGTGTTTATATCCGGGAATAAATCATAATTGCTCCAAACGTTTTCCAGTGTCTACAAAGATTCAGGTATTTCCACTTGATGCCCAATCTCAAATTACCACCCTGTATACTGTAAGGGCATGGCATTAGGTTAATATTTACGGTCAATATTTTTAGCAAATGCGCCACCGAATGAATAAAATACTGATTTATTTTTTTATGACCATTATAAATGTCACTTATGGTAACAACCAACTGAGGCGTAAAAGCAGTACATATACAGTGCGTTCACATTAACTTGACGCGTGAGAGAATTGGTAGCACTTGATGGTAAAACAAGCCCTCAATCCTTTTATTTTACTTGGGAAAAATAAAAGGATTGAGGGCTTGTTTTACCATCTTCCGATCAGGTCCAAAAGCTAATTCACATGTTATGTCCTTGTTACCAATTCTCTCACGCGTCAAGTTAATGTGAACGCACTGTATAATAAGACGAACGTCCTTGTTTTTTTTTTTTTGCAAAAACGTGTTAATGTAAGAAATAAAAAACATCGTCAGATCTATTAGTCGGAAATTCGGAATGGCTTTTTTTAATTGCTTGTGCTAGTTGATTGTTTGGTTTGGCATGAGAGGTTAATTTTCTCATGCAGTATTTAGTGCAGCCTAAAAGCAATGCGTTTTTATAACAATCTGCATGGCAGTAACCCAAATACAGAGGGAATCCAAAAAGAGAATAAAATTATTGTCATAAAAAATATCCATTTTTTTACTCTCGTGTATCTTTTTATTTCCTTCTCCATTAAGTGGGGCCTTTTTCGAATCGCCTTCAATTCATTAATTTACGACTATTTTTTTGTTTCAGTTTTTGGACACTCGACGGAAAACTGTGATGAAGAAGAAACCTTTTAAGCCGCTAATTATTCTACAGTAATAGTTGAAATGTTACCCTGTTGTTTATTACGTACTTGTTTCATTGTTGGGTTTTATTTATTGTTTACCATTGCGGTACACTGTTAGTTTTACATTTTTTAAATGTTTTTGTTTGTAAATAAGAGCTACTCAGTGATTAATTTATAAGTAATTGCATGTTTACTGTTTAAATTAAGGGATAAGGGGATCGTTTTCGTACGCATTGTCTAAGCACAATGCATATTGAGAATGTTGAAGGTCTTTGCACATTTTAATCCAAATTTAAATCATGTTTTTACAATAATCTCTGTCCTTGATGTAAACATAATTTTATTTTACCATTAAATAAACTGATGTTATTATCATAAACAAAAATTATGAATGAACACCAAGATAATTTTTATAAACTATTAAAGTATTTTAAATTGAATCCTTTTTTTATTCTTTTACCAAAACTAACTACCTAAATATTCAAGGTCCTGTAATTAAAACCAAGGAATGAATGGTTAATACAATTTAATTCCAAAACAGTAATATTTACACATGTAATGAAGTCCTTATTCTAGTTTATTATTATGTAGGTAGGTATCTACTTATTTTAATCTAAACCTTCCTTCTTTTCCTTGATTGCCTCCTGAAACAAGAGCAAAAAACTAAATAAATAACTATTTATATGGTTCCATTTACGAATATAATTTGTTTTTATTACATAATAGTCTCTTTTATACTGTGATCATCAAGCCCCCAAGTGTTTGGATGTAGAAAATAACATTGAGTAATTCAGTTCAAATAACTCCCCCAAGAATGTAATTTCAAATGGCTCCTCCAATGACTAAAACCAAAAACTCCTTTAATTGGTCTACCTGTTTGGAAGCTGTAATGGTACAGTTTTTTAAAGGCTCACAATAAAAAAAAACTGCACCACAGCAAATGAGAGTGACGGTCTCTATCAATTTCTGGCTTCCATTTCCCTGAAAAGCAAAGTGTACTAAGAATAACAAATTGCTTTGAATAATGATGACCAAGGCATTTCATAAAACCAGATTACAAGATTATTATGACAATTTGATGCACATAGCATCTTCTTTCTCTTTAATCTAAATCGTCAACCTCCGGCGGAGGAATTAGAGAAGTCCTGCTTCAGAATACCCAGTACTAGTCCATTTGTATGAAAATGTAACCTTGCCAATTCAGCTTCTACATATTCTTAGTCGGAATGATATCGCTGTACCCACAAGATTATATTCTTATGTAAAAACCTAACTGCAAAGTAGGTACTCGGGGCTGCAAGTCATGCAAATTACTTCAGCCAGATGTCACTGCCTGTACATAATACAGAGTATTATTGTAAAGAGGTTCGAAATTTCACTGATGCCGGTGAGTCGCCCATTAGCTCAGTTGGAAGAGCGCTGGCACGGATGGTCAGAGGTCGCGGGTTCGAATCCCGGCATGGGTGGAATTTTTAGCCTCTAAATACGTCCTTAGCATGGGTTAGTGCATTAAAAAGAATATAAACAGCAATGTATTTTTAAATATTCTTTGGTCAACAAAAAAAATATTAAATATTTACTGTTAAAAAAATCCAAATTGATCTTATTGGTTAGGCTATGTTCAAACATAAACAAATAATCAAAGTTAATTTTTTTTCACAACTAGCAGCAGGTACCGTCTTTCTCATAATGTATGATGTGATTATCAAAATTTGAATTATCTCCTAAAATAATATTTATAATTTTGGAATTCCATATACACCCCCATTTTGAAAACCTTTAGAATTCCATAACAAATTTAATTACTGTCCATGTTTTGTTCAGCCACTGAGAGAATATGTTTCAGACACTTTTTATTTTGTAATGACAAGTTATGCAACATAATAATTCATGTTACCATTCATTACATTATTCTTAACTAGCCCCTACCCGCGACTTGCGATTTGATATGTAAATAAATATAGTTATCAGTGAGTGAAAAAAAAAACAAAACCGGTTATGTCCCTTTTTTACTGTACAAAATTATAAAATTAAAACTTAATTAAATGAACTTAATTGAACTCAAAATCTATTCATATGTTTTACTTTAATTCAATTAAGTTTCCTTGAGGAACTGTCTTGTTTGCCTATTAATAGGTATCTAGTTATTAAGAACATAATAAGACACTTATTACATTTATATTATATCATACGGAGGATTATTATTTCCATTGTGTTTGGTACATCGCTACAAAAAATATACAGAAAATATTGGTAATCAAATGTTTTTTATAAAACGAAATCAGTGTTTTTAATCCTTCCCCCTAATTTTGTTAAATCTTTGATTATTTGAAATTCAAGTTTAACGCCAGTTCCTCATTATTGACTAGCTGAATAACAAAAAATATTTGGCTGATCAGTTAATTAATTATTTTAAGCTATCATACACACCTTGAATCTCTCTTCAAATAGCGAGAGCTCTGACGTCAGATCGGTGATAGCATTCATGAAAGCTTCTTGGGGTGTGTAGTCTGATGTGGTCTGGATGCGAAGGACGAACTTGTGCTCCAGGGGATGTGGTACTTTATAGCCCGCGAACAAAACCTTAGGATCCTTCAGGAGCTGGCTATTGTCAACAAGAAATACAAAAGTTAGTGAAGTGACTATGGTACAGCAAATCAAATTCATTAGGCAGAAGAAAAATATTCAGAATATTCTTGTTCATAGGTATTATGTACAAAAAAGAAAGGATTTATTTAGTGTGTGGATGTCCCTCCACAGGCCTAGATCGTAGGCAACTTACAAAATTTTACGGCCGTATACTGAAATGTCTCTCAAATATTTAACGACTGCATAAATATAAGAAAATAAATAAGTTCTTTAATGAAGTAAGTTTGCCTAAATCGAGGCAGAGATAATGTTGCCATTGTTATGCTACGACTTCATTATTTGAGTGCTGCTTAGCTGATCATGGGTACTTATCGTTTGAGTAGTGGTTGTGTATACCACCTAAATTTGGGAGATGTTTAAATTTAAGAGCCCCATAATTGATTGGTGTATTTGAGAGACGTTTCAGTATTCAGCCGTTAGATAGGTACTCAGAAGTAGGTTTGTATTTACTTACTGTCTAATCATGTTTCCAAGGGTGTGGTCTTCTTTATTGACTGTAAATATAGCTGCATTTGGAACTTTTGTGTCCTCTTCCTTCTGAACTCTGAGGAAACCAACAATGAAGTTGTTTCAGCAGTGTTTGTGATGGTTGTTAGGTTAGGTTCGGTAGCAAACACAGTATACTCACTTTTTTTCACCATCGTAGAGAAGGAACGACTCGAAGGTGGGTGGCGCATTCATGTTTATTCGATTTTCATAAGAAACTTAATATTAAACCATAAAATGAACTCAAAATCAAACGCAATTATGCAAACACTCCAAACGCATCTATAAAAATTAAACTCTGCTTTCTCGATTTCCAATTTTCCATAAACCGATTCAACCGTTTTATTTACAACTTACCGCTCTGAACCTATGGTTCTAAGTGCCTATGACACAATATAACGGTGCGCAACTGTTACTGACATCTGCGCCAACGTTGAATTTTGAATTCAATTCAATTCAATTTTTGGCGAAATGGCAACCAGCCGTTGTCGACTATTTCTGCCAGAGTCACGTCTTGATACGACATGAACTAAAAGATATACACAGATTTATGGCGCATCGAGACAAAATTTTATGGTAAGAGCTCCTTTTTGCGGGCTTATCGTGCAGAGTCGTGCAACAAAAATCATGCAGGCGAATCTGTAAAGACAAAAATATATGACAATAAGTTGCTTTTTTTTTTCCTGGCAACTATTTACATATTTACAAAACATGTAACGAGTAACATTTATTGACAGACAAAAGACATCACAATTTAATTTCGTTTTCCCCAATAAATTTTATAAGTATAATAAATAGATCAATAGAAGACGATAGATATGTTAATAAACAACCAAAGTTTATAGGAAGAGGGATATTAATTGAAGGAAGATACATATAAATATTTAAAGAGCGATTATTTCTGTGACAGTTGAAGAATATGTGGTCAAGATCGCCGTCCTCAAGCCCGCAATCGCATAACGACGAATCTCGTACTCTGATTTTATTTAAAAAAACGGGTGTGCAGCAGTGACCAATACGCAGCCGACAGATTATGGAAACTACTCTCTTACCTACCTTCCTGAATCTAAAAAACCACGGTTTGGTCTGGATAGACGGTTGGACTGTGTAAAACTTGGAGCCCTTAGTGCGACTACTCTCCTGCCACAAGTTCAGCCAGGATTCAGCAAGTTGTTTTTTTGGTAAGCAGAGTAAATCATAAGCGTGGTGCGTGTCGTGTTTTAAATCCACCTTATGTCTACTTGCATGTTTGGCTATAGAGTCCGCATTTTCATTCCCCACTATACCCGAGTGTCCAGGGATCCATACCAGAGTCACCCCAAGGTTCCTACTATTGCAGTTAAACAAGGTCTTTTTAATGTCTAAGATGATTCTGCTATTGAGTTTGCTCTTGAGTTGACTCTGGTCCAGAGCCTGTAGACAGCTAAGTGAGTCCGTGAAAATTACTGCGTTTTTAATATTGTGCGATTCCACGAATTGACAGGCCTCAAGGACTCCTATACACTCACCCGTGAAAACGGACGATTCCGATGGGCATTTAAATTGTAAAGCAAGTTTTGAGTTTTCTAAATAAACGGCAACTCCTACCGAGGAAGACGGAGATAGTTTAGATGCATCTGTGAAGAACCTTTGGTATTCACTCCAACGGTCCTCTACTATTGAATTAAAAATGGTGTTAGCCGCTGGGTTGTCCTTAAAAATACCAATGTTCATAATTATGTCAGGTTTAAAATGTAGGATGTTGAATTTGTATTCAAACTGGGGCATTGTCACCGCCGTTATCAACGACTTCTCAAATAGCTTTAGGCGTCGGAAACTGTGGAGGGTAATTGGGACTTCTTTGTTTTTCCAGGAGCTTGTACGGGTCAAAAGATCAAGTTCCTGTAATTTCTGAGGGAGAATATGTGAAGATCTGGAGAAGGCCCTGACCATGAAGCGGTCCGCTAGGTACTGACGGCGCAGATGGAGGGGGGGATCAACAGCTTCGACTTGGAGTGCATTAGTAGGAGTTGACCGCATACATCCCAAAATTAGTCGTAGGCACTTATACTGTATCCGATCCAGTTTGACCAAGGAAGTCTTGTTAATCGGTTCCAAGGCAAAACAACCGTAGTCCATAACGCTTCGAATTAGGGCGTTGTACACAAGTTTCATACAGTATGGATGAGCTCCCCACCAGACACCAGCAAGAACTCTCAGGATAGAATAAACTCGCTCACATTTTTTTGTCAGATGTTCTATGTGGTGGACACCTGATAGTTTAGGATCTAAGTAAACGCCCAAAAATTTTACTTTGTCTTTTCTGGGAATTGTATTATTGTCAATTTTGACTTCAATATCAGGAACATTGTTGGGCCTTTTCCTAGTGAATATCATCAGAGAACTTTTTTGAGCCGAGAGATAGAGACCATGGCGACTAAGCCATTGGTCAAGTGAGCGGAGGGATAGATTTAAAGATAGTGCTGCATGTTCAATAGAGTTGTCTGAGACATATAGCGCAACATCATCAGCATATTGAAGGATCTGGCAATTATAATTGAGGCTAGAGCTGATGTCGTGAGTGTAAATGTTAAAAAGGGCAGGACTCAGTACCGATCCTTGGGGCAGGCCTTTACTCAGTATTCTGCAGTCAGCTTCATAGTCAGGGACCCGGAGAGACACGGTTCGTGACATGAGCAGTACGCATATGCATCGGACCAACTTAGCAGGAACCCTCAGATGCAGCAATTTTTGCCTGAGGACCGAAAGTAGGACGTTGTCATAGGCAGAGGAGATATCTAAAAACACTGCTACTGTCGAATCACTTTTGCTCAACGCTACTCTGACATCTGTGACCAACACTGACACACTGTCCATCGTGCTCAGACCCTTGCGAAAACCAAATTGCGTTTTTGGTAACAGATTTCTACTCTCCATGAGCCATTCGAGCCGATTTTTCAAAAGATGTTCCAATACTTTAGAAAGAGCTGATGAGAGAGCAATGGGTCTGAAACCGTTAGGGTCGCTAGAGCTTTTACCGGGCTTCAATATAGGCATGATTAACTGCTTCTTCCATGAATCCGGAACTAAGCCAGCATCGAAGCATTTATTTGCGAAGTTTAAGAAGTAGTTTAGTGTATGGGGACCTGATTTTACTAAAAATGAGTATGGTAGCCCATCTTCCCCGGAAGCTGTATCCTTTACCTGAGAAATTACTGTACTCAGTTCCTCTAGAGTGAAAGGACCGTCAAATGGATCCTGGGGCCTAGATATTGCGAGGTCTGGAAACCGCAGTTCATCTTCAGCAGGTACATAAGGGGGTGCTAATTTAGTAATAAAGGCTTCTGCGACTTCTTCGGCAATTGCATTCGATGACTTAGGTGTAAAGCTATTTCTAAATCTATTTATCTGTTTCCAAACTACTGTGGGAGGCGTGGCCGGAGACAGGGAGGTACAGAAGGAAACCCAGCCTGCTCTCTTTTTCCTACGTAGCGCTCGTTTTGATTTGGCCAGAAGTCTGCGGTACTCGATTAGATTACTAAAAGTGAGCGATTCATTGCATTTTTTTTCGGCCTCTATGCGCTCCTTTATTAATTGGGTGCATTCTTCATCCCACCAGGGAGGGGACGGGATCTTACCAGAGCGGGGTTTTTTGGTCGGGAAAGCCTTTTCTGCAGACCTATTAATAGCGTCTGTAAGAGCATTGTAGGAGCAAGCCAGATTATCTTGGCTGGTAACAGCTATATCTTGGACTTCTCTTTCCACAAGTTCAGAATAAGTTTCCCAACCTTTCTTGGTCAGACGATATTTAAGCAAGGGTTTAGCTATGGTCTCTGGGAGGGATTTGTGAGGTAAATTAACCACGATTGGGAAATGATCACTTGCATGAGTAGAATTTAATCGGTCCCAGTTACAGCATGACCCTAGATCTAATGAGCAGATGGTCAGGTCCACACAGCTCTTTCTATCTCCAACTTGGCCTCTGCGTGTAGGTCTTCCGTCATTCAAAACACATAGACCAGCACTGTCAATGACCTCGACCAGTTCCTCCCCGAAAGAGTCACAGTGATCCGAACCCCAACGGTAATGGTGGCCATTGAAATCACCCATAATGATAGATGGGCCTTGTAACTGAGAGAATAGAGAACTGAGCAAAGGAATTAAAGCAATTTCGGGGTCGGAAATATAAATAGAAATAATAGTAATGCCTAAGGCTTTGATAGCAATTATGTTAATGTTATCCTCATGCATATCATTTATAAAGGGAAAATTTACAAGGGAAAAGGGAATTCTGTTATTGACAAGAATGGCGCAACCGCCATAATTGTCATATCTATCACTACGAACACAACTGAAATTATTTACACTAAAATTGAATCCTGGCCTAAGCCAGGTCTCACTGAGGCAGCAAACAGCTGCATTGTAATTATTCAGGAGGTAAACTAGCTCATGTTTTTTGTTATTTATGCTCCGCGCGTTCCACTGAAGCAGTGAAAGGGGAGTATCCATCTTGAAGGATGTTGAAAATCAAATTGAGTTTATTGGCAACGTGGTCCGGTAAAGAATTTGAACAAATAAGAGAAGAGAGAAGGGAAATCAATTGTTCCATTGGGTCATTATTGACCGGTGTCGGATGTTGGGCCTGGCTGAGAGCACACCCATTCTGGGATGGGGAGAAGGAATAATCCTGAATTAGGGCTTGGTGGGCATGTCTGTCATAGCCAGGGGAAGGAGGGGAGTGGGTCCTAGGCTTTAGGAGGACAGTTTTTCTGTAAGAATGCTGGGGTGAGTGTTGAGATGTTCTTTGGGAGGGGCCAGGCTGAGACTGAGGGCTGTTGTAATGGCGCGGAGGAGTTGATTTTACTGCCTTGGCATATTTACGGGAGATAGGAGGAATCTTTTTGTTGGCCTCAAAATAAGACATACTGTATTCAGCCATCATACTTTTGATGGCAGTTTGTCTTCCATACTCTGGGCAGTCCCTACTGGCAGCTGAATGGTTGCCATCACAGTTGGTGCAAGTGAAGTCACTGTTATTAATTGAACATCCGTCACCAGGGTGGTCAAGACTGCATTTGTAGCATCGAGGTTTGGACCGGCATGCAACCCTAGTATGTCCAAATCGGCAGCAGTTAAAGCATTGTATTGTAGGGTATGTGTACAACTCAACCTCTAGCGCTGAGTAACAGCAGTATACTCTCTTTGGTAGTACTTGCCCATCAAAAGTTAGGACTACTGTCTGACTTGGCTTCCAAACTATTTGCCCCTCCTCGCTAGTTGTTTTCCGATTCATACGTCTTACTTTTAAAATATTGCCACATCCAGATGGTACCTTGACCAGTTCCATCACCTCCTCGTCAGTGAAGTCTGTGGGTACACCCCTTACCAAGCCCATGCGTGTTATATTAAATTGAGGAATGACTGCTTGATATTTATTATTGCTCAATATAGGGTTTGATAAGAAGGCATTTGCATCTTCTGGCGACTTGAACTCAACAGATACTCTGTTGCGTCCAATTCGCTTGATGCCATCAGTGAGAACATTAGAGATGTTGTGTTTGATCAAGAATAAGCCGAACTTGACATGGTGTAGAGTGGTTCCTGATTTTTCATCGGTCTCTGGGCGGGAAACGTGGACAATAAAGGGCGCTTTGTCCAAAACAGAGTACTTCTTTCTAACGTCTAGAGGTCTTGTGGTTTTAGAGACTTTGACTGGCATTTGAGTGGGCGAGTCGGTCACTGCTGGGCGTTTCCTATTTGAGATGTCTGCGGTATCCATCGGCTGGGATGGAGAGGCATCTTGAGGAAGGGAAATTGTGCACACAGGGCTATAAACGAATGGTTCTATATCGGGAGGTTTAGGGGGGATCCTATTGTCATCCATATTCGATGAAATAAATGTTAATACTCACCAAATGACGGCCTTGTTTACTTATATAATAGATAGGCAAAACAACACAGGACAAGGACAAACAAGTAAAGCCAACAAAAAGAACAAAAAATAGCTAAAAACAGTAAGAATTCCGAAAGCGCATGTGCTAACCAAAGACAGCGACGACAGAATCTTGAATTTTGAATACGTATAGGTCTACGCATTTTGACAACCGGCGTTCCGAAGTCTATACCTATGTAGGTACCTATTAGTACATTACACAACTACTAGGGTGGTAATACAAAGAAAGGCCGAGATCGCAGAGGTTTGCGGCCCGAGCTGCAAGCGAGGGACGCAAATATGCGATCGAGAGCTTTCCTTATTACCTCCCGTGTTGTGTACATCTTTTTATGTCTACACTTGGCCAGAAAGCGGCTTTTTCCGTACGCGCAGCGTGCGGAAAAGGCCACTTTATTGCCAGGTGTGGCATAAAATAAGTAATATTGGTACATGTCGAATTGATAATCTCCTCGTTTTTGTGCTATGTAAGAGATTCATCCAATCGGAGCGAGTTCAGTAGGTATTACCCGGAAAATATCTAGGTACCATGTTCTTGCCATCGACAGATAGGGTTGCCAGGTGAGTCGCGAAATAATACCGGACAACCCCAACCGGTATATACTAGGTCGCAAGAAAATACGAAGCGCTCGTGGCCTAGCCGAACCGAGTGATTGAAATAAATCACTTGAGTGAAGCAGCAACAGGCGCGGTCAGGTGCCGGATGGGTGACCGTCCCGTGACTACCGCTAGTGGATTTTTTTCCGAGCGCTTCCGTGCTTCGCAAGGCACGTTAAGCTGTTGGTGCCGGCTGAGATGTAATGGCAGTCGTTAAGCTATGTCAGAGGCCTTATGGGCGGCTTGAGAACTTCTGACAGTAAGGCCCGCCACTGTCTTACAATCCTCCAACAACCCGGACTTGGCCCCCGTGGTGGAGTATGGCCTAACCTTCCTCCGATGCAGGAAGAGACCCGTGCCCCAGCAGTGGGGACATACATGGGTTGATATCGAAGAAAATACTTTAAAAATATTTATATTTATTTAGTGTCGTTGCTTCTCGTTAGAGGACACAATTCAATTAGTTGGTTCAAAGTTGGTAGACCGCGTTCAAGTTCCAAGGAACTGAAGCTAGTAAATACCGAGTTTTCGAACTGGAACCACGTTTCCAAGACAGCTCGTTGATAAGCAATCAAGGCGTGTTTTTTAAATTTCTGAGTTTCTTCACCCGATAGGTACTGTTCCTCGAAATACCGGACTTTGTTCTGTCCGGTACGACCGTTTATTTTTTACCGGACAGTCCCCGAAAATACCGGACTGTACGCTTAAATACCGGACATCTGGCAACCCTATCGACAGACCGCCTTCTTTCTTGCGAGGTAGGTACCTACCCTAGCTTTTTCGACGAGTTATAGGTATATTAGTTAGTAAAGTAAGGCTAACTAACATCCATGTTTATAAAACCCTCAGATTAATGTATTAATATCTGCGAGAACGTTTCATCCAAACATCCTTGCATAGGTATCTTCCGTCGCCGCATACGTTCGGATTCGGAGGAATCCGAACGTATGCGGATGCGGCGGCACATAGGTACTTGTGACGTCATTAGGGATTTTCCACGTTTTTTCCGAACGCCCCGGCTAACATAAAGATTTTCCATACGGAAAAAAGTCTTATGTATGCGGTCGTCAACGTCAATGCGTTTTAAATAGATCACAAATTAGAAAGAAAGAAGCATTCGAGAACCCGAATACAAAAACGATTGCGGAAAACGTAAACCGGCCTTATCGATCTCTATCAAGGGTTCATATCGACAAAACGATATGAACCCTTGTATGTCCCCACTGCTGGGGCACGGGTCTTTTCGTACAGTTTAGGCCATACTCCACCAGTGGGGGCCAAGTCCAGGGTTGGTGGAGAAAAGACAGTGGCGTGTCTTACTGTCAGAATCAAGCCGCCTATAAGGCCTGTGACGTGGCTTAACGACTGCCATTACATGACAGCCGGCACGAACAGCTTAACGTGCCTATGCCACAAGCGGTAGTCAAGGGACGGGCACCACACTGCACTGGACCGCACCTGTTATTGCTCAAGTGATTGATTCCAATCACTTGGTTCGACAAGACTACGAGCGCTTCTGAAGACTAAACGCTAAATGAAATATACTCGTAGGGTAGACTGGGTACGATTGAAACAGGTCATGATTGAAACAACTCAAAATTCTCGAAAACCGTTATATTTACGCGAGTGATGCAATACTCGTTAGACGCCGCCGGTCATTTTTTAATTATGGCCAGTAAGTCGAGCGAGCGAGTGACGCAGTCGTGCTGAGGACGCCTTGACGGATTTCGCGCCAAAAAGTAAGACTTCATTTCTTAATATTTTTTTGTACCTATAGTCTTTTTCACTCTCGTCTTTTTACTGTTTTATTTTATTGATTGCATTATTTAGTCGTTTACGATTGTATTAATTACAGTTGCTAAGCTTTAAAGCCAATGTAAATTATTATTAATGACCTTGAAGTAAAACGAGTCGGATGGGGTCAATAGGCTTGTGTCCACTAAGAATAAATCGGATGGAAGAAAGTCTTTAAAAACTGATTATGATATGCAGATGGAAAAAACAAAGCTATTTTTAATAAAATATAAGGATTACTATTATTTTCTGAAAAGAAATTCGAAAAACTTTGTCATTAAGTCGCGAAACAGTGAACACCAATCAGAGCGTGCCACGTCACGTCGTGGCGAACATCGTTGTTGTTAACAATTTAGTATGTGTTTAGTTGATGATTATTTCCGTTTTTGATATGTCCAACTGTTATTATTTTATTAAGAAACGCAGAGGTATTGAAAGTTATTTAGTGAAACATATTAGGCAATATGGAAACAGGTTTTAGCAAAGCTAATGGCAATAATTTGCCCAGAATTGTAGATTTAGTAGATTTTTTGCATCAAATAGTGACTTTTGCTCCATAATATTAAACTATTAATTATAAGCTTACCCCCTTATTCATAATGGTCTGCTAACTTAAAACAGCTGCTACGGAGTGTTATTTTTCATTCAACCTAGGTCAATAGAAGAAGACAGAGGGATAATTAGCAATGCTGTTAGCAGACTATTATGAATAAGGGGGTTAAAGCGTAATGTTTAATTTTTTTAATCAGATTTATTTCACTATTAAATTACGAAAATTACGTCATATAGTTGCAGCCAAATGATCTTCACAAAAATACATTCTTCAATTCGTCGATAAACAATGAGGATCGCTCCTTGCAAGTGTTAACCACTTTTTTCGTATTTCTTGCTTGTGTGGGACATATATAAATAATTAGTTGGTGTTTTTATTCTTGTGACACTGTGTCACCATGCCGCTTTTGCAAGACATTTTTAATTAAAATAACAGCAGAAAACGAACAATCGCCTACTGAAACAGTGTTCGTACACCACCTCGTAACGTCACTCAAGACGCCATGACAGTCTTGAGCGTTTTTGTGGGAAATTTAAATTGATTTTTTTAGATTCAAAATACTTATTGAATATGTTAGGTTTTATTTAAAATAACACATATTTCTTGTATAATACACTTAAAAGTACGTTATAAAACCATTTCCCAAATTCAGTCAACTAGCCTATTGAAATATTTGCTTGGGGACGGTTGAAACGTTTCAACCGTCCCTGTGTTTCAACTGTCCTTAATTTTTTTTATGTGACTGCCCAAGAAGGCGATATCGTTTACCCGGCTGTATGAGAGAAGTGAATAAAGGGGAGGGAGGACTTTGCCCAGCAGAGGGACAGTACGGGCTAATAATAATAATAATACTTAATATATGTATGTTTTTGTGACCTCCTGCAGTCTAACTTTTTTTAAGGGTTTTTTGAATCATAAACATATTTAAAAACCTATTTAGAGGCTAAAAATTTCACCCATGCCGGGATTCGAACCCGCAACCTCTGGCTATCCGTACCAGCGCTCTACCAATTGAGCCAATGGGCGACTCACGGCATCAGTGAAATTTCGAACCTCTACAATATTCTCTGTATTACGTACAGGCAGCGACATCTGACTTAAGCAAATTGCATTACTTACAGCCCCGACTACCTACTTTGCAGTTAGGTTTTAACATCGGAACGATATCACTGTACCCACATGATTACACTATTTTTATTTTTAATGCACTAACCCGTGCTAAGGAACAAATTTAAAAACCTATTTAGAGGCTAAAAATTTCACCCATGCCGGGATTCGAACCCGCAACCTCTGGCTATCCGTACCAGCGCTCTACCAATTGAGCCAATGGGCGACTCACGGCATCAGTGAAATTTCGAACCTCTTTACAATATTCTCTGTATTACGTACAGGCAGCGACATCTGACTTAAGCAAATTGCATTACTTACAGCCCCGACTACCTACTTTGCAGTTAGGTTTTAACATCGGAACGATATCACTGTACCCACATGATTACACTATTTTTATTTTTAATGCACTAACCCGTGCTAAGGAACAAATTTAAAAACCTATTTAGAGGCTAAATTTGTTCCTTAGCACGGGTTAGTGCATTAAAAATAAAAATAGTGTAATCATGTGGGTACAGTGATATCGTTCCGATGTTAAAACCTAACTGCAAAGTAGGTAGTCGGGGCTGTAAGTAATGCAATTTGCTTAAGTCAGATGTCGCTGCCTGTACGTAATACAGAGAATATTGTAAAGAGGTTCGAAATTTCACTGATGCCGTGAGTCGCCCATTGGCTCAATTGGTAGAGCGCTGGTACGGATAGCCAGAGGTTGCGGGTTCGAATCCCGGCATGGGTGAAATTTTTAGCCTCTAAATAGGTTTTTAAATTTGTTCCTTAGCACGGGTTAGTGCATTAAAAATAAAAATAGTGTAATCATGTGGGTACAGTGATATCGTTCCGATGTTAAAACCTAACTGCAAAGTAGGTAGTCGGGGCTGTAAGTAATGCAATTTGCTTAAGTCAGATGTCGCTGCCTGTACGTAATACAGAGAATATTGTAAAGAGGTTCGAAATTTCACTGATGCCGTGAGTCGCCCATTGGCTCAATTGGTAGAGCGCTGGTACGGATAGCCAGAGGTTGCGGGTTCGAATCCCGGCATGGGTGAAATTTTTAGCCTCTAAATAGGTTTTTAAATTTGTTCCTTAGCACGGGTTAGTGCATTAAAAATAAAAATAGTGTAATCATAAACATATTTTGAGCTATACTTTAAAGTTTACTATTTGATTTCTATCGCTACCGTGGTTCTACCTACCTATACCAGTGGGTTTAAGTGTTTCTTTATTTTAATATAGTTTTGTTTATGAACTATTATTTATAACTATTAGAATCATCAATGAATTTCGTTCTGAGTGACATAGGGAATCTAAACTGTCAAAATATATACAAATTAAGAAATCTTGTTATTAGTGTTGCTTTTAGACTGATAACAAATACATTGAAAGTTACGTACTTATAACTTTAATAAAAACTACAGTACTTCTGAAAACATTGAAAGTACAGCGCACGACGGTATAGTTAGTTATTTTTAGTTGCGTTCAGTAAGTATACATTTCTTTTTCAGATGCCCAGAAAAAGAAAGCATGTCACAGACAGAACTTCCAAAGATAAGTATTATGTTATCTGTGCTGCTGATAAGATAAGTCCTTATCAGCAGCACAGATAACATATCAGCAGGCATACGAGGAAGTTCTTTTAGGAAAATCATTGAGAAAAGCAGTTGAGATGTTTAATATAAACCACGTCTCCGTGATAATAAAAAAACACGTTGATAATAAGAAAAATCACAAAAAAACTTGCTAGGTTATGTTATGATTGAAATATTGTTATGATTGAAACAAGCACTTTTGTATGAAATATAATAATTTGCATTTTACTATATTTATATGCTGTTTATGCTTGTTATTATGCTAAAACTACATATACTACGGTGAAAGTTAAAAAACAGTGTAACTCAAATCTCTTTAAGACTCATACTTTAAAAAATATTGACCTTTTCTTATGAATATTTTTGCTTCGTGAATTTTAAAATAATTATACTATGTTTACCAAGTTTTCTCGATCTCATACAACTATGTCAAAGTTACGAAAATGGTTAAGACTGATTTCATAAATTCAATTTTCCCAAAGATATTTGAGTGTTTCAATTTACCCCATGTACCGTTTCAATCGACCCCACTATGGGGTCAGTTGAAACAAATTCCCCAATCACTTTAAAAACGTCATTGCAGCTTAACCGTTTCAGTAAGAGCTATAGAATACAATTCATTTAGAAGCCAAATCATGACCCTTTAGATTATACTAGCATTTGGTGTGTCAATATTACAGATAACGGCACTACATACAGGTAAAGTTAAATTGTTTCAATCGTACCCAGTCTACCCTACATAGGTAGGCAGTATAGACTAGAGGAGCGAGTTCGCGCAATGGTAGGCTGATACTACAGAATACGTACTACGGGCTTTTGCATCTAGTACCTATGAATGCGATTCGATACTCTCAAGCAATACTAGATTCTGTCTTAGAGTATAAAGTGCTACATAGTAGGTACCTACTTTATTAATATTTGCACCGACTACCCGTCTCTTAGGTATTTCCTTTAGAAACTTTCCGTCATAAGGTTGTCTGGAAGAAGTTGCTTTTAGCAATAAAGCCGCCTTATCTTTACATGTTTTATAATGTGCTCTGATTTACAATAAATAATATCCTTATCTTATCTAGTATACAATTTTTGAATTGAGTATTTCACTAAGAAAATGGTTTTTACAACGTTCTTACCTTAGAGTATATACTACTTCGAAATAGTATATACTCTAACGTTCTTACACGCTGTTGTGTAGAAATTCTTAATTAACTATTTACTTAGCGTAATTCAGAAACTGGCCCTAAGGATTTTGCGCGCCATCAGAGCAATGTTGGAACCTTTTACTGTTTCTTCGATCCTGAAAGGTCTGTTAGAAGAAATCTTGAATTTATGTTAATTAATATTTTTATCTCTGGCGACCGAGTAAGTTGGTATGACAGGGAAGAGAACTTTGCTTGCTTCACAGCGGGATCTTCATGGGCTGGACATAAGATAGATGCAGTACCTAATAGGTACACCTCAATAGGCACGAGGGAAGATTTTTAAATCCTCTTCCAAAATGTGGAGACACATTTATTATTTAAAAAAAACCTATTTAAAACAGTAATAAACTAAAGTTTAACGAAGGTTAAAGCAATTTTAAAAATGTGGAAAAAAACACGCAGTGTCATGGCGTCGAATGTGACGTCACGCCCCAGGTGATCAAACATCGTAATCACTGGTGAAGTTTACCTATGTTAACCTAAGCGTGACGTTGCGCGGTGTGATTGGTGTTTCAGTCAAATCAAAGTGGCTGAATGCAGTATTATAATTTATAATCGTTTATTTTATTGAAAATATAGGTAATCTCTTTTTTTATAAAACGAAATCACGTGTTTCAAATACTTTTATACTTATGTACACCCCTAATATAGTTACCAATCAACACCTTCTATAATAATAACTAATAAGGATTTCACTAAAATGAAGCTACAAATACAGCAGAAAACACCGTTTATTTTTATAATGATGAGAGAATTTCAGATTGATAACCTACATACAGAGTATGACTATAAAAACCAATCTAACTTGAATTTTACAGGTGTATAGTGTCCAGAATCTCACTTTTAATTTGTTATACAATACTTTATTACCGTAACATTGATAGTAGTCAGTGTTCCTTTACAAGAAGATTACAAGACATATAAAGAGAAATACAATTTTTAATATAAATTCTGAAATGCTTAGAGGTACAAGAAACACTTCCCAGAACGGTATACTAATCTATTTCAACATTTTCGTCTAAACTAAGTATAAAAAATAACATGATTTAAAATAAATTATAAACTCTAATATTTCAATGTTTCACATCGTCCACCGCAAGCCACATCAATACATAGTCTGAAATTATCAAGCAGACCGACTGATTACAGGTTACTGAAGACTTTATGCACGAGCCATACACTCTAGCGACGCTACAAATTACTCATACCCAGCAGCAACACGAACGTAAACGAGGGAATTAAGAATTTAAGATATAAGTACATTTAGATTTTTGTAGTAAAAGTTATGAAATTAGGCAGAGATCCCTGGCGAGGATCCTAGGCCCAAGTGATGTCTGATAAACATCCCAGCAAGCTCTTCCATTACTCACTTCCGCCCTCGTTTTTACTACAGGTGACATAGAATACGTTGGCAACATTTTAAGGGGGCATTCTGAACATGACTCGGGAATCCTGACACTAGATAAAAAAAATTGTTGATATCAAAAATTACATAATTTTTTTATACAACCCATACCAGAAAAAAATATAAAAATATATAGCTTGAGTTGAGCGTGTTATGGCCGACATCGGGCAGCCCAACTGTTATTTTGCTTGTTGCATATCCGATAGAGAATATGTTTAACGTAATAGATAAAAAAAAAATATTTCCTATGTATCCCCGTTCGTATCCCTTTTCGACCCAAACGGTAAAACATGACGATCTATAAAAATGTTAAACTATGACTTATATTAAAAGAAATATTTTATCAAGTCGAAAAGAACATTCCCTCAAAATATTGCAGACGATATAAATTTCACCATGCAGTAATAACGTAATAAAGCATCATTTATATCATACGTATCGCTGCGTCGAGCACACGGTAGGCACGCTGGGATGTCTCATGATTTTCAACTTCAATCGGTGAAATCGCTATGACTGTTGGCGTTGTTCTTAGAACTAGTTATTGTTTCTACAAAGATAACAAGCGAATATTTTGTTAGTGAGCACTCCATCCAACTATACCCGAGTTAGATAGCAAGTCAACAGTAAATCGAATAGATATAGATATTACGTTTGTTGATTGATAACATTACGAATGTTCGTTGTTGTATTTTTATAATTCATCGTGAAGAATAAATTAGAAGCGATTACATTGGTAACAAACCTAAACCGGTTGAAAATACAGAATTGATTATATTATTTGCATGTTAATAATAACTTCATTAAATATTAGGGTAGGGTACGCTACAAATCTATGTAAATTATATTTGATCCAGTACATTTTATGAACACAAACATTAAAATAAGCATCGTTAATCGGTATTAATTCTTGCTTTACTTTTAACACTTAGGTACTAACTATCGTCTGTTAAATGTAATAAAACGCTATATGAATTGACACATAAGTATATAAACTATACTAATTGTGTACTTATACAGAATTTGCAATTCAATCAACAATATGCATACTATTTGATTATGAAAATATCTAGCTTTAGGTACAAGATTAAAACGTCAAAGACAGACACACACGAGACGCAGTGTGCGAGTGCACCGGGGCTCCGAACACAGCCTGCGGGATACACAAGGAAATGACCAGTTGCGCCGCATATAATTAATATTATCAGAATATTAGAGATCATTGAAAGCTGACTAGAAGTTTCGTTATACCTACACTAACATTTTTACACGCGCGCTGCGGCGGGGCGGGCGCGCCCCCGCGCTACTCGCTACTATTAATATAGATTGGTGTCAGGTACGAGCCTCGAGGAGGCGTTGCTTAGACTAGACACTAGACACGGCTAGGGTTGCCAGAGCCGGACATGTCCTCCCTTGCACAGTTGTGTCCGGCCAATTTATTTATATACAAGTCCGGCTTTTACTCAGTCGAACTCGTGGACAGGCACGCATGGCTCGCGCTTTCCCGGGCGCGGGCAAAGGAAATCGAGGACGATACAAAAGCAGTGTCGGGCTTTCGGGGCTAAACGTCCATTTAAATATGGACTAGAGTACCGCTTTTCTATTTTGGGCCTGGCAACCCTATACACGGCTCGGTGGGCGCCCGGCGGCCCGGCCCGCGGCGGGAAGACAAGCGGGACAATTGACCGAACAATGGATACATGAGAATGACCATCCTTTGCGGCCGTCCACACTAGGCCATTTGCCGTTGGAATTTCTTACGGTGACTGTATACAATCGTCAGAGAGCCAGCGCGGTAACCATACACTGCGGCCTTTACAGGACGAATCTTTAGTGTAGAAACCCCCCAATGAATAATGACATATAAACCTGTCGGACGATTGTGTAATTACAGCAGCAATTAGAATCGTCTCGGTGCCTCATTAACGGTTCACTAGCCAGAGGACTGATTCTATTTATTTGGCAAACCAGTGGTAAACCACTGGTTTTGACATATGTTTTAATCACATTGACGCTTGAAAGCTTGCAAATGGCCTCGTGTAAATGGACCTATGTTACGATGAAAGCTACCGAGAGAAAAGGAATTACTTAACTTTCCTACTGTTACGAAGGCAACTAGATGAAATCCTAATCTTCTTAAGGATAAAACTTCTAATTATGTTTATAAATGTTAAAAATAACATTGCTTGAATTCTTATAATAATTATGCAACTGCACACTAGGATAATGAGTTCTACAGGAGGCTGATGGTGAGGACCAGGCAGTGCCATTAGTGCCGTTGTGTCCGCTTCTTTCCCCCTACCCCTCCCTTCCTAGTTCACTTCAGGCGCACTCAAACGCTCTCTTCTGCTTACTCTTAAAAGTTACAACTTCCTTTTACTAGTAGTAAATATCCTAAATTATTTTGGTGCTTAAGTTTTTCGAGTGAATGCCTACTAAAATGTAATATTACAAACATAAAAGAAAGTACTGCCTGATATACAATTCTTGTATTGCTGAAGACTGGCACGTTTAAATTTATTAAAATATATCCTAGCTAAAAGGTCTAACGTTATATTTTACTGTACAATTAAGATCGCCTTAGAAACTTTTATGAATTTCGTACGAGTACATAATTCAACAACTACGAATCTGATCGAAAAGCGCCAAATTTCTCGTATGCCTGTAATTCTAAATTGAGATATTTTTAAAGTATCTTATACTGTTTATATTAAAAGTTACACTCACAATAACAATTCATTATTATAATATTAAAGTTAAATAAACAACAACTGCATCTACTATCACACATTCGAAAGTTTAAAACAATTTTACATAATAGTAATGTTTGTTATCGTTCTTCATTATTGCTACAACACGGCGCCAGCGCGCTGCGCGATATGCTCCTTCGTGTGACAGCCGACGCCCGACTCCTGACCCCTGACCCCCGACCCCTGACCACTCCCCGTGGAGCTCCTACATAACAAACAACCCTTATACATATAACACTGTTAGCTCTTAACCAATCGATCCTTTAACCCGACTTAGCGATCGACTAATAGTAGTTAGCACGAACACTTTTAAATATAACGGCTTCAAAGACCGCTACGCTACACAATGTACCGTAGAGGTAGGTACAAGGTTGTTTCATTGTGTACTGAAACTGAAGGCAAGAGGCTATAAGTTTCATCTAATCGATCTACGGAACATGAACCTAAGATAAAGGTCCATGATTTATGAATGGTTATTTGAAGTAACTAAAACTAATACAAATCATCAATATCACAAATATGGTATCGTATCGATCGATATCCTAGATACCACGATGAAAACAATCCGAGTTCGAACTGCCGTTCCTTGACACAGTTTAGAGAAAGTTCCTACGATTAGGTAGTCAGATCAGGGTTGTAATTTGTTTTTAGAACGAAATGACTATTTAAAAAGTCACGACTTTAATAGCAAATGTCGATTTAACGGGCGCTCGGTTTAATGTAATTACCTAATTGTAAAAGATCTAAACTTTTATAAATGGACTAAGCTATCAAGTTATAACTTACTGAATTAGGTATGTTTATAAGTATTTGTAACAAGGTGAGATGCCGAGAACGTTTGCTGAACGTCCTGTCTCAAAATTTGGGGTGACTGCTTGATCAACAATCGAAGCCAAAACGTTTAGCTATTGAGGCCTCCGCCCACCCGAAAGCGGTCCGAACGCGTGCATGCATGCAACGCTACGCAAGCTATATGTAGCCAACAATTTTGACCGCTAATAATGATCACTCGCCTTAGAAATTAAACTAATCGAACTGTCACCATGGTTTCGAAATACTGATACGATTAGGCAATGCCGTTTACAGAGGGAGCTGGGTGCAGCTCCGTTTGTAAGCAGGCATTTCGACGTTGAGTTTCAGCTGAAAGAAAGTAGTGTGAAGCGGGCGAGGATAGGTAGAACAGCGTGGAGAGCTGACAGGATGTCGAGCCGCGGCGCGCTGGGACGCTCACTGCGGCGAGTCCTGAATGGGCCTTCCAGCGCGGCGGGGGCGCGGCGCTCCTCGCTCGCTTTACGTTTCTAGAACGTGTTGAACAACGAATTAGCACAAAGCCACTGGTGAATATTGCCGCAGTTCCAGGCAGCTCACCTCGATATGTACAGGCGAGGAACTTACTTGGATTAACTAGCTTCTGGCTTGCTGACTGAAACCGCTCTTTGGACTAAGTTAGGCATCCGAGGGAAGTGTATTTTGGCTCCTTCAGGTAAAATTGCACTTCTGCCATAGCAATTTCTTAAAATTTCTACGTATCTTGTATAGTGAGAGTAGTTTATAAATATACATACGAAAGATTCCTCGGATGTCCAAGTTTTTAGGTTTACACAAATTATGTAGGTTTTGTCCGAACTCACGCTCTGTATAAGTCTCAGATTAACAATGCAAACAGTTACAAATTAAATACTTTAAAAGTACAAAAAATCCATGATCTTGTCTGTTAGACAAGATTGTATACGGCGTGAGGACAAATAAACCACGAAGCGGTATAGTAAAGTGACACACACACCTTACCCTTAGTTAGTGTCATGTTTGTCATACCTAATGTATGTTAATGTAGAGATATTTTAGAGAAATTCTAGGTACTCAACTAACTATCTTGACCATTTAGACGTGGTAAAACAAAACATGAGGTAGGAGGGCCTTAAATTGTTTTTCCGTCCATCTTCTGTCGGTGAAGTAGCGTCAGTTTTGGCTTATGTTCTTAAGTAATTGTTTCCAATTGGATATTTCAAAGCTGCTTTTACTTCTGGAAATCCCACACGCATATTCTGTGTTATTTACAGACTATTTAAACTGATTTATAAATAAGACTATACTTATCGATTGATAAAAAAAATATGTAAGCGAGGAGGATACCAAATGCAAAATCAGTCTTTTGCACTAAGGCCCCCCTTTGAACACTCAATATCGATGAGAAATGTCCACTGTAACCACAAAGTTAAAATGTAGAATAAAGTTTGTGTCGGTGTGAGAGTAAAAAGTAGGTAGAGTGCGAACATTCAGTGCTAAATTTCTTTGAAAACCAACAACAGTTGGGATTTACAAAGAAACTGTCTATAAGGCAATTTACTTACTTAAAGTAAACTTAAATCAAGTCATGATAAATATTTAAGAAATTTGCTTAAGACCAATGAGCCGAATCAATATTCCTCAAAGGAAGTGTGCTTTGTAAGGTGAGTTTTGTAAAGTAATTTAGATGATTTATCATCACTTTTGTAAACATCAAACATATACTTACCTACTAAAGTACCGAGCATTTATCTAGAGGCAGGTAAAACAATAGAAATGTATTGTTCAATTGTATTACGAAACAAAACTTTGGCAGCTTAAATTGTTCATGTATGTATGACGTAATATGCATGCATTCACTATGTAATCCCCAAACAATAATATCTAAGCTTTTTAATGATCGGCTTTTTTATTGGCATGATCTGCAATCAAAGCATTTAGGTACCTAACTATGCAACTGCGATGAATCGGTGACGGTCTTAAAAAAAAATGCCATTAAATCGTTTATACTTCAGCGACTACAGTACGAGTCAACGAGTATAAGGAAACAAAACTACGCGTTACGCCTGCACGTATAGAAGCCAGTCAAGTATGCGGCTCAAACCTGCCCCAGTGACCAGTTTAGGTCAATGTCCTATAGGCGTACCCGGCCACCATGAGGCCGAGGACCAGCATGCACAGCATAATCATTATCTTCTTCTGCACAGGACAAGACAACACAGATTAGTTGGGGCGGGGGGGTGTTACCTGGGGCGCGACGGGCGGCGGGGGGCCGGCTGCGGGCGCCGCTCACATGAAGTAGCTAGACACGTAGCCAACCACCACGAGGCCCAAGACGAGCAGGCACACTAGGATCATGATCTTCTTCTGCAGCCGCGCCATGCAACAGTACGCTTTAGACTCCGCTCCGCGGCGCGCGGCCGCCATTTAACGCTACTCGTGCGGTCGAAAAGAACTCAAAAAATGCAATCGTGAAACACTGGTGGCATCGGGTGTTGCGTGTGTGTGCGTCATTCGCCTTTAGCATTTGAAAAGTATACCCCTAATGTTGTTGTAAAGAAAAGAACGAAATGAAAGAAAAGAAAATTGAAATTAAAATAAATAAATGTAATTTTTCGAAATTATGTATAAGTATTTACATCTCAAGTATTGATTTTAAATGACCCCCTTAGTACTTATTTTAAGTACTTTATCTGGTTCTTCGACTTATTCTAAGTACTTGTATTGTAACAGTGTAGAGGCTGGCGTTATATAACTAAACACGAGCTCTGGGCCTCGATTCCGTTAATGCACTACAATACAACAGATTCGTGATTGGGCCACGTGACATGAGTTTACGAGCGTAGACTTGAAGCGGAAATAAAATCACCGCGATAATGCAATTATCATTGTACTACAATGCATTGACAGAATAAGGGCTCTGTTTTATTACAAACTGGCCTGTTATGAATAGACTTTAACAATTGAGTTTCGTTCTACGAGTCGGGCCTAAGAGGATCAGTAACATAGGTAGATAGATCTTCAGAGCGACATAATTAAATTCCGTAAGCCTATAGGTAGACAATTATTAATACATGAAACAATGGCAGTAAACTATAACTCACAGTCTTTTGATTAAATAAAATTAGTTCGTTATACAATGCTCAAAATACCCGACACATTTTTGATTACTAAAAAAAACACAAAAGAAATGTCTTAATCACAGCTAACATGATAACAGTAATATTTCGCTATACAAAACTGAACCTGCATTATTATGTAAATAATTATTATTCGTGCCCAAATTAATAAGTAAGTAATTTAACCAATAAATTTAGGAAGTTGAAGTATAACTGGGCAAATAAAATGCTCCTTTTAAATGCAATTATATTGTAACAGACAACATGCCACAAAAATGTAATAACAAATTATTGTGACTTTTATTTTAACAACAATAGAAATCTCTGTGCAATACTTTTAGAAATATAGGTAATAAAAAATAGGTTAAACATTTTAAAGGAATACTGGTGGCATTAACCGGCAAACCACTACATAATGGCAACACAAATCAATAGCTATTTTCAAAGAACAGAATAATCGTTACATAAATCAAAACACTCCATTTTTGATGTGAAAGAAAAATAACAAATTACTATAATTACCTATTAATAACATGTTAAATACATGATAACAAATGAAATTGTATAGGAAGGTATCTAAAATAAATATTATCATTTTATCTAAGCAAAGCAAGATTTACAGTAAGTATTAAGGTGAACGCACACTTAACTTACCGAATGGATAAACCGCGCCACTCATCGAGAGTCTATAAAATTATGAAATTCCCAATTCAAATATTTCCCGATACACCGCGGATTGGTGAGCGAGTTTCCATAGGATCCGTACAAAGAATTCTTAAACGTTGTATTCGGATCGCTTCGATGCGCGCTCACCTTTAGATAAAAAGTATGACAAGAGGACAACAGAAGTTCTGTCATAGTTACTTTTGGTAGATCCATCAGTTCATTCTCATTTTGATCATTTTGAAGTAATATTTGCATTCCTAGAGGCTAAGATTTATATGTAATAGAGCTTTTTGTTTGTGATGCTAGCCTACGGTAAGATAGATTTTAACGTAAACATATTATAGTTTTATATACAGAAGACATAGAATTTTCAATCAATCCGGTAACACTTGAAAGCTTGAGGCTAACTTGCACCACAAATAAAGTAAAATATTAACAATAGAATGATGTATCGTTAATATTTTATTTAAATAATTCCTATTCTATCAAGCCAACCTTAATATATTAGAATTTAATTTATTTTACAGCACAATAATTTATTGCACTTTACACGTTAATATTGTCTGGTGGATATTTAAAGATAAGAACAATGCATTTGACATTAACACGGCTCTACCAAAACTGCCTAAACTACAAAATAGAATGGTGGAATTCGATCAACAACGCTAAGTATGATATTTTTATTTTTATTAATCTAAATTTAGATTTTTCGTTATGTTATTCATTTACGGTGTTTTTACGATTATGTCGTAATGCATTTCTTAGAACGTTTGTTCTATTCGAGATTTTAATGTAGTTAAGTCGCTTTAATCAATCATTAATTAACTAATTTGTGATAAAAATAAACCGTTCGCGCGACGCGAACGTTTCTAAAAATGATAACAAAAAACAAACAATACTTATAATATCACATTTCTTGTATGACCTATTAGTGCTTGCACGTATAATTTAGTGAACTTTCAAGCAAATCGTATCGGGATCGACTTCCCCGATTGTATATATTTTTTAAAGTAACGCATATATTGTTGAGCCAAAGTGAAACATTACATAGCTCTGCCTAATAATTAATCAAGAAAGAGATCGTGAGGAAACATGTAACTTCGTTGGCGCCGCGCGTAATAACTTGTGTGTTCAGATGGGTTGGCCGGGTAAGTCTACTACATTTAAAAACAATGTCCCAGGCACTGCAGCGACCGAGTGGTCCCTTAATCCATCTAGTGTGACTGAAGGTGCCACTGGACGCTGTATAAACCATCTCATTACGTAGATGCAAAGGCCAAAGTGCTGCTTTATATTATGAGTATCAAATATAGTGGATAACTCGTACGTACGTAATAGCAAAAGATATATTTTACTTTCCCACACTAATGAATGCGTTACAAGATACAATCACGGCGCTCGTCGTTGCCACTTCATCCTTAGTGTAGTTGATCAAATAAGTTGTGTAACACAGATATAAATAACAATAAATATTTCTCACGTCCTTGAGACTTGAACTTAGCTTAAGAGATACACAGCGAAAATGTAATCTTACACAACATTATAATTGGATATCTTTACAGCATTTGCGAAGACGTCATCGCTCATACAGCGAGAGCGGATTCCATGCATTTGCATACACAAAAACGTACCTTTAGGCAGCTTTTAAGCTATGTTCGACGTCCTTGCACTTGTAAGAGATTTTTCGATTACATTCTACGCTAATGGTTTTTTTGGGCGAACAAATATCGCCTCAGCGGGTTGCACGTGCGGTCATTCCCTCGATGGCGTCACTCGGTGTCGGCCATTACGTCAGAGTTACAATCAACACGATCGCTACGATCAACAAGGTGACGGACAGGCAAATAACGATGAAGATTAATTTCTGCAATGACAAAGGAGAAACGAGAAGGAAATAAAATCGCTGCGATTCTAAGGCCGGTGCTCAGGAATTACACTCAAAGTACTACTATTGCTTGGTAATATGATAAAAATAATGGTTCTGAGCAAGGATCAGAGCTTGAGTGTACTTCCTCAAAGGCTTCTGTGGTAACATGCTGTCTCTACTTGCATTTATTTACTGAATTCGGTTAGGTACTTAACTAAAATTTTACAACTTCGTTAGATAAAATTTACAATTGTCGACAGTTTGGTCTTTGGCACAATGTCAAAGTAAGAGACCTGTGTCCCAGCACTGGGGACATACCAAAGGTTGATGTCACAAAATACAGAAAAAGAAGTTTAGTTAAATACCTCTACCAAATATGACAATGAGAAAAAAATCTATAAAGTTTAACTGAACGCCTACAAATAAATCAATGACACTATCTACACGATTTGATTAAATAATCAAGGGCAGCACTATTAGGGCCCGTTTTTGAATTGAGAATTTCGGTAAGTAAATACTGAACTGTAGTGCTGTCGCTTCGAATATCTCAGCAAAGAGCGTGACAGAACGTTACATAAGTATTTACAGTCTGTTAGCGTTTATACCTCGGCTACTATCGGATAGAATCGGATATATTTGTGTAATAGAAATATCGGAACTAATATGACACTTAATTTTTCATAACTTTTCAAAATAGTAAAGAAAAGTTTTATACAGAGCAGGAAGTAGTATTACACTCGTGTGCTTTCGGCGAAAACCGAAGCCTACTCTTGAGCCCGAGGTATATTCTAAAATCTAACAGACTGTACTTAGTGAAACTCTCAAATCAGAAACCGACCGGCTAAAGCATCACTCCAGTCGACCAGTCGATTAAACGATCTGGCGATGGCATATTCAGATCGATTTCGAAACTAACGCTCTTTGTCTGGAGATCTGGGGCCTAAGTATGCGCACCAAATTCGGTCACAATCCTGACGTTTGCGATAGCACTTGGATGGAATATGACATTTAGACGATTGGAATCGTTCAGGATTTGGTGCGCGTAACATAGGGGCTGACCTCAATGTGCTATGTAATGATTTAGTTATTTTCAAAGGGGATCTTTCTAATATGGCTACGTCGTTTGTTTGTCTGTCAGCCCTATAAATGGTTGTATCTCTTGAAATGTAATACATAGCTAGTTGACATTTTCATAGGATATGCATTATTACAGTGGATGGTTCAATAATAAAGATTTAAGGGGGTATTATGTCAAAGTGTATTTTTTTGTTGCTGTAAAAATGGTTTTACACCCAAATGTCAAACTTGGTATCATTATAGTGCATTCCCAGTATAACGATAAATACATAAAACCGGCCATGTGTATATTGGACCGGCTAAGAGTCCTGAGAAGGAAAGATAATATATTACTAAATGAACCCACGATGCGGTAGTCAGTCTTTCATTTGGCCGGTTTTTAGAGTTTAAATTCGGGACAAGCATTTAGTTTTAATTGTGTAATAGGAACTAGACCGACTTGCACCATTTCTTTAACATCACTTAAGCAGCCATTAAAATTGTATTATTATTATTATGTTGGTGTATCTTAAGATTCTCGGGTCCATAGTGACCCGGTCTTTTGAGGGAAACGTGGGGTCGAAGCCAACAGCACAGTACAAAGTACAATAGGAATTTACTGAAGACAAAGTACATTGGGCGGTAAAAAGTTTTCTACTCTTCAAGTCCTCCGAAAAGAAACGAAATATTAAGCCCTTCTACAATGGGGGATTAAAAGCATACTGCCCAAATAGTATTTCTCAACGACTCGCGATGCTTAGCGTATATTAAATGGATTTAATCGCGATTATTTATTAGGTAAAACGTAATTCCCGTAAAACCTTAATTCCCGACGTCGCGAATAGACTGAAGTAGTGGCCAGTACAGTGAATTATTGTAGTGAGAGTAAGCGTTTTGCACAGTGGGCCGACCCACAACACTACGTCCGCGGACAGGTCGGATGATAAGGCGCTGATATCCTATACCTACGCGTCCAACAGGAAGCAGCCACGAGGCTAAGTGCGGAAAAAAAACATGAAAACCTAAACTCGTGTTTTTATAACAAAAAAAGGCTGTAGAGCTTTTGTATATGTACACTTGATCATGTTATATAATTGCTACTAAAGTCACGTTTAAGAATGGGGTCTAATTCGGTACGAAAACTGTTCAACTTTACACACCGCCCAGCACCAAAAGCAACGGTCACCATTACAAGCATAATAAAGTAGTTGTTACAAGGAACAAAGCGCCAATACCATCATTGAAAATGAGTGCTATTTTTGTTCATAATTCCAAATCAAAACTGGATCATAAATATAATGCTCCATTTAAGGAGGTTCGAACTTAGGATCGTATCTTTAGACTCAACGATGAAATTAGGGCTTTGAAATCCACATATGGTCAAGGCAAATTCTCTCCAATATCCAACTGAATGTAGTGTTAGATTCGATAAGTTAGATAGTACGTAGTGATTTGGTAATGGAATGACCTATCGGTAGGTAGAGGATACTAATCTAACGTCACATGCGGCAAAAATAAGGGGCCAAATTTAGAAATCAATAAGTATCATGAATATATAATAAAACTGGTGAAAACACAACACCATACTTAGTTCAGCCTATAGTACCCTTAGAGTTATCCTGTATACGGGTGTTAGTAGAAGTTATAACCAGAACGTATTTGATTGTTGTTACATACGACGACGTATACGCAAAAACGTACATGCTAATGGTTTTGTGGGCGGGTTCCTTGTGTGAGTGTTCCCGTGGTGACGTCACGCGATGGCGCCCTTAGGTCAGTTTTACAATCAACACTATCAGTATTATCAACAAGGTGACCGACAGGCACACTATGATGAAGATCTTTTTCTGCAACGACAAAAACGAAAAGAAAATGACAACGCTGAAATATTACTTTCACGCCCTGTTTAAATTTAATGACTTGAGAATTAAACGTATCAACGCTGAAAGTAATCGTTTAAAATTTGTTAAAGATCACTCAAATGGAAAACAAATAGTCCTGCTTATGGCAGTTTCCAATGGGCACATTGAAATTTGTAAAATTTTAAAAATGCTTTATAGGTACGTAACTCATGCAATACCATGTTAGTTAGTCATAAAAGCGTGGAAAAAAATATAACTTTAAATGGAAGACTTCTTTACGGTGACATATTGTCGCTCGCTCTAGACCATTGGTCCAAGAAATAGTAATAAGTAAGATCAGCACCTAGTATTAATTTATTTTAAAGTTTTTTCGGATTTGCAACTATTGAAAGGGATAATCGAAAATAGAATCAAAGCGGTTCATTGATTGTTCCTTCCGTGCAGTGTTTATTGTGTGATATCTGCTAAGGAAATAACAAATTCAATTATTACAACATTACTTTAGATTTAAAAACCTATTTAGAGGCTAAAAATTTCACCCATGCCGGGATTCGAACCCGCAACCTCTGGCTATCCGTACCAGCGCTCTACCAATTGAGCCAATGGGCGACTCACGGCATCAGTGAAATTTCGAACCTCTTTACAATATTCTCTGTATTACGTACAGGCAGCGACATCTGACTAAAGCAAATTGCATTACTTACAGCCCCGACTACCTACTTTGCAGTTAGGTTTTAACATCGGAACGATATCACTGTACCCACATGATTACACTATTTTTATTTTTAATGCACTAACCCGTGCTAAGGAACAAATTTAAAAACCTATTTGAGGTTGCGGGTTCGAATCCCGGCATGGGTGAAATTTTTAGCCTCTAAATAGGTTTTTAAATTTGTTCCTTAGCACGGGTTAGTGCATTAAAAATAAAAATAGTGTAATCATGTGGGTACAGTGATATCGTTCCGATGTTAAAACCTAACTGCAAAGTAGGTAGTCGAGGCTGTAAGTAATGCAATTTGCTTTAGTCAGATGTCGCTGCCTGTACGTAATACAGAGAATATTGTAAAGAGGTTCGAAATTTCACTGATGCCGTGAGTCGCCCATTGGCTCAATTGGTAGAGCGCTGGTACGGATAGCCAGAGGTTGCGGGTTCGAATCCCGGCATGGGTGAAATTTTTAGCCTCTAAATAGGTTTTTAAATTTGTTCCTTAGCACGGGTTAGTGCATTAAAAATAAAAATAGTGTAATTACTTTAGATTGCACTGAATTGCTTCGAATAAATCGCATTTGCAAAAGAAATCTCAACTTCACAGAGAAATTGTTTGTGGTAAACATTGTGGTAAAAATTTCTTTCAGGCAATTATCACTCTAAAAGATATGTTGAAAAGTTTTGAAGAAGTTTAAATTACTCTAAAAGAATTTAAAATGCAACACGAAGTAAGCATGCTTAAAATATGCAATGCGAATGCGTACTGGCCAAAAAAATATTGGCGAAAGAAAGTGCTCACAAAATAGTTATACCAGACAGAGATACACAATCAGACATTTATTAGAAGTGTTTCAGTGTGTTATGTACGTTATTCATGCCAGCGAAACAAACTCATGCTTTTATTAAAATGAGAACATACGTGCAAACTTTTGAAACGGATATAGTAAGCAAGAGTGGAAACATGCACACCCATTTGGTTGATTATCTAGAGATCAGTTTGGTTTAGTTTTTGTATTTAAGAGTATTTACGACGACGGCGGCGTATCTCGCTCGCACATTCAATCATTTTTAATAAATAAAATAATTAGTAAACTTTTGACACAATATGTGGGCTGTAACCGCACTAGAGAACAAAATTACTGATATTTAAGACATTTTTTTCATTACAGTTTTTGACGCAAAATTCTCGGAAGTTGTAAATTTTTTGACAATATTAAACAATGTTAGAATATGCGAGCAACACGGAATGCCATCGTCATTAAAACTCTTAAGTGGATCGAAGTCCGTTCCGAAATTACATTCCAACGAATTAGCTAACCTAAGGTTAAAATTTCACAAAGTTATATGATTTTTTCCAGCCAGGAACGAGCTAATGAAATCACCTTTTAGAATGTCCCGTTGTTAGACGTTATTTGACACCATTTCGCGTTATGGTCCCACGCGTAGTATTAAGATGCATCAATACATTGCTCTCCAGTGACAAAACTATTTGAATCAAAAGTGCGTTAGAGCTCAATCTATCGAGTTTCTATAATCCGCTCGCGACCAGAATGGGATGGAACCATGTCTAAGGGAATTGAAAATAACAGCTCTAAGACGAAGTAGTAGTAAGGAGTAATGAATATTTAACATTCCTTTATGACTCGCAATGATTCGTGTTTTTTCTTAGCTATTAATAATAAAAAATCATTCTCCGTATTTTTAAAATAAGGTTCAATATGGAGTAAACATAGAACTTCAATACCACTCATATTGGCATTGAAAGGGAAATCATCATCAGAGCTTTCCTTGTCTATAAATATTTCCTCCTTTGGCCAAAAATTACGCCGAAATTCACACTAACAGCAGGACCTTCCTGCAGCCGAACGGCCCAGGCGAGCTAAAAAAAATGCTCTTGAATCTTTACGTTTATATTTAGTCGTCTATCTATGATAATATCCACGTGCAAACTGGCCGTAGCGGCCTGGGACTTATGTAACACTAAGTAGGTCTGATTGCGTTGCCTAGTTCGACATTAGTCTGTGGTCGCCACCCATCACGATCGCGCGCGGATCACATCTCATACAACGCTCACGTGGCTAGGTTAAGAGACAGGTCGAAGTGTCAAGCTCATAGAGGTGCAAGTAGAACTGAGGCCTTGCATACCTTGCGAGCCTTTCTCTGGTACTTATGGGCGAGTGAGAGTTTGTCGCCGCCATCTTCGATGTACTCGGCTGCGGCTCCCACGTGGTGTTCCACGCGGTCAATGAGCTCGCCCTGCAGTGCTAAGGGGATCGCTGGGAGGGGAGGGGACGCGCCGATTGGTTCACACACCCGTTACGTTACCCGTTACACGGTAGACAGTTAGGATACGGATAGAGAGAGAGGCGCCTTAAGAGTAAGTTACAACATCGAGGGTACAGCACAGACGTCTCGCACAAAGGTATTGTTACAGTGTTACCTTAGATTAATGTACATAGTTTGTTAATTTGTTACATCGATCGAACACTTGTTACATAATAACAGTATTGTTTGTCACGAATGTTAGTGGTAGAGATGAGTATTAATACTATCAGTAAGAGGTAAGTAATAATGCAGTTATTATATAACAAATATCACCATAAATAACCAAGGCAAATTACGCACACACCAATCAATGAGAAATCAAAGTTAGTAACACAGAATGAGCCAGTACAGACCCGCGACCAACCAGTTAGTGATGAGTAAATAAACAATAAAAGATGAATCGGTTAGAACACAACAGTGAAAGCCAATTAGACGAAAGCAACAAAAAAATAACAAAAGAAAAAAGGAAAAGTATTTGAACCAATCACCGAGAGCGAAAATCATGTAGAATGGAAAAAAAATCACGTTCGAAATTGGAACATAACAGGGGATGGGACGAGGGGGCGGCGTAGGGAGCGGGCAAAACAAAAACAAAACAAAAACATATTAGCAACGAACGGAATGACAGTTGGGGGATGACACTCACCCGCCGGGCTTTGCTCTGATATTTTAGGGCCTTCTTTGTGTCTTGCGTGGCCGTCTGGACATAGTCCACGGCGTGCTCAACATGATACTCAATGCGGTCGATCATCTCACCCTGTTCGCCAGAGACACGGTTTTATTTCCTGATTAGTACATTTCTCTTCGCCTTCTGCACACCAAAGGAACCGAACAACAGTGTTCGTGATGATGGTGCAACACTAATTCACATCGCACACTTGAGGATACTTGAGAAACAGGGAATTATCAGCAGATGTCAAATTCACCTTTCCACTGCTGAGCAGACTACCACATTGGCAGACATAATCGGGATATATTTCCACGCTTCTGCACATTGAATATGTGGCAAAATTCTCTTTGGAGTCATAATTAGACTTACCACTGCAAAGGCCAGGTTCTAGGATAGTCCAAAATTTATAAATGTAAGTTCTGATAATAACAACACTTTAAGTACGCTATCCACAACCATGCTATGGGTTGTATCACCTTGTTCCACAGGAGCTGACACAAAACTTCTGACTTAAACATAATCTTCTGCCATGCCACTGCAGGGGACATAAGCCTATACAAACTCCATTGCTGAGCTCTGGCCTCTTAGGGATGCCCTAAAGAACGTCACAACTTGTGTAACACCTTTATCCGCATTTATAAATGCAAGAAATGAGTCGTAAACGACAGGAAACAAAGCCCTTTTCAGAAGTTGGTGTTCAATGTGAAAATGGCTTGACCTCAAGCGTAGTTCCCATCTTGAACGGACTAATCCCACGGGGTCACAAACGGGGACACCACGCATAATTTCCGTCGCATGTACAATTGATTAATTGAATTTATATAATATGAAGTGTTCTAAGGATTCGATGTGCACCGGAAGACCGGTTCACTGTAACTTCTTAGTCAGCAGCAAAATTGTAAGTAGTCCATTCGTCCGAACTCAAAAGGTTGTTCTAGTCATCAAAACAAATTTACATAAAATTATAGAAAGAAATACGAATCTGAACTGTACGATACAGGTGTCAGCAAATTGTGTTTTAGCTACCAAAGAAGAATATCTCGACCTATTTATTCCATACAGCAAAAACTTTGATGACTATGCTTGACGACTATGCTATTCATGCGTAGAACAAGCTCCTAAAGTTTAACACGATCTTTCAGGAGCCAGATATTTACGAGAGAGAGTAAATAAGAGTGAATGTGTGACCTGGCTCTCGACTAGCATGGCCATATCCATGAACATGTCGTGCAGTTCGCGGATCGAGGTCTCCAGCTTGATGATATCGGCATGCCGCGCCTCGATGTCGGCCAGCGTCTGCTTCGCCTGCTGCGTCTCCATTATTATCTGCAATCGTAATAGTTAACACATTAATAATGCTGCTTGAAGTCACGTCATCACTTCAGCCAACTTCTGCCTGGGCCGTGATTTATATTATTACTACAATTCATAGTCTATTGTGAGGTTAATCGGGTATACAATGTAGATCGAATTGTCATAGTAAACCATCAATTATAATTCTATGAACGGAGGCTCTATTAGGCGACGTTTACTATTAGATACGTTTACACATTTTTCGATGGTATCGTCTCTTAATAGTTGAATCTACCGTCGACACAACCACAAAAAAATTATGAATTATGATAAATTAGGAATACTGGAAATGTGTTGAATGAGATGGGCTTTACGTAAAAAATTAAGTCAAAATGCATCCGAAACTTATTTGAAGTAAATTTTCTTGCTTCTTAGAAGTATAAACAAGATCTAGCAATATATTTCTCTGTAATTTAGACATTTCCACTAGTCAGGGGACCGCTACGAACTAAGACTTCAGACTGGTCAAAAATCTCAAAATTGCAGACGGATGTAACAGGTGTGAAACGCCAAATGCCAAACCGTAATCCCTGAAAGGATACCCAGGCGGTCAGCCGCCGCGGAACATTCTGGCGTAACAGGTGGGCGGAGGTCGGGCCGAATACGGATAGCGGGTTCAAAAACAAATGCTACTGGAGCGATTTGTCACTCGTGGTGATCTTTCAACTTCGATCTTTGAGTTTGTGTTTATTGGAGAAGATTTATGCAAGCGCCCCGAGAGGTTTCTTGTTGTGTATCGATTTTAACTGACGCCTGCCGTGAACGTTGTACCACGTTGGTCACCCAAATAAAATTTACGGACATATAATAATAATAACTTCATAGAACATGGTCTTGGTCTCAAACTGGGATTTCCTGTGGTACGAGTATGGTTAACTTCCATAGAACATTGTCTTGGTCCCAAACTGAGATATCCTGTGGTATGGTTAACTTCCATCGAACATTGTCTTGGTCCCAAACTGGGATATCCTGTGGTATGGTTAACGTCCATAGAACATTGTCTTGGTCCCAAACTGGGATATCCTGTGGTACGGTTAACTTCCATAGAACAATGTCTTGGTCCCAAACTGGGATATCCTGTGGTACGGTTAACTTCCATAGAACATTGTCTTGGTCTCAAACTGGGATATCCTGTGGTATGGTTAACTTCCATAGAACATTGTCTTGGTCCCAAACTGGGATATTCTGTGGTATGGTTAACTTCCATAGAACATTGTCTTGGTTCCAAACTGGGATATCCTGTGGTATGGTTAACTTCCATAGAACATTGTCTTGGTCCCAAACTGGGATATCCTATGGTATGGTTAACTTCCATAGAACATTGTCTTGGTCCCAAAGTGGGATATCCTGTTGTATGGTAACCAGGCTAGGACATCATAAATATGGATATACACCCAGACTGAGACCATGTGTAAATGTACGGCGGCCCGCAATGATAATCGGTCCCACGACCTCCGACATGGTAATTAGATGTGATACCGCTAGACCAGCCATACTGAAAGTGAGTTCCGCGGAACCCTAGGGTTCCACGATACCCCTGTAGGGCTTCCGCAAGAATATAAAAAAAAATCAAATACCTCTCACTAAGTAATAAGTTAACTAATGAATAGTAACTGTTACATTGTAACCCGGCGTGCGTGCATGCAACGACTTATGAACGTTGGTGAAGCAAAGGTGATCTGTCAGGATCTTGGCAAGTGGCAGTCCCTGGTCTCTGCCTACCCCTCTGGGATACAGGCGTGAGGTTATGTATGTATGTATGTATGTATGTATGTATGTATGTATGTATGTATGTATGTATGTATGTATGTATGTATGTATGTATGTATGTATGTATGTATGTATGTATGTATGTATGTATGTATGTATGTATGTATGTATGTATGTATGTATGTATGTATGTATGTATGTATGTATGTATGTATGTATGTATGTATGTATGTATGTATGTATGTATGTATGTATGTATGTATGTATGTATGTATGTATGTATGTATGTATGTATGTATGTATGTATGTATGCATGCATGCATGTATGTTTGTTACATTGTACATTTATTATGCTTATTCATAAAGAATAATTTTTTTCAAACAATTGTTTTATCAATTAGGTTCCGTAAAGTATTTCGCTTTCCAAAAGGGTTCCGTCACCAAAAAACTTTGAGAACCGCTGCGCTAGACCAACGGGAGTCACTGTGATAATTGTAACTGTGGGTAACTACGAGTATATGTAGCAAATACTGACTTTGGGGTCATTGCATGGATACACTTACGACGTAGATAAATTTTCTAAAGTGATCATTAATGTAACTAACTAGTACGAGTTTTTCGTGAACTATCAATCTGTTAGTCTGATTCTAGTCTGATTCTATTGAAAGTCTAACCGGTGCGTCTACTAATAAAATAAAAACAGTCTGGCAAGTAATTAACAAAGAAACAGGTAAAACGAGACCTAAGGACCAGGGATTTGCGTTGAAGATCGAAGGTAAGTTAGTTAATTCGAAGAAGGACATAGCAGAAATATTTCAAACTTTTTTTAAAAACATGCCACTGCATATAACGGCTAGCTTAAATTCTTCCTCCCAATTAGCCGATACCTTACTTTTGGAAAGTACAAATCCATGTAAAGTTTACTTCCAATTCTCCCATATAACTACCTTAACTATTGTCAAAACATTTAAAGAGTTAAACTTAAAAAAGACTGAAGATTTGTGGGGGTTATCGGTTAAATTAATATCCACTATAATCAATATTCTAGCACCTTACCTTGCTTTGATTTTTAATAAATGTGTTGACCAGGGAACCTTTCCTAATCTATTAAAGTTAAGTAAAATCGTACCCTTGTTTAAAACTGGTGATAGTGAAGATCCAAATAATTTCAGACCTATAGCAATACTGCCGGTGCTAAGTAAAGTTTTTGAGAAAGTAATATTACATCAATTGCAAACTCATTTTAGTATAAATAAGCTCTTCCATAAGAAACAGTTCGGGTTTACAAAAGGCCGCTCAACGACGGAAGCAGGCATAGCGTTAGTAAAGCATATCTTTGAGGCGTGGGAAGAGTCGCAGGATGCCATTGGGGTTTTCTGTGACCTTTCTAAGGCGTTTGACTGCGTTGACCACGAAACACTTCTCATAAAATTGCACCGATATGGTTTAAGTAATAAATCACTAAGTCTTCTTCGATCTTACTTAACAGACAGAACTGTAAAGGTTGATATTAATAGAGTTAAATCCTCGGGTTCTGATGTAAAAATAGGAGTCCCTCAAGGTTCTATACTGGGTCCGTTCCTTTTTTTGGTATATATAAATGATTTGCCCTACCTAGTAGAAAAGCTTTCGCAGATAGTGTTGTTTGCAGATGATACTTCCTTAATTTTTAAAGTAAAGAGAGGTATAAGTAATGTAGACGATGTAAACAATGCTTTATCTACTATTCTAAACTGGTTCACTATAAAAAATCTGATGCTAAATGCAAAAAAGACAAAATGCATCAAATTCTCACTACCCAATGTTAAAAATGTTGACGCGAGTTTAAAAATATCTGGTGAGAGGCTAGAGCTGGTAGAGTCCACGCTTTTTTTAGGTATAACGATAGACTCAAAACTGCAATGGGGTCAGCATATTGGAAAACTGTCGGGTCGGTTGAGTTCAGCAGCGTTTGCAGTCAGAAAAATTAGACAACTTACAGACGTGTCGACGGCGAGGCTGGTCTATTTTAGTTATTTTCACAGTGTCATGTCGTATGGTTTGTTATTATGGGGACGGGCAGCAGATATAGAAACCATATTTGTCTTGCAAAAAAGAGCAATAAGAGCTATTTACAACTTAAACAGTAGAGAATCGCTAAGGGAGCGTTTTAAAGAAATAGGCATTCTTACACTGGCTTGCCAATATATATTCGATAATATAATGTATGTCCGAAAAAATATAACAATGTTTAAATTAAATAGGGACGTTCATAACGTAAACACAAGGAATAGAAACAAGGTTGCTTGTACTAAATCCCGATTAGCCAAGGTAGGCACATCATTTGTAGGTTACTGCGTTCGTTTTTACAACAAAATTCCAGAACGTGTTCTATGCTTGTCTGAAAATAAATTTAAAACTTTCATTAAAAATTCGCTATGTAAAAAGGCATATTATAGAATAGACGACTATATAAACGATCCTAATCCGTGGTAGTAAACCAATTCCACCGCGATTTTATTGTTAAGTATAACTAAGTATAACATATATTTTATAATACAAGTGTGTACAGACGACGTGATTGCATATTAATAACTATATGATACCTTATATAACTGACAAAAACTTAACTGCAAGTTTGCTAAAGGTCATTCGAATGGTAGCGTGGTGTTCGGGTCATCTATCTCCCTCCAAAATGGTTGAGACTGATGATGGCTGAGCACTGCGTTATGCTCGTGAACGAGTGCTGTTCGTGTGTCTGGCCGCAGCACTTATGTTTTCCCCTATTATTGTGAGACATTTGACTAATGCTTTGGCATTTGGGGTTGTTAATGGCAGTCATGAAATCTTATTAGGTTTTTAGGTATGTATTTGGTTATAAGATGATTTGAGAAAAGATGGTCAGAGTGGAGTTTTTTTTTCCGCTGCCTTTTTCTCCACTACAATACGGCCCGAAGGCGGCGGCTTACACTTTACATTGTACATTGACATTCAGCAAATAGAATGTAAATTCTTTACGTTGAAATAAAATTATTTGAATTTGAATTTTGAATTTGAATTTGAATTTGAATTTGTTAATCTACTGTTAACAGCTGTCGGTTTTTTTTATATGCACTTTAGGCAGCTGATAGCTGTTCTGCTAATAAGGTCGGTTCGTCTACTGTTGTTACTACTAATCTCTGTTTCCAGTACATTTACAAATTTTAAGTGTACTAGAAACGGGGTGTCATTATATGAACCAGTCTAAAACCCTTAAGTGGGCAAGGGGAAAATAGTTCCCACCTTAAATTGAACTTTATCACCTTGAAATAGAGTCCAAAACCAATAAAAACATCATGGCATGGGTAGTACGAATTTTTTTGGTAAACTTGCACAAAAATGTATTAATAGAATCGGAGAGGCAATGTTAAGATAATTTTTTATAATGTGGCCTGTCAGTCATTCTAGTCAAGCGGCACAAAAATGTCATAGTTTGAACATAATGTCTTATAATATATGGAGCAGCGCTTATCGGGTTATCTCGTAAAATAATGTTTTATGCACCTACATTCTTTTTAGGAAACGTTTCTTCTTCTTCAGGCTATATTAGTCCACTGCTGGACATAGCTCTCCCCTAATGAGCGCCATAGCGCAAGGTTGTGCCATCATTGAGGGGTAATGCCCATAATCCCCACGCTGGGCATGCGGGTTGAGGTCGCAGTTTGGTGGAATTGTACTGCAGGGGGCGCTGCTGCCCACCCCCCGGTTTGTGTCCCTTAGTCGCCTTTTACGACACCCGCGGGAAGAATTTGGGTTGGTGCTATTAGGCCGATTCTAGGCCGACACCACACAGCAGGAAACGTTTAGAATTCAATAAATAAAGAAATCTAATGTTTTTTTAACAGTTAACAACAATTGTTACAATTTATTGCACAAACAAATTTTATTAACAGATTATTATTTTTATTAATAGAGTACTTATTTTCGAACCCCGAAAAGAAAATGTTTTTATGGTTTTACTTTTAATAAAATCATGAGTTTTTCTACTTTTCTATGGTGTAAAAAGCAATGCCACTTTAATTTTAAATCGACGCAATTTCGCCATTGTAGCGAAGACTAATCCTTTTTTTTTGTGAGGTTCGGAGTTATTACCGGCGGATTTCAGCCATAGTGGATTATGCAGGACCAACCAATGGTACCGATCGCGTGAAACCCTTAATTGAAGCAAACCGTACCGGCCACAAAAAAATACGCCCATTGGATTGTAACTTAGTTGATTCATATCACAACCACGCAAAGCGGAACCAGGCATGTGACTTTGTTTTTGTACAAGGGGCGGTTAGTAATAATTTCATTGACGCACCATTGGGAGGCGTTTGCGCTAGACTAGATTTAGTGTGAAAAACAGCTGTAGTTGTTACATTTTCGTTTTGTTAACGTGGCTCGGGCGTCGGCATAGGCGCGACGACGCAAGTGGCGAGTTAGTAATATCAATTTTCGCGACTTTCCAGTAGGTTAATTGACTATTTCTGTCACTTTAGCGCCACAAAACGCGTGACTCATGCCACCATTCCACCCACCCTTACGTTGGCTACTTGAGAAAAGCGTGACACTCTAACCCTTTACGTAAATTTGCGACTTTCCACTAGATTTATTGTCAATTTCTGTCACTTTAGCGCCACAAAATGCGTGACTGCTGCCGTCATACTAGGAGTACCCATGCTTTCGTTGGCTACGTGAGAAAAGCGTGGCAATCTTACCCCTTGCGTAAATTTTCGACTTTCCTGTAGATTAATTGTCCATTTCTGTCATTTTAGCGTCACAAAACGCGTGACTCGTGCCGCCATACTACCAACCCCTACGTAGTCTACGCGAGAAAAGCGTGGCACTCTCACCCGCGGCGTGAATTCGCGACTTTCCAGTAGATTAATTGCCAATTTCTGTCTCTTTAGCGCCACGAAATGCGTGTATCGTGCCACCATTCTACCCATCCTTATGTTGGCTACTTGAGAAAAGCGTGGCACTCTTAGCACCTGCGTGAATTTGCGACTTTCCAGTAGATTCCTTGTCAATTTTTGTCATTTTGGGGACACAAAACGCGTGACTCATGCTGCCATACTACCCTTTCCTTACGTTGGCTACGAAAAAAAAGCGTTGCACGCGTACCCCTGATTAATTGTCTTAAAAACCTATTTAGAGGCTAAAAATTCCACCCATGCCGGGATTCGAACCCGCGACCTCTGGCTATCCGTGCCAGCGCTCTTTCCAACTGAGCTAATGGGCGACTCACCGGCAACAGTGAAATTTCCAACCTCTTTACACTATTCTCTGTATTACGTACAGATTAATTGTATTTTTTATCATTTTAGCGCCACGCGTCACTCGTGCCGTCATACTACGAATAATGCTTACTTTGCTTAGGTGAGAATTTTTAGCCTCTAAATAGGTTTTTAAATTTGTTCCTTAGCACGGGTTAGTGCATTTAAAATAAAAATAGTGTAATCATGTGGGTACAGTGATATCGTTCCGATGTTAAACCTAACTGCAAAGTAGGTGGTCGGGGCTGTAAGTAATGCAATTTGCTTAAGTCAGATGTCGCTGCCTGTACGTAATACAGAGAATATTGTAAAGAGGTTCGAAATTTCACTGATGCCGTGAGTCGCCCATTGGCTCAATTGGTAGAGCGCTGGTACGGATAGCCAGAGGTTGCGGGTTCGAATCCCAGCATGGGTGAAATTTTTAGCCTCTAAATAGGTTTTTAAAAATGAGAATATCGTGTCACTCTTACCCCCTGCGTGAAGACGGCCGGGTTATCCTGTTCCAGCATGGCCTCGAGCTCGTCGTCGGTGGTCGCGCGCCCGGTGATCTCCAGCTGTCGGAGTATCCTGACGAGAAATCACAGCAGCGGATTAGGCAATATCCATTAATCACGCGAGGCTCGAAATTTCCAGAAACATCACTAAATACGAGATTCGATTAATACTCTTTATTTTTTTAAAAACGGTGGTAGCGGTGCGGTCGTACAGTCTGTTAGCTTTTAGAATATACCTCGGCTACTATCGGATAGAATGGGATATATTCGTGTAAAAGAAATATCGGATTTAATAAGAAGTAATAATTACATGACTTTCCAAAATAGTAAAGAATAGTTTTATACAGAGCAAAATTAGTAAATATTACACTCGTGTGCTTTCGGCGAAAACCGAAGCCTATTCAAGAGCCCGAGGTATATTCTAAAAGCTAAAAGACTGTACGACGGCTTCTCACAAGGGAGGTTGTGGGTTCGAATCCCGGCATGTACCAATGTCTTTGTTTTCGAAGTTAAACCCATACTCTCTCTCTCTGAAAGAAGGCCTATGCCCTGCAGTGGGACGTATATAGGCAGCATTATTATTATATACCATATTATTGCACACCATTCATTTATAAATATTAAAGATGGGGGAGGATGTAATAAATCGTAATAATAAAACTTTCACACAACCCTATTACTCAAACCGGTCCCAAACTACGATAATGTAACCTGCCAATGGCATCACAAACATGGAAATGGAGGCAATTTCTGCAAATGTATCCCCCCCCCCCCCCTTCGTGGGAATCGAACCCTCAAACTCCGCCACGGGAATCATACGTGATACCACTAGGCCAAGGAGGCAGACCGAGCAGTATTTAGTAAGATATCGCGTTTACAAGTATGTATTATGTTTTTCGTTCAACGCGCGATTTCTTTCTGACAGATTTTCGCGTTATTACATTTTCTTTTTCCTTTTTTGCCTGTCTGGACATTTTTATTATGGTGCTTTGAACATGGAACTCCGTTACCTAAACACATATCTGCAATGGGTTTCCTACTAAACTAATCAGCAGCTTAGATAGGTATTGGGTACTTAAACATAGGTATACATTTCAAAAATCTCCAGACCACAATAATTTCATATATACAATATATAATATAGATATATAGGTAATTAGTAAATTTTTTATATTGTTCAATATTGCACTACGTGCTAATCTTGTCTCTAAAACTTAGGTTACCTGGTAGATTAAGCTCGTCTATGTGCATTTTTTTTATGCAATAGAGAATTTTAATAATTTTATAGTCTAAAAACATACTAATATGTATCCCATATGGGTGGACTGAATCCAGAGACCGAGCCTTGCCACGATACTGACACAGCTCAAGAGAAGAACTTTTTACATTAATTAACATGTCAGTAGACTTGGCTTTGATCTGTCTATAATGTTGTCTCATTTCCTACGGATCTTTAGCTTTACCGTCACTTTTGGCTGTAGAAGCGTAAATAATCTTTCCATAGGTGGCAGCTCTTAGGAAGGTGATGGAAGAAACACATCAATCAATCAATGAAACAGGTGACCCGGGATGCGTACACCTTGAGATAAACGACGGTGCAATTTAGTCAACGGGGCTTCAAAGTTTTGTGTATTAAATTTTGTCGTATCTTTGGATTTAACGGCGGCACACAGTTATTTTTACGGAAATGGGGTGTATTAGTGTAGATAGATGGATAGAATATTCGTACAATTACTAAAAGTTATTTTTTTTCAAGCAACCATTTTGTCTCCATCGCATACTGATTTCGAATGTTCCCCTTCATGGCATGATTTAGGATATAATACCAGTCTGACACTTTTAAGCATGCAATTGTTGTCAATAACTCTTAAAGTTATCTTTCTTTGACGTACATTTTTTGTTGTCCTTCAATGTTTCAAGTAATTTTGGGATAATGTGGTCAAGTATATTCTATACTCTTACGTATTATATTGCATACATTTGTTTATTACCCTAAATAAAATCAAAAATAATTGGATAGGTATCTATAGGTGGCACAACCTTGCGCTCATTTGGGGAGGGCTGTGTCCAGCAGTGGACTAATATAGCCTGAAGAAGAGAGGTATCTAAAAATCTATTAGGACCTACAGAAAGGCGGTGTTCTGGGCTACATTCCCAACTGACTTTCAGACATTAAAGAAAAAGAGTAAAGCATCTATTAGTAACCATTAAGGCGAAGTAGTAGTAGCTGTAGTTACAGTAGTAGCTGTAGTATAGTAGTAGCGAAGTTATGAACATTTTGAAAAAGGTGCATTGTGAGAATGGTACGTTTTGCGCATAAAATGCACCCGTTTTTGCGAAAGGTACATTATGCGACTGATCCTTTCTAAGGACACGTTATTTGACTATTGCTGTGCGGATGTAATCGGTCATCACCTTGACGAACCCACGCGAGAGGGTGATGATGATGTAGAGCAGTTACCTGTTCTTGCAGCGGTCCCGGTAATCGGTCTGAGTGCGGTTGTACTCGGTCATCACCTCGACGAACTTGCGGGAGAGGGTGGAGTGCTGGGTCTTTCTTATCCTGAGGTCAGCCGACGATTTGTTCGAGTGCTCCTCCTGTTCGATGTTCTGCTCTATGTCTGGAATTGGTAATACACGAAGTGTTAAAAAAAGACATCACTTTTTTACTTTAGCCCAGTTTAGCTTTTATTTAACTCCGAAAGTCCGTAATCACCTAAAATACCAAGGTGCATTCTTTAACCTTTAAAAAGTGGCGAATGACACGCTGGTGAAGTTTACGTATGTACTTCACGTTAAAGTGAAGTTTACGTATGTACGTATGTCATTAACTCATTACATATAACGTCATTAGCATACGTCAACGAAGATTGGAAGCCAAGCATTCTACACCAATCCCCGTCATAGAGGCTACGATCCTCAGAATTGAAAGACAGACTGATTGGATTGGATTTTACTACAAATTTAATGTTACTTCTGATGTCAAAAATGTATTATGATGTATCGCCTTACATGCCCCTTTAGCCAATTCAAGAATCTTCTATTACGAAACAAACCTTCAAATGGCAAAAATATGGTGACCCAAAAACTACCATTTCATAAAGCACTTAAATAAATATATGTCATAGAGATATTGCAGACATAGTAGTGCAGTTTTAATAAAACGAATGCACATTCGGGTTTGCTTCTCACCTAAGTAAATAACTGAGAACGACGTGTTAAATTTAATTGACTTTATGTTTCCTAAGCGAAATAAACTGTGCGGGGACGTGATGAATTTTCCATTATTCAACGTCTGAAACGGAGGTAGCTATCATGAGAATGCAATAACAGGAAGGAAACTACCTAACTAACGGTAATATGATATAATGCTACAGTTTGTATGATTAAAGTAAAAGGTTTTGGTAGGGTTGCGTCGAACCGCTTTGTAGAGATTTTTTTGCAGAGCTTTCCAAATGAGACTGCACCGACCGAGAAAGTCGCGGAGCCTACCTACATCGGAAGTAATCGGCCTCGGCTCTGTATACAAATTCCGTCAAAGCTTTGCGACATGACTCGGTCGTCTTAAATGTTTGTATAGTTATGAGGAAAACCTGCATTAATTTTGTCTTTTTTTAATTTGTACTGTTATATGAATTTTAAAACGTGATAATTTTATGGGAATTTCACGAGAATATAATAGTGCAGGCCAGCTACTACACCTAGTATACCTAGTCGGGCCATAAGTTCTGTCACATATGGAAAGTTAAATAAAGGACACAATGAGTTACGCATTACAACAATTTATATATCAAAGGAAAGGGTACAAAATACAGATTTAAACCATATTAAAACCATTCGAAATGTCCTCCTTTGGCTTCGATACAAGCCTTCAATCTGCAAGGCCAGTCATCAATCGATGCACGCACGACATTCATGTCAATATTGGCGACTGCTTTAATCAGAGATGCTTTAAGCGACTCCAAGTTGCGGTGTGGTTTAGCGCAGACCTTCTCCTCTAAGTGCTGCCATATTTTGTAATCCAAAGGATTCAAGTCTGGATTGGAGGAGGGCCAATCCTCATGCATGATAAAGTCGACTCCACGAGTCGTGAGCCAGTTTTGGATACTTTTCGCCTTATGGGCCGGCGCAGAATCCTGCTGGAAAACCCAGTGCCTATTTTCGAACATTGTTTGTGAAAGGGGTTCCACAATGTTTGTTAGGACTGTGTATTGATATACGAGGGCACTGGTTTTCACTCCTTTTTCACAAAAAACACCTTTGTTGGACCCAAATAGGAGACCCCAAGCCAAACCATGAATGCCGAAGGATGATGGCCACGCTGAACACGTGGCACACGTCTGCTCGCTTCTTCACTAGACTGTGCATACACTTTATCATTTTGTTTGTTGTAATTCTCTTCAACATAAAAATTTTTTTCGTCCGAAAAAAGTATTTCGCGGCATTTTTTACCTGCGTACCGCCTTAACAAAATCCGGCATCTTTAGAGTCTGATTTTCTTCAGCCGTGTGGTAAGAAGATGTGCTGTTCTTTTTCTGTAGGCACGCAGTCCTAGGTCTTCATTCAACACCCTTTTAACAGTGGTTCTGCTTAGTCCCATCTGCAGAGCCAATATTTTTTGCTTGCGTACAGGATTTCGTTGGATGCGCGCCTTCACTGCTTTGATGACCGCTGGAGTCCGAACAGTACGAGGTCGACCGCTTCTTTGTTTATCATCTAAACTTGAATCTTCCCTGAATCGTTTGATAGTACGATAAATAAATCTCAGTGGAATTTTCAAATTTTTCAGCAGTTTGAAAATCTCAGTTGGCGCCTGGCCGCAACGATGCAATGCAATTACTGCGACTCTGTCTTCTTTGCGCGTCCACTCCATATTGGAAAATGAAGAAAATTCCAGAAAAACTGTGTTTTTATTTTCTTGAAAAATTCAAATTTCGAATGCCAATAACTTTTTTGTGGCCAGTATTTTAAATTCGAAATTAAACCTATGTGACAGAACTTATGGCCCGACTAGGTACATAGGACATAATAGGTCTGCCGATGTAAAATACAATTTTCGAAAACGAGCCGGATTTAAACCCGCGATTACCGCCTCATCGCTAAAGCGCATGAGCAAAATTAGCTATGTCGTGTCTTTATGAAATTAGCGTTGCTCATTATTCGCTTATATCAGTAAACAGAATTCCATCTAAATGTTAGTAAAATTCTAAGCACAATGCGAGTGTTGCCTTTTGAATTATGGAGTTCTGAGTTAAGCTTCTTTCGTGAACACTTAGGTAGGAATAATTGCCCTTCAAGCGCCATCTGGCTTGGAGATATTACACAACGTGCGTCTCTATGTACTCACGTTTTAACTTTCCTCTGACTTTGTTCGCGGTTTTCTTGATATCCGCCATGAGATCTTCTAGTTCGTGCTTTGTCTCTGTAAAGAAAAAAAAAGTTAGTTTTGTCATAGAATTCAACGTACCTAGAATTGAAAAAACCTAACGGGCAATTCTTCAATTAACCTCCGATTTCGTTAATATTTTACAAAACACGATAAATACCAACTACTGAAAAGCTACTAAAATATTGTAATATATTTCTTATGTGAGGTGAAGCTCGCTCCATTCAATCTTCCATTACGAGCCACACTTGAAGGACAATGTTACCAGGACTTGACCAATCAAGTAATCCGGGCGGCAAATAACAATCCAGGACAAGTGGGGTGTTCCGATAACAAAGTTAAGTCATTAGGTGTGAACGGCGGCAGGCCCCGTCGCCGGCCACTGCCCAGCGTGCCGTGTAATCGCTTTACCAACTATCTAACGCCTTCCCCGAAACGAGACAACGCAATTAGCCATAATTCAGATCAGCCATTGTTGATAATGGCGCGGGATGACTTCTTGTTCGCGCGAGATACGGCGTGTATTTATTATCGGACGGGTTGCGCGATTCAGCAAGAAGTCGGAGACTCGCTATACATCCAGCTGTCACCGGCAGGCGCGGCGGTGTCTCGGCGATAACGGTAAATCAGAGAAAAATTGCCTACATCTCGGCTCGCGCCCCGCGGGCTGCGACAAGCCTCGTCTTATCGGCTTACCTCGGCTTCGCCTCATAAAGAATATCACTCAAGTACCGACAGCTCCACTCAATTACGAATTTTCTCTCACCGAAAATTACAATAGGTATTGAAAAGTTTTTCGGTACCCTGGGGCGTTATTGTTATATGCAAAGTTAGGTCACATTATCTGGATAATTTCCTGAATGAAGTTCTGGAGCCGCGCCAGCATTTATAGTCCTTAGAGATCTTATGAATTCTGTCCGCATAACGCTTCGGCGTTGAAACAATTTCGCTTCCAAGTACTTCTTTTTCTGAATATTCCTTGGACCAATTGCTTTGGGTTCTGCTATAGTATTTTAGCGTTATATCGTATTTTATGCGACCCTCCATCGGTAATTTGTACTCATAGCAGGGCTACTAACTATACAGAATCGATTTTCCCACACATACAAGCAATTATTTTTCTTGATAAGGTAGCACGCTATTCATACAACATCATGTAATTGTAATTAGTCACCGGAGTAACTACTAGCATGACGTGTGGATATTAAGGGATTTTATAACGATGACACACGAAGCTTATCAACTTATTAGTCTTGTGTTTATGAAATGGTTTCCGGTTCTCCCTATTGTTAACGGATCTCTGCTTGAGATAAAGGCACAATCAATTCTAAATTATAACTAAAATATTGTAGGTAAGTGTAGATATTGAAAAGAATTTATTTAACCTAAATTAATGGCTCTCATGTGATAACAGTCGTTAAGCCATGTCAGAGGCCTTATAGACGGCTTAATAACTTCTGACAGTAAGGCCCGCCTCTGTCTCATAATCCTCCACCAACCCGGACTTGGCCACCGTGGTGGAGTATGGCCTTACCTTCCTGCGATGCAGGAAGATACCCATGCCCCAGCAGAGGGGACATACAAAGGGTTGATATAATAAATTAATGGTAGTTTGTGCTTCTACTTTTAATTCGTATTCACCGGTGGACAGCGGTAATAAACAGTATTCCTAATTTAACTTTCTTTGGCGTTATGGAATAGTCCGATAGTACCTAGGTAGTCGTGTTAGGGTGCCAACGATACAATCGTGTAACTCCATCCATTCACGCGACCAGTGCACACGCAACCCGTAAAATAAAAATATCATTCAGCTGGACCAACAGTCAGTAAAACCGCTGTTTAGTTTATTTGCTACATTTCAATAACATACATACTACACAGCGTTCAGTTGATAAAGTCGTTTCTACGATTGATGACAATTGAAGGGCCTATCTATAAAAACGATACACAAATTGTGTGTTTATTTCTGTATCAGAATACAGAGGCTGGATTTATCCGGTGATATTTCCAGCACAAAACGGTCTAGAGGGGCTCGGCACTAGTGTATCTATTTTATAAGTTTACACAGGATATTGGCTGGCCGGGCGGGCCTCATGAATTGTGTTTGTCATTTGGCTCGCAGCGAGGCATGAGTGGGCAAGATCCAGCGTCGGTCAACAATTTTCATCCCGGTAGCGTTCCCCGCTCTGGAAATATTAATACGTTTATGGCCAAAAAATGCGGAGCGGAGACTGGCAGCGCCCGTTCGCGGCCCATCGGCTAGCGTTCATCCCCTTCAAATCTGCATAAACTGTATTGTGCATTGTGCGCCGCAAACGTAAGCGTCCGACAATGACGCGTATTGTTTGTCGAGCTTTTATTTTCCGCCGCCGGGGATTTACCATTTTCATATACGAGAAAGGAGTGCAAAAAAAGTCGTGAGCCCACGAGATATTCCTTAGAACGATGGAAGAAAAGCGGAAAATAATGTACAGTGTTAAATCCGTCGCCTGTTCATAATCTAATTGTGTCAGAAAATGGCCGAGCGGAAGAAGAAGCGAGTCGGAAAGTCTGCCAGTTAGTAGTTTCTCTGAACTAGCTCTGTTGCGAATGATAAAATTGTAACAATGTTATTCGAGCGGGTCCGCACCCGGGGGCGGGCACGAGGCCGCCGGGGGGTATTAGCGTCGACACAATGTTGTATCACAAACATTTATAACCCCACACTCAGGCATTAGAAATTCAGCTCGGTCTCAAGATCGTGGGTCGAATGTGAGCGCGGTGGCTCCACGCATACATCGATTGACAAAAAAATACTGTCTAACTCCAAATATAGCACGAGCCCTAACGGAATGTGTGCCAGAGTGCCTCGTTTATTTAAAAAGACGAAAGTTGCGAAAATGCTCCAATCGAAATACGAATTCAACTAGTCACAGCGGACTATAAATTAGAAAATCTGTTTCTATGTATTTAAAAAGTGCGAAAATAGTTAAGTAACGAGTTTATTCTAGCAATGCTAGAACGTTGAGATACCTACGGTCAATGAAGCAAACCTAATTATATATTAAACTAGGTCACAACAACTTTAAGCCTCTTTGAAGTAGGAAGAAAAGCAAGTATTTTTTTTTACTTGGAAACAGGTAATAATAACATAGACAGGAACGTAGTACGAGCTACGCCCGTAGCATCCATACACATGACAAATAAAATTATCGAAAGGCCTACGACGTAGCACAGTGTCTACGCTCGTAGCAGTTTCTATGCTACGAGTACAACGGGCGACGGAAGATACTTTTATCTTCTTTACAAAATTCCGACCACATAAAGGGAGAGGTCTGGAATACTAATTCCATAGCAACCTTACTTGTTTGTTTCAGAGGGGCAATTTAAACTTTGTGAATTATGAAAATTGCCTGCAAGTGAAATGCGAGTACCGTTACGTGAATCGCCAGAGAAAAAACTAACGATCCTTGAATATTATTTCCAACTTTTCGCCGATCGATTCTCCTCGGGAAGCCCAAAAAATTAGGTCGCGCTATTTGTAGTTTCTACTCGAAGGGAAGCGGTTCAAAACTGTTTCAATAACGAGAGCAATTTGAAAGTTTCGGATGAAATACAGCACATAATAAAGCAATAGCAGCTCTGGGGAAAATACGTGACGCGTTTTAGGTTGTATGTCGCTAATTTCAACACAATTTCGGAGACAAAGGCACATCCGTCGGCACGCGGCACGTCGATATAATTCACTCATTCAGACGCACAATTGGCGCAATTTTCACCATCAATCGCGTCAGTCAGTAAACTCCTTCTCACATCGCACTCAGCTATTGCTGTATATTCCTCTACCTAGAGTTAGGCGTCATGGGAGGGTTGATTAATTACAGAGTACATATGACGCCTTATAACTAGAGCGCACAAAAAATATGAATCGGAAGTTCAAAAGGATCCATAAGTACGTGAGACCGCGTTCCAAAAACATGATTAACTCATTCGGTGTTTATACTTTGCAAATAATAATACACTAGGGCAGGCTACGGTAAGTTATATTTTAATACCATATTAACTACACTGGGTCACCGTTAAAATGCTTAATTGTTGATACACCTTACAAAGAGATATTTCTTTATATTTATTTTAGAAATAGTCATATTGCCTCACGTTTCATTTTGTCAGAATTTCAAATAGGTACAAACATTATTTTAAGGTAAGTAAGACATCGTCACCGTCTTGCAATCCTCCATCAACCCAGACTTGGCCCACGTACCAACCTTCCTGAGATGCAGGAAGAGACCCGTGCCCAGCAGTGGGGACCTACAAAGGTTTGATATCAACGCTCCAATAATATTTCTCTGACTGTTCTTATTAACACCACATTTTTTTTATTAAACTTGTATAATACAAAACTCAACACCACTGGCATTTTTTATCATGAGCAATATACTAATATACAGCTGAAGAGTTTTAGCTTTGACATTTTTCTTTAATATACTTAAGATACATTCTTAAGTATCCCTCGCTGTGCAGCGGGGTAACGCTGCAAGCGTTATGGGAACCTTTGGCTCGGGTATGTCTCGGGGCGGTTTGCTCGACAGTTAATTTTAGTTTGTGTTTTTGCGTGCATATATATATATATATATTATAATTTTTTCTGACATATTTTGGTACTTATGTATATTATTTATATTTTATCACTTTGGACGAAACGTTTGTGGATATATATTTTTATGTGTTTATGTGTAAGATTGTGCTCAGTATTTTACTAAATTATGTCTTTAAATAAATGTTTCACTGTACTTAGTTACAAACTCAGAAATAAATGGTAGGTAGAAGCCACAGGAACGTCTCAAAAAACTATTTTGTGTAACGAGTTCTACATTGTGGGATCGAGAACTAATCTTTTCGGCAACAGCTTCTCTGTTGCTTGCGGGGTACACGAAAATTTATTGCATGTGGGAAGTTACTACTTACAACTTATTTTACGAGGCTTTTCTGACATCAATAATTTGTATTTGAAATATCAGGGTCTGGGCAATTTATTAGATTCGTAATTTCGCAGTTCCTGGAGCATTTTCTGAACACGCGTTCTAATTGAAGTGTTTCAGGAATTGGAAATTTGTCAGGTAACCCTGTAAAATAAAAACAAAACACGCTCATTAACCCCATTGTAAAGTTATAATGCACGATGTTGTAATTAAATATTTCATACATTGCTCTGTATATCTGTCCATTTGTCTGCTAAAGCCGAGGTCTAACACATGTGTTTACTATCACATAAAACCAACCGACGAATTACCTGGGCGGTTCGCGGGATGTCTCGAAGACTTGCGACTTGGCCGCGTTTTACCGCGCTCAAGTGTCTGAAGTCGCCATTTTCCAGTACAATGTCAAATTTCAGAGCGACAAATCGCGCTAGTCGCCCCGTCATTTTACTTGTAGTGCGAGCAAAAGCCAGTTAGTCTAAGATAAAAAAACTAGTATCGATCTCCGGAACTGAGCAGTGCCAGCTCTTCGGTGGATCCGAGTTTTTGCGCGCGATGCGAGATAGATCGACGGGCCCGGCCTCCCGCGGGAAATTGTGAGTGATCCGATACCACCCGGTCGAAATATTGTCTATCAGACGGTTTACTCTGTAAGTAGCAGACCCGTCGATGACATTTAATTCACAGTTAGCGAGTTCCTAAAGCTTGGCCATGACGGAACTGCACTACTTCACTGAAATTAATCTGAAAACCGTCACTGAACGCGTTGAGCTGACTAAGCATCGAAACGTCCTCAATAAAATTAAAACCGCGATTAAAAAGTAGGCGTACTTACATACCTACACCGAGAAAAACCTGACAGGAATTCAGTCTGTGTGACTTTTCATTTGTAACATGTCTTGTGGTATATTTTTAACCAAAGAACGCATACGCACTCAGATACACAGAGGGAATTTATGCCAGACACAACAACGTTTATGTTATTAAACTAGAGCGTTTTGGATTTAGGTGTTTGGCACCGAGAAGCAAACGACTCAGTTAAACTTCTGATAATGGATATTTCGTGCTCCGACTGACTCAATCACAGGCGGATGAATCACAGCTGGCCAAGATTCGGATCAACTGCACTGCGGTGGATTGACAATGTTTTCTTCCACCATTATGATTGCATGCATCAATCAGTCAGCCCATACTCGTCCATTGCTAGACATAGGCCTCCCCCAAGGCACGCCTTCTGTCCTTGGCCATCCTCAATTACATTGCATTGGTATGATTGCATATATTTGAGCAAATATTTGTCAAGGACAATCTCCTACAATTTCTATGTATAATCGCAAGTAACCTAGTGGCCGAAGTTAGGCGGGCCATTAATTTTTAAATCCAGCATGGGAGTACCGAGAAAAACCGTTCACCTCCTATTTCCCAGAAGGAAGCCGATAATGAACTACCCTAGTCTAGTCTAGCTCGTGGATAAAAATAGTTTCCGATAAAATTATCTAACAACTCCAGGAGTATTTTAAAAACCTATTTAGAGGCTAAAAATTCCACCCATGCCGGGATTCGAACCCGCGACCTCTGGCACGGATAGCCAGAGGTCGTGGGTTCGAATCCCGGCATGGGTTTTAAAAAAAGGTTTAAAACCCAAATAGGTTTTTAAAATTGTCCTTAGCACGGGTTAGTGCATTAAAAATAAAAATAGTATAACTCCAGGAGTTAAATTAAGAACCATTGGAAAGCTTTTTTATTGAATGAAAGCGTTCCATTAGCGAGTTTCGTTTGAGCACGTAAATTAGTGTATTTTATCATAATAGGGGCCCGGCTAGTTCGATATAACGACAGTGACGATCGCTGCTCGAGCCAATTTGGGTCGGGTCAGTGGCTAATCACGATGCTTTTGCTTAGAGTTTGCTTTTATTAAGTGCCCTAACTAATTGTGGGCGGTTGACACATATTGGTGTGTATTTTGGCCGAATTTAAGGACCGTATCTTCGACATTAAAGTAGTCATAGAGAAACAACAGTAATATAAATAGAACTATTGCCTTCGCAGTGGAATCAAAGGTCAATCCAACCAACCGAGAAATCTGAAGTGATGGGTCCTTTTATTAACACTTCATCGCACGAAAGTCTCCGACACAACTTCGTCGAGTAGTAAATCACGGAGCTGAGCGTTATCACGTATCTGGAACGGGTACCCTAGCCAGATGCGAGAGATATGCCAGGGCGAATGTTATAAGGGCATGCGTAGGATATAAGAAAGCTTAAATCTAGCGAGGATACATACGTTACAAGGGTTTATGTAGCAATAAATGTCAAAGGGCAATGAAGAGAAACTCACGGTACGCCCGGGGTCGCTGCAAAGATTTCATGTTATCGTCGAATAATTATTAAGCGGCGGGAGGAACTGACGTAAAATCAATTCTGAATACAAATGATACGGTTAATTTTGGAGTCTATTTCAACCCCTGCATGTCCCCACTGCTGGGGCACGGGTCTCTTCCTGCGTTGCAGGAAGGTTAGGCCATACTCCACCACGGGGGCCAAGTCCGGGTTGGTGGAGGTTTGTAAGACAGTGGCGGGCCTTACTGTCAGAAGTTATCAAGCCGCCTATTAGGCCTCTGACATGGCTTAACGACTGCCATTACATGACAGCCGGCACCCACGGCTTAACGTGCCTTGCGAAGCACGGAAGCGCTCGGAAAAATGCCACTAGCGGTAGTAACGGGACGGTTACCCATCCCGCACCTGACCGCGCCTGTTGTTGCTTAACTCGAGAGATTGTTTCGAATCACTCAATTTTGGAGTAACATATTTTGTTAATGAATCCGGTTCAGACGCCTGTTGCGTCATTATTATTATTATATAGGATCCTATATAATAATATTACATGTTCCACTGTAGGGCACAGGCCTTCTCTCAGAGGGAGAGTCTGGGCTTAACTACCACGCGTGCCCACCGCGTATTGGTAATTTCAAGCGCTGAGGTATATGAACACCTCAGACACTTACGATGTTTTCCTTCACCGTCAGACCAGGTAGGGTAATATTAGGGATAAGATGACTCGAAAAATATCACACAATGAAAGGTATCAAGCTAGGTTGAGCGCCTGAAAGGGCCCGAGGGTGAAAGCAAAATGGCAATGCCAACGATTCATTGTTAATTCAGAACGGTCGAAGTCAAAATTGGATAACTACAAAAGGACCCTCGAAGTCGAACTTATGTTGCGAATAGAGTGGAGGGGAATATCTCTCCGCATCATTAATTTAATTTGTTCGAAAAGGATCGCATTGTTCAGATTAGGCATCTTATAGTGTATGTCTGCAAGACTCTCCGTTTTCCTTTAGATTCGAGAAATTTGGGGCCGAATCAGCAAAACGTCGACTGTCCGCTTTCGTGGTAAGGACAGAATGAGTTACGTAACTAAGTGAAATGACCAGCCAGAGCCAGACTGTAGTGCTAAAATCAATTATTTTGCCGAGACCGAGTAGCGTCCAAGTAGATAGTGTAGAGTTTGCTTATCGCAATACCACACGCTAACTGTGAAGGAAAACATCGTGAGTAAACCCGCGCCATGGTTGGCTCCGGACGTATTGAATTGTTGTTCCTGTGGGCTAGACAGACTAAGCTTTCATAATTGTATAGGTGCTGTGCAAGCCTACATTGTGGTCCCCTCTAGTGTGAGTGAAAAGGCCACTGGACGCCGTATAGATAAATAGATATAGAACACTTTATAGCCCAACCAGAAAAAAGAATACAACCAAGATTTCTTAAGTTTAAGTAATTTTATACAATTGGCGGTCTTAAAACATCTTATTGCGTTGATGCAAAGACTTGATTGAAATTTTCCATTTTTACGAAAAAAAAAGCAAAATTTTCTTATTTATATACCCTTAGTATATTATAACGACGTTCTAAATAGATAATATTGGCACATAATAATATTTTAACAAATATTAATATGAAATTACATCTTTCATTTCTTCTGTACATTCACCCAAAGAACAAATATGAGTAATTATATTTCCAAAAATACTCTGTAGTATAGAAAGAGCGGGGCTTGGGCTTGGGCCTGGCACAGGTGTCTATACACTTAAAGGAAGTCCCCACCAAGTTTTTAATTTATATATCAATATTTTTTGCAACCTTTTTAAGGATTTTTATAGCTCTAGTGAGCGGCATTTCGCCCAGTAGGTATGTTGGTCCTCGCTCGCGGCAAACAGAGCAGTCTCCTGATATTTTTTTAGTTTTTTTTTTCTGAATATGGTGCTAGGAAAATTATTTACTGAAGGTTGCGACGTCGGTGGGGCGCGTAAGGGCTTAAATAATAAAATTATATAAGCCCTGATATACCCTGAACACCGGCTTCTCAATCGTGAGGTCGTGGGTTCGTGTCCCGGTATGCACCAATGACTTTCTTTTCTAAGTTATGTACATTTGTGTTATAGTAGCAATACCACTCGCTAACTGTGAAATAAAACATCGTGAGGAAACCTGAGCGTTTGACGTGTCCAAATACCTCAACGCTCGAAATTGCAAATCCGCGGTGGGCACGCGTTGTAATTAAGCCTAATATTATCTCTCAGAGTAAGCCAGTGTAATGCGTTTACAAGCTACATAAATAAAAGAAATTAATAAATAAATTGGTTTGGACATGTGGAGAGGATGAAGGAAAAAAGATTTAAAAACCTATTTAGAGGCTAAAAATTTCACCCATGCCGGGATTCGAACCCGCAATCTCTGGCTATCCGTACCAGAGGTTGCGGGTTCGAATCCCGGCATGGGTGAAATTTTTAGCCTCTAAATAGGTTTTTAAATTTGTTCCTTAGCACGGGTTAGTGCATTAAAAATAAAAATAGTGGAAAAAAGATTGACGAAACAAATATATATTGCGAATGTGAGTGGAAGGGCGGGTAAGGGACGTCCCAGTCGGACATACATCGACCAAATAGGGGATGTATTAGCAAAGGGAAAGATAAAAAGTACCCGGAACCGGCGTGCGTGCATGCAACGACTTATGAACGTTGATGAAGCGACGGTGATCTGTCAGGATCGTGGCAAGTGGCAGTCCCTGGTCTCTGCCTACCCCTCTGGGTTACAGGCGTGAGGTTATGTATGTATGTATAAATAAGAAAAGTGAGTAAAAGTAAATTACTAGCGTGTATCAGAAACGGTGCACTTTAACAACGACCCTGTATTATTTCAGTAGCCTAGAAACGCGTGGCGTCTTTGATGTGCAAACCGCACATCAAAGACGCCACGCGTTATCGAGTAACTCAGCCCGGATGTATTGTTAAGTAGTTCAATTAATATCGAATGCGCTAGGCGGGCCTGTCTCGGCTATGAGGGCATGTGGCTTGAGTCACAGGGCGTGACGTCACCGAGCCGGCAGCCTCCCAGGCGCCGAGACGTCGAACGACCGACCCCCACACACGCCCACGCCACGGAGGGAACGCTCGGAAGGTCTACTTGGCTTCACTTACTTATTAATAATGCCCGGCAGATAATAAAGCAGCCTGCATACGTCGCATCGCTCATAGGCTGCCTAAGTGATCTTAAACGATCACGAAGGTTAAGCAACATAGGCCGCGTTCTGTCATGGATGGGTAACCGTCTATGACTAACGCTAGTGGCTTTTTCCCGAGCAGTTGGTGCCGGCTGCCATCGATAGATGGCAGTCGTTAAGCCAAGTCAGAGGCCTTAGGGCGGCTTGAAAACTTCTGACAGTAAGACCAGCTACTAGTCTTACAAGCCTCCACCAATCTGGACTTGGCCCGCGATGGAGTATGGCCTATATCTTCCTTAGAGAAGAGATCCGTGCCCCTCGGTGGGGACATAATTGGTTAATGATCAGAGTGCTTAGTGCGAGTTTTTTAACTACTCGATCGCGTTAACGTAAACTCATATTTCTATGGCATCGAGGAAGCGCCACCTAGCGACGAATATGGAAATTAAAATTGCTGAGTGCGAGTTGTAATAGTTCACGTTGAGAAGTGAACACGTTTACCAGCCAAAACACGAATAAACGCGAGTGCGAGTTGTACTGTGACAGCGTTTTGCCAGTTCGAACGGTTAACTTACTCATACTCACTACTCAATGCTCGATTAACGCGGTAGTAAAGTTATTCGATTGGATCTGTCAAACTCGCACTAAGCACTCAGGCCTTCTCTCAGAGAGAGAGAGTCGAGGCTTAATCATCAGGAATGATAAGGCCATACTCTCGTAAATTAATCAATCCGCGGGTTGGGATTGACGTTGCAAGCGATGAGGTATGTGAATACCTCAGACACATCGATTTCCTCACGATGTTAGCGAATGGTATTGCTACTCCCTCACAAAAAAATTAACGTAACATTAGATAACTTGAACAAATACTCGTATGCAGTCGGGACGAGTTTTGCGATCGAATCGTAAGTCACACCCCAAGTCCCCTGCCAATAACACACGAAATACGTCCATGCAAAGTAAACAATTTGTGCGAGTATTAATAATTTGTAATAATTTGGAGTAATTTGATATTATAAATTACTCAAAATTCAAACATTATACCATAATTTGTACCACAGAAGTGATATTACTCTTGTGATAGGTAACACAATGTATTTTACTCTCAATGCACAAAAATATTCTATACTATCTCTTTCTCAGTATACTACCCTCCGTACTAGTAACACTTCTAAACGCAAGGTTCTCGTTCTTGTTACAAAATAAGACGAAGCTCTCTATCAAAACATTTGTCCTTGCCTGATTACCATACCACAGAGTGTCCTTGTTTAGAACCAGCGCAGCGCCTTTATTATAATATGTCTTTTAACGCATTCATATATGCGCGAGAGTGGAATATTTACTTGGCTCAGCGGCAAAGTTATGAGGTGTTATGAGTATCACACAAATATGTAGTTAGATAAAATTATCCATTATATTTACGTAATATTTAGTAATAGTAAACAATAGGCGGTCTTATAGCTAAAAATGATGTTTTCTAGAAAACCTTACGTAGCACATGTTATTGAAATAACGCAAAACCTGCAAACTATTAACTCAGTATCGACATTTAAGTGAATATCGCGTTTGATGAGCTAATTTTAGGGTAATTTAAAGCCTAATACTGAGCGACATAATTGTACGATAGAGTTAAGTTGATATTATAATATAGCACACAGAAGTATGCGTTAAAATATACACAGATAATCAGGGCTCCCTATTACGTTAATGTTATCATTACCTTTCTAAATTAAAACAATGACCCTCATAAGACATTTTGCCTCATCCAAGAACGTAAATACGAAATAATGTTATTGGGACCCACGACCGAGTACCTAAGGTTAATAAAAATCTAGGAGCATTTCTGTTAATAACGCCTGTTTTAGTACAAACCCTATCTTGTTCTAGGTTCTTGAACTTAAGTTCTCGGTCGTAGGTCCTAAAACGAATATTTACACGAAAGACATCTTTTGCAAAAAAGATGTGTAAAAGGAAAAATGATCTTTTTTTCATTGGCTGCTCACGGAGCCCCTCAAACCTGTTTCTAGCAAGATTTAGGTTATTATAGAGAAACAATTGACAAAAAGCCCTTTAAATCCTTTATAAGTGTTAAGTTTGTTACAGAATTTCAGTCTTTATTTAAGGTTGACTAGACTATCTGTGGCTCTACATCTTGCCTACATAACGGCCTAGCAGCCCTCGGCCTGCGGACGTGCGCGATTTATTAATGAAATTATTATAATAATATAAGAAGACAGTCTGGAGGCATATTGCTCAGGCCAGACTATGGTCGGCATTGATGTCTGGCTCTACGGAATACGTTTGACTATTTGACGACCTTGTGAGTCGCTTGGTTACGAATATAGAGGTCGTAGGTTTGATGTTTGCTGGGAGCATTGTAGGGACCATTCACGGTCTTTGTCTCGTTTCACAGGACAGGGAAGGTATCTACTAAGATAAGTTTGGAACCAGACGTCTGGAATATGCCTTTCCCGAGCGGGTGTGAGAAAGCGCGGATTTCTTGGCTTTATCGAGCGAGCGAGCTTCCTAGGCGCAATTTCAATTCAATGTACATAGCAAAATCGTTTAACCTACATATTACCAAGTAGGAAAACGCGGCTAAGCATCGTACAAAAGTCATCATAAAGTATGTACTGTAGTTTCATGAAATGCTGCCCTGAACGGGCACGACCACTGCTGTTTCGAGCGCGACAGCGCGGTAATAAGTCGCGACTATGTTATGCGTATGCGTTTTTTTTGCCTATGTATAAAACAAATAATAATTCGAAAACATTTTGTAACTGCCTTAAATAAAGTAACATAGTTATTTAATAAACACATTTAATAGATTGTAGTGTAGAAAGAGCGAAGCCTCCTAGTACAGGTAAATACTTAGGTACTTACAAGGAGGCTTCTGTAATTTTGTTTGAATAAAGACATTATTATTATATTATTATTATTATATCATTCGCTAGCTCGATACATTGGCCGTGCCGCAGAGGCTGGACATATAAAGCGTGGAAATCATTTATTTATTCACCGCGTGGGGTTTGCTAAATGTCAACGTTTGCTCCGGTACGAACAAGTTCTTACTAAGAAACCCCCACGGGGTTTATACGTGCACACAATGGCGGCAATTTATGCGTCTCAGAAATGTATGTTCCGAAACTGATTTAGAAACACGACCCCCAAACACCGAAACAGGAAAATAATGTGCTTCGCTGACTAACCGGGATAAACCGGGTTGTCCGGATTTAATCATTCAAATTGGGAAACTTTCCTCGCTGACGTAAACCTGCGTAGAAGCTTAAGCGGACTTACGTGGATTTTTTCTTGTAATTAATTTACATGGCGGCGAAAATATTTAATTAGTTCAGATTACAACTCTTTATTGTACACACCGTTGGTACCGGCTGTTATGTAATGGCAGTCGTTAAGCCATGTCAGAGACCTATGTGCGGCTTGACAGTAAGGCCCGCCACTGTCTTAAAATCATCCACCAACCTGGACTTGGCTCCCATGGTGGAGTATGGCCTAACCTTCCTGCAATGCAGGAAGAGACCCTTGCCCCAGCAGTGGTGACACACAAAGAGTTGATATCGATTGCACACACCAGAAAATAAAATTCATTAAAGGCATATTCATTACATATTTAAGTTTTGCCATATACTATTTATATTGCATAAAACCATTTCCCTCTTTAGTTCCTATAAGCAAATTAACTACGGTAGTGTTACTTGGTACTCAATGTAGTGCATTGCAAATATCTCAACGTGGCTGTTGGGCAAATAATTTCACTACGACGGCAAACGAGGTTCTGAATCGACAGGACCTCATCGTAAATATAAAGCGGACACGTCTTCACGGCCTTTCTTCAACTATAGTGTTACTCAGTAATCTACTCAGAGATCGGCTACGAATTGTACGAGCTACGAATTGTAATTGTCATAATAAAATATGAATTGTAGTTTTATGAAACCCTTTAACAAAAAAAAATAAGTTTTAATGCGAACTTTTATATTTTAGTAGCATAGTCGTCCATAACGTAACTGAGTAGGGTGGACGAATGTAAAGGTTGCCGTGGCTTCGACTATACCTTTTGAGTTACTCTCCGTCGTTGTTCTACTTGCCTATTTGAGAGAGGAAAAATTACAAGCAGCTTAGCGCCACATACTAGGAACGCACTCGCAATCGCTAGCCTCCATAATCAATACGCCACCCGAGTTAACACTTATTTATTACTAGCAGCCCACGACTGTACGCGAATACATTTTCATGTGTTTTTTTTGGATAAAAATTAGCTTACGTGCTGTTCGAGAGTATAATATATGTCTGTGCCGAATTTCATCTAAATCAGTTTAGCCATTTTGACGTATTTGAGTAACAAACAAACATACACACACGCACGCACACGCACACACACACACACACACACACACACACACACACACATACATACATACATACATACATACATACATACATACATACATACATACATACATACATACATACATACATACATACATACATACATACATACATACATACATACATACATACATACATACATACATACATACATACATACAGACATACATAAATACATTTTCACATTTATAATATTAGTAAGGTTCCTAGGATATCAAGCTGGGTATTTCTATTCCACTCTATTGTATCTAATCGGCAGCCTCCGGTTTCAGTGGAATATCCACGTGTTCTTGGAGACCGTTGGCTAAAAGTCCCATGTCGACGGAAGCGTAATCAAACGAATTGCGCTAACGCAGTTATTTGAACTTCCCCGATACTGATAAAACAGTTTGTTGGTAAAGTTCGTCATCCGTGTTCGGAATGTTGGCCGAAAAATAAAACTTCGATTTGCCACATGTATGTTCGGGGCATTAGAAGGAGATGACAACCCATTTATCGCCGCACAATTAGATATTATACAAGACATAACAGACTGGAAATAGGGGTTAAGTGCTAGTCAGACTCGCGTACCGAGTTTTTCGTACCACTATAATCATAAAAATAATAAATGTTTTATTTTTCAGCAAAATTGTGCCTTTTCTGAGCCAATAGCTGGTGTCCAACACAGAATTTAATTAAAGGATTTTAATTATTGTTTTCATCGGACTAAATAATATAAAATCATACCGAATACGACACAATGTATGTATTGTCATTTTGACGATATAGGAAATAAGTTAGAAAAACACGTTTCATATTTAATGTATTGTAACACTGGGCGCATAGAACATTCGCCGTACTCACGAGTTTAATAAAGAATGTAAAATATATTATATCTGGCTTCTCATTGGAGGAGCTAGTTTGATTTCACAGTTGAAATTAATGTCTTTATTTAACTCAAAGTACATTAAACGCTTGTGGCGAGTCCAAACCCTTACAAAAGCGTTTAATCAAAGTGAGAACTTGATAAATTGTCGGTCTGAAAACCCTAAATAGTTAATGAAAGTGAAACTTTCGCCATCAGCTGCGACGCCCACTTTGAATATAAACTATTAGCAGACTAAATTTAATGTAATTGACAGAATGGCAGATTCAATGTGACCGTGGTGAATTAACATTTTCTCACGCCATGACGCAACACAGACAGGGTTATAAATAGCGTTAACTTTACTAATCACTCCCGTCGAGTGATATCAGAGCGAGCTGTAAAGGATAATAATAGATCAGAATATCAGATAGGTTTACTATTACACTGCGTCGGTAGCAATTACAACTTTTAGAAGTGCTAACTTTTAGAAGTGCTAACTTTTACCGTCCCACGTAGCGCAAACATCACTTTAAGCTGAAGTGGAAATAATGAATCTGTGCCCGACAAAGTTCAAAGGGCAGAAAAGGTTTTAGAGATGCTATTTATATGTGCATCGTGCCCAAACGATAAAGTACAGTTCAGTTGGCGATTACTTTTCGCAGCGCAATCAAAAAAAGTATTTTATTTGATACATTTGCACGGGTTGTTTAAAAAAACTCGCACACCTCCATCGGTTGAGTAATTAAAGGCCTTCAACATACATATACATCGAGGAATAACTAGGTAGGGGTCCTGCCTTCCACGAAGCTATTCCGTAGACATCGGTGGAACTTTTCTAATCACCAGCGACTAAAGGCATATCTTTACGTCACTTTTTCGAACTACGAATTTGCATCTAGGATGGTAAGAGAAAATAGTGAAGAGCTCATTTGTAACTCCTTTTTGAAGTGATAAGTTCTTTAGTATTCTGCACAGGAACTAAACTGAACCGTCACGCTCGGTGACCGTGAATCGAATATATTCAGTTATTATCCGATGACAACTTTAAAAAATCGTAAGGTTTTCACTTATATCGTCTGGTCTTAAGCAAATACCCTCTTTAAATTTGCTGGAGTAAGCGTGTAATCCAGAAACTCTGACGAACTGTTTAAGTTGTTTGCGTCATTTCAAGTTTATGAGCTGGGTGGCGGAGATTCGCCGCTTTGACGGACGAACAGACGACAGCGTAAACTCAGCAAAAAGGCTGATCGTTCATACTTATAGAGTAATATAAAATCCTGCGTTCAGACTAGTCCGTATTCGACGTTACAGAATTCTGTAAATTTAAGTTTATACCTTGCCTACCTTATCTCTAACATAACAACTTCTCTTTTAACTACAAAGTGGGTGTCAAGCGAGACCTTTGACATTTCGTCGCGCGCTTATTTATTCTTAAAAGGTTAACTCTGTTTGTAGTGAACGTTTTCCATAATCTAATAATAACTAGAACTGTTTCCAGGCGTTGTTTGTTCTAAAGCGGTTAGTTATTAGACGATCTTCCGATTGTTGTTAGAATAGGAAATCTATTAAATCAGTTTGATGGCCCAACATGTTGCGAAGGTATCGGTTTTCTGTTGAAAACGGAACTAAACGATTACGAATACTTGAGCTAAGTCCTAAAGAGGATCAAGTCTTAAATATGTCCGTCATTCGAAGTCTTAGCGAGCGATCGTTTTACAAACGATATGGCCTGGGAACGTTCACCATTTTGATTTTTATGGCGTCATACCTATTGTCACGCAAATTTTCAATACCTTTCATTTGACACATTATTTCTCAAAATCGGTCAAGTCGTTTGGCATCCACATTCATTTTCATTGTTACACTTCAGGTAAACAGAGTGTTGCACTGTGAATCAAGTGCTTCGTGACGTCACATGTATAAATTTCAATTATTAAAACTTTAGATTTAAAATCCAACGAAAAATTTTAAAATATCAATTATATAAATATTATTGTCACGTTATGGTCTCCGATTTTTCCACATTACCTATCTGAAATGTATGATTTATTGTTGATCTTACGAAAAATAGCAACTTAAAAGCTTCCTTCAGTTCGAGGCTCTGAAAAAACTGTTCGTAGACTATTCCTGAAATGAAGGCTACTCACTTTCATCTGACTGCGGCGCCGATAGGATGGCGCTGTGCTTCTTCTTCACCTCCTCGACGTTGGCCTGGATCTTATCGATCATCTCCCGTATCTCCTCCACCTGCCGAGGATAAGGGTATATTTAATTTATGTCTTTAAATCTACATGATTTAACAGAATCTTTATATTATTATCATTGTGATTTTTGTTTTTAAAACCATCAGTTCTTCCTGAGCTCTACCTATTTTACACGCAACAAGTGCTGAACGATTCCAACAACTGTCACTTCCATACAAATAGCTCTCGCAAACGTTAGTATTCCGACGAGATTTGGTGCGTATAATTAGCCCCCAGATCTCCAGTTCCATCGAAAATCCAGAAACATTACCAGTCACAGAAGAGGAAGCAACCTTTTTTTGCCTCAAAGACCTCGAAAATGCAATTAAAGAAAGAGACCATGGACCAGATTGGCCCGAGAGATTTGGTGTGAAAGGAAAGATGGCTACACCCAGCAAAGGACTATTCAGGATCTGAATAGATAGTGATTACAGCGTTTAGAAGCCACTCGTTAGGTAGGTGAATTGCCCGCTTAGAGGACTGTACTGCCTGCGAGTAATGTAGCTGATATAGTCTGGCCTAGCACATACAGAATCCTATCAATTTAGTAGACCTAATCAACAGGAAATACTCAAAATTAATATGAGCGAATTTGGTCAGATCGATAGTCTTAGACTGTAGACTTGGAAACGTGTCCGGCGAAACATTTTTAAATGTTGTGCAATTTTCGAGCTGAATAGCGCTTCGTAACGAGTTTTTCGCTCCACTCGATGGGGAGATGATCTTTAACGCTGCGTGTGACGCTTACAGTAGAGGCAAATTGCTTCTAAAAATACTTTCATAAACCTGGGACTCCTAGAGGGCTGTGGGCTTTACCTAGTGATGCTCTCAAATGTTAATTAGCCAAGCTGAATTTGAATAAGTCCACTAATATTAATACAAAAACCAAAAGCACGATCTAGATTGTTAAATGATAGAAAAATTCAAATGTTTGAATTATTAATAATGTGCTTAATTTGAGAATATTTTCGAGGTTCTTTTTAAAGTCGTAGATTCTTTGTAATATATCGACATCGCTATTTAAGGCCCATTTCGCTATTTCCAATTTTTCGGAGTTACTCAAATTAGGCATGGTTAATTGGAACACCCACGCTGTATTCGCATCAACTGATGCAAATAATAGCTGTTGACGAAAATAAGGCCCGCCACATTTGCCTATTTGGACAAAATGCTAACCCCAAAGCCCCATTTGTGTTCTTTTAACTAAACTCATAGGTAGTTAAAAGGCTATTTATCAATTTTACTCTTCCCACCCTACAAACCAACGTACAGCTTGGTAAAACAGAGAAGAGTAAAGGATCGTTCCGTGGCAAATCATTGTCATCTTCTTCTAATAGTAACTTTACTTGACTATCCATTATAGCGTAAATGAATGACACTCAACACAACTGACTCAATCGACAGACAACACGATACTTATTATACGCATGCATAGAAGCTTGAGAGAGTCTCGATCGCGACCTACAGTACAAGCAGAAGAAACCGAGACGCTTGTTGTCTGGGTAAAATAATTAGGTAAGTTCAACTTCCCATCTCTACTTTTTTCTGCTTAGCTGTAAGAGTCTACTAACTTCGCAAAGCCTGTGAACTCTCTACCTAGTTAATTAGTCGAGGGAAAATTTTCATAAGCCTTGTTTTCTACGCCAGACAGGCTTTAAGCCACATCTCCATGCCACGACTCAAAGGCACCCCTGGAAAAAGTTCTAAAATTACTAGGTACGAAAAAGTTATCCAAGTGTTGACAATTTTTAAACAAACACATAACTTTTGCAGTAGAAAAGACTCCGGCAGCTAAAAAGTCTTATAAGGCTGAATAGTCGATTGCATTTTAATCTTCAGGGGGTACTGACCCCTCGTCGATTTCTTGTATGTAATATAGCTTTTACATTCAACTCCTTGGCCTTTTTAAGACTTTAATTGGGGCTTTTTTTATATATCTTGTCAGTGACTTTTTGCCGTCAATATGGCAGCTAACAAAATTTTTTTGGCGCACATAAAATCATATTTTTTTTGTGACAAACACCTGCGTCGTCAATATTTTTCACTAGCCACCTCCTTTGTCCTCTGGCCTGTCTGAGAAGCCACTTCTGGTATGAATAGGAGTTACTACAAAATGCCTATACATACATATTACTTTATACTTTATTGTACACGAAGGAAATATTTACACCAGACATAAGCGTAACATAAACGACTACATAGGCGCGCTTATTTGTATACAGTTTCATGGACCTTGTCCTTTCTAGATAATAGCTATGTTTTCGTATATTCGAAACTGTGACCAATATGGACGGACAGTCATCGGATTTTACAACTGTAGCAAATCGGCATGTGCCCCTTTATGTTTCTCCAGCCCCGCGGGGTAGGTACAGTGGACAACGATGCCGAAAGTTGCGTCTGGCAGCTCTTACATCACGCTGCAAAAGTACAAATATTGGAGAAAAAATACAATTTCCAGTGTCGCTGACATTACCGACCTCCTGGGCGCCGAGCCAAGTCTACCCATATCGGAGAGGCCTACTATCCTATCTACTGTTTCCTCCTCGGCTTGACACATTCTATGCAATAAATAACACTCACTCTCCTACAAATAATCAGAATACTTTGTAATAATAATACTACTTTTTTAAATAAAGGTAAACATATATATATATATATATATATATATATATATATATATATCCAGCTCATGATTACACTGAAGAACAGTGACAGGGAACTGTCATAAGGCCTCTTCCCTGTCAAGCAAACCCCCTCGTTCCCCTGCCACTTACGTCCAATGGTTTCCGAAGGCTTTACTAACAATATACTTATAGATAGATAGATAGAGAACACTTTATTGTACATAAAAAAGGTAATTACACAGATATTTCTTAACCTAAGAGTACAGACGGCGGCCATGTCACTGAAAGTGATCTCTTCCAGACAACCTTTAGATGAACTGGAGCAATATATTGGAGAAGTAGATGTAATAAACCCAAAATATTTCAGATACATTTGAATAAAACATGCTTAATTAAGAAAATAATTATGCTAACCCTAAATAGGTACATACAAATAATTATATCCATTAGAAAGTGATATAAAAATACATATTTTATATAAATACATACATTTATAGTCATAAATAAAATACCAACAAAATTATATTGTAATTTTTCGACAAATGAACAAAGTCAATAAGACAAAATTCCATTTCAAACTCCAGAGACCCCCATTTTTAATCGTAAATTGATATTAAAAAAGTGAGGGGTCTCTGGATTTTATTCGTTATCGTTCCGACTGGGATATCAAATGAAAGATGAGAAAATTTTGAGTTCATACTCGTAATATATTTTATTGTTGACTAACGAATATTTGGATATTCGTTAGTCAACAATACCTTGGGGTAAGAATTTATTATAATTGAATCAATCCTGAATGTATAGGGCTTCATTAGGGCTTGAACCCGGTTCCTCCATACAATAAGGAATCTGGTCCATGCCCTATCACGATATACATAGTTAGACCTCCGCACTTAGCCTCATAGTTAGGCCATTGTACGTAGCAAGAGCTGAGGTACGCTAACGCCTCAGACACTAGGGTTTCGTTACGATGTTTTCCTTCACCGTCAGCGAGTAGTATTGCTACTATAATTTCACAAATGTATTTACATAACTTAGAAAACAAAATCATTGGTACATGCCGGGGTTCAAACCCACGACCTCCCGATTGAGAAGCCGGAATTCTACACCGCTCCGCTACCACCGCTCTATCATGATATACATAAGCAGAATTAGGCAGAGCAATTTGAAATTGCTAAGCATAAGCTGCTTTGTTTCCGTGACAATAGGGAAACAATATTCTTAAGAGCAAATTAAGGTCGGTTTTCCAATGCACCCTATTACCAATAGCCAGTCGTCTGACTAAATATACTGACAGCTTTCCGAGACGAAGGCTGTAGTTTAAGTCGGACGGTTAAGCCACGACCCGGGGGCTCTATTCCGCATAAAGTTTAGTTTAAAGCAGGGTTTCTCAAGCAGCTGTTCGAGTTCTCTAACCCGCTAGTGTGGCGTATAATTACGTCTTAGCAGTATTTCAAAGAAAAAATAGCGAAATGACCGACTGACCAGTAGAGAAAGAATAATTACTGTATTGTATGTAAGGCCCAAGATACCATACAAAAGTTGCTGCCTTGATAAGGCTGGGCATGATCACTGATCACAATGCAACAGCAGGCTGTATTTGGGCGTCATAGAATGGATTTTTGTTCCCTAATTACTTAGTTTGTGCCGGCAGTCGTTAAACCATGTCAAAGGCCTTAGGGCGGCTTGATAACTTCTGACAGTAAGGCCGGCCACTGTCTTACAATTTTCCACCAACCCGGACTTGGCGCCCATGGTGGAGTATGGAGCTAACCTTCCTGCGAGGCAGGAAGAGACCTGTGCCCCAGCATTGGGGGCATACAAAGGGTTGATACCTATGACTTAAAAATGAGTACACAGCCGCGAAATCACGTCTGCCGTCGATACACAAAGAAGAATTAAAATTCAATGGGTTTTCCTGGAATCCTCTTGGCCACTTCTTTAAACCGCATCAATTTCGATCACGTCAATACAACCAATTTTTATCCATAGGTACAATAAATAAAACATAATTGGAATCAACAAAGGGGGACTAAGAAAACAAGTTGGAAAAGCCCTGATTTAAAGGATCGCTGGCACAATTCCAACCGCGCGGGAGCAAATTTGCGCTTCCACGCGTCGTTGAACGACTGCACCTCAAAACAGAAACGCCAATAAAACTCTGAAAGAGCTGTGGTTATCGTAGTAGGGAGCATCCATAAATTTCATTGCTCGAGGTCAAGTCAGATGGTCTATGATGTAATTTTTTCAAATTACATGGTATTGTATCCGAAAAAATCATCTCTTATAATTATGTAAACCGGACTTATAGATAGATAGGGAACACTTTATTAAAAAGCAGAAAAAAGGAATTACAACCACAATCTATGACAATCTATGATTTCATAAATCTATGTAATGTTATACAATTGGCAGTCTTATCGATAGAGCGATCTCTTCCAGGGAGGGAAGGTAGCTTTGGGATTGGGGAGGTAGCTTTTCATCGACCATCAAATTTTCGAGTACAGCCGCTTGTAAGTAACTGATAGATCACGCAAACTTGATGTGCTGACGACTGTATGCCTCCCTGTGCCTCCCTCTGGGACAACTTTGTAAGCAACGCTTAAGGCGCTTAGGAGCGCTCACTAGCGCCACTAACGGAATGAAAATCTTAAATTGTTTTACAATATTACTTTTAATATTAGTATTAAGTTCGCCTTTGTACAAATTTGTTTATGAAGAATTTTCATTCATTCGTTATAATACGCTTTTTTCAAAAAGTAACCCGAGAAATCGTTATAGGTATCTGTGGTAAATATTTTTATAACATACAGCCTAGAATGTAGTATAAATATCCTAGGACTTCAATTGATTTCGGCTAAAAAACGGCCGTTTTTGGCGGAAATTAGTCCGAAAACGGATTAAATCCGAAAACGGATTAATTTCCTAGATTTTCCTAGGTTCTAGATTGTATTGATTGTTCTAGTGTGGGGCCAGAAGCAATGTATGTGCCAGTATGTAAAATGTTATGTTTTGTTATGTTATTATACTATTTTTATTTTTAATGCACTAACCCGTGCTAAGGACAAATTTAAAAACCTATTTAGAGGCTAAAAATTTCACCCATGCCGGGATTCGAACCCGCAACCTCTGGATATCCGTGCCAGCCTCTTTTTAGCCTCTAAATAGGTTTCTAGATTGTATGTTCCAAAAATAGTTATCATAGTTGTTAAGATTTCTCACGTTCACTTTTAGATAAAAACGTTATTATAAAACAAGTTATGATTTTTATTCTATTGGTGCCGCTAGTTAGAGCCCCTAAGCACCTTAAAGGTTCGACAGTGTCACATTTTGGTTAAGCCAGCTGTCAAAGTCTAAAATACATTTAAAATTTGTAGGTATGACGTAATTTATGGACGAACCGCCGGACCCGCAGAACAGGTAATCCTGTTAGTATGCGGTTATGGTATTGAAAATACATCACTGCGTATTTTCGGCTGCGTAAGGGAAATGTCATGAATTAACGATGAAACTGAATATTTTATTTCGGGACTTCAGTTTTATTTCTCTCGAAAACGTAACATGATCTAACATGAACTGAAAGAGAGCTCAATTGACATGCACTACAAGATCGTAGTGCATTATAGTACCAGATGTATTTTGTTACATAGGGTGTAACAAAATACTCCTATCTGACCGAAGTCTGTCTACTCGTCAAATACAGAGGTTACTCATAATACAGAGTATTCTAGTTTGGTAACCAGGCACTCTCTTTGTACACTTTTATAACAATAAAGTTTTTTTGTATTTTTATTACGAACAATTTTTACTTTTCGTGAGTAGGTGAATTTATATGTCAATATAAAAAAAAATTATAAGCAAAATTATTATTTAGTTATATATTAAGACGGGTCTAATCGCGATTATTTATTAGGTAACACCCGTTTTAATATATAACTATGTATGAGTATCGCGAATCATTGCGAAATAAAATTATTATTTGACCAGCAAAGGGCCCTTTCTCTCAAAGCGCCTTATTAAATAGGATAAACAGAAAACCGATGACAAATAGGAATTTTCTTCTGATCAAAATGTAATTTTCTGTGAATCAATTTGATATTTTTTTTCCATTTTTCTGTGCAAACTCGTATTTTTTGCCGGGCACTAATTGCTACTCTAAAGACTTAAATTGCTGTATATTTATTTGTTGATGTTTAACATGTTACCCTGTATTATATACACGAGAGGAGCGTCTGGTTGAAATCTGCCATTCATATTACATTCGAGAGGTTCTGGGGCTGATGAAACTGACATTTACCAATGACTTTTTTATGAAAGTGACGTACATTTGCGAACTTGTATTAGCGATAAATTCTCAAGTTAATTTTTTAAAACTTGAAATTTGCGATAAGTTTCCTAAAAATCAATCGACAACAACCCTTGTATGTCCCCACTGCTGGGGCACGGGTCTCTTCCTGCAACGCAGGAAGGTTAGGCCATTCGCAACCACGGGAGCCAAGTCCGGCTTGGTGGAGGGCTGTAAGACAATGGCGGGCATTACCTGTCAGAAGTTGTCAAGCCGCCCATAAGGCCTCTGGCTTAACGACTGCCATTACATGACAGCCGGCACCAACGGCTTTGCCTTGCGAAGAACGGAAGCGCTCGGAAAAATACCACTAGCGGTAGTCACGGGACGGTCACCCATCCCGCACCTGACCACGCCTGTTGTTGCTTAACTCAAGTGATTGAATCCAATCACTTGGTTCGACTAGGCCACGAGCGCTCCTAAAAAAAATTATGCAAAAAGGATATAATCTGATGCTGATGAGCGCTCCTAAAATAAATTATGCAAAAAGGATATAATAAATGATGCAGAGAATATGTGACTTACGGAAAGGGCGTTATTATATTAATATCCGATATTATTCGGATCGCGATAATAAGGGCGAGGTGTTTCTTCGATACCACGATAAAATGGTCCACCCGTTCAAATTCTACCTAGATTTAAGTCTGGACCTAAAGAATGACAGACGTTACCCTCATTTAGCAGTCGGTTAAAAAACGATTGATTGTAGGTTGATAAAAATATATACTGAATGGTTCCAGGAAAATCAATCATCTTTATAGGACAATGAACGCAATGGCGTCAAGTTATTCCAGTCGCTAAGTGCGATAGGCGCGTTATCGCACAATCTGATTAATTGCCGATTCAGCCAGTGTCCCCAGCCCTATCGACCGCCCTCGACCCTGAACTTGGATCGGCCGACAGGCGGTAAATAGCATTTTCAATCAGACCCAGTAGCAGGCCATGCTTATTCTTACGCCTCATTCGTGACTTCATTGCTTCGTGGGAGATTACCATCAGTCCGGATCTGTCCAAGATCTGATTTGAGCTTTGGCGTCTGTTTAACTTAGAAATGGCCATAAAAATGGGATTCGTCCTCAGAACCTGTACTCTGCACTAACCTCTGGGCTGAGCTTTATATTCGAGACGAGCGCTGCGCATAGAATATTTCATTTGTCCATTTTTTTCATGTCCGACTTTTCGTCAGGACTTTCCGTTCTGAAACGTTCTGTAACCAATGACATAACTGCTATGTGCTATGACCCCGTTTCCAACAATGCACATGCAATCCTCATCAGCCTTCATCGTTATCAACCCTTGTATGTCCCCACTGCTGGGGCACGGTTCTCTTCATGCAACGCAGGAAGGTTAGGCCATACTCCACCACGGGGGCCAAGCCAGCCTTCATAATAATATTATATTCTCCTTCGGCTTCCCTCAAGGCAGTACTTTCTGGTTTCGACCATCCTCAACCATTTGGCAATCTGATTTGGATCGTCACCTCAGCGAGTCGGCGGGTTGCTACATTTACTATTTTGACATGAATGGTAAATATAGCAGCCCGCCCGAAGAATGTTGTTTCAACATTGGTGATAGATACTTTACGTCGTAGGTGACGTAAATTCTTCTCAGTTAAAGCTTAGTTCAGCAATCAAATTTCTCAAAGCAAATTACAGCCTAACCAGTTCCACTTATGGATGTCTCTATTGGGTTTGATGATATGCTTACTGTCAGTACAATTAAATTTCCAATACAGTGGACACTTGCATAATAGAAGAACTGCCCGACCAGCTGGTCCTCATGCAAAATTATTGTAAGAGCATCCGGAATAGAATTTATAAATAAGACCTCCAGACAGATGACTACCTGTGATGTAACACATTACAAAACGAACATAACAGCTGTCAATAAAGCGTAACGTGATATGACGTAACGCGTTACATTAAACTGAATAAAGCCGATCGTATCGTTTCAGACACAGATCGACGATTAGCTAATTTATCGATGCCTCTAACTCTACCAACAGAATCTTTTCTGACTCTGCATTGCGATACATCTACCCAAGACCCATTATCTAACCACCAACCTTTTACCTAACCATTAGATAATAGTGGATTGAAAATTTCGTACTTAGATAACCTATGAAGATAAAAAGCAATGCTTCTTAAACACGCTATGAAGGTACATTTTGAAATAATGACATGTAATTTTAAAAGTGGGTATTACAGAGTATCCGTTTCACCGAATCCCTCATCGGTTAGTAGGTGCATGGGAAAAATATTTAGTTACAATTACACATTATACACAGTCAATAGAAGGTCAACCTTTACATTTTCGTTGCATAGTCGTCCTTATGAAAAGGTTGATGACTGTCGACTACACGCGTTAAGGAGACTTGAATAGCTTCAGTCAGCTAAGTTTCCGCTTAAAATATAAGCAGTGTTACACACTTACTGTAGTTTCTAAGGAACATATTTTCTAAAGGAGAAATAAATATAGTTAATAAAGTAACTTCACAAATGTATGCAACTCATAAAACAAAGTCATTGGTACATGCCGGGATCGCAACCCACGACCTCCGGTATGAGAAGCCGGCGTTCTACCACTCCGCTGCCGCCTCTAACAGTTGACTGTGAAAGAAAACATCGTGAGGAAACCTGAGCGTCTGAGGTGTGTGAACACCTCAAACTGCCAATCCGCGGTGGGAACGCGTGGTGATTAAGCCCATACTCTCTCTTCGAGAGAATGCCTGTGCCCTACAGTGGGACAACTATAGGTAGCATTATTATTACTGTACTTAAATAGAGTAAATGTAAATAAAGTAAAGCTTACTACATTTTTTTAAGTCCTAAATTTTCCTCCCGATAGAAAATGCCGCATAATGGCAGTATGATCTTATTGGCTGAATACGTAGGCATAAGTTGTGGGTGATTGGCTCATTTTGCCGATAAAAAGGAACCACGAAAAATTATCACAGGAGTTTATCTCAGAACCGTTAGCAAAATGTAAGCACTGTGCGCACGATTCACGTTGAAATCTCTATGATACGTTGATATCTAAAGGTAATGGAGTACGTGGTCTAAGCCAGGCCAATTAGAGCCAATTGAGCGTCAACTCTTATCATTCTAATCTTTCACCGCAGGCTGGTTCACCCCCACGTTGGTAGATCGTGGGGGTAAATCAACCCCCACGGTTCATTAGCAAGACCAAGCCCCTGCTCGTGGCTTCAATTTCTACAAGAATGTTTTAATCAAAGGAGGAATGAATCAATCAAACAATCAAGTAGCCTGTACTATTCCACTGTTAGACATATTATGCTTCCCTCAAAATAAGTCCCCTTTCACAGGAACTTGATTTGTAAACAATAAACAAACAAAGGCCTTAGTCTGGATGTTTTTCCATGTGAATAGTTAGTCACAATTTACGAAATCACGGAAAAACAGTATCAAAGTGTGGAATCATAACAAATAATGATGTCTTACAGTTCGCCAACAACTGAGTTTACCATCTGAAGTGAAGATTCTGTGCCTCTGCCGACCCTTCCCTCGGACGTATGAAATTTGACAATGATAAATTGCTAGTCAACTGCATAAAAGATCCCGAAACCGCTGCGAAAACAGCCAACACTGGCTGAAAAGGGCAGCAGCGCTATTTTCTTAAAATATCGGGTTTCCCAACCGGATGACTCACCCGATTCGAACTTCTCTTTTGATAAGCCAGCCTTTTGAAAACATCTATTCTGTGTCTTGCAAAATAAATAATTATGGCTAGTTCTAAGTTTAGCTTGACAACTACTTACTAGCAGCTTATCTACAGATTTCTAAATGAGATTTCTACTTAAGAGTTCATCTCGTTCTTTTTTGGGAAATCTGAAGTGGTCGAAAGTTACCTAAGTATTTGCTTATTGAAATCATCAAGTTATCAAATATTGTATCAATCAAAATTGGCTGCTTCTCAACAATAGTAATTGTAGTTGTGATTTCACTACAATGATTGATTCCAACAACGCCGCGACATTAAATTAAGCTGTTCCAGACTGGACTGTGTTTGTAGTAACCTTATCCGTTTACCGTGGCACAGTTTGAGGCACAGGATTGGAATTTACGTAGAGAAAGCGAAAGAGAGAGAAAGCACATTAAAGAGAATCTCTGAGTGGATGTTTGAGGGCCATAGTTTTCTTTCGAGCCAGATACGGCTCTTTGTACTATGGGAGCAGGGCAGATTTTGTTAATCGTCCAACAAATAAATGTCGTAGATACTTTCTATTCAGTAGGATGAAATCGAAATCATAAGTTTGGTGTTCAGCACTATACTCTATCAGTACAATCTCAGACAAACGAAGTCGAGGACAGTTTTTTTTTAACAAAGGAAATCGATGGCAAGCTAACCACAGTGCGGTAAAGCACGGTAAAAATTCAAGACATTCCCGCGCATTTATCGATCAACTGTTGGTATTTGGAATCTACGAAAATCGCTGGGCGCTCGGCCCGGATTCCAGCACCAACTTTGTGTTTGTGGAGTGGGACTCGATCAGTGAACAGCGGGCTGGTGGTCGGGGGACCTGTTGCGAACCAAACGTTACAATTGAGTCGCAAACGCGTTTGCCTCGGTCCCGGAATATCTTCTAAGTATATTAAATAAAGTAGGCTAGCTAGTTATAACTTAAAAAGGCTGATCATGATCGTTGATTTCTTGAATTTATCTTCGTCGCGATTAGCAGAATAACTATTATAAGTATAACATTGGGGAACATTCACGAAAAACTATTAAAATATTGATAGAGAGGCAGTACGTGCTTAGTCGGGCCGGCTTAGGTCAGGCAGGAGAAGCTGTTTTTACAATCATGTGAGATTTCGTGATGCAATTTTAAGTTGGAATGCAATTATAAAAAAAGCTAATCATCGTGCAGGCTTAGGTCAACAGCTAATTAATCTTGATAGTTTTGTCGCAACGTCGCCTTTTACAGCAACTGCACGCGTGCACGCGTTTAAAGGTTGATGTGCCGTCAACTGTACCTACCACCAGATATTCGGAAAAATCTCGCGTCATGGTGTTTGTTATCGAACTACTCCGAAACGGTTTCATCGATTTCTATGATTTTTTTTTTGTGTATATTTGTTAGGTCTGCGAATTAATTGGTAAAACAACGTTACCGGCGTCAACCAGTTATGTTTTTATGTAATTTGAACGTAACAAACATAAATGTAGCACTAAGGCCGTCATACCAGAGGGCGTATCGTCAAAAGAAAGAGCATATCCTGATACACCCTTTCGGCCAGGGGGTTCAGAGCAGCGGCCGCGTACTCTTGGCGCAAATTAAAACGTTCATTTGAATTTCCGCGTAGCTGAAAAATTCAAATGAAAGTTCAGAGCTAAACATGAAAGTTTTTAAGAAAAAGCGGACGTGACGCGACCAAGGAAGAGACAATACAATATACTTAAAAGGGAGTCAAATAGACGAAGACATAAATAATTGTACGATGTACTGATGCGACGGGGATTCACCATAATGCGCAAGCGAACTTTTATAAACTATCAGTAGGACACTACCACGAAAGCGTGGTTAGCAGAAAAAATAAAATGAACGCGTTCGATCGTATTTCTAATAATAATGGCTATTGCAGAAAATAGAGCACATTAATGTTGCAAGCAGTTCTACAACTGCACTGCAGCTTGACATGACAGTTGACTCACACGAGAGTTCCGACAAAATGTCTTCTTCTCCGTCTCTATATTTGTGAAAGGCAACGTCGGTCGTTTGTTCTACAATTTATCTCAAGATCAACTAAACGGTTTCCGTAAGCGTGGCGCTATTTATTTCCTCAGTTTTAGTGGAAAGAACGTTCAAGAGGTAACTGTCTTATTTATAAAAAGTTAAAATATTCTTAAGGAGTTAGTGCGGTTTATAATAGGAATTTCTGATTACGTCTTAAGAGTGTTATAGTTGATTCCACTTCTTATAAAGCCGCGTTTTCACGGTCTCAGTGGACTCGGAACGAGTGCGCCATCCGAGTAAACTATAGTAGATTATGCATTAAGGGAATAAAACCATGTATTACGTCATGGGCGGTATATTGAACCCTGAGCGGAGCGAAGGACTCCGAGTTAACTCCCGAGCGCAGCGAGGGAGTTATGTAGAGTCCTGAGTGAAGCCAGGGGTTCATACCGCCCGAGACTAAGACATGTTTTATTCCAGAGGTGAATACTCTACTTTTCACACCATCTGGGAGACAATAAAAAGACAGGGCTGCATAAGTTGAAATATGTATTAAAAACTGAAATTAAATATAAAGTCCACACTCTTTTACGGCTTAGCAACTTAAATTGAATATAACTTTTAAATTCGTATTTGCAATTCGCGCCTTTTTTTCTTTTTTTTATTGGTGTTTCGCGCGGTCACACGACACAGTAGTTCAGAAAAAAAAGAGAAAAAGGGGTGAGTTTCGAACAACAATTCGAATTTCGAATTGCAATGCGGGGCTTCTTCATAGTTTTCATGCGAATTTTGACATTCTAAATTCAAATCACTTTATTCCCTAGGGAAATTCTTCATTATTATTGCCCTCGAGAGACAAGGCTATGCTTTACGATGATATTTGACGGTACGTAATAAGGCATAGTCGAGCAGGAGGTGTGAAATAGTAGATTATGCATTAAGGGAATAAAACCATGTATTACGTCATGGGCGGTATATTGAACCCTGAGCGGAGCGAAGGACTCCGAGTTAACTCCCGAGCGCAGCGAGGTGTGAAAAAGCTTTTTCACACCTCCTGCTCGACAATGCCTTATTACGTACCGTCAAATATCATCGTAAAGCATAGCCTTGTCTCTCGAGGGCAATAATAATGAAGAATTTCCCTAGGGAATAAAGTGATTTGAATTTAGAATGTCAAAATTCGCATGAAAACTATGAAGAAGCCCCGCATTGCAATTCGAAATTCGAATTGTTGTTCGAAACTCACCCCTTTTTTCTTTTTTTTCTGAACTACTGTGTCGTGTGACCGCGCGAAACACCAATAAAAAAAAAGAAAAAAAGGCGCGAATTGCAAATACGAATTTAAACTTTTTATTGTCTCCCAGATGGTGTGAAAAGTAGAGTATTCACCTCTGGAATAAAACATGTCTTAGTCTCGGGCGGTATGAACCCCTGGCTTCACTCAGGACTCTACATAACTCCCTCGCTTCGCTCAGGAGTTAAAATTTAACTCCCTCGCTGCGCTCGGGAGTTAACTCGGAGTCCTCCGCTCCGCTCAGGGTTCAATATACCGCCCATGACGTAATACATGGTTTTATTCCCTTAATGCATAATCTACTATTAATTGGCTATTTTGGTGTTGTCTCGAAAAACCGTCCAATAAGAAGCATTAGTTTACTCGGATGGGGCACTCGGTCCGAGCGTACTAAGACCGTGAAAACCTGGCTTTTGACGTATGAGTGGTTTTTATTTCGCTCATTATGTCTCTTTAAGAGAAGGCATGAGCCCTGCAGTGGGACGTTTAACGATTATTTGCAGTTTGGACGTATAGGAGTAATAGCCTAACGTCCTTATTTGTAAAAACACGGTTCCTCTATAGCACTCGTTAAAGTCAGTTAATTTAATCTGTGGTTAGGATATTTCCTTGTAAAATTTCCATCACAGACTATTAAGGTAAAATGTGGAGATTTTACAAGAAAAAAACGTTTACGACAGCGTTTTCGGAGCGTCTCGAGGGATTTTTTTTTTCTCATAATAAGGCTATTAGACGGTAAATATGGTAGCTGGTGTGCAATAAAGAGTTATTTATCAATCTTATTCTTTTTTCCGGCGCATAAAAACCAACATCGGCTCCTATTCAAAGAGTTTTATGAAAATGTATACTTTGCTGGCTGGATGTCCTAAAAACTTGGCGACGCGAGCGGAGCTGCGGACAAAGGCCAGTCTTTTCCGTAATATTTTCGCTGCCGCCACTCGCGTCGTGACGTAGGCCGTGTGTGTATGGATTTCCTTTGTCTGTGATAGCGTGCAGTAGTGATGGCGTACTGAAAGGTATGACATAATAACATGTAAATGAATTGCAGGACTACGAGCACTGAATTATTTATCGCGCTAAGTTTTGCCGCAAGATAAATGTTAGCAGAAGCTTAGGCCAAGTGAAAACGCGGAATGCAACGGATGCAACGAATGCAACGAATGTAAAGAATTTTTTTACGGCTTCAAGGGATTGCAAACCTAGGTTTAAAATAATATTACATCTTGATTCTTCCTCGAGCTCCTAAAAAGAAAAGAGTTTTGACAGACATACAACGAAGTGATGCAACAAGGGTTTTTTTTCTTCCTTTTAAAGAGCGGAACCCTTAATATAACACTGTTTAAAACAGTGGAATTGAGTTTCTATTCTCAAAATGACAACCATGGTCTCTATGCGAGCACGTATGCTCATTCTAGTGACAAGACAATATATCAAGCGTTACTCGCGTGCGCTCTACGACTTCGACAAGAGTGCAAAGATCCATCAGCTGTCAACTGTACGCAAGCAGTACACAACAGGAAGAGGAAAGCAGCGCCGTATTCCATTATTATTCGGGGAACAAAGAGGGAAAGTATTTGTAAAAAATATATCGCGTATAAAAACACCAACGGAACGATTCTCGGCACGTAATCGGTTCATCAGTCGTTATTTTCCGTCCTTGTTGTATTGAAATGTAAAAGTATTACGTTACGATACTTATTTTTGGAAATAAGAATGTACGTGCATGGTTTATTAATAAGTACTCTATAGCCTATAGATGGCTTATTAATAAACCATGCACGTACTTTCTTATTTCGAGAGAACAATGAAATCGCCTATAGACAAAAGACCACTTCATTGCTCTCTCTTTTATTCTCTTTTATATAAAACTAACATTTCAATAGAGTTTATATTGGACCCGACTGAAAATCAGCGTTGCAACGGATCACTCTATTGCAACATTATGCTGAGTCGGGCCCATTTTGGGGGCTTAATACTTAAAACCTATGTACTTATTTTATTATTGTTTTCGATTTGTACAGTTTATTTATTTTTTAGGGTTCCGTACTTCAAAAGGAAAAAACGGAACCCTTATAGGATCACTTTGTTGTCCGTCTGTCCGTCCGTCCGTCTGTCAAGACCCTTTTTCTCAGGAACGCGTGGAGGTATGAAGCTGAAATTTATATCTTTACTCAATTACTCAGGTCTACTGTCCCTTGAAGCTGTGAAAAAATCAAACTTCTAAGCCAACGCAATCAAAAGATACAGCCGTTTATGCCGCAAATTTTCGACACTTGCAAGGGAATCAAAACCTACAGGGTGCTTCCCGTGAACTCAGAATCTTGAAATTTGGTACGAAGCAACGTCTTATAGCATAGATAAAGGAAAAATTACGAAAACCATAAATTTTTAGTTGCATCACATAATATATATTTTTTTAATAATTTTAAACTTACTACCCATTTCCTCATAAACGCGTAGAGGTATTAAATTGAAATTCATACCAAATACTCAGGTCTATAATACAGGTTTGTACGGAACCCTCGGTGCGCGAGTCTGACTCGCACTTGGCCGGTTTTTACCTGTTTTTTTATACTTTCCGTGTTTTTCTTTATAATTGTATGCATTTGTAATGGTTTTGTGTACGTGTTTTTTGTTTTGTTTTGATTATTGTGTCGTCAAATAAATAAATTTTCGTCCTTTAATCTACAATAATATTGCGCACTGGAGAGGTATTATGGGTTTAATTACCAAATTGTGGCCTTGATGTGTGCGGATGGATTGACGCTGATGCGCTGGAAGCCAATTTTGAGAGCATTGGCCGAATATTGCGATAAGGGCTGCTTTGATTAGATAAGATAAGAATATTCTTTATTGTACACACCAGAATATAATTACAGAGACAACAGTTACAAAAGAAGAGGTACAATTGGCGGCCTTATTGCTGATAGCAATTTCTTCAAGGCAAACTTAAATCGGAAAGATTGCAGAAGTAGAAATTGAGACGGGTAGTTGGTGCTCATCTAATATTAATTAGTTATAAAAGCGAAAAAAAAATCTGAATATAAGAAACCGGAAGTACTGTGGGCTACATCCACATAACATAACAATACATTATTGTATAAGTATTTTGTATTAAATACTATATAATATGTATGTACAATAAACTTCAAAATATATAACTTACAACTAAACCTTAAATAACTACATATAAAATACTATGTACACATTTATCATATTTATTATTTACATATTCCTCACATAGTAATATTTCATAATAACATACAGTCACAAATTACATGCACACTAGAACATAAGATAATAACGTATCCGTTATTATTGTGAATCAGCTGGTTGTCAGGTCTCATGGAACCGCGCTCTTGCCGATCACCCCATTGTGTAAAAACCGGCCGCCGCACGCGCATACCGCGTGATGACGCGCTTGCTCAAGACCAGCTAGTCGGAATCTATACGCGACGCTAGGCACACGCTGCCCGCTTTTGCACTACTGTATTCGACGCTTGATATTTCTCTGCTTACAACTCTGTGCTTACTAAGTTCTATATCATCTTCTGTGCTTGTGACTCCCTGCTGTGCTCTGTACTCCTTCTTAATACTTCTGTTCTGTGCTTGTGCATTAAAGATTGAACTTGCTGTGAAGTGTTGGATTTATTACGCCGCTTCCCTACTACAGCTAAGTACCTACACCTAGTAGTCTTTGCTTATCACACACCGGAACATCTAAACTGGTGACCCCCTTTGGACATCCAAATACCATGAGCGAAAGCAGTGATTCCGCAACCACCATCGAGTCGCGCAAAGACGGAAGCGAAAATGTTGCCACCAGGCGCCCGCAGAAAAAGCGCGTTTCCACGGTACAAAATCGTGAGTCCTACGATATCAAGTCATTTCACTTGAAAGTTCCGACATTTTCACCGGACGATCCCGAAATCTGGTTTGCGCTTCTGGAGGGGCAATTCGAGACTTATGGCATAACAGAGGATGCGATGAAATTCAGCCACGTTATCGCTAACCTCGACATGGCTCACACTAAGGCAGTGAAAGACATTGTTTTAAATCCCCCGCCTCAAAATCGCTACAAGACAATTAAAGGCGAACTAATTAAGCGCCTAACTGCCTCGCATGAGAAGAAGGTCAGGCAGCTGCTGACTCACGAGGAGCTGGGAGATCGCAAGGCGTCACAGTTTCTCCGACACTTGCAAGACCTAGCTGGACCTGATGTTCCAAAGGAATTCATCCAATCCATTTGGACCAGTCGCCTTCCTCAGAATATCCAGACAGTGCTAGCGTCCCAGCCTACGCATTCCTTAGAGCTGCTGGCAGACCTGGCGGACCGCATTCAAGAAATAACGGCACCCGCGCATGTAGCATCTGCTTCATTTTCTGGTTCGACACCAAGCAGCAGCATTGCCAGCGAAATCAGCGAGCTCCGTCAGATGGTTGAGCGCCTCTCAGTGAAACTCGACCAGCACACGCGATCCTCGCGCAGCACTACTCGGTCGACACCTCAACACCATCGTCGTACACCTTCGCGTTCAGCGTCGAGATCGGCCTCTAGCTACCGGCGTTACCCAATCTGCTGGTACCACAAAAGATTCGGCTCAGACGCGAAGAGATGCCAAAAGCCATGCGACTACAAAACGGAAAACACCACAGGCAGTCGGTAATGGCGACGGACGATTGCCTCACTTCCCCAGGTCGCCTCTTCGTAACTGACCGCACTACAAACACACGATTTTTGGTCGACACAGGTAGCGACCTCTGTGTTTTTCCTCGCGGCCAGCTTCGAGAGCGCCGCGCGGCAACGAGCTACCAAATTGCTGCAGCCAACGGGACTACAATCTCCACTTACGGTTACACGCACTTCGACCTGGACTTAGGTTTGCGTCGCACTTATCCATGGCGTTTTGTTGTGGCGGACGTTACTAAGCCCATTATTAGTGTAGATTTTTTGTGTTTTTACAATTTAATAGTAGACTGTCAGAATAAAAAGCTTGTTGATAGTACGACCACTCTTTCTGCCTCAGCTTCACTGGCTCATACATGTAATAATGTTCTTTCTGTCAAGGTTCTGACTGGCGATTCACGTTACCATCGTTTACTGTCACACGAGTTCCCTGAAATTACACGACCAGCTGGTACACAACGCACTAACCCACACAATACACAGCACCACATACGCACTACTTCAGGCCCTCCAGTTTCTTCGCCACCAAGACGTTTAGCTCCGGACAAGCTAAAAATGGCGAAGGCTGAGTTTGATGCTATGTTAGCGAACGGTACAGCTAGGCCTTCTGACAGCCCGTGGTCTTCTCCACTGCACCTGGCGCCGAAGAAAGAGAACGGCTGGCGCCCCTGCGGTGACTACAGGCAGCTTAACGCACGAACAATCCCCGACATGTATCCCATACGTCATATACATGATTTCACCCACAATGTCTCTGGTTGTAAGGTCTTCAGCACAATTGACCTTGAAAAGGCTTACAACCAGATACCCGTCCACGTGGAGGACATACCGAAGACCGCCATCACGACGCCCTTCGGTATGTTTGAATTTCCTTACATGACGTTTGGCCTTCGGAATGCTGCCCAAACATTTCAGCGTTTTGTAGACGAGGTGACTCGGGGGCTGGACTTTGTCTACTGTTATTTAGATGACTTCCTGATCTTCAGCAGAGACCATCTTCAGCATGAAGCACACCTAAGGCAGGTATTTACCAGGCTCCGGGACTACGGCATGGTCGTCAACGTGTCCAAGTGTGTTTTCGGGGCTCCTGAGGTAACTTTTCTAGGTTATCGCATCTCAGAGAGCGGAACCAAACCACTGGAACAAAAAGTCCAAGCCATACGCGACTTTCCCACACCAAAGGACGTCAGGTCACTCAGGCGATTTTTAGGTATGGCCAATTTTTACAGGCGATTCATGCCGAATGCCGCTTTAACCCAAGCACCTTTGAACGCCCTGCTTATGGGAGCAGTAAAAGGCTCAACCCCAATAAACCTGTCCGGTGACGCTCTGAAGGCTTTCTCAGATACCAAAGAAAGCCTCTCTAACGCAGCCCTTTTGGCACACCCAGATTGCCGAGCTAAGCTAGCGTTGGTTACAGATGCGTCAGACCTGGCTATGGGGGCCGTCCTCCAACAGCTAAAGGACGACGTGTGGGAACCTCTAGCATTTTTCTCCCGTAAGTTCAGCCCGTCTCAACAAAAGTACTCACCGTACGATCGCGAGCTTCTCGCGATTTACGAGGCAATAAAATACTTTCGGCACATGCTGGAGGCTAGACATTTCACTATTTACACAGACCACAAGCCGATCTGTTATGCTTTCCACGAGCGGAAACATAATTGCTCGCCTAGGCAGTTCAGACATCTGGACTACATATCTCAGTTCACGACCGATATAAGGCACATCTCTGGCAAGAACAACGTGGTAGCCGATACCTTATCTCGCGTCGAGGAACTGAGCACTCCAGTTTGTCTCACCAGCCTCGCCCAGGCTCAAGAGACAGACTCAGAACTGGCTCATTATCTGTCTGGCGGATCATCACTCCGTCTTGAAAAAATCTATTACCCTGGAAGTCGGGCACCCCTGTACTGCGATGTCAGCACACCGACCCCCAGGCCTTTCGTCACAGAGAATTTCCGCAGACAGGTATTTCACAGCTTACATTCCCTTAGCCACCCCGGTGCCACAGCTACTGCACAACTTGTTGCTGAAAGGTTTGTATGGCCCGGTGTAAGGAAGGACTGTCGCGAATGGGTCCGATCTTGTTTGTCGTGCCAGCGCGTAAAGGTCACTCGACATGTATCTGCACCGTTAGGTACTTTCGATCTGCCTCGCGCGAGATTCAAGCATATTCACATTGACCTCATCGGTCCCTTGCCTGTTTCTCAAGGTTACAAATACTGCCTGACAGCCATTGACCGATTTACGCGGTGGCCTGAGGTTATGCCAATAACCGATATAAGCGCTGAAACGGTTGCAAAGGCTTTAATATCAGGCTGGATATCCCGATTCGGTTGTCCCTTAGATATCGTGACAGATCGCGGCGCACAGTTTGAGTCCGCGCTGTTTAAGTATCTCGCAAAAACCATTGGTTTTCATCATAAGCGCACTACCGCGTACCACCCGGCATGCAACGGCCTTGTGGAGCGCTTCCACAGACAACTCAAAGCGTCTATCACCTGTCATGCCCAGCAAAACTGGATCGAAGTGCTACCTTTTGTGCTACTTGGCATCCGCAGTGCTTTTAAAGAAGACTTACAGTCTTCTTCAGCGGAATTGCTGTACGGCGAGCCTTTAAGACTTCCCGGCGAATTTTTCAATCCAAGCACGCCCACTACATCTGACTTGTCAGAATTTACAGCGCGCTTACGCTTGTTTGCTGAAGAACTTAAACCTATTCCAGCTTCCCGACATAGCAAACATAAAGTGTTTGTTTTTAAAGAGCTAGCCACTGCCGAACACGTCTTCCTCCGAGAAGACGCTTCGCGCGTGACTTTCCAACCAGCTTATTCTGGTCCATATAAAGTGTTAGAGAGAAGTGACAAAGTATTTAAAATACTTGTCAAGACACGGCCTGTCACTGTCAGTATTGACCGTCTAAAACCTGCGTTCGTGCTTTCAGAGGAGGAGGATTTGCTAAACAACACTCACACTCATACACTTCCGAATAACACTTACACATTACCAAACACTAGCACCGACACTCACACTAACATATCTTCACCGACACCACTTCAACCTTATAAAATTACTCGCTCTGGGAGACACGTCCGTTTCCCGGATTATTATCGACCCTAACCTGGTCTCTGGGGGGGAGTGATGTGGGCTACATCCACATAACATAACAATACATTATTGTATAAGTATTTTGTATTAAATACTATATAATATGTATGTACAATAAACTTCAAAATATATAAATATATAACTTACAACTAAACCTTAAATAACTACATATAAAATACTATGTACACATTTATCATATTTATTATTTACATATTCCTCACATAGTAATATTTCATAATAACATACAGTCACAAATTACATGCACACTAGAACATAAGATAATAACGTATCCGTTATTATTGTGAATCAGCTGGTTGTCAGGTCTCATGGAACCGCGCTCTTGCCGATCACCCCATTGTGTAAAAACCGGCCGCCGCACGCGCATACCGCGTGATGACGCGCTTGCTCAAGACCAGCTAGTCGGAATCTATACGCGACGCTAGGCACACGCTGCCCGCTTTTGCACTACTGTATTCGACGCTTGATATTTCTCTGCTTACAACTCTGTGCTTACTAAGTTCTATATCATCTTCTGTGCTTGTGACTCCCTGCTGTGCTCTGTACTCCTTCTTAATACTTCTGTTCTGTGCTTGTGCATTAAAGATTGAACTTGCTGTGAAGTGTTGGATTTATTACGCCGCTTCCCTACTACAGCTAAGTACCTACACCTAGTAGTCTTTGCTTATCACACACCGGAACATCTAAAGTACATCAAAACAAAACAAAAAAGAATCAAAATCTATGGACACGCAGTTAGTTGTTATGTTAGTTCAGCGATACAAGGATATTAAATTTTATTTCATTCATGTGTGAAGCGAACGTTGAAGGTCGAAATCAACCCATTATGTCCCCACCGAGGGTCTCTTCCCTGAGGAAGGTTTAGGCCATACTCCACCACGGGGGCCAAGTCCGGATTGGTGGAGGCTTGCAAGACTAGTGGCTGCAGGCGCCCTAAGGCCTCTAACTTGGCTTACACTTATGCACTAAAATACAAGAAATCAGTGAATATTATTAGTTTATGCTTGTAGCATTATATTAACTAATGCATACCTTGAAAATGCCATATTATTTGTATCTTTTGTCAAAATATAGGACAATGACAATGCTGCGACCATATTGGAAACGCAAATTAATTTATAATCGTGGTTCGAATCTATTTTTTTGTACAATATCTGTGTACAACTAAAGAAATTAAAAAATGCATCATTATCAGCAGTAACATTCGTGCAATCAAGCAAAGTATTTACCGTCAGACGATTAATTTCAGTATCCAAGCAAATAAGATGGTTCTTATCAAAGGATAATCTATCGCCTCTAATCGTATATCGTAGGCAGAAAATTTACTCTTAGAAGCTGACAATAAGGTATTTTTTCCATTGCAGTTCATGACGTGTTAATCACACCAACGGTGTAAGGCATCGTGTGAACTGCCCGACAATAGTGGGAAGGTAGGTACTAGTCACTACAAATTATATATTCTGTGTCGCTGCAACTACTAATTACAGCAATTTGCGGCACATAGCGTTAGGCATGCAGCATTTACTTAAGAATCCGATCTATCAGGCTTAGGGCTGAATTAAGAATTTCACGAAGTAAATACTTGACACGTTCTGTCACGCTCTTTGGTGAGAAATTCCAAGAGACAGCACTACATTAAGTGTTTACATAGCGAAATTCTCAATTCAGAATGGCCGATAACCTGCGCCAAGACACGCCACTGATTGCTATTCTAGGCTAACCTCATTGAGCCGTCGTCTTCAGAAATATGCTTTACATGGGATTCAGATCTTCAGATTTCCTTACATTTTAGATTTGCTTGTTTATGTACAAGTTATAGTTTTTAAACTTAATTAACTACCTACCTTTATTCTTGAACTAAAAGTATGTGTGAGAGCATCGTGAATAATTAAAAGTTTTAAAAACCTATTCAGAGACTAAAAATTCCACCCATGCCGGGATTCGAACCCGCGACCTCTGGCTATCCGTGCCAGCACTCTTCCAACTGAGTTGATGGGCGACTCACCGGCATTAGTGCAATTTCGAACCTCTTTACAATACTCTCTGTATTACGTACAGACAGCGACATCTGGCTGAAGTAATTTGCATCACTTGCAGCCCCGAGTACCTACTTTGCAGTTAGGTTTTACACATGTTTTACATCCTAATGATATCGCTGTACGCACATGATTATATTCTGCCGGGATTCGAACCCGCGACCTTTGGCTATCCGTGTCATAGCCAGAGGTCGCGATTTCGAATTTCGGCATAAAAAATAGAAATACTTTTAAGGCTTCCCCAAAGCCGATCGTGTCCATGCATGCTCTATCGGTTTGATTTCGGGACTAGATTACTTTAAATGCAATTTTCCTGAAGTGTCACCTCTTGCGGCCCGACCTAGAAAATAACAATGGTTTTCGTACTTTTTAAAGGACTCTGGGGAGTCTTAACTCAAGAGTCATCTATGTTAAACCTTCGTGTTTACTTATTTTATAATAAGAACTGTCACTGTTTTGTATTTGACAATTATTTCATAGACTTATGTCATCCGTCTTCTTGGCTTCAACATGTCATCATAAGCTTGGTATCCAATAAACTCTATCTTCATTTCCACTCGCATTTTCTGCAACTATTAAGTGGTTATGGGAACCTATTAAGTGGCCCCTCTAACGCAGTGAAGAAAAAGAAAGAGTGTTAAAACTACGTAAGTGCTATGGATTCACCTCCGACTTCGTCGGTGGCACCACATTCGACGAGCTCCACGGCGGCATCAAGCCACGCGATGGCTACCTTCACCAAACTAACGGGTAACAATTTCAACAACTGGGTGTTCAGCATTGAGTGCATGCTGACAGACCTTGACCTTTGGGAGGTCTGCACCAAAGCAGTTGTCACTGCAAAGGCCATTAAGAGTCTGACAGATAATAATCTTGCCACACTGGTGAGAAAGTTTCTCCATAGTCAACTCCAGCCACTTGGGTAAATCCTTTCGCTACCAGTCTTGCTTTATATTTTACCACTTGTCATCATAAGCTTGGTATCCAATAAACTCTATCTTCATTTCCACTCGCATTTTCTGCAACTATTAAGACTGAAATATCACTGGTTTGGTCTTACTTTCCTTTGGCGTGGGTTTCCACTGTTCCATAAAAAATATCTCACCTATTAACAGCGTCTGTGTGGCGACTCCACTTATCTAGTACAGGTAAGATTTTCAGCTAGGCTTTTTATACCTCTAGTGTAAGGGGACTTTGCATAAGTCACCTAGTACAGAGATTCCCAAACTTATTTAGAGTCGTATGCCTTAGTGAGTTTCCCATTTCTTTTCGATGCCAGTACCTACCAATGTGTAGTTCTAGGAACAGCAGTTTGCAAAAAAACTGCATCTTACAATTATAATTATAGGGAAGAGCGGGTGATCGTGCTCTTCTACTATAAAGGGAAATTTCCCGCCAGGCAGATCGCATGCCTGGGGACGGTCCGTCGTCCGACTAACAAAAGTTGGACAAGTGTAACACTTTGATTGCGCGATGCAGGAATGTTGGAGTTTGTATAGTGCGCGCGCAGAGTTGACATTGTGCTCGCCACATGATCCTTATTACAATGACAAGAAAACAAGAACCTTACAAATAAATAAAAATTAGATATTTAAAAAAACCTATTTAGAGGCTAAAAAATTCACCCATGCCGGGATTTGAACCCGCAACCTCTGGCTATCCGTGCCAGCGCTCTACCAATTGAGCCAATGGGCGACTCACCGGCAGCAGTGAAATTTCGAACCTCTTTACACTATTCTCTGTATTACGTACAGGCAGCGACATCTGGCTTAAGCAAATTGCATCACTTACAGCCCCGACTACCTACTTTGCAGTTAGGTTTTACATCGTAACGATATCACTGTACCCACATGATTATACTATTTTTATTTGCTCAATTGGTAGAGCGCTGGCACGGATAGCCAGAGGTTGCGGGTTCGAATCCCGGCATGGGTGAAATTTTTAGCCTCTAAATAGGTTTTTAAATTTGTCCTTAGCACGGGTTAGTGCATTAAAAATAAAAATAGTATAATTAGATATTTACTTTATTAGCTTGCTACTAATGAGAAGGACGTTTTTGATTTTGTCAGCGTAGGTTATCAAAACTTGTTTAGGCTCAAGTTTGGAAACTACCACTCTTTCTCTACATTTATTTGGGACCTTGTTATTTATTGCGGTAAGCGGCACTCTGTTTGGAACGCTTAGCGACGCCCTTGGGTAAATATCGTGACCCGCAACTAGGGAAACCCTGAGTACATTTTTTGTTAAATATGAATGAAACTCTTTTGACACGGATTTATTATTTTTGAACTAAACCTTCGTAAGCACTACATATTATTGTCTTAAATCCGGATTAAATTACGTGACTTTTTGTCGGAAGCGTCCGATCAAGTTAAGGCTCTGATTTAGTGCTAAGCTTAGTTGTATATTAAAAGGGTCTAATCGCGATTATTTATTAGATAAAACGTAATTACCTTCATTCCCGAAGTTTTGACTACGTTGCGATTGCTGTGGTCACGGGTAGACTGTAGTGGCGAGTACAGTCAATTATTGTAGTGAGAACAGGGGGTTCGATCTGAAGATTAATGGTGTGATCTGAATGGAAAAAATCTAATCAAAAATTTAGTCCATTCGGATCACATGATCCGAGTGAAATATTTTGCTTGATTTGATGTGGTCCGTTGCGACTGTTATCCGTTTCTGTGATCCGAGTGGCGGTCTACCCAAGGCATTCAACGTCGAGAATGAAGGTAATTACGTTTTACCTAACAAATACTCGCGAATAATCGGATTAAAATATAACTATGTACGAGCATGGCGAGTCATGGAGGAATTTAAGCTTAGTTCTCGTCCCTGTGAATCTTCCGTCGCGAGTATTTTGTGTAATGAAGACGTTGATATGCAAATGCGGCAACACGTAGCAGGCTATCGCCGTCCGCAGGCAACTAATAAAGACAGTTTTCAACTCCAAATTACATTCAGCGAGACATTAATTTGCCTTGTGACCTGAAAAATGAGCCTTGCAAGTAAAGAGCGCGAAAGAAAAACGAGAAATTCTGTACAGAATCAAGGGAGTACAAAAAAGGTGTAGATGTTTTACGTAACGAAAGGTTCGGGCGTCAGTAAATTGTAGACGCAGTGCAGACGCATGGATGAGACAAATCAGACCCGCGGTACATCAGATTCTTTGGAATGTGCATAAAATTTTTAGCTAGATTCTTACGTTCTAAGCCCCTGTGTGTTAAGGAAGCAAAATCGCAGTCTGTTGGCCACAGGAGTTCGGTCAAGAGTTTTGACCAAGCAAGAACGGTAGTCATTTCTTCAAGTTGTGATGATAGACACGATTGAGGAAAGATGGCGCAACAGCAAGCAATTAACAAGTGCACGAAAGTGATAACACGCATTAACTTAAAGCTTGGGTAATAAAAATAATAATTTATTACTACTATGAAAAAAAATCTTGGCTCGTACCATTCGGGAAGAGTGTGGAGAGACCAGCGACGAAGATCTTTTTTTTTATTAAGAGCAAAAAAATAACCTTTACATTTTTGGTTTTACAAATTTCGCCAAACTGCAGTGCAGTTTGTTGGCGTTGCGCTCTTATAACTTAATGCTTAATTTAATTATTTTACAGCTACCTATACTTAGTAATGTAAGTACCTATTTAAAAGGAGAAGAGAGAAATGTTCAGAGGCGCTATTGAGTACGTCCTCCAATACATGGAGTTGTCCCATTTAACCTACCCCGAACTGGCAAATACAACCTATTATCGAATAGGTTAACCCGATAGAGTGGAAAGTTACGTGATAGAAGAGCAGATCTGTCGGTCAACAACCAACTGCAGAGAAGCACTGAAATAAAAGTACAAAACTTCTGGCCGTACCTAAGCAATGTTTGCAAGAGCTAAGTAGTAATCTTGGACTCCTAACGCCTAATTTAATAAGTAACTTTACGAGGAAACTTCGCGACATTCTTCGCCAGCATACCGGCGCGTTGACAAACTGTTTTAGTCCACAGCAAGTTTGTTTTCATAACGCAATTATAAAATTCCAGCGCTAAGAGGGTTACATAGAAACCGACTCACTTAGAGAAGGATAAATTTAATAGTATTTGGTATATAAATAGGTTTTTAAAGTAGGTATTTGGTACACCAGGAGTTGGATTATTGTAATAGAGAGCCCTTTCAAGCTATTTTTTTTTTTTTCATTTTTGTGTTAATGGAAAGTAAAGACTAGTGACCACCACGATGACTGATGATTGGAGAATGAGAGCGTAAGACATGCAGTTGACGCAGACCACAAAAAGTTTGCCAAAAAACGACCAACAAAGTGTAATGGTGGGCTCGTGTGTCGAACATTGATACCGTACGAAAATAAATACAATGTTTCTTCTTTACTGACTAAAAAGCCGTCTTTTTTTCTGTTTGGGATCCATACCGGGAGTCCAAGTCACAAATGGCCAGCTTATTATTAACTGTTGTTGTACTTTATTATCATAATCATCATCAGCTATTTGACGCCCACTGCACGCATAGGCTTCTTTCATGGTTTTCTAAGCTTCCTGTTTATGTGCCGTCCGCATCCAGCGACTATACTTTATACAACAGCAAGCGCTCGTGGCCTAGGCGAACCGAGTGATTGGAATCAATCACTTGAGTTAAGCGACAACAGGCGCGATCAGGTGCAGCATGGGTGACCGTCCCGTGACTACCGTTAGTGGCATTTTGTCTGAGCGCTTCCGTGCTTCGCAAGGCACGTCAAGCCGTTGGTGCCGGCTGTAATGGCAGTCGTTAAGCCATGTCAGAGGCTTTATGGGCGGCTTGATAACTTCTGACAGTAAGACCTGCCACTGTCTTACAATCCTCTACCAACCCGGACTGGGCCCCCGTGGTGGAGATTGGCCTAATCTTCCTGCGATGCAGGAATAGATAGACCCGTGCCCCAGCAGTGGGGGCATACAAGGGTTGATATCGGATCACACCAAGTTGGACTATAATCGTTTTTACGAGCAAAATGACGTTAACTAACACGATTCTTGTATGTAATATATTTCTTTATTATTTGATAGGCATACCTAAAACAATTCTGTGACAAGAGATAGTTATTACTAGAGCTATCTGAGAGATAGGTGAGACATACGTCATAGGCATAGTTATATCGACCTGAGTGCACTCTTCGGGCACACTCTTCTCTTCTTCACTCTTCTTGCACCCTCCAAATGACACACCTCGAAAACGGAGGGGAGATGGCCGCTATCGTTAATTGAGACTTACGTCTTTTGTAGGACAGATACATCTAGATAGGTACAGCTAAGTTTGTAGCACCTTAATTATTATAAGACTGCCTTAATTCGAGAAAAATATGCAGTACAGACTTTATCTCAGTTCAGAAAGAAGGAGTAGCAACAAATTGGTAAAATCTCATTGCGACTCGGCATAAAACCATACTAACGTAGCTACCCTCTTAGTGCCATTCATACGGACTAGACACTGTCAGTGTCACTGTCTGCCTCGTTGGTCTAGCGGTTAACACGCGATTCCCACTAGATGACACCATACTTGATTTGTACAAATGACCTCAATCAGGGTGTATTTCCACCCTGATTGAGGTCATTGTTCGCTACGTCCTTGCTTGGTTACCATAGCACAGTTTGGACTAGGTCAAGTGATTGTGTTTTGTGTATTATAATAGTATTCCTTGTTTTCCCATTATAATATGTAAGGACAGTGTAATATGTCCATGAATATGGACATATTACACAGATCTCGTTAGCCCCATAGTAAGTACAACTATATGACTTGTGTTATAGGTGCTAACTCGACCATGGATTTAATACAATAAATACATAAATAAGTAACATCCCAAACCCAATACAAACTAGAAAAGTTCGTTTCCTAGTTCGACCCGGTCGAGTATCGAACTCGAGATCTTCGGTTTTACAGTCAGGGGCCAAACCGCTGCGCCAGCGAGGCCGAGTACTAAGTGAACTTTCTATAGTGGATAATTTGTGACCCGGGCTTGGAATCTGCGCTTTATTCGCGCCTTTTCATAACCCATTTTCGCGTTTAGTGCTATTATTCCGGTGATTTATGAAAGGCAATCCTACTGTTCATAGATGAGAGGAAACCTGAATGAATCGTTTACGAAATTGGGAATGTTATGCAATCTGTTCCCTTAATAAATAATAGGATTTAACAGTTATGTAAGATTATGAAAGGTGGTGACGACAAGGTGGGATGACGATCTGTGAAAAACTGCCGGCACATGCTGGATGCGGCAAGCTGAAGACAGGGCGCTATGGCGCCCATTAGGGGAGGGCTATGTCCAACAGTGGACTACATAATATAGCCTGAAGAAGAGAAGATTATGATAATTTTTACCTACGCTAGATGAGTGTAGTGACTACTCAGATGCTGTAGTGCCTATAATTTAAACGGTGTTTTCAGCTAAGTTTGCTTAATCCATAGGAAAGACGATTTCAATAGAGCGGATTTTCTCACGATGTTTTTGTTCGCCGTTAGCGAGTGGTATTGTTACTACAAACAAATGTACCTAAGTAAAAAAACAAATTTATAAATAGCCTGACTGTCTGTTTTGCTGATTTTGTTACTCACATGAATTTTCATAATCCTAAATAGTCAAATATTAGTTCCCATTTAGCAATCAGGTCAGTTCTGACCTGTGAATTAAGGAGGAAATACTACCGCAACGACAGTGGCGGTATCGGTTCATACACACGTCCATATACATAAATACTACTGCAATAAATAACGTATGTTGGGCGATGGATACCGTTGGTGTATTTAATACTTTATTGATGCGTTTTCCTCGAAACAGTTCACACTTCAATAAGCACAGCCTGATCAACTTTTACGAGCATCTTGAACTCTGAAACGTCCTTATGTTCAAGGCATAAGAGTCCAATTTAGACGGGAAATGTGCTGTCAACTGTGGCGAGTTAGGTACCTCTACAGTAGTATTTCAATTTGATAGATATGTTTACGGTCAACTAGTGTCAATCTATCTAACCAGTTAAGAATAGGACCCACTGTGGGCTTAGGCAAACGATAATTAACTCAAATTGCTCTTACAATCTTGATTCACAACTCAAAGAATTGGCTTAGAAGTGGAATGTGGGAATTTTTTCTCCACCTAACGATGTTTGAACCCGTTGTAAGACAGGACTGTTTCGTTATTCATTCCTATTTCTCTGGCAGATGTTTGTTTAGGGCGCCTTCATCGTCCCAAACAAAAGTATTTAAGGAAGGGTCAAGTTTAGAGGCGAAAGGCCATAAACATGGACAATCATGAATATTGATTCGTCATCGAGTCTCTCTCGATCTTTGGAGCGTTTTGTTGGAGAACACGATGCGGTATAACTTTCGGATTCTGATAAAAGAATGCGACGTTAAGTGATACTCAAGTGAATCCTAAATTTTAGATAACTATTTAGAGGCTAAAATTCCACCCATGCCGGGACTCGAACCCGCGACCTCTGGCTAACCGTGCCAGCGCTCTCCCAACTGAGCTCATGGGCGACCACCTACATCAGTGAAATTTCGAACCTCTTTACAATACTCTCTATATTACGTACAGGCAGCAACATCAGTCTGAAGTAATTTGCATCACTTGCAGCACCGAGTACCGAATGGGTGGATTTTTAGCCTCTAAATAGGTTTTTAAAATTGTCCTTAGCACGGGTTAGTGCATTAAAAGGAATAGAATCTTAAATTTCCAAATTGGAAATTGACGCGCATTGTACTAAACCTAGTTTCGGCAATGATAAAGTCTAGCTGACCCCGTGCTGACCCGCCATGGGGGTTCCTGCAGATGAGTCAGACAGCCTACTCAATCAACTCTTGTAACCATACCTTATTATAGCTTCACTTGAGTTGCAAACTTATCATATACGATTGGTTGCAAACTTTTATGCAACAAAGAGATCGTATTTGTGAGATTATTTTTTAGTTTGTATATCTTTACCGTCATGCCTCAAATGCTTCTCAAGATGACCTAGGTTGTGACAGTTTCTAGAGAATGCCGAGGTAATTAGTTGGATCTATTAAACACTCAACATCATCGCGGGGCATGAGGCGCATTTCACCTCAAATTTGGGCCATTGTATGTACCAGAACTGCTGGCTTTCTGGAAAGAGATGATTGTCTCTTTCCAGAAGGTCAGTAGATCTCTGTTGTCATTGCTGGCCTCCTGACGTGATTCTGGGTTCCCAATGATAGTGGTAAGTTGCTTTTCTACGCTGTCACCGTTAATATTCACGGTGGACGGCTGTTTCCTCTTGAGGCAACCCTGGCATATCAGCAGGCTTTTGGTCAGTATCATGGTGTAGAAATGTGTATTCAGTAAGGTCAGACAGGCCACTGCATAAAATGCAACTGCTTTATGCAGATTACAGGGTACGTGTAAGGCGTCTCGAGATTGTTAGTAGAGCCTCTTTGGTTTGTCTGCATAGTGGGGGAATTGCAAGGTATCAGCAAATGGGTTAGCACAGATTTTCTAGAGCAGCGTAGAGACATTTTGGAACAAAAACTAGCACAGTAATTTTATGGTGAAACAATGACCTTAGAGGCGTATAAATTTATCAAATCAACTTATGTCGTAAAGTTTGTGCAAAACGGTAGAACTGAAGAATTACAAAACGTCCCGCGATAGACAGGGTCGGTACTTGGTCAGACAACTTTAACAAAATTACACTTGAAGCCGACAAACGCAACAAGGTAAACGACTGTTAGACTCTCGAAGCTTTCTAGGTAAGCGCCAGTTGCACATTGGACGCGCTTATTACATCAAGGACTATAAGTTTTTCTTTCGTTTTTAAGTCTTTGCTGTTGGCTGAGCACCGCCGCCCGTACTTTCAATTTAGCAGCGAGATTGTAGTGAAAGTGTCAAAGTAATTAGTTCGTCGATTATTTTATTTATATGAAGTTTATTTGGGAAACCAACAGCTTATATAACAGTGAGATCTTTCTATTTGATTACATCTATTTGACCCCTAATTACGAAAGCGTTGTTCAACAACCATCCGTTGCTTTCGCAAGAGACAAAAATGGCTACAGTTGTCACTTACCTCACTGAAGAACTCGTCCATGTAGCCGCCCTCGACGGCGACGTTGACGTCGTCGGGCCCGACGTCGTCATCGTCGCTTTGCGCCTGCGCACAAAAAAACACCATAAGACACAGGTCTAGTAATCATAATCTAGATACTTACAAATAGAGTAACAAGTGCCGGTCCAATAACTATTATAGAAACAAACAACTTTTTCCAGTTCCAGCCTTGAAATCGCGATAAAATATCGGTCGCTCGTTACACTTCATGTACTGTTTGTTAGTCTGTTAGCTTAATTTAGAATATACCTCCGGGCTCTAAAGTAGGCTTTAGTTTTCGCCGAAAGCACACGAGCGTAATACGACTTCCTGCTCTGTATAAGTGTCATATTAGTTCCGATATTTCTATTACACGCATATATCCGATTCTATCCGATAGTAGCCGAGGTATATTTTAAAAGCTGACAGATTGTAAATAAAAGAGATTGAACTAGTGTTCAACGACTGGGCTCAAACCAATCCAGAAGACGAGGAAAGTGGTTCCAAAAGAAAAGCCGGCTGCTAAATCCCCGTCAGTATATAAAAGACGCGATTGTATTATGTGTGCGGGTCGTCAAAACTCCGGCTATTTTCATAGGCAACGTTTTATTATAGCCTCTCTGACATCGGATGGCGTACGTACGCGAAGCAAAATAGAATCCACTTAGTCGAGGCGAGGTAGCCATTATTCAATTTGAGGGGCCATCCCCACAAAGGTCTCTTCGTGCGCATACGGGCGGACTATCCATCGTGCTAGTTCAAGTGACCGTCGTCGCATCGCAATGGCGCCAATTGTTTCCGGTCCTTCACTGGGACAATATACGCTCAATATGCCCCGCTTAGTCACAGGGTTCATTCCGTAAATCGATTGCAGTCCATAAAGGTGTTTTTCAATTTGAGATGCTTGTGAACAATGAGGTTCTAAAATAAAGCCGCCAAAGGGTCGGGCCAGACAAACATTTGTTGTGCGAATCGCGGGCGATAGTGCAGCGGTCGAGTCTTTGTTTCCAGCGGCACTTTCAGCCCGCCGAATGTAGGTCACGGCAAAAACAGCGCCCGCGATAATGTTCCCGGACCATTTCATTCTTCTCGGTATTACATACGATGGCTTTTATTAGGCAATTTATTAGCACCGGCTAATTAAGAGTTGGCGGAATTATCGTTCCGGGCACCGCGTTATCAATCACCGTTAGCCAACAGCTTAAACCAGTCTCGCAAGGCCGCGGTCCACACAAAATATAACATAAGGGGCCTGTTTCATAGAACTATGGTTTACTATGTCAACTCGTTGTGCATTGCAAAGTCGACTAAGCCAGATTAACGAGTTGTAATCTACCTCGGATTGTCATAAAAACTACGAATTGTAGTTCTGGCTGTGACTTGCACTGGCTAGGGACTAGTCAAAATTATAAGCATTATACGTCTTACTAACGACCACAAGCCTCCAGAATTCATAAGAGTATGGGCGCACCCACTGCGGATTAGAGATTTCAAGCGTCCGAACTTAGTCACTTAGGTTTCCTCATGTTTTTCTTCGCAGTTAGGGCGTGGTATTGCTAAGTACGATAAATTCAGAAATATACGTAATACGAAAAACAAAGTCATTCGTACCTACCTCATCGCCGGATGTCTAAACGTCTAACTTATGCTTCCCTAGTTGGACAATAAATACGACGCTTTGAAGAGGACAATACAACACCCGCACTAAGGTCATAAGGTGACATAGTAATATGCGAGACCGAGCAAGGGTACGAAGTTTGTCTTGCTCAGAAACGTGGCATAAAAACACTCTCGGTGTTGCTAGGGGGTACATGGCAGAGTATATTTAACGTAACGCCCTCACCTTTGCGCCCACACGAGCGTATGAAACTTTATCAGGCGATTGTGAAAATTTACTCTGTTATTTTTGTTTTTTCGAAATACGCAATATTCTGATATGCACGTGTTTATGTACTGTATTTTGGCTGCTGATTTAAGCGTTGGATTTATACGCTACTCAATAAAGCGACGTGATTAACATAAATTCCCAACACTGAGCTTTACAGTGACAAAAATTATGTTTTGGAAATAACGATATACCGATATACGTTGTTTGTACCGAAAACCTGTTCTAATGCCTCCAAAGATACCAATTTTTACGTAGATACCTTTTTTGACTAACCAAATCCATTCAGAAAATAAATTCTCGCTAGATGTATTGGAGGCACCATTTATTTTCAAAAGACATTCCACTACACTTTCGCTTGAATCAAATTCAAAATAATTGGAAGAGTTTCATGAAGTTAGTTTACCGTATAGACGCTGCCCGGACGATGTCGGATGCAATGCGAATCGGAGCATGTACGGACTACTAAAAAGCTTTTAACACTTTGACACTATGGGACAAAGGGAGAGCCGAGGAGTCGATATACAACACGAATGTCCCACTCACTCATCCATTCACTGTAAGAGCGTGGAAAACCAAAGGACCTACATCGTTGGGAAACTGATATCCCTTCGGGAGCAGCAGTGACCTGGGAGCACTGCTGGCTTTCTGGGACATCTTTTCCCAGAAAGCCAGCAGTGCTTTCTGGGAAAAGATGTCCCTGACTGACTAGAGCAGTCTTACACACAGTCTTACTACGTAAAAATCGAATGAGGCCAACTTGCTGTCGTACACTAACATTGTTTTCAACTAAACAGCTGCCAGTCTGACAAAGCGAAAACAAAGAAATACTCAATAAGGTGTTTTTTTTTTCACACGCTACTCTACTACGTAGTACTGTACCTAAGTAATACAGTGCATCCATTTTGGACTCAATCCTACTCTAGGTTAGTTAGACTTGAAATTTCCGCACTTAGCCGTGCACTGCCAGTGTACTACGTTGTTTAAATCAATGAAACATTAGGTTCTGTGATTTTTTCTTTTTGCTTTAATAACGAACATTGTCTGTGGTCTGTCCTGTGACAGCTGTCAAACTTACTTCAAATAAAAACTTCAAGTCACAAAGTTTTATTGTATGGAATCAGGCGTTCCTTTGCGGAAATCCATTCGTTATCGTTATCACCTTGTATGTCCCCACTGTTGGGGCACGGGTCTCTTCCTGCATCACAGGAAGGTTAGGCCATACTCCACCACTGGGGCCAAGTCCGGGTTGGTGGAGGATTGTAAGACAGTGGCGGGCCTTACAGTCAAAAGTTATCAAGCCGCCCATAAGGCCTCTGACATGCCTTAACATGCCTTGCAAATCACGGAAGCGCTCGGAAAAATGCCACTAGCGGTAGTCACGGGACGGTTACCCATCCTGCACCTGACCGCGCCTGTTGTTGTTGCTTAACTCAATTTATTGATTCGCCTAGGCCACGAGCGCTTCCAAATAGCATTAAGATGTGAAAAATCCTTTTGGCGAAATTTACCAAAGTCATTTTCACATTTTAATGCAACAAAGTTTTAATTCTGTTTTTGTTCATACGTACTGGGCAGCATGTGAAAAAACCACAGGCTGCCCTCTGGTTGTACGGTGTACACCATTCCATTGTGCATACCGCCTCTGTTAATTTGAGGCCAGCAGCGCGGTCACGGCCGGGCCGCCCTCGCACGTCGATTTCCATACTTTCTTCTTTATAACCATTGTGTCTATCGATACGGCCGATAGAATTTGATGAGCCCATCCCACGGGCGCCAATTAGTACGGGGGCGCAAACAGCGATCGCTAAAATTAACTGTTTTTTCTGCGTAGGAGGGAAAGCTTTAGGGTAATAAGGTACAGTCTATACCCCTATTACTGAGTAGTTGATAAAAATGTTTTCTTTTTTCTTTAGTAGAAACGCCACGTACGATTGCTGTTACACAATTGGTTGTCTCGTTCAACACGGTAATGGCAAAGGATTCAATTGTGTCTCGTAAAAAACAAAATTTACATGATGGTGGCTGTAAGATTTGGAAGCCTCTTTTATAAAAACTATCCGTAAATATTTTATATTGTGCTCGTGAACCTCCCGGAGCTTCTTAGTTTAAATAATATTCTTGTGACCTGTGCATCAAAAATTGTTTAAAAAGGATTGTCGGCACATAACCGGTCGTATTTTGTCTAGATCCACATAACATGCGGCCTCATTAATTATGACGAACGATTCTCGTCTTGTCAACCTTCGCGTTAAGCAATTAGCCTTCTATGTGTACGTCTCAATAATTAGGCAAATCCATTATACCCCAAACAAAACAGACAATCGGAGTAGCGAGGCGATGCCCGGCCGAACCACCCCGGGCCGAATTAGGGCGCACAAACACTGTGTTTAATTGGGCGTCAGGAGAACCCTTGTACAGAGACTTTCTCGGAGATATTAACTTTGCATGTGTATCTGTGCCAGTAAGCGCGCAACTGTATTTAGGAGATGCATGGTTTAAAATTAATTACAAAAACATATTGGACCATTCGAACTTAGTGCGGGTTTAACCTAACCGGAGTTTAGGATAATTATGAAATAAGAGCTTCGAACTCGGTTTAGTTTAGCACACACAATACTAAACATACCTATAAGGGGTCATGTCCGATTTTGAATGTCCAATCCTGTAAGGATTTAATAAAAGTCTTAAAAATAACATTGTAAAAAGAAGCTTCAATTTGTAAACTTATCAATGACAAGTTTTTTCTATCTACTAATCGGGTTCAGACGCAAACGTGGAATCTAATACTTAGGTCGGTCCGAGTTAATATTAATAACTTCCACACAATACAATAATTATCTGTCCTCGTTCAAAACTAGGATACCCTGTGCTAGCGTTATTTCGACAAATTGCCTGCCTGAAAGCAATTCTCCTGAGTATCACGACACCCAGGATGAGAGACGACGCCTAGTTTTCTCCATAGCGAGAGCTGGAATATCGGGACGCATATCACGTATTTCAATAGAACGCTCGATACCGTCACTTCGTGTAAAATGTACAGTCAGCGCGTCACGCGACGAATTCACATTTCTACTCGATGTTCTCTCTTATGCCGTGTTCAATAAGAGCTACGTGGGGCAGCCGCCGCTAACATTAGCTATGCCTACAGTTCACCCACGTTCAATGGCGGAGCCACGCCATTGAACGTGGGCGAACCTTTTGGACACACTCGAGATTACATAATCTTCTAAAGAATGTACCAGCTTTATTATCCTCTTATTATATATATATATTGTGGGAGATGCGGCGGCTCGCGCCAAAATGAACCTCAGGCGACCTCGGAGCATCTTTCGTTTAATCTCACTCCTGATTGCAGGATTAATTAAGAATAGTTTGTTTATGAATGAACCGTAAAGCTCCGGTTGTGGTTCAGTCTGCCGGGATCCATATTTAGCAGTTGAGCCGGAAACGGGTGCTCCAATTAACTCAAATGTGGGACCAGCGATTACCCGCAATCCTTGCGTGACGTGTTGGATTGCGTGTTCTAATTTTTAGCTGCTCCCATAACCAACACACTGGCTGTTGGGATTTTATTAAACTGACTAACAGGCTGGCGGTGCTTTTGACATAACATTAAAGAAAGAAAACAAAACAATTTGTCGGTCACTAGAGAGCTAGAATTCTCTAGATGAAAGCTTTTTCGCTTTTTCAGCATAATTAGTATGCGTCGGCTCACTGACGGTGGTTCTTAATTACTTGAAAAAAATACTGAAGAAAATACAAAAGAAGAATATTTTTTTATAGCACACAAAATTTTTACAATGATACAAAGGTATTATGACAACACTTACATTAACACTTAAATTAAGCATTCTGTGAGCATAACAGACAGAGCGCCATTATAGGGAAACAATTAACGTGTCGACAATCGTCGCCGATCTAGCATAGTAGCGCGCAGAAGGGAGGAGCCTCAAGAAATCCTGATTAGGGCGCGATAAAAACCTCGTCTCGTGTAAGACGATCGTATCTTGAGCATTGTCGTTACGCAACTCGAACAAAAACGACCTCAACCTTCGCGTCTCCGACGCGAATCTATTCCCCGCCGTCGACAACGGGGCAAATACAAAATCATTCTACCAACTTTCCTTAGTAGCTATTCCTCAAACCATTCCCCCTGGCTGTTCACCGAGCATAAAATAGATAATAAAATCGATTCGCTTGGCTTGAACACTCTGTACCAAAAATAGGTTAATCCGCAGCTTTGTACGCCGAAACTATTCAATACCTGAAACAATGTCTATCAATTGTCCGACACGACCCGACAGCGCAAATGGCGAGACCGTGACAAAGAATAACGGAATCGATATTGCAACCAGTCTTGATTGCTTCAATATGATTACGTCAGACGCAACGCAGTTTTTGCGTTTGGGGAATCGATTGCTTTTATATGTCCTGACCCGAATAAAAGCTGTTCGTATCATAAAAAGGCAAAGTGCATAACAAGTTATTGGCGGGGGCGCTGAGGGGATATAGGAATAACAAGCTTTGGTCGTTAAACAGAGGGAAGTTTCACCCCGGGCAGGATAAAACAATGCTCGTAACATAGAGGAACCAGCCCCGGGGGATTAGAAAGATCTAGGTCAATTCAGTGAGCGCGACATCCCTAAATCTCGGCACATAATTACATAGGAGGTGTCGGCACGCACGGTGAATGTACTTTTTGAACAAAGATAAAGTTATGTAAGAAGCTAGGGTGATAGGGCTCGGACTGAGGCGTGACGCGGCATCTAGATCGTTCGTTTCCACTTCAGCTTTTTGACCCGCCTTATTTGCAGGCCCTCGACAATCTCGCCGACGCAATTAATTTATAGATGGAAGAAGAAAATTGTGCCATAAGCTTAACTTACCACTTCACTTTGTCTTTTTCTTAGCGTGTCAATGGCAAGCCATCGTGGTAAAAGGATTTGCCAATCAGCAAAGGGGCTCGCTGACTTCACTTTGTGGAACCGAAAGGAAACAGAAAAAAGTTCTTTCGAGAGTTCCATGCCTAAAAAGAACTTTGCGTTCCGTGACAACGGGAAAAAAATTACCTACCGCTTCTGTCTGACTTCTATTGAATCACAATAGGTAGCCATAAATTTTCACACAGTGTTTCATTGCACAATATATAAATATTAAAAAAATCCGTGGATGCGGATAGCAAGGGACCGTCAGTAATGGCGTTTGAGGAAAAGGGCTATACCCAGAAGTAAGCAGCGGCGGCGGGGTGATGATGATGAAAAAAAAAACCACTTCAAGAAAAAACGCACTAAATGAGATTGATTATTTTCACAGGTTTTGACCCCCGGCAACAGGCCCCCGTGGTGGAGTATGGCCTAACCTTCCTGCGATGCCGGAAGAGACCCCAGTAGTGGGGACACACAAGGGTTTATAACGACGACGACAGGTTTTAACCAAATTTATATGGGACCACCATTGAGGTAGATCACTTTTGTAAGGAAAGAATTAATAATATAGAACAACAAGAAATAAAAAATAAATATTTCAAACTTGGTGTAATTTATGCAATCCCTAACTATAACAAAAAATAATAACCGACTAAGCGTGACGCGTACTACTGCTAAGGTCTAGGACACACAAGAGGGACGTGGGCCGAGGGCGCTAAAAAGTCGCGACGCGTTGTATAGAAGTCACACCCTCGCCCCATATCTCCTGTGTGGGCTACTTTTTGTACAAAAGTGAAATGGAAACACGACGCGTCTTTTCCGCGCCCTACTCCATGGCCTTGCTGTGTGGCCGAGGCGTAAGCCCGAATTTAATAACGGCAAAGAGATTTGTGTACTAAAGAAATACTTAATATACATATATAATTGGTACAGAACCCTCGGAGTACAACTCGCACTTTGCCGGATTTTAAAAAGTTACGAAGTGATCAGCGAAGAAAAGGTTAATTACATTTGTGAATTTCACTGTGGATCATTTGAAAAAGTCGTTATTGTACGTGCAGAATTAGAGGTTTAGGTTTTATTTCGCTTTTCAAGAATTTTGAGTGTATTTCGGGACATAATATTAGGTATATTTTTTCCCAAAACCTAACAAAATCTTTCAGAAGATATCAGGGTCAATATAAAGAAATTACACCGACTAGTCAGAACGGAGAAGACTTAAGTTCCGCCGCAGCGGGTCAATATCGGTGGGCAAAATTTACGACTTCTTACAAAAAACTTGCGCGACCCAACTCAAGAGATACCTGCTTCATTACTTTAAAATAAGACTTTCTGCAAAAGAAGTAATAAGAGAGAAGAAACAGAAGATAAAATATCGCGAGTCAAGGATCCTAATTGGAATTTGGTTGATTTATGGACGCCGACAGCTGGCTAAACTGAATAAGTACTCTCACAAACTGATTTAGCGCACAATCCGATTGATTGAAGTTTTAATTTGGAAAGCCGAATTTCAATGTCAATTTAGTTTCAGTTTCCGCCCGAGCTTTCTTACTCCAATACCCCTTTCGTAAGCAGGTGAGTTCATGTTAGTAGAACACAGAGAGTAATCGATAACGCTACGGGGTATTTGCGCGTTAACGCCAGCGGAACAGGCGACACGGCACCTGAGTACCATTCGCCGGATCTCTGCGCCGCCAGGAGCTCCGCGGCAGCCTCGTAAAACAGCGAGGGCACCCGCCGGCTCAGCACTCACACATGCACACTTGGGCATTTACGGCCTCTAAACCTAAGAGCTTCGGTACAGATTACTCCCCGCACCCGCAGTGCCTGACCTTTACTCTAAAATAAAAGTGAAATGTTCGAACCACCGACCGACGTAACTGCCCTGCTCTAAATTTGCCATCAACTACAAAATCCAGGCGCGAGTAATGAACGGTTGTGAACGGTGAAGTGGTTCGTAACAAAACCTCCAGCAGAAAGGGGAAGGAGTCCTCGCTGAGCTATTAAAAAAGGTGAACTGAAATGCAAGCATGCGAAATGTAAGCGACAATGGAGTTAGCGGTGTGCATTGACGGCGCCGGGTAGACTCGCCGTGACTGCGGCAGGCCTTACGTAAACGTCCGCGCCCGCCCCACCTCGCCACTTCCGATCCGCCCGCCCAGTCAGCCTATGTCACGAGATTACTGCCGTTCCGACTGATACCAAATACTTCTACAACACATCGGACCAACTTTGAAGGTTGTCTTCCGTTTCAAGGACAAAGAACATGTAGGGTAAAAACTACACGAATTGAGGTCAAGGAAAACGTTCGAGACAGACTTGAATGAAGGTTGGCGCCGTTTGGGATACTGCCGTTTCAAGAGCTATTTTCTACCAATAAAGACTGTAGTTGTTAACTGAAACTTTCAGGTCGATGGCTGCGGAGCGACAAAAATACATTAGGACAAGTGCCGAAGACTAGAACATTTGCTGTAGCACTTAAACAATGTTAATATAACACGAACCGCGGCATGCCGTAAAAACATCTAGTGAGCGAAAAGTTGAGTGGGCCTTCGATTAAGTGATGAACAAAAATGTTGACCATTATTTAGACAAAGAGTAGCCTACTTGACAGCCTCATATTGAGTCAAGTTCTTAGAGACCTCGGAGATAAATATCAGTGTGTTTTAGGCAGTAGTCACGGCCCGAACGGAGCCGCGAAACATTATTACCTAACCAGGGAGATAACACCGCGCGTGCTCTGTTAGAACACACATAAGCAACGGTAAAGGCAGTACAGTAAATTTGAGCCTAGAGTCTACTGAAGGAATTCAGTTGAAAATCCTCCTCACGGGACAATAATTCCAATCAAATGTATTTTGTTTCGACATGACGAGGATCGGATCGCAATAAAACACGAACGGTGTTATTAATAAATACACGATTCCCTTAAAGCACTTAGTAATAAATTCATGAATAGACTGTGGTACGATAAAAATCAGTTAACGATTCGGCTTTTCTCGTTTTGAGCTACAAATGACCACACAATATTTACTTGGCGTTTATGGTGTGGAGATTACGTCACTAAAGAAGAGTCGATCACTTTTGAAGGTGAAGCTCGAGCAGGTACCTACTCGTACTGCGTATCCAATAAAGTTATGAAACTCGATAATTCGCGTCGTTTACAGCAATGGCTCTGGTATTTGCCGTTCCGATATCGCCAAGTAGAAAGCCGCAAGTACGTCGTATAATTTATACATCTCAGATTCAAATCCAGACTGCGTGAATAATAAATAAGGTCCCGAATCTGAACTCGCAAGACAAATGTTCTATACCTTCGTAATAAGCGGAGCGGGGCATATACCATGTTACGATGTCACGAATCAACCGCCGAGATATATTATTGCCCGGGGCAGGAGGTCCCTTGTTTATACTAAATTACTGAGGAAATGTCGAACACCTATTTCCGACAAACATTGCATAGGTTATGTGTTGTGTGATTACTTTCGCCTGCGAGTTATGCTTGTTTGACTTAGGTCCACAGAGATTTGGCTGGCTCTGTTCGAGATAAAGGCGCTATCCCAATACGGTCGTATAGGGAAGAGCGAGTGATCGTGCTCCTCCACTATAAAGGGAAATTTCCCGCCAGGCAGATCGTATGCCCAGTGGGGACGGCCAGACCAACTGTTGTTAGTCGGACGTTATATTTATAGTATGTCATGTGATAAACTTTGATTGCGCGATGCAGGAATGTTAGAGATTCTAGAGCGCGCGCAGAGTTGACGTGTGCTCGGCACAGACGTTTTCGCGGATATTGATCAAAAGCATCAAAATATTGCTAGGAATATGATACAATGATGCTTTTCGTTTTAAATTATTATTACACTTGATTATATTATTTTTAATGCACTAACCCGTGCTAAGGACAAATTTGAAAACCTACTTAGCCCAACCCATGCCGGGATTCGAACCCGCGACCTCTGGCTATCCGTGCCAGCGCTCTTTCCAACTGAGCTAATGGGCGAGTTGCGCTGGCACGGATAGAGGTCGCGAGTTCAAATCCCGGCATGGGTGGAATTTTTTGCCTCTAAATAGGTTTTTAAATATTAGTACCCTTGTAACCAAAGTCGTTCACAGGACAAGGGCCTAGATTCTGCTAATGCTTTGTGGTACAATGACAATTGTCCTGATCATGGCGATTTAATTTCGTTGCTGTTTCTAAAAGTCTGGAAAAACACTCCACGTGACCCGACTATTTACGAGTATATGTTATGTTACTACTAGTTGTGCACGGTGGTGTTAGCGGCGGATTATCGATTTTCCCATGGGAATAAGATATTTTCCCGCAGTAAAACGTAGCATATGTGTTAATCCAGGGTGTCAGCTAACTCCATGCCAAATTTTATTGAAATCGCTCCAGCCGCTTAGACGTGAAGAAGTAACAAACATACACATTCACAAACTTTCGCCTTCATAATATTAGTGTGATGTGATACGATGTGACGTGATTAGTGTCAAGTGTGATGTGATGTGATAATGCATTAACAGAATCGAGGGCCTGGCGTGAAGTCAGTAGAGTAGTCCTAGGAAAATATCGAACAATCGCGCGGCTTTCACACGCACGCGCACGCTCAAAACACATGAACATTTAATCAAATACAAATGTACCCAAAAAAAGCAAAACTCACCTCAACGATAAAGCTGTACAACATGTTACAATTACACAGATATGCCAAAGGCTATAATTATCGAACAACCTATAATAGGTAAAATACTAAGAACGGGTCCTAGAAAAAAAAAACAACCAAGACGTGATGGATGACTCAACGAAAGCAAAGATAAGAAGTCACTAAAACAACATTTGAGGTGCTTTGGAGGAAATATCCACTTTCATTTCAATGACGGAAATTCTACCTTTAGGGTAACAGCAGCAACAATTGTCGTGGAAAATGCGTAAACACTTTCGTAATGTTCACTTCGTGACGAGACTAAGTCAATGAACATCAATCTTTTGTTTAATAATCGCACTTACGGCGTGCAGGATAAGAGCTCTCGTACGATTCTCTGAATAACATCCAAATTTTACTTAAAACATATGATGACTTTCTTAAATAAGCACGGATAATTCATATACCTCTGAAATTATATTATTAGTTAGTACTTCCTACTCCATTGTATTATGCTCTAGTCCATCAAAAGGTTGTCTGGAAGAGATCAGACCGCCGTCTGTACTCATATGTAAAGAAATATCCGTGTAATTTCCTTTTTAAAAGACTTGAAAAAAGCAAGTGGTTCTCAATATACTCCTTTTTTTCGGCTATGTTCTAGCATAAATTCGTCAAATCTTAAGCGATTTCGACAATTTATTTATATTCGAATAGATATAACATCCCATTGGTCCCATTTTAATTTGGTGAAGATCTGATGATGACTTTTAGACATGGGTAATTCCAGACCAGTACATACATTTTGGACATCGACTTCAAAATATCCTTCTACAAACCCACGTATACGTATTTCGAATTTAGAGGTTAATTAGTTTAGATTATTTCTACGCTTTTAGTGCCTTAGTGTACTAAAGTCGGTTTTTGGAGTCGATTAAAGCCGTGTTTTCACGGTTTTAGCACACTCGGACCGAGTGCGCCATCCGAGTAAACTAATGCTTCTGATTGGACGGTTTTTCGTGACAACACCAAAGTAGCCAATCAGAAGGATTAGTTTACTCGGATGGCGCACTCGGACCGAGCGCACTAAGACCGTGAAAACCTGGCTTGTACAATAAAGTGTTCTCTATGTATCTTCTATAATGCAGCCTATATACCTACAGGCGCGCAGGCTTCCTCTCAGATAGAGAGTACAGACTTAATCACCGCGTGCCCACGTGGTTCCCACCGCAGATTACCAATTTTAAGCGTTGAGCTATGTGAAGACCTGTGTCACTCAGATTTCCTTAAGATGTTTTCCTCTAACGTTAGCGAGTGGTATCGTTATCAAACCTCGTGTGTCCCTACTGCTGGGGCAAGGGTCTCTTCACGGGAAGGTTAGGCCATACTCCATCACGGGGGCCAAGTCCGGGTTGGTGGAGGATTGTAAGACAGTGGGGTGCGATGCCAGATAACCTTCACGTGTACCTCTCCGCTTTCCGTTCCATCTGATTCCATGAACCAGATGGAGGGGCAAGTGGTGGGGTCGGTGCACCCTGAGCGTTAGTCAGTAACTTCTTCTTGTCGGATCTTACTGGCTAACGGCGAATAATCTGGCGGGAGGGGTCGCGTGGGCCCTGTTTCACTTTGTGGAGCGGGACCCAGGCGACCAACCGATTGAAGGACCGACTGGGGGGGCGCCGCTGCGCGAAAGCGCGCGCGCCTCGTACCAGTCGGACCAGAGTGGCCGTGGGCGGAGGGTCGGGGGACCCTCTGCCTCCATCACGGCGGGAGGGGTCGCGTGGGCCCTGTTTCACTTTGTGGAGCGGGACCCAGGCGACCAACCGAATGAAGGACCGACTGGGGGGGGCGCCGCTGCGCGGAAGCGCGCGCGCCTCGTACCAGTCGGACCAGAGTGGCCGCCGGGACGCGGAGGGTCGGGGGACCCTCTGCCTCCATCACGGCGGGCCGGAAGGCGCCCTTGCGTGTTCCGAGGGTGCCTTCTGGCACGGAGGGGGCCCGCGCGGTCGCTCACCGCCTTCTCTGCTTTCAGAGAAGTGCTGGTGGGCGACGTGATGGGCCTCGCGTGTGGGGCGTGTGGGGGCCAACAGTTGACATTGGCCCCCATGCGCCCCAACGAGGAGGTGCGCCGCCCTCTAATCCCATTGGACCACACAACAATGGGATGGAGGGGGCGGCGCGTTGGGGCGTGTGGTGGCCAAGGGGTTCGCACTTGGCCACTATGCGCTCCAACGAAGAGATGCGGCGTTCCCTCGCCCCGTCGTTCGGTCCGATGCGATGGGGCAGGGGCGCCGCCGAAGGAGTGCCCGAAAGGGCGCCCGCAGACGGGGTCGCGGAAGTGTGCGTAAGCGTCCCCGTGGCCCCGTCCTTTGCGGTGCGGAGGAACACCCCAGGAGTTTTAGTCGGTATACCGCCCTTTTCAGGACGGGGAGTCCGACATAACCACTGTGCTCCCCCGAGCCGGTGGTACCCGTAATTGGGGTTTCTCCTGGGTGAAAAAAAAAAAAAAAAAGGATTGTAAGACAGTGGCGGGCCTTACTCTCAGAAGTTATCAAGCCTCCCATAAGGCCTCTGACATGGTTTAACGACTGCCATTACATGACAGCCGGCACCAATTAATTTACGTGCCTTGCGAAGCACGGAAGCGCTCGGAAAAATGCCACTAGCGGTAGTCACGGGACGGTCACCCATCCTGCACCTGACCGCGCCTGTTTTGCTTAACTTAAGTGATTGATTCCAATCACTCGGTTCGCCTAGGCCACGAGCGAGTGGTATGGCAAGTACTATTTACAAATCTACGTAGCTTAGGAAATGATGTCACTGGGTACATTCGCTGCGGTTGCAACCATTCTGATTATGAAGCAAGCGGTCGACATAAAATAAGAGTGATTCAACAAAATAAAATTCGTAGGTCTTAGCTTATAATGCTATATCCAACCTAAAGCCGCAATAATCAATTCTTCTTTTGGTGCCGTCTCCTATCGGTCGACTATCATTGTGTCTTTTTTGTCCCGTGATGTTGTGGCTCGGAAAAGTTCTATGTTTCTGGTGTTGAACCACTCTGCAAGATTTTGTAGACACGCTGTTTTTCTGTGGACAGGTCACCTTCGGCTCTGAATTTTGCCTTGCAGAATGAGTGGCAGCTGATTATACCGTACTGCGCATGTGCAATATTCAATTACGAAATGCTATTCAAAATACACTTTTCAACCGGAGCGCAGCTATCGCTGTAGTTATCACTGCCGTCAATCTGAACTGAGATAAGAGATTACAGACGGTAAACTTTCAACGAGCAAACACTGTTGAGTGAGATGAAAAGTATTGTGTGTCGTGACTCGTTTTAAGAAAAAGTAAATGTAACGTTTTATTTTTATTTTGAAACTACATACCTACATTTTCTTATCTGAATTCCGGAATCGCTCACATTAATTTTTGTCCCTACAGGTACAATAAAAAAATGTTTTAAGATGTTGTATAGAATCAGGCGTTACTTTGCGGAAATCCATAATAGCATTAAAAAGTTAAAATTACTTTGCTAAATTCCGCCAAAAATCCCGCAAGCACCATGCGGTTAGCTAATGCACCGCCCTCCCTCCCACTTTTTCAAGCAGAAGCAAGACACGAACACACCACCACCAACACCAATACTTGTGTAAAAAACACGCGACGCGTTTCGCCTTTAACACGAGGCATCCTCAGGCTCCCAAATGCAAGCATTTGGGAGCCTGAGGATGCCTCTTTTTAACTTTTTAATGCTAAAATGTTTTAAGATTTTATTTTGCCTTATTCATGTATTTGCCGCGATTGTTCGTAGTTTGCGACAGTGCTGTTTTTTCATTTTTGTAGAAATTTCAGAGCCTGTTGGATTTCACCGCTTTGAAAATTGAGATGGCGGCCTGATTTTTTTTCAGTTGTAGTAGTAATAAGAGCCGACGCAAAACATAACCGTAGCTAAGAGTGTTAAAATTTCTCTGAAAAAAATCACCAACGCAGAATACATAATTTTGTCACATTAGCCTTTTTTTTCATTTTGTTCTCAAACCTCCTCTCAAAACTTCCTTGACTTATCAGTTATCACAAATGGATCCCGAAAAAACATATAATATAGTAGTATATTTATTATATCTCTGAGATTTTTCTTTTGTTGTGTTAATTTTAGTTTTCATGAAGCATTTAATTTAGAGCAGCTTAATTACTTAACGCTACCTGCCGAAACCATGCTCCCATAGTTATGTACAAACTGTCCACCGTTCCCTCCGATACAGGCGGTGACTAGTGTAGGGAACATTGATTAATTCACCTTAATTTTACTGTTATCGCACCAAACGATCAATGAGCTACTTAAGTTACTTAGTTCTCAACGTACTACGACAATAGGAAGTCGCAATTTTCTAGTATGGAATGGCGTGTGAAAGCATTATTAACTTATGTCGAGGAGTATTTTTGAAAAGGTAGGCTTTTAACGGCGCTTTAAAAATAATAGTTGTAAAAAGAAATGTTATAGACAGGTTAAATATACCGTTTATTTTTAACTTTCTTTTAAGGGTTAAACGTAGCTATAAGTAGCAAGATAAAGTGGCAGTGAAAAGAAGTTAAATGTTACAATTTTAACGAGGACTTACTTAGAGTTATAGTTTCCTAAGAAACCTCAGTCGGTAGATTCTCAAGCACGACATTATGCACATAAAATCCACATATACAAAAAAAATTAATAATAGAAATTCATACGTAATTATTAATTACACTGCATAAAATCATACATCCATACATAACCTCACGCCTGTATCCCAGAGGGGTAGGCAGAGACCAGGGACTGCCACTGGCCACGATCCTGACAAGTCACCTTCGCTTCATCAACGTCCATAAACAACGTCCAACGTCCACGCCTAATTTCGGCTACTTTTTATCTGGAATATTATGTGCACGGGACCGGCGTGCGTGCATGTAGCGAAAGAGATCTCTCAGGTCGGTCGCAAGAGGCAGACCCCGGTCTCTGCCTACTGTTCGGGTTACAGGCGTGACTTCAAGTTATGTTATTCCGTGTTTATTGAGCAACACATTATGTGAATCACACAGATGAACTAACTATGTAGCCACATTAAATTCCGCGAAAATCAGAGTAACCCCATTTAATCGAGTGCGAACTCTAGGCAATTAACACATCTATGATGAATGATGATTGATTAATGACAGTTGTTACCGCTGAACCGCTGGGAACGGAATGTATATTACACAATCATCACAAAACAAAAATTTGAACTTATCGGGCATTGAGGGAAAATCGTGAAGGTACCTAGAAAAGTGGCCACACAACCCATGTTTGTCCTGTTAAACATCAGAGAGAGCATTCATCGTAAAGCGACAGGATTCTTATCTCGACTTATTTACGGTTGTGCAAGTTGCCGAGAGTGGAGTTTCTTTCCAACCACGTACGACCGGGAAACTCTCAGAAAACCTGTCTGGGCAATAAAGCTGAATATTCAAACAAATAGAAAGCCAAGTAATCTACTGCTCAAATCGGCTTAAATGAGCTACACTTGGGAATACCTCATTTGCCGAGCCTGGAACAAACGGCACGGAAGTAATGCGCAGTGTCGATGCATACCAAAAGTATCCCACATCCCATCAGTCATCGCTCCAGCTATTTCCATTTCATTAATATTCAGCCGAAAGTTCGATACAACCCCGGTGGGACGGTAACAAGTGAGTCGGTGCAGTACTCAGCGATCCATTTCAGTAGGCCTACTACGAACTATCCTAATGATGGCCTAAAGGCTCACATGCGCGTCCAAAACTCCAAATGCACTGCTAGCTTCTAAAATCCGCTCGTAAATTAGAAAATGGCGTTCATTTTTAAAACGGTCCAGTAATGGATTCCCAATCGGATGTAAATCCATCAAGCCATTCTGAATGGACATAGGCGTAATGCGTCTGGATCGACCGTTCGGTGTGAAAAATGCATGCTTGACGTAGACCATTTATTTTTCATTAGGGTTCCGTTTGCGAAATATTAAGATTTAAATGCAAATTTTTGTCCGAGTAGGGCGTGTCCGCTAGGCGGGCTAAACGCTTGATTGTTGAAACGTGCAAAAATTCAGGTAGTATATAACTATAACGGCGACTAACTTAATATATTTCGTGAAAATTCCATTAAAAATTACTTTGATGAAGTTGTTAGTTCTTTAGAACAGGTAAAAACCCCCTCCATTTTTGGAACCCTACACCGCGCGATTTTTTTTTTATTTCTGCGCTACGCAGCCACATGCTTCGGTATTACCTACAAATACAAAAATAATATTTTATCGATGATATTGATGCTATCATAATGCCAACGTCAAGAAATTTTCTTTTTAAATTCATAAAAATTTAAAGGAAAACCCATGTTCGTGGAAAATCAAAGACACCGACTATCAAAATAAAGATGAGTGAAGTGCCGCTCTTCTGAGCCTCAAAAATTTTAAGGGCGTGTAACGAAAACGCAAATGCTGGTACTGTCAAAAACAAGATTGTGTCATTGTTCAACCTTCTTTTTGAAGAACTGCCGGACGAAGCACCGCCGGTTGCACCGTTAGTGGGCTTGAAATTCAGCTTGCACCTATTTGGAGGAATTCTATTTGGTCGGATCGTGAATCCCCATTCAGAGGATTCACGACAGAGGATGCCTTGACAGAGGATGAACTCGGGCTGACACGGGATACAAAATAAGGCGTGAGCAGGGCAACAAATGTGAGTCGATTGATTGACATCAGTCCAGTGGTCGGTCGAAGGGAACTAAGTAGACAGAAGAAATACACTGACATTTGCAATGAGTGCAGCGTTTGGTGGTAACTTACAAAATGAGAAAACGACGAGGACGAAATAGATTTGGAAGTACAACGGAATTATAACTAGCGATACCAGCGAGTAAATTGACGAAATACCCCTGAGCACTAGTCTCTTCTACTAGATTAAATTAGCAAGTCCTTTAGTGGCGTGACTTCATTCCATAGACTTTGTACCGTCGGCGTCGACACGTTTCGTTTCGTTCGTGATAGGGTTAGGCAACCAGAACTGGAGCTTGGCGGAAATGCACACGGGTGCTAGCTATACCTAGGTGTCTGTTCCAAACGCTTCCGACGACGCCGCAGCTGTTGGCAACAGTTTTTTTTTGTTTCCCCGAGTCAGATTGATTCGCGAAAAGTTTCGCTTGCAACAAACTGTCGAGAGGGGGAAATTGATATTGGATCGGAAGTTGGAGCAAACTTCGGGCAAGACGACACGACATGATGGGCGCAGACAATCTGTAATACGCTGCGATATAATTCAGGAACGTTCAGGAAATCCGAAAGGGAAACCGCACACAATAAAGGAATCGTATTTGTAAGGGCCGGGACACATAAACACGATACGACGTCGTGTCGTACCACGATGCGGCGTCGTTTCACGATGCGACGTCGCGTCGTGGGAATCTACGACGAGCATCGTAAAAAAATTACGCCGCGACATCGTAACGTGCCACGATACACGGCACGACGTCGCGTCGTAGAAACTCACGATGCGTTCCTGTGTTCAGGTCAGTTGTTATTCAAAATTCTTATATTCTTCAGATGTTTTGTCCCATAGTACGGGACTCTGCTCAACTAGCGTTATTAAATGATCGACCTCAATAGCGTCCGTCATCTTTGAATTTTGAATAACAACTGACCTGTACACAGGAACGCATCGTGAGTTTCTACGACGCGACGTCGTGCCGTATATCGTGGCACGTTACGATGTCGCGGCGTAGTTTTTTACGATGCTCGTCGTAGATTCCCACAACGCAACGTCGCATCGTGAAACGACGCCGCATCGTGGTACGACACGACGTCGTATCGTGTTTATGTGTCCCGGCCCTAACAGGCGACGACACGACGTAAGTGTAATATAAAAAACGCGTATGATAATTTGGCATAATGTCGGAGCGACCTGGTGCGACCCCGGCGACTGGAGGCTTGATTTGGGCTACTGCCAAGAACATTAACACAAATACCCGTGCTAGACTTGGGCAACTAACAACTCCAGTGGGCACGTTTAGCTGGTATCAGTGCTACCTACCAACTCACCCGTGTAACTACCATTGTGTAGTGGATTAGATAGACACATTAAATATTTACTTACGGGCTAACAACCAATATACTCACTGCTGCAGGGCACAGGCTTTTTCTCAAAAAGAGTGCGCATATGATCACTGGCGTGCAGGTTTGATAAGCCAGTAGCTAAACGCGTAGGAAAACATCGTGAGGAAATCTGAGTGACTGAGCTATTGACATAAGAGTATTTTATAATGTCACATACCTCAGTGCTCGAAATCGTCAATTCTCTCACAAAGTGAATATGCACTCTGTGAGAGAAGGTAACCCTATGCCCTGCCTCAGTGGGACGTAATATAGACTGCTTATGTACGAGTATGTTACGTTGCCGAATTCTAGTCAGAGGTCTGGGATCTGTGCGACGGATGCACAGTGCACACTGCGACGCCAACTTCGAACGCAACATACAAGCGTAAACTTAATACCCACAATATTGATTTCGCCTCGGCGAGACCTGAACTAAATACGCTTTTCCTTTGGGGGTTTGTAAATGGAATTATTAGAGGCTTCCTCTCTACGTTAATTGCTCTCTAGAATTGGATTACTTATCCTATCTGGAGCACGTATTTTATGGCATTGAGGTGGGTTGGTGGGTAGGTAATTAAAATCAAGTCTTTTGTCTGATGACGGAATTTATTGAGCTTTTTAAAGCCGGGCCCGTACAGTCGACATAATATTAAACTTTACATTTTCGTTAAAAAGTCATCCGTAACGCAACCGAATAAAACGCACGCGTGTAAAGGTTCATGTAGTGTAGACTGTACGTCGCTAGAGTTTTAACGCGTCTTGTAGTAATTACGAGGCAAGGCTTTTAAGTATCGGAGTTTCTATTTTGTACCTAATAGCACTTTTTATTGTTTTTCATAGTATTCACCGCGTAGTTTGATAGGTACACTTCCTTTCATTTGCTAAAACCAGTAATAAAAACATTTATTCCACTCCACAGTATTTTGCGTCTTGCACCTACAAGGCGCAATTTGTAGGTGCAATTTACGAAGTCTCATACTTAGAGTATAAAATATGGTCTCTATGGTTCAAGCACAAGAATTTGAAGAGTGGCCGTGATTCGTTCATTCAGACATTGAGTGTGATCCAGCACCTCAATTCAGTTCCACTGGATACAGTTTATCTATCTTCATAAACAGCCCAAAAACAGAAGTCACGGGCAAAGGCCTTATCTCTTTCGTTATCAACCCTTGTATTTCCCACTGCTGGGGCACGGGTCTCTTCCTGAATTACAGGAAGGTTAGGCCATCCTCCACCACAGGGGCCAAGTCCTTCTTGATGGAGGATTGTAAGACAGTGGCGGGCCTTACTGTCAGAAGTTATCACGCCGCCCAGAAGGCCTCTGACGTAGCTTAACGACTGCAATTATATGACAGCCGGCACCAATAGCTTAACGTGCCTTGCGAAGCACGGAAGCGCTCGGAAAAATGCCACTAGAGGTAGTCACGGGACGGTCACCCATCCTGCACCTGACCGCGCCTGTTGCTGCTTAACTCAAGTGATTGATATCAATCACTCGGTTCCGCTAGGCCACGAGCGCTTATCTCTTTCACGCCAACCCATTCGATCCTTTTCTCTCCCCGTCGGCCCGCCGGACTGGCGGTGGTCTGCCCACCGACCGGCAGTCTATAGATCCGCGCAATCACAGAGAAACCCCAGCAACGTAGTCGAAGCCTCCCTAGACAGGCAATGAGACAAGAGATAAAAATAGCGCACGTGGCGTCACCGCGGCTGTGAATCAGCTGTTGCAAGTACACCGAGAGTCGTCGCCTAAGGCGCATGACAACGTACTCTACGTAATACATGGTCACGATTATTTCCCAGAGGGGTAAGTACCGACTACGTGTGACTTGCCAACGGTATGGCAACGGATTTGTGCTTTCGCCCACGTGAGACGAGGCAATCTTCTTGAGATTTGTCTCAACTATGTTTCTACCCAGTAAGAAAAATACCCGTGGGTGCATGCTACGACTAATGAATGTTGACGAACAGAAAAAGGTCGAGATCGTCGCAAGTAGCAAATCATGGTTTCAGCCTACCTCTACCGAATACGCGCTTGGGTTTATGTTACATAATGTTTACCGGATAAAAAAGCTGTCCTTTTCTCTGATGTATCTCCCTATGTTTATGTAAGTTTATTGCATTTCACTTTTTTTTTTCTTGCACTACCCTTTGCCAGTCTCTTCAACACCAAAGGTTTGCTGGAAGAGAAAGCTTCTCGCATGCTAGCACGCCCTTGTATATTTACTCCTGTAATTAGTGCAATAAAGAATTAAATAAGCATAATAATAACAATGAAGGTGTCCGGGCTTGAGCCACAAGTACCGATCCGAACTTAAATAAAAAATTTAAGTATTGACGTAAATCCGGATTAACTTATTCGATTTTTTGTTAGAAGAGTCCGACTAGGTCGAAACTGGAGTCAAACTTTCCGACAAAAAATCAATACATAATTTGTACCCCTTCCGAAAGTTTTAGACCAAAAACAATAGAAATTATTACGACATATAGTTTTATGTATAGGCACTTTTTTGTAAGGCTTAGAAATTTCATACTACGTCCATTGTTTGTAACGAGAGCTACTCTTTTGCTTACAATGACTAAGGACACTTAAGACGCTGAGTGCTTCCCATCGACGAATTACTACGAGTAACGCGGTCGTTTAAGAAGGCAATATAGCTGCTTGACAATAGCAGTTGTACTCGTAAACGCGTAATAGCGTCTGAATTTGTTTGTCACTGCAGAAGCCAGTCGTTAAAAATAATGCGGTCATTTCAATATATTTCTCCTTTTCAATATAACGAGCGTGATGATGGTGAGGTCTTAAGAGTCGATAACAAAACACAATGTGCTTATTGTGTACGAGTAGGTTCCGTTGCCGCCCCTCCTAGCGAAGGTTAATGACAGATCTAGTCATCTTTTACTTGGAGATTACACAGACAGATTCAGTCTTATAAAATGAAAAAAAATATTCATTATTCACGCCTGTATTCCACAATGCTAGGCGCAATCAGGGTTTGACACGAATAAAAAAATGAGCTAAAAAAAATTCGGTAGTGGTTTCTGTTCAGTGATGAAATTTTGACATATTATTGTTGGCGACAGACCTTTTTATTGTTTATTTTGACTTTTTGTACATATTGTCTTTTTTACTTCGTCGTCAGGCTATACTAGTCCACTGCTGGACATAGCCCTCCGCTAAAGAGCGCCACTTTGTGCTATCATAGGGGGTAATGCCCATAATCCCCACGCTGGGCATGTGGGTTGGGGATCGCAGTTCGGTGGAATTGTACTGCAGGGGGCGCTGCAGCCCACCCCCCGGTTTGTGTCCCTTAGTCGCCTTTTACGACATCCGCGGGAAGAATTTGGGTTGGTGCTATTCTCTAGGCCGACACCACACAGCAACAGCGACTTTTTTACTTATTTCAGTTTTAAATTTAGTTTCTGTCTAATCTATTATTAATGGTCTTGTGAAAATATTGATCGAATAAACACGGAATTAGAAATAGAAATATATTTTATTTAAAACAGAAAAGTAGGGCACCATACGGTGCTTAACAATTATATCATGAGTTCTTTGTCCGATCGTTACCGCAAAAAAATTACAGGTTAATTAAGAATAGGACACTCAATTAAGAAAGAGACTGGACAACAGAACTATTTACCTTCCTCTCATACAATATTGCCATCTATGATGATGTGTGAGCGAGAGGCAAATATTTATCCAGTCCCTTTCTTTAAATATACTTGAAGAGCTGTTTTCGGGCACGCAATCCTAAAAAACCCTACAGAAGTCTGCGACGGACGCCGTTTCTGTCGGCCGACGACAGAAACGGCGCCATACACATTTTCATACACTATTGTCGCACCAATCGAGGCGATCGATCGCGCGCGGCTGCGACCGGCCGCGATGCATGGAAGACCGCCTTTAGAAAACTTGTTCCCCAGTTTTCTACGGGAATTTCTGCGGCAATCAAACTCTGCCCCAAGTTTCGATCAGATAAGCTTCTTTCCGATAAAAAAACGTAATGGCGTCAAGCGAAAGCAATAAAGGCTTGAGATTTTTAAACTTTGTTTTCACGGTAGATTGCTCTGCGAAATTGTTCTTAAGAACATATTTTTTTGCCCATACGTTTTAACCATAGGTCTCTCATGATTATATTCTTTTTAATGCACTAACCCGTGCTAAGGACAATTTTTAAAAAAAATTAGAGCCTTAAAATTTTGGCACGGTTTGCTAGAGGTCGCGGGTTCGAGTCCCGGCATGGGTTTTTTGCCTCTAAATAGGTTTTTAAAAAACATAGGTCTCTCAGTTTATAGTCACCACGGCCCTTTTCAATAAAATTACATTAATAATATTAATAATAATAGCTTCCAAACAACACAATTCCTTGTTCTGATCCCAAACTAGGATACCCTGTGCCATGGTAACCAGGCAAGAACCTCATAAACAAGGAAGTATACCCAGACTGAAGCCATTTGTACAAATGTACGCCGGCCCCCAGTGGGAATCAAACCCACGACCTCCGGCTCCGGCATAATAATTAAAGCGCTGTCTAATGTGTCTGTCATAAACATGTCAGCTTACAATGGAGATCGTGCACGAACAATGTTTTACTCTCATTGGAAACATAAATAACCGTGCTTAATTTTTATCTTTACGAATAACTTTTCATGGGAAAAGTCGGTCTAGTCATGTGGTGGCCGCCATACAATTCGGGCTGTATGACGTCACAACTTGAAGGTAACGATTAGATTAGAATTAGAAAATTCTTTATTGCACAATAAGCATATTTGTACAAAGGCGAGCTTAATACTACGACGTATTTTTCTGTTTTTTTACGTTTTTATGGTATAAAAATATAGTCACTCCAATCTAAGATTAATGCAGGTTTCACATTGTCAGTCAACCGTCCAACCGACCGTTAGGTTGGGCACAAACCGACAATGGGAAAATTGTGTCAATCTTACATTGAAGTGGCATTGCCTTTGTGCCATAGAAAATTCAAGATTTAAATAAAATAAACGATACGATATCAACCCTTGCATGTCCCTACTGCTGGGGCAAGAGTCTCTTCCTGCATCGCAGGAAGGTTTTGCTCATACACCACCAAGGTGGCCAAATCCAGGTTGGTAAAATAAAACCTTAAAATATTTTTTCGACCATTTCGGGGTCCCAAAAGGTGAGAAACGTGACGTGACGTTACATTTCGCTTTTATTCATTGAATCCTAAACGTTCGTTTTCTAAAACGTATTTTACGAGCTAGCTCGAATATCAGTGATAAAGGCTCCATACATTATAAAGCGTTACGTTCAAGTTTCAACGTCAGGGTTTTTGCACCACGTGACTAGAATGAATTTTTGACAGATCACAATATGAAATATAAACTAATAAAGGACATTGTAAAAACCTATTTAGAGGCAAAATATCCCACCATGCCGGGACTCGAACCCGCGACCTCCGGCTAACCGTGCCAGAGGTCGCGGGTTCAAGTCCCGGCATGGGTGGAATTTTTAGCCTCTAAATAGGTTTTTAAAATTGTCCTTAGCACGAGTTAGTGTATTAAAAAGAATATAATAATAAAGAAAATATTATTCGCAGAGAAAAAAAAATACCACGTTTATTTATCTTTAGATAATAACTTATCTTTTAGTAATGATGGGAAAAATCGCGGGCAAGAGATGCGTAGACTGGAGAAAGAAATCCTGGTTGAGAAACTTACGGGAGTGGACCGGAATGGCAAGTGCTGCCGAGCTCTTCCTTCGACAAAGGGAAATATGCAGAGCTGGCTGCAAACCTTCGCTAGTCGGAGAGGCACCATAAGGAGAAGATTTATCTTTTAACATAGCCTCTCTGATTACATTAAAACATTTTTGTGCAAGTACTCCATTGTAATAATAAAAACTGTTTTTATACGGATTTTACTAGTTTATTTTACATTTTTACAATTTTCCGACGTTTCGGCACTTTTTCAGGTGCCGTGGTCTCGGAAGACTGAAAGGTGACAGGCGTCTTTTTGAAGGCATTAACTGTTAGTTTACTAACCTCGGCAAAAATTACAAAAGTGAATTATAAAAATAGGCAAACCAATTATTTTATATAAAGTCAACAATATTGATTATTAGTGATTGAAGTTAAAATGAAATTTATAAACCAATTATTTCACATGAACTCAAAAGTATTGATTATTAATTAATTCTAATTAAAATTAACTCTACAGTCACACTTCTAGCAAGGGGGTCTCATGCACTTAAGCACTGGTTCCCATGCTGCCGGTATGGTCCAACCACGATCTCTATTGAAATTTGGATGCCGGCAGATCTCTATTGCATATAAAACAGTTTTTATTATGTCTAGTGCTCGTGTTAACCTTAGAAAATACTATACTCCATTGTAAGTTAATAAATTACAAATTGTAGCTTTAAGTAAACAGGGGTCAGGAAGTTTACATTTTGTTCAATCTTCAGGCGGCCTCGCTGGCGCAGCGCTTTGGCACGCTGACTGTAAAACCGAAGGTCTCGGGTTCGATCCCCGGCCGGGTCAAACTAGGAAATTAGCTTTTCTAGTTTGTGTCGGGTCTTGGATGTTATCTATGTATTTGTTTATTGTATTACATGTATCGTCGAGTTAGCACCTGTAACACAAGTCATTAAGTTGTACTTAGTATGGGACTAACGAGATTTGTGTAATTTGTCTATGAATATTTATTATTATTAATGTATTTATGTTGTTTTCGCGTAGACTAGTAGTAGGCTGTTTGCTAAAAATCTTAGTCCCCTGCAGTCATCATTGTAATGACTCGGGGATTCGATGACTGCAATTATCGAAACAAGAGAGTGACGAATCTTGAAATGACTAAGCAAGCGAAGGTCGCATGGCGGATGCCGCGCGACGTCAGCTGATAACAGTATCAGCGCAACAAAAATTTAAGCCATATTAAATATTTTAGACACCTTCACGTTCACGTCTTATTCCTAAGGGAACAAATCAGAGGACAATCATAATCTTCTTTTAAGCGTGTCTATGGCAAAACAATTTTAATCAAAGTCTTTACAAAAATAGTTGTACAGACTTTGATTAAATTATGTATCCTAATTACGTCCCACTGCAGGGCACAGGCCTTCACTCAGAACGAGAGAGTATGGGCTTAATTGCCACGGCCCACCGCGGATTGGAAATTTAAAGCGCTGAGGCAGTTGTCACTGAGGTTTCCTCACGTAGTTTCCTTCGCAGTTAGCGAGTGGTATTGCTACTATAGCTTCACCAATGTACATAGCTTAAAAAACTAAGTCGTTGGGATAAGCCTATATATATAAGTGACCTGGCTCTAAAGCCTAATACTTACATAGTTTTTCCAATAAAATGGTGTAAGCACGACAATGGTTGTTATTTGCCTCAATTTTGTAGTCTAGAAAGCAATAACAGTACAATGTCATTTCAGAGGTATAACCCGAGCAAATTAAATAGGCATCTGTCGCAAAATCGAATCGCGCGAGGCGCCGAGTTAAGTAGCACGGGTTATACCATTGCAATGCGATTTATTACCAGACTACCGATAGTGTGACTGAAACGACCATTACTTGACTAATATGACTCTATTGAACAACTATGCATTCTAGAGACTCGCCCCCCTGGAGGGTATGCAAATGCACGGTCGCTGCACGTAAACTCGCACGTTTGGGGTACTTTTGATATGGCCCGTCGCTAATTCATTTCCTATTTGATTGACGTAATGACGGGGGTGTCCCTTACCGGCCATTCCGCCCACCCATTTGCTCCCATTTGCTCGATACTAAACTTGCCGACTGATAAGTGTGTGATTAAATAATTACCATGTGTTTGTTATCGAGTGTTTTCTAGGATTCATTACTAGAGAAGAATTGGATAACTTTACTTGGGACAGTTTATTTACCTAAATTATACCGCATAAAGGTTTATAAATACTCTTGTTTTTACTTTACATTTTGCTCTCGTGCGTGCTGCGACTTATGAATGTTGATGAAGTGAAAGAGTTTTGCCAGGGCCGTGGCATGTGGCAAACTCAGAAAATACGAATTATAATTAAGACTTTGCTAGGCAGATTAACTATAAATTGTATAATTATTTTAATAAATAATTACGTCACGTTACGTTAATAATAAATAATAAAAATTACGTTTTACCCAATACATAATCGCGATTATACCCTGAATGGTAATAATAACTATGTACATAAATTGCGAAAAGGGAGACTTGTGGTCAGCTATGGGACACAATTGAGGCTACATAAAAAAATGTAATGTTATTATTTAGCATAATTAAGTATTATGAAACCACTTAGGTATGTAATTTATTTAATCTCTGTGCGTCTGGAGTGATTTCGTCTTGTAGGTACCTAATTTGATATATCTTTTCAACAATCCCTCTAGATTACCACTTTTATTATGTTTATGGTTGATTGGTGATAAAAAGAAGCAGCTGGCTTTTAGAGACAGATTTGTGGCCAATTTATTTTAAGTTGTAGTAACAACTTCAGTTCAAAAGTTCTTATTAAATTAAAATATTGAGGTTAATAATTAAATTATAGGGGATCTTCATTGCAAAATAATATTAATAACCTTTTAATTTCTAAAATTACATTACTATAATACACTAGCTGACCCAGCGCCTTCCAGCGACTTCATACCGCCTAACAGTCGATTCTTTATTTTTTATATTTTCCCCTCTGTAAGAACCATCCTCGTACTTCAGTTAGTTAGACCTGAGATTTCCGCACTTAGCCTCATAGTTGGGCCATTGTACGTAGCAAGCGCTGAGGTACGATAACACTTCAGACACTAGGGTTTCCTTACGATGTTTTCCTTCACCGTTGGCGAGTGGTATTGCTACTATAATTTCACAAATGTACATAACTTAGAAGACAAAGTCATTGGTACATGCCGGGGTTTGAACCCACGACCTCCCGATTGAGAGGCCGGCGTTCTACACCGCTCCGCTAACACCGCCCTTATCCCCGTACTTCAAGGAATATAAATATTAAAAAAAGGAATTAGCGAAATCGGTTCAGCTGCTCTTGAGGTTTGCACTTACCAACACATTCAGTGATTCATTTTTAAATTATAGAAGATAAACGCATACCTGTATCCCCAAGGGGAGGTAGATACCATGGTACAAGTAAGATCATTTACTTGTACCATGGTAAGATCATTTACCTAATTAAATAAAAATAAATAAAAAAGCCTTTATGTTCCATTCAAAGCATTTTTTTTGTTTTTTTTACTTTCTCTTAAGTATTCAAATTTCATTAATTGAAATAAACAGCATTTTTTTATGATTAAATAATTGAACTAATTAGTTTTTAAATTTATGGCACACCACTGTGTGTATAGGCCTCCTCCAATCCACACTTATGTGTCTCTAACTTGAGCCATTACCATTCATTGCGGACCTCCTATTTAGTTAGCCATTTAAAGACATTAAAACAAAGATTGCCTCATAGTCTCTGTAGCATAGGTCACCAATTAAAAGTAGGTACTACTCAGTAATTTTACCTACACATATTATTCAAGCCCAAATCAAATTGAAAATCTAATAATGACAAAAGGGGAAATGATAAGTTACTTTAAGTATAAATTTTTCTTGTTGTGCAATAGAGCACACTTCTCTACCTATGTACTTTACCTATTTGCTTCCCTATTATTGTGGTTTATAGGTAATTTTCTGAGTCTTACAACTCACTGATATCTCAACATTACCTAAACAATTTCTGAACGAGACCTTTTACATTTTCCTTGATCAAAGAAATACAACCAATTGTATTGAAATGAAATGAAATGAAATGAAAAGGTTTTATTCAAAGTAGCACAGAAACTGCGGCTTAATGAACGTTACAATTCAAACTAGGTGTCCATTTCAAAATCTAGATCATTTAGGAGAAAAAATGGACAAAAAAACTCCTAACTTAGTCTTTTCAAAAGTCCTTAATTAACATAGTTTACATAATTATTTTGAACATAGAACTCATACATTGTACTGGCTTTCATTCCAGACCTCATTGTCATCTAAATAATCCTTTATGTTATAGTAGCCCTTTTGGCACAAAGTGTGCTTAACATATTTTTTGAACCGCGATTCAGGCAAGCTTAATATATCTTCAGGGATTTTATTATAGAAGCGTATACAATGCCCCATGAAGGATGTATTAACCTTTGCCAGCCTAAATAGTGGGAACAAAAGTTTATGTTTATTTCTAGTATTTACATTGTGTTGGCTACCTAAAGTTTTAAAGTTACTGATATTTTTCCTAACGTACATAATGTTTTCATATATATACTGACTGGCAACTGTCAGGATGTTAGTTTCTTTAAAGAAATCTCTTAACGAATCTCTACTACCCAGCCTATAAATGAATCTGATCGCTCTCTTCTGCAAGACGAAGATGGTCTCAATGTCTGCTGCCCGTCCCCACAGTAGTATGCCATAGGACATAAGACTATGGAAGTAACTAAAATAAACAAGCCTAGCAGTTGCGACGTCAGTTAGTTCCCTAATTCTTTTGACTGCATATGCTGCTGAACTAAGCCTATTTGCTAATTTTTCTACATGAGGACCCCATTGAAGCTTTGCATCAATTGTGATACCTAGGAATACAGTTTCATTCACAAGGTCTAATTTGTCATTCCCCAGTAAAACATTGCTGTCTACCGTTTTGACATTTGGAAGAGTGAACTTTATACATTTCGTCTTTTTTGAATTTAACAATAAGTTATTAGAAGTAAACCAATTTAGTACCCGAGAGAGAGCATTATTTGTATTGTCAAGGTCATTTTCTTGTCTCTTAATTTTAAAAATAAGAGACGTGTCATCTGCAAATAATACTATCTCTGACATATTTTGAACCATGAACGGCAAATCATTTACATATACGAGGAAGAGGAACGGCCCCAAAATCGATCCCTGTGGCACTCCTATCCTGACCTCTGACCCTGAAGATTTAGTTCTATTTATATCAGCTCTTTGAACTCTCCCTTCTAAATATGATGTTATAAGTTTTAGGCTATTCCCGTTTATACCATAGTGCTTTAATTTTAAAAGAAGGGTTTTATGGTCAACGCAATCAAATGCTTTCGACAAGTCACAGAATACGCCTATAGCATCCTTGCGCTCTTCCCATGCACTAAATATATGTTTAACTAACATGACGCCGGCGTCCGTTGTAGAGCGCCCTTGCGTAAAGCCGAATTGCTGACCATGGAGAAGTTGATAGTCATTGAAATGTGTAAGCAGCTGACCTAGAACTATCTTCTCGAATATTTTACTCAAAACGGGTAGAACTGAGACTGGTCTGAAATTTGTGGGATCTTGCTTATCACCGCTTTTAAATAAAGGAACGAGCCTACTATATTTCATTAGATCAGGGAATATACCCTCATCTAAACATTTGTTAAAGATTTTGGCTAAATGGGGTGCTAGGGTATCGATTACTGAGCTAACTACTATTACTGACATACCCCATAAGTCCTCAGTTTTTTTAAGCTTTAGCTTTTTAAACGATTTAATCACGGTATGGGCTTCAATATAGTCGAACGAAAAATCGTGATGGCATGGGGGGACATTGTCTTTCAAAATACTTTCAGCAAGAGCTGGAGAAGAGTCTAAAGGAGCTGTCGTTACAATTGGAACATTTGTAAAGAACTGTTCAAAAGCCGTAGCAATGTCTTCATTTGAGGTTATTAATTTATCATCTATTTTAAGTGAAAGTTCGCGATCTCCTGATTTGGATTTACCGGTTTCCTTATTTATAATAGCCCAAATTGTTCTGGATTTATTAGACGATTGAAGGATTTTTGATTTTATATGCTCACATTTTGCTTTGTGGCAGACGGCCTTAAATAATTTTGAATATAGTTTAACATACTGTATAAAACTGGGGTCATATGTGTATGTTTTTTTCTCATATAGCGCATATAGTGTGTCCCTGCTTTTTCGGATGCCGGCAGTAGCCCATTCACTAAATGCTACTTTATTTCTTTTTGATGATAACTTTTTTAATTTAAAAACTTTTTCAAAACTACCTGAAACAACTTTGAATAAATCTCCATAATGAGCATTTGCATTAAGGGTCTTATTATTTTGTGTAGGTAAGCTACTTTGTATGTAATTTCTAAATAATTCCATCTTTTTTGCTGTAATGGGCCGATAAATTATAGCTTGCTCCTTTTTTTTAAAATCTGCTTCAAAGTGGACAATTTGACCATTGTGGTCTGACTTTAAGCAAGTTACTGTAGAACAATGCGAAAATTCACAGTCGCAGAATACATTGTCAAGACAGGTGGCTGTGTTTTCGGTAATCCTAGAAGGCTCTAAGAAAATATTAACTAAATTAAAAGACTTGAAAATAAGTTTTAATTTGTTATTTAAAACGGAGTCTACCAGCAAGTCTATATTAAAATCTCCACATACTATAACTTTCTTGCTACTACTTGAAGCTACCTTTAAAACATCCTCTAGTACGGATTCAAATAAACTGTAGTCACTGGCGGGGGGCCTGTATACGCTTACTACAATATGCTTAGCCAGTTCAACACATGATAGTTCTACAACTTTTTCAACAGAAAGTCTGCTAATATCTTTTCGTTCTTTATACTTCAAACTACTATTTACTATTATTAAAGATCCACCATGCAATGCAGACTTTCTATTAAAGCAACTGGCTATTTCATAATTATTTACAGAAAAATTCATTTGGGACTCTAGTAGCCAGTGCTCAGTGACACAGAGTACATCTACTCTATGTTGTTCTAGAAATAACTCTAATTCTAGTAATTTACCAGAAAAACCGCCCTGTAAATTTTGATTAGCTAAGATAAGTTTTTTTAAGGGGGGCTTTTCTGTTGTCTGCGCTGATAGTTTAAATCAGCAGTCAAGCTTAACCTACTTATACTAGGTTTTATCAAAACCTCAGAATACAGAGGTTTGAGTGTAGAACTTCTACAGTTAGCAACTTTAGTTGGTCCCTGTTTTATTGTCTCAACAATAATAATAATTATTGTTGAGACAATAAAAATATTACACCTCTGTGTATTATTACCCACATTCCTACCAATGCATCATTGATAGCAATAGCACTTCCATTAATTAGAGACATAATTACATAACATTGTACTGATTATTAGACTAACCGCCATAAGTTTTATTAGAATTTTCTGTGACACACCATATTCTTATATGGGCTCACAGAATAATTGAATAAATTTATTGACAATATTGTGAATAGTAGCCCTTGAATAATTAAACCAGAACTAAATTGGTCCCAAAACTCAAGCATTGACATTTAGTTTCTCGGATACCACAATGCCTGTAAGGGGCCTATTTCACTGCAATTTCCTAAGACAAATTTGGTCCAAGTTGAGTCCATACTACAATACCAAACATTGTTGGTGATTATCACATTTGTCTGAAACTTTTTATTTTGTGGCAAGAGAAAACACTGTATGCAAGGTGATTAAAAAATCTCTTGGTTGTTATGGTTTCTATATTCTAGTCATTGTTAAACTTTTCAGTGAACCTTATATTATAAACTCTTATTAACCTGGAATAAATAAATTCTCAATTACCTACAATATAAAAAAGGATAGTGAACTCTCGAGTGGAACAGATCAATGCAGAGGACGACTATGTGGTAATCACTTAATAGCTGAGATAGATTTAGTTCAGTTATAAAAAAGATTAACGGGATCTGCCACTCACATACTTAATAGAGTTTCAAGGATTCACTGCACAGAACCAGCTAGGATCAAGTCAATGCAATGAAAACTATAGGGTAATGGGCCCTTTACTGAATAGCAGGCTTATTTTGGCCAGGCATAGTAAATACTGGCCTAGGGTCCAGTTAACAACAGTCATACTAGACATCTTAATCTTAATGACAAAACATCTGCACTGAGCACCTTAATTGGTGTTTACAAGTACTGTTGCCTACTTCGAGAGGTTAGCCAAGTGTGAAGTGTTGTTGCATTTCAAGGTCTTTGAGCACCTCACAATAGCTTGTCTGATAAAACTAGATACGAGCAATTTGTACGCCTACCAATTGCTTCACTTCATAACAACTATAGCGTTCAGTGTCAGTCCTAGGGTGGGGCGAATACGCTGCAGAATCCAAATAGAAATGCTCCATCCAGTTATCAAACCTTTTACATCCGGACCAGGTCTACACTCGACCTACTGATTCTAAAGGCGAATTTAGGTTAACCCGACAGGAACACCTACGAATCCTATGCAAATTCTAAGCAATTTCGAGGCCACCAAGAAAGGCCAATAGAACTCGTCGGATAGAGGAAAACTTACCGCCTGGAGCGCCGCTAACCTGTCCTTCGTCATCCTTTACAGACAATCACACACCAGTTAAATGTTTTATCTCGTTACACAATCCCATTCACAGATATTTTTATTATAAACGTCACTAAACTAAAGGACACGAACACCGTTCACTTCACTCGAAAATCGATACACACGAAACTTCACACCGACCGTCAACCATCCGCCGCTGCTGTCCGAACGCTACGAAAAGTCAAGCAAAAGTTGTAGATGGCGCTGCTGTTTCCATCAACGGCAGTGCCACCGCCAAGTTGATGAATTCGAATCAACACATTTCGCTCGACATGAACTTGATCCATAATTTATTATGGATAGATATATTACGGTAATATATAGTGAGAGAGCATATCATCCCAAACAAGACTTTGAAATCCACCGTGTTGAACGCATTGCTAAAGTCCAGTAACCCGAGCACGATGACCTCGCCATTTGCCATGCCCAATGTAATGCGTAGGAATAAACATTATATTTGATGTATTTTGGTGAAAGAATAAAGGCTTGTTAAGAGGCTTTATATACGGAAGTACAATAAAGAAAATCATATTTTAACACAACATTGTTTTTCCTTCTACAGACACAAAAGACAGAATACAGACATCTAATGAAATTGTATAGAATCAGGCGTTACTTTGCGGAAATCCATAATAGCATTAAAAAGTTAAAATTACTTTGCTGAATTCCGCCAAAAATCCCACAAGCACCATGCGGTTAGCTAATGCACCGCCCTCCCTCCCACTTCTTCAAGCAGAAGCAAGACACGAACACACCACCACCAACACCAATACTTGTGTGAGAAAACACGCCAAGGTTTAACGGTTACATTGCGTCATCGGGGGGAGGGGCGGCCTAGCCTATAAATACGGATCGTTTTTGCGGAGACGGTCACTTGCATTTGGGAGCCTGAGGATGCCTCGTGTTAGAGGCGAAACGCGTCACGTGTTTTCTCACACAAGTATTGGTGTTGGTGGTGGTGTGTTCGTGTCTTGCTTCTGCTTGAAGAAGTGGGAGGGAGGGCGGTGCAAAAAGCGTGTTTTCTCACACAAGTATTGGTGTTGGTGGTGGTGTGTTCGTGTCTTGCTTCTGCTTGAAGAAGTGGGAGGGAGGGCGGTGCATTAGCTAACCGCATGGTGCTTGTGGGATTTTTGGCGGAATTCAGCAAAGTAATTTTAACTTTTTAATGCTAATGAAATTGTAATTGAAAAAATATTTATTTATCATTATAACATTACAAAAAAAAACTTAATAATTTATTATACAAACTGAGTTGATAAAAAGGAATTCGCTCAACATAAATTATGTGTTGAACACAACGCTGATTTTCAGCAAATCCCTGTTAAGTACAAGATATTATAAAAATCAATCAATTAAAATTACGTGTCTATAAAATTAATAAATAAATAAGATACTAATACACTCACCAAGGGGTTAAATTAAATAATTGACATATTAATAAAAGTAAAAGTTGCGTTCAAATCAACATCAAAACTACCATTAATATAATTAATGTTTTATAATATAAAATTGAATTGGAACCATAATAAAACAGGGCAATAGCAGCTCCTAAATAAATTAATGGTATCAATACATATTTTCAAAAATCATTTTTTTTTATTTGAATAAAAATAATTTAAAAAATTGGGATAAAGAAATAGAAATATGGCAATTTTTTTTAACATTATCGTTATCAGTCATCATAATGTGGCATTTTAGGGCAATTTTCATTTTGTTTATTTACATATTAGTCGCTCCTTTACATGTAGGATAAACTCAGTTTAAGTATTAAATCGTTTCGGTCCGCTTTGAAGGTCTGTGACCTACTTAATATACTTCGGCAAGGCTAAATAATAATATCTAAATCTATTACAATTTATTTAATAATATCATTTATTTATATTATTTCTTTATTTGTCTGCCTAAAAGAACTTTTTTAAAATAATTTTTAAACTTTAAGGATGTCATATAATCCCTCAGGGGAGGTGGTAGATCATTCCAAATCTTTGTCGCAGCGTATTTAAAGCTGCCTCTATAGTGCGACGTTTTCTGCTTTGGAATTATCATAAGATTTAGCTGCCTTCTTCGATGATTGTGAATGTATTTGGTGTATAGATAAAGAGGTCTCTTTCTTTACACCACCTTATGCACAAGGTTGGACAGATGAAGTTGCCGTCGCGCTTTCATTTTAAGTATGCCCTTTTCATTTAAGAACGGTGTTACGTGAGCCCTTTTTGGGATAGTAAAACAGAATATAGCGCATGCGTTCTGGACTCTCTGTATGGCCCGTTCCGTTTTGGCTAGTATTCTTGGACCATAAACTACGTCACCGAAATTTAGTAAGGATAGGATCAACGTTTCGGTTAGTAGTATCCGAAGTTTTTCTGTTAAATATGATCTAATATTGTACAGTACTTTCAATCTGTACAAGGTATTCCTTATTTTACCGTCAATATGGTCTATAAATTTCAACTCAGAGTCCATGAGTATTGAGTCCTTTCAATAACACTCCCAGAAACTACAATTTTTGGTTGACACTCTATAATTTTCTGGCATTGGTGCTTGGTGGGCACCAATGTTATGTACTTAGATTTTAGTGGGTTGAGTACCAGACAGTTTCCTAAAGCCCATTCCTGTGTTACATTAAGATCTTCGTTAATTTTAGCCAATGCTTTTTCCACTTCACGGGGCTTAAATGAGTAGTACAACTATGTATCGTCCGCGTATAAGTGTACTTGACAGTGGCTGATCTTACTGATTAGGTCTGCTGTGTAAAGCACAAACATTAAAGGACTAAGGATAGAGCCCTGCGGACAACCACGAGCTATGGGTCTAAGTCCTGATTTAAGCACGGTGCCCTCATCGCCATTCACCTCCACGTATTGCAGACGTTTTTCAAGGAATGAGAGAAACCATTTGCATGCTGAATCAGAGAGACCGTAGTAGCTTAATTTCTCTATGAGCAAGTTCTGGTTTATGCAGTCGAATGCACGAGAAAAATCTAATGATAAACAAAACAGTTGCTAAGTAACAACTGTCGATGAACACACCTCACAGAGGTTCTATATTACATCATCCCCACTTAAACCACAATGTTTTAAGCAGAACTGATGCTTCTGCCTAGCAACTCCCTTTGTTAACATGTCTGCAGGCATAAGGGTTGTTTGACAATAATCAATACAGATAGCCCTTTGCTCTGCCAACTCTCGAACAAACGAAACTTAATATTTATTGCTTTGACCGTTTTCCTATTTCCTAGCTTACTAGGGCTTTGACTGTCACTAAATATATTAATAGTGTCCGTCTGGTCAGTCAGTTCAGCATATAAACCATTAACAGAAACTACTTCCTTAGCAACTTCGCAAATAGCAATGTATTCGGCTTCAGCTGTACTCAGTGCTATACACCGCTGTTTCCTAGATTGCCAACTTATCGCAGCACCATCGAAAATCAGGATGATGGGAAATCTTTCTCTGTTAGTTAGAATATTTTCGGGGCTTAATCGCGTAGTAATTTATTGCTATTTTACCTCGACGTTTCGACAACGTTACAGTCATCGTGGTCACGAGAAGACTGATGGCTGGCACCCGTTCACATCTTCGGCTGATGAGGTTTCAGACTACCCTCAATCAGCCATCACAAAGCACTATTAGGGTTGTGACGCACTACACTGACAATGTCGGACGATAAGCCATGCTACTTTTTCCCACTCGAACACTTCTTGATGACCGGATCCCACGTTTGCGACAGTTTGAAACCACATTCCTTTCACTGGTTATAGAGAAAGATTTCCCATCAGGCCCGTTCCCCCAATCAGCGTTGACATAAGCAACCAAAGGTTTGTTACACTTTTATAACACAGTGATAGTTCCACTGTCCCCTTTAGGTACCTAATCAAATCACACATAGTGTCAGCGCTGCCATATGAGTTGAATCATTGCAGTTGTTGAATTGGCTCAACATCGTAACTGCAAATGATATGTCTGGTCTGGTACAACACGCCAGGTACATGAGTGATCCTATAATCTCTTGATACCGCGTATCATCATTCTTTGGACCAGGCTTCAGACGCAGATTTGCCTCGATAGGTGTACTAACTGGTTTACAGTCTTGCATCCCAAATTTTTCAATGATCTTGTTTATATATGCCGTTTTGGGAAAGACAAATGATTTTTACATATTTACCAATAATAAAGCTGCAGCTAAAGCAGTTAAAGAGTAGGTTGAAAAATCTTTCAAAATAAAGGATCTTGGAGTAGCCTTGGAATGCTGACTGAGCGGAATAAGGACAAGCAAGAGGTCCTTATTCCGCATAGTAATATAACATTGGTATTATTACAATTTAGACGACGCGGTTAAGAAATGTGTTCTCGCTTGCTCCTATATCCTGGAGGTATAGGCAGAAACCTCTTTGTAACAAAATCTACAGTAATGTTAACGGGGTCGAATGTATTTAGTGTTCAACACATTTATGAATGATTAATTTAAGCTGAAAAATCTTTTTAATATAGTTGCTCAAAAAGTGGCGTATCGCAGGGACGTATAGCGTTCGGGATGTGGGCTATTACATAGTGCTTTTTTTTTACCTTTCCCGAACTCATGCGTTCTCTTACCCAACTGTCAAAATAATGTCTATTAAAAAGAAAAACCAACCATCAAGTTTTTACTAAAAAAAGATTCATGCAAATACGTATATTTCTAAAAAGAAGCTACTAATTTGTTTCAATTTCAGATTTAATGATTTGATTGAATGAGTTAGGTTAGGTTTCATTTCATTTCATCTCATTAAATGGCATTTTCATTTCATATCAATAAAAAAAATCTACTGAAGACTTGGCTGTATGGGCATAGTTCCCTTTGCCTATCAGAATGGGTGAAGAAAAAAAAATCTCTGCTTACATCAAGGGGTAGCAGTAACTTAGCAGAAACCTTTGACAGTAATGCTGTCCTGCTTTCGCTAACCAACCTTCCATAAGAAAAAAAGAGATGGCACTACGTTTATCAATGCACCGATTTCAAGGTGCGTACATGCCCTACTGTCAAACGCTACCGACTAGGGATGGGCCTAACTCTCCATCGATGTCGATAAAAACGTTGAAAAATTAAGACTCTTGAATTAATTGTAATGTATCTTTGTAATTATGTTTTGTTTGTTTTTTTCCTGGTGTACAATAAATAATGTTCTTATCTTAAACAATGTAATAAATTAAAATAAATTGTATTGTATACAAGTTTTCAATCATGTTTTATCAAAAAAAGTAACAATAATTTAAAAAGCGACACTTTTTCACACAAAATTGCTTATTTATAATTATATTCGTCAACTTCAACATAATACTCTGTCTCGAATTTCTTGCTGAAGGCCTATGCTTCAGAAAAAAATCCGTGACGACGTATTAGATTGACGTTACGTTTCTTCCTCACATTTAGTTAACATACAGATCGAGCTAGGACCTTGTATTATATATAAGTTAATTGAAAAAGTTATCAAAACTTAATACTCATGTTTATCTTGCAATAAAATTCGAAAAGGAAAATACTATTGCTAATATTGATTAGGTAAATCCATCTTCGGCCGCAATCTGTCGCTAAAAGTTGCCAGCAAACCTTATTTAATAATCACAAATTATATTGCAAGTAATAATTCAGTAATTTAATGTGTCATGTGAGGAATGCTGATATTTAAATAAGTTTCGTTGACAGATTTTAGACAATAGATAGGGCTGGTCATCAACGAAGGAATTTTCGAACGGATGACTATACTACGTCAGTCTTCAGTAAATTTGATCAAGAAAGAAGAATATGACCGTGGCATTGGCAGATAACAGACATTTTTGCTCAGTTCCCATGTTCAGTACTGACCTGAAAACAAAAAGAAACTTAATAAAGGCATACCTACAAAAGAGAGCTACTTAAATAATAAAATATTCCATTATTGACTGATCCTGATAAGTAATTACATACTTTGAAGTAAGGTACAATTTGCATCTATGTGTCAGATATTTTTTGCAATAAGGTGATCACCACACAATTTATTAATTGTGAAACTAACAGCTTTGATGTTCATTCATTTAACATTTTATTTTTACCTTTCAACCTTTCTTAATCCATCTATCTATGATTTACACTGTTGGAGAGATGGTTTTTTTGTGGGAAAGTTTATGGTAGTTTGTATTATTGTAGGGTACGATTTAAATTCAGGACAAACATAAAACAGCTGATGGGGTTTAGAAAACCAATTTTTTACTCGTAGAAGTCTTAATATAAGCAACATCGTGATGTGGGAATTTAGGGCCTGTTTTTTTTATATTATCAATTCTCACATCACACTGTTTATTTAATATGATTTAGAAATACTGAAATAAAGATAAATTATTAAATGGATAAAGGCACCACTCGGACGCTGTGGTGCCTGGTACACTGTCTGGATGTAGAAGACTACTAAGGAAGTATGGTGAAAAAAAAATTTTGTAAACTTTCATAGTTATTCTCGTTATGCTTGAAATCAAAATAAACTACTGGGAGCATCCTATTTTGTAAAAACATGTCATAAGTGTATATGAAAAGGTAGCGATAAATATTATGTAACAAATGTTTAACTTTCTTACCATTACTTCAATTTTTACTGGAGTAAGGTGGGCACCACATCTTCCTTCAAGCGTGTTCACAATAAGTTTCTTCGTTCAAATCACTCGGGTCTAAAGTGCCTTGTGCGCAGTTTACAGTCGTTTCTGTCCTGCTTCTTATTTCTGCGTTTTAGCATGCTATTGCGTCCATATATCAATTTGGGAAAACTTGAACAAGAATAAACAATGGATTAAGTACTAAGAAGGAGTAATGAACAAGTATCGACTATACTACTACTATGGCGAATTTTCATCGACCATGCTTTTGTCATCACTAGTACAACCTACAAATGGATTGGTTTATTTTCCTAATTTTAGGGCGTAGAAGGGTTCTAGAAGCTACAATTACGGTAATTTTGGTTACAGAGTCGTTAGGAAGTTTATTTTCAAAGTGATATTTCATTCCTCGGTCCTTTTACGCGAGAAAATATAGGTTTTAGGTACTCACCTTTGGAAGTTCATATTATAAACTGCGTTTTCTTTGTTTCTTATATGACCTGCCGCAACCACGCACTTTTCACCTCATTGTGCATTTATCGTACAATATCCCAGGGTAAGTTGTTTGCACCAAAATGTTTTAGTTATTTCAATTTTCTAAAAGAATCCGACGACGTCTTCACAGATTTTACACTTGCGATAACCCGACTAAATTTGAAAACATTCAGAGTGTTGCCACTATTGTAAGTACAATACCATCTTAATTTGGACTCTTACTCAGGGCATCAAGGTATCGTTTTGACAATTAGGCATGTACGCTGTCACGTGACCATCGTTTCTTCTATTGATTTAATTGTTCTGTGGCTTACATTCTTTTACGATTGGCGCCATCATCTTTTACGGTTGGCGCCACGGCTCGGGTAGACATTTGTCGGAACTCTTTGCAATGACAGCTTTTTCGCACTTGTAATGAAATATACTATTTAGATGAGTTAAAACGTGGCTTTAAAGAATAAATGTTTGGTTTCATTGTAAAATTATTTTCCACATAACTTATTAACTCTGAAAATAACGATGACGATCAATTATAAACATTGTTTTATTTATAAAAAGTCGATTTCACCATTGAGACGGTGTTGAAGGTGGTTGTTGAAGAAAAAAAAATCTCGCCATAAACCGACTTTAAGTAGGTTTTGAAAGTGTTTCAGTTGCATCGACTTTTTATAAATAAGACCGTATATTTTTGTGATGAATAATAATTTTGATCAGAGTTCAGTCTCCAACAATTCATTTTCATATTATTTGAAGAAAATTAGGAAATGCAACTTCAAAATGGACTTTTTTACTTACTTATAAGGCCTTGTAAGTTAATTATTTGTGTATAAATAACTTCCACACAAAAAAAATTGCTTGTCCTGGTCCCAAACTATGATATCCTGTGCTATGGTAACCAGGCAAGGATAGCACAAACATGAAAATAAATTAAGACCGAGGCCATTTCTGCAAATGTAAGACGGCCTCCAGAGGGAATTGAACCCACGTTCTGCGGCATGGTAATCAAATCAGGCATAATACCGCTAGACCAACAGGGCAGTCACTATGGTTACTATTAGTGAATTTATAGTGCAAACCATTATCATTATAGGAAAAAAACATGAATCGAGTTGTTGAATGAGCAAGCAGCTAGCATAAATTATAGCCGGCATGTAATTTAAGCAGTAAACTTGGCATTATTTACCATATTCGTTATTAGTTGTTGTGAGGACGTCATGTTTCGGTCGATAAAACAGTTCAGACAACTTAGTTACTTTTTTTACGAAAAATGTATTAAAATCATTTGTTTTTATACAAAAGTATTATAATTTTTTTTAAAGATCTAGATTTTGCGTGGGTTTAATTGAATTATAATGATCAATTAACCAACGAACATTAAAATATTAAAAAGAAACCCGCGCGCGTTTCGAGGCGTCAATGCGCTTGTCAACTGTCAAAATCTTCTTCCGTTTGGTAAAGTGACGCCATTGTGAGCCGTAACGACTTTGAGGTGTAACGAGTTAAATCTCGATTTTTTTAGGCAATCTTGGTAATTTTAAGTTTAATATTATAAATTTAAGTTCTGTGAGTTGTAAACTATTTAACACCTGCAATATTTGTGTAGTATCTTTCGTATTTTACCTGTAAATCTGTGTTGTGTTCGGTACGACAGTGCTAAATTCCTGTGAGAGTGATTGAGCGCCATTTGATGAAAACTTGAATCAAAATTAACTTGTCAGTTGCTTGTTTATCTAGTTCAGTGTGATTAATTTCTAGCTAAATATCGAATTCGTTTTAACCATTGAATATCAGCGTTGTAAACATCCACAAAACAAAGTAGTTGGTATGTCGTTGGAAAATCCCATGACAGCTTCTAAATTTCCTATCTATTATTTCAGAGAACAAAGAAACGCTAATAAACTCCAAAAATGGCAGATGATATGCCCACATTCAAATGCGTGCTCGTCGGAGACGGGGGCACAGGCAAAACAACGTTCGTGAAACGACACTTGACCGGAGAGTTCGAGAAAAGATACGTTGCCACTTTAGGAGTAGAGGTGCACCCCCTCGTGTTCCACACGAACCGAGGGCCAATCCGATTCAACGTGTGGGACACGGCGGGACAGGAGAAGTTCGGCGGCCTCAGAGATGGCTACTACATTCAGGGTCAATGCGCCATCATTATGTTCGACGTAACCTCGCGAGTCACCTACAAAAATGTACCCAACTGGCACAGAGATCTGGTGAGAGTATGTGAAGGCATTCCAATTGTACTGTGTGGTAACAAAGTAGACATCAAGGATAGAAAAGTCAAAGCAAAGACCATTGTGTTCCACAGAAAAAAGAATTTGCAGGTGAGCATTCATTAATTAGGTGCATGAGTCAATTTACGCGGTAACAGTTAGTTGTTGCACCATATAAAAAACTTGGGCTTTGGACTGTTTGAAGAATAAGTATGGCATCTGAGGGCAAAGCAAAGCTGCAATAGGGATAATACAGTCATGATGTTTATAGTGATATTTTTTTTTGAGAAACATGTATCCACAATTTCACTATATAGGAAAAGAGTAAGAGAACACTTTATAATAGATCCCTTAAATATACTGGCAAAAGTTTATTGCGATCCAGCATGTCCTTTGTAAACAAAAACCAAACTATGTATGGGAATTGCTCTTGGGGGCGAATATTCAAGTTTTAAATAGTCTCTGCTTTATGACAGTATTATGGTGCAAAAACCTTCATAACTGAGCAGTTAATGTCAATCGGCAAGGACATCATTTAGAAACCATGTTATTAACCAATTTGTTTCTTTGCAGTATTATGACATCTCTGCCAAATCAAACTACAACTTTGAGAAACCGTTCCTGTGGTTAGCTAGGAAATTGATTGGTGATGGCAACTTGGAGTTTGTTGCCATGCCGGCGCTAGTTCCCCCAGAAGTCACCATGGACCCGCAATGGCAGACCCAAATCGAGAAGGATCTCAAGGAGGCACAGGACACTGCTCTGCCAGAAGAGGATGAAGACTTGTAAATATAGCAGTCGTAAGGAAATTCCCAGTACCCACTGTTGATTTAAGATTTTGTCATGCCGACACTCGCATTGTTATCCAAAAACTTCATTCCATTAGGTTTTGCAGGTGATCAATAAGTACATACTTGATTATTTATAGCTGAACTCATTTTCATTCACTATGCTTTAATAATAATTATATTCTTAAGCATTTTTAGTCGAAGATATTTGTTTGTATTATTTACCTCTTTCCTAGCATACAAGTAATTTTTAAAATACCCATAATCTACTGTTTTGTGATCAATTGTGTTAACCTATTAATTTGGTTATTTATACTTAATTAAATTCTAATAATTAAAAAAAGTTGATTGTGGATATAAGGACCATCCTATCCAATGAAAAACACTTTGTAAGTTACGTATGTCTACTCATGATATTTTTGTTACCTTGAGGACTGACAATATTACACTAAAATTGTGGTGATGCCTTTTCAAATAAAGTTCTAAAATTAATGATTTGTCTGATTTTGTCATTGAACAGGTGCAATAAAGAATTATTAGTATAATAAAATCTAATTAGATCCAGGACAGACTGGCTGGCTGCATATGAATTAGAAGCAGATTGTAAAATGGGTCTTTCTCTGTACTGTCGACACAACAATGTATGGTCAACTTATTACCGCAGACAGCAGGTGTGCCAAATGTCAATATTCGTTTCTCAGTAAGAGACTTAGTTATGACCCTTACCATGGAGTATTTTACTATCATGGTTATATTCTCTTTGTTACTATATAAACGCTTACACTCCTGAACGTTAACGGACAGGCACTTATTTATCTAGGATTTCCTCACACGAAGAAGTTCAGGGGATGTATAATATAAAAATGAATCGCTGAATGTGTTGGTAAGCGCAAATCTCGAGAGCAGCTGAACCGATTTCACTATGTAATTCTTTTTTTAGAATATTCCTTGAAGAACCAGTATGGTTTTTACGAAAAAACTAAAACAAATTAAATAATCGACTGTTAGGCGGTACGAAGTTCGCTGGGTCAGCTAGTCTTTCATGAATATAGAGACAACCTTTGTGGTTTGTCGTTATATACCAATGAATTTGAACTACATAGGTATTAGTTTAAACATACTTATTATTTAGGGATTCTTCCACGTAGTCAAACTATTTTGTCAAACTGATTTGACCACGTGGTGTCATCATAACTACAAAGTTGTTAAACCCCAAATCTTTAGAAATACAATCCAACGTAATTGAAGTACTAAGATGCAAAAAATAAAAACGGAACAACTTATCACAACGAAACTTTATTTACTGTTAACATATTGAAATGCATACATACGTGAATACTATCTACAGCCCTAAACTTATTGAAATACTAATTATCTTTAGTGTTAATTCACTCCTTGCTCGCGGCCTTCTCTCGTGCCTTCTTGCCTTCCATGAGCTTGAGTCTGTCGTCCTCGGAAAGGTTGTTCTTGATTTTGGTGATAACGCCAGTTCCGAGCGTCATATCTCCGAGACGCAGCGTGAATCGCTGACCGGCTTCACACACCATAGGCTTCACGAATTTCAGGTTCAAGCTGGAAAAGACAAAAGTGTAAATGTAGTCTAATAATATTCAAGACAAGTGGATTACATTTACTGAAAAATAGATAGGGAGCCGGTTAAATTACACTATGATTTTCGGTTCGCATCAGTGAAATAATAGAGCATCGCGTTAAGGAGCAGGCCTCTGGAAAATAACCATAGGTGATGCAAATGAAGATATAAGACTCAACTCGATCTCAAGACGCATCTTACGACAAACATTGCGTAAATTGTAAGTCTTTATTGAGTTCCAATTATGTCGCTGCCTCAGGTCGCTGCTAAGTTAGCTGGGACGAGCGAGCTCAAGGTCCGACCACCTGCGGCCTACAATTACTTCAGAGGGGTGCTTACATGCAATGAAGGTGGGCGCACATTCTCCGCCAAAATTGCTATATAGGCCACTTGAGAGCACATGCGCGTCACTCTCAATAGTCAGATCCCAGTCACTGTGGCCTGATACGGTCGGGATACATACATAGCTGAGCATAAAATCTTCCAGTTCTCTCCAAAGGATCACTGTTTATGTATATTATTTTCTGGTGTGTATAATAAAAGCATTCTAATATGAATTCACACTATAATTATGTGGTTAAATTGTAATAGAATAATTACTTACATAGCATCTTCGCCTGGCATGACCATCTCCTTATCAGGGATGACGACTTGAGTGGCGCAGTCCCACGTCATGGAAAACATTTGCAGTTGAATGTAGGACGTAAACGGCTTCGAGCGGCCGCCTTCTTCCTTGGATAGAATGTACACGGCAGCGTCAACATTGTCGTGGGCTTTGACTGTTCCAGGCTTGGCCATCACCATGCCGCGTTTGATCTGCTCTCTCTTGATGGAGCGGACGAGGGCACCCAGCTGGTCTCCGGCCTGAGCCTGTTCCAGGGTTTTGTGAAACATCTCTACACCGGTGACGGTTGTCTTCATGACTTTGCCGTGACCGACGATCTCGCATTCGGTGCCCTTTTTAAGTGTACCTGGGGGCAAAAATTAAGAATCGATATTTGCAATAAGACATATACTTTGTATGCGAGGAGTGCGATGGTCGTCTTGCTAATAGAGTATGGTAACGCGTGTCAGTCTCTACACGTGTGCGCTCTACTTTGTTAGTTACGGGCGACTTTGCACCAAAAAATGGATAGATTGTACTTGTGGACTGTATCTCAAAGCGCAACTTCCAGCTTTTCGTACTTATAAAGTGCAACTTGGTATCGTGCCGCTAATGTCGTTAGGCACTGGAGCCGGCAGGCAAAGTTCGATTAATATGAACCAAATACCGAATAGAATCTTACAATAATTCTAGTGATTAGCACTAGAATTACTAGAATTATTTATATTTAATTTATTTATGGTTGAGGTGACCCTCAGGTTTAATTTATTTCATTACAATTCTAGTCTATATACGTACCTCTGTACAGTCTCCCTGTAACGACAGTGCCGCGTCCGGGAATAGAGTGGACGGACTCAACAGGCATGAGGAAAGGCTTATCCAGGTCTCTCACGGGAGTGGGGATGAACGCGTCGACTTCCTTCAGAAGTTGAGTGATGGCTTCTGCACCGATTTCCGGATTCTTCTCCTCCAAGGCACAAAGAGCTGAACCTGTGGAATGGAGATAGGTAAGAGAATGAAACTCGATCACTTATTAGTTATATTCTTTTTAATGCACTAACCCATGCTGAGGACAATGTATGTATACAGAGAATATTGTAGAGGTTCGAAATTTCACTGATGCCGGTGAGTCGCCCACTAGCTCAATTGTCTCCCTTAGTCGCCTTTTACGATACCCGCGGGAAGAATTTGGGTTGGTGCTATTCTCTAGGCCAACACCACACAGCAATTAAACGAGTTTAAGTACCGATTTCTCTTTTCTGACAAGTTCAAAGAGACAGCACTACAGTCTATTTATTCTTACTTGTCCAATTTAGTAAATTGAGATTAGATGCCTAAACTAGACATTTTCTCGCAAATTCATGAACTATGTTTATAAAAATTGACAGCATGTTATCTAAAATAGTGTTCCAAGTTACTTCATTTATGGAAATGTGTCAGTTTTGGACTAAAAAGTCACAGTTTAACGGTAGAATCTTGTTTACTAAATTGGACAAGTAAGAATAAATAGACTGTACAGTTAACTATTTACTTAGAGAAATTCTCAATTCAGAAACAAGCCCTAAGAGTTCAATGGTTTAAGTTTGAAATAAGATTTTGGAAGGATGTGCAGTTCTTATTTCAACACTCAATGTAACTTTATTACCTATTTATTCTATGTTTCTAAACATATTAAGTATGTAACATACACCAAATTTTAACTAAATTAATACCTACATAAATTAAGTTCATATACTTTTTAGTAAAATACCTTCAGACAAAGGGTGTCCTTGAGTGACCTATTAAATTTTAAGCTAAGGAACAACACCAAAACTGAATCTCCAACCTTTGACAACAGGTATGTTATCTCCATCATATCCCATCTCAGTCAGGAGCTCTCGAATCTCCATCTCAACCAGCTCTACCATCTCAGCATCGGCAGCGTCAACCTTGTTGATGAAGATCACCACATGCTGGATACCGATCTGCTTGGCCAATAACAAATGCTCGCGCGTCTGTGGCATGACCCCATCAGTAGCGGCTACCACGAGGATCGCCCCATCCATCTGGGCTGTGCCTGTGATCATGTTCTGCAAACGAATTGTTCTATTAGTGATTAAGAGAATCCGATTCAATAAAAATAAAATTATTGTCTTTCTTTCTAATAAGAATTTATATCAACACTGTATTTCCAAGATAAAGAATGAAGTATTGACTTCCGGGGTCATAGGTCGTCGTCGTCGTCACTGGACATAGCCCTCCCCTAATGAACGCCATAGCGCCCTGTCGCACCCTTGCCGCATCCAGCATCTGCCTGCAGTTTTTCGCAGGTCGTCATCCCACCTAGTCGGAGGGTGTCCTACACTACGGGTCATAGGAGGTGTAAAACATTAAACACCCTGGGCCTAGTTTCACTTTATTCCTAGTTTAGTATAACAATTCAAGGTACATTGCGTAGCTGAGTCTATCTTGTAAATTAGTGGGTTAATTGACTTTGTGATGTGCATCAAATTGTTTTAGTACTTGTAAATCATGATTTGTAGTTCTATGAATGAGGCTCCAATCTGCTAACAGTTGTTCTAATCCAAATTAAAAAAAAACTACTAATTACTGTTAGCAGCCAAAAAACAGATAAAAGTACAAGAAACTGTGGTAAGGGGTTGTCAAAACCCAATAAGACTAATGATTATAAATTCTCCCATGCACACTTTGGTCGGCTGCTTTGCAGCTGCGGTCAGGCCAAGTCGAAGTCCAAAATTGTAAGTATACCATATAATGTACGTGCACTGCTATGGGGCTGCAGGCATATTGCTGCGGTCATAGTGCAGCTAACAGGATAGTACAGGCATATGCATTAAAGGCAAACTTTCTTGGATAGTATACTAAGATAAGAATATTCTGAGTGCAAACCTTGATGTAATCAGCGTGACCAGGGCAGTCTGTGTGGCCATAATGTCTGTTTTCTGTCTGGTACTCAACATGAGCCACATTTATTGTGATACCACGAGCCTTCTCCTCTGGCGCATTATCAATGTCTGAATACCCCTTTTTCTGTGCGAGGTTGAGATCTGCTAATACTGTAGGATAAAAAATATATTTGTAAGGAATTTGTTAGTGTGGTTCGAAATAAGGATTCAAATAACAACAACAGCATTTTACATACAGACACATACATCGCTTCTGGCCCCACACTAGGACACCCTGTGTAGTGGGAACCAGAAACAGCGACATCACAAACATGTAAACATTCAAGAACTGGGGTTTTTTTGTCCCCAGCCGGGGTTCGAACCCGAGACCTCTCACATGGTAGGTAAATGCTCTACCGCTGAGCCACAGAGGTTGTCAGTCCGTCGAGGAAAAATCAGTTTATGGTTACTGTTGCGTTTTCACAGTAGTAATAATAGTTTTAATATTGCCAGATTAACCTTTGCATATTCTTTCATTTTATACTATCAAAAGCGCAGTTTAGCAACTATAAGAATCACCCAAGAGTAGTATTTATATGTATCAACTGCCTCGATGGTCTAGCGGTTAATATGCTTGACTAACGAAACAGAGGCTGTGGGTTCATTTCCCAATGGAGGCCACCGCACTAGATCAGTATAAATGGCCTCAGTCTGGATGTATTTTCATGTGTGTGATGTCCTTGTCTGGTAACCATGACCCAGGGTATCCTAATTTGGGACCTGGACAAGTGGTTGTGTTGTGTGGTTTTACATTTGTACAATAAACAACTCATAAAGATTTATTAATCATTATTATAAATCTTTAATGCTTATTTTAGATATTTCATTTTAGGTCTTATTAAACCTTGTCAACCTTGCCTCTAATTGAATGCAACAAATTATTGTTACAGCGCAGTTAGTTAAAGAAAGTAACTGAACTTTTATTAGCCATTTGCTCACACACTATGGCAAATAAGTTTTATGAGTGAGAAGTTTTTGAAAAAATAGTTTTCGAAAAGCAGCTCGGCTATCGCTAGGCATTATATTTAAATATATATACACACACATAATATGTGTGTGTATATATATTTAAATAAATATATTATATTTATTTCATACCTAGTTAAGTCATTGTATTATACCTTTGGTAATAGCTGCTGTTAGGGTGGTCTTGCCATGGTCGACATGGCCAATAGTGCCAACGTTGCAATGAGGCTTATTCCGTTCAAACACCTGCTTCTCAGCATAGTTTCTCCTCAGCACAATGCTGAGAGGGGTAAGACTTGGCAGACCAAATGTAGTCCTCGCATGTAAGCAGTGGCTTTGCTTGAAGACCAGCTTTACGGCTGTAGGACAGAAAATTCATTATAATTCACTTAATTCTAAATATAATTATAATTAAATATAATTGAAGAGCGGTGTAGAGATTAGGCTTCTCAATCGGGAGGCCTTGATTTTGAACCCCGGCATGTACCAATGACTTTGTTTTCTAAATTGTACATTTGTGAAATTATAGTAGCAACACTACTCGCTGACCGTGAAGGAAAACATCGTAAGGAAACCCTAGTGTCTGAGGTGTTAGCGTACCTCAGCACTTGCTACGTACAATGGCCCAACTATGAGGCTAAGTGCGGAAATCTCAGGTCTAACTAAATATAATTGGCCTTTATTATGTAGGTCTACACAAATTATTATTATTATTAATGATTTAGACTTATTCAAACTCCAAGTAATTTAATTGTAAATACATATTATGGCATACAGTTGCATAAATTTGAATTGCATTAAAGTAAATAAATTCTTCCACTTAGCAGCTGTACTGTGTTTCAAGTGTGGATAGGAAATAGGTGGGATTGTAATACATTGTTTACTTCGCTTTTGTTGGTTGCTAAGATTGGGACTATCTGGGACATAAAGTGAAACTAAATCTGTTGCAGATGTTTGGTCTAGGCACGCTGATGCGCCAGGTATACTCCCGAGTCGACATCCTTTTACATAATACAAGATAACCAAACATCACCGAGAAACAATGGGGTACGAGTCAATAACTAAATTGCTCTATCATGGGTTGGTGGGTAAAGTTGAACGCAATATATTTATTGATTTTCTTAACTGAAATCTGATCTAATAAGAAAAATACCGCACTACCAATGCGTTTTACCTGGGTTAACCAAACTCTTCGCAAATGATATGGTTGCCATTGTTGCAGGCACACCAGATCAATATGTTGTCTAATTCAGTTTGGGCAGCTGCCGGTAGCACGAGTGCCAATAAAGCACATAAAATTGATAATTATCCTGAAACTAAAAAATAGCACACCAACCGCTGAGCAGGCAGACCGGACAGATTTTTTTTTTCATTCAGTCGGTGTTCTTCAAGTTGTTGGTTTAATTGTTCTGTGGTCTTCCAATAGTGATGTCATACATCGGTAATAATCTGCGATTTCAATCATCTACTCAAAATCGTTTCGAGTACATTGCACGTTTTATCTAGTCTGTGACACAAAAGCAGAATGTCACTTCCGGTAGAATTATCCGCTTTATTTTTGTCGTTTCCGCTTCCGGCATTGTTTGAAAAACAATGTAAGGCCTATTCACCCACCGCTGGTAAAACTTTTTTAAAACAGAAAGGATCACTTTTTAAAGTTTTGTCAGCGTTTTTATAATGCTACGTAATAATAGGTAGCAGAGGGAAGAAACAGACTTCTTATTTTTATCTTATTTTATTAGCAATGTGCTCAGCAACAATAATAACAATTGAAATAAATACAAATCTAAGTTTGACCTACTATGTAATAATGAATTAAATACCTATGTAACAAAAGAAGATATTAAACTAAAGCTAAAATTCAAAATCGTCGCTGCGGGGAGAAGAAGCGAGTGTGTCTCTGAATTCCGAATCATCCAGAGTAACGGTAACTGGCTCGGAAATGGTTTGCGTTTCTAGAATCACTTTTCTTGTAAACGGCGTTAGGTTTTCTGCAACAAAATAGTAAACATAAGTTTATTTTTACGAACGGGTACACGAATAATTGTAACCCATTCATTCAGAGTAGGTATAACAAACATCCAATTAAAGTACCTATACAATAAATATCTTCGGTTGTTTGGTAGCGGCAAAAAAATGCGAGTATGTAACCTTTGATTATCAAGGTGCACAGAGGTGCATATATTTACACGAACTGATTTCATTTTGGACCCCCCCATCTTCGAAGCCAGTTGTCACAGAAATGAATCAATGTGAAGACAAGGAACCGGTCCTAGAGTCTAATACTTACATATTTTCAACAGAATGAAATAAGCATGACAATCTATGGCGGGCTTGCAACCAATTTAATAAACTGGCGAAAATAGGCGATCAAGATATGTTTAATTCTTCAGTCCAAAGCTTGAGGGATAAACTTAGTGCAGATTTTTTTGTTGGTTAAAACGATTTATGGACTGTTTTTTTTTTAAATATTAATGTAGTGCTTTAAACTGTCACTAGATTTTTGCTTCAATAGCTTAAGTGCTATAATTTTTTTCTATAAGTGGAGACTTATAATTGGCCTTCTGCATGTTTAATGATTTTGTTACTCTTTGTTATGTGCTGTTAGTCTTCCCAATATTAAATAAAATAAAATAAAATAAATAATAGTTGATATAGCAGTATACAATGTTTGTCAGGGGTATAACGCGCGCAAATTAAATAGGCATCTTTCACGAAGATAGAATCGCGCGAGACGCCGCGAGTTAAGTAGCACGGGTTATACCTTTCCAATACGATTGGTTACTAACTACCTATAGTGTGACTAAAAAGACCATTCCAGGACTAATATGACTCTGTTGAACAATTGTGCATTTTAGAGATTCGCCCCCCTGGCCGCTTCTTTCTTGCGAGAAGTTGGCTCTTCTCTTTGAAATTAACTTACGCGAACTTTGAAATTATATAGATTAATTACATACCAAAGGCTGTTTGTTTAGTTCATTTTCGGGGCGTATCTAAAAAAGGCCGAGCTATTTTCGTGTACCTACCTGGTAAGTGCTGATTTTTAGGGTTCCGTACTCGAAGGGTAAAAACGCGATTCTATTACTACGACTCCACTGTCCGTCTGTCTGTCACCAGGCTGCGGCTGTTTCTTATGAACTATGGTTGACAGTTGAAATTTTCACAGGTTTGTATATCTGTTGCCGCTTTAACAACAAATACTAAAAACAGGATAAAATAAATATTTAATGGGGCTCTCATAAAGCAGACGTAATTTTATTGCCATCTCTTGCTCGATATTTAAAAAAGTGCACGGATGTGATATACCTACACGCATCAGCTAAAAGCGGCTTGTGTACTAATAATAATATTATTAACAGCACCAAAAAATAAATAATTAAAATAAATATTTTAAAGGGGCTCCGATACAACAAACGTGATTTATTTGCCATTTTTTGGTTATGCTCTATCGTAAAAACGGTAAAAATTACATCAAACACGCATCAAACTTGACGTGATTGTGGGACTAATGATATTATGTAACGAAAGATAAAAACAAACGAGCGTGAGTACAGACGTGTCGATGCGCGAGTCCTACTCGCAATAGGGCGGTTCTTTTCAACCTGGATCAAGCATTAGGTGTGGGAACGTGGATATCACGCAACCACCCGTCAACTTCTTCTTAGACGGTGTTTACACGTTCAGTCTGACCTCAGTCCATTCCGTCAGTCTGGTTTGACTGACTGAAGGCAGACTCTACTCAGTGGACTGATGGACCAGACTGACGGATATTCGAATATTTTGATGCTTCATCAGTCTGGCATCAATCAGGGCTTGATCAACGTCACGAACTGAACTGACACCAGACTGAACGTGTAAACTACATCTTACGAGTGCCTATGAATATAAAATATGTCTATACTATTTTTATTTTTAATGCACTAACCCGTGCTAAGGACAATTTTTAAAAACCTATTTAGAGGATAAAACAGCGCTGGCACGGATAGCCAGAGGTCGCGGGTTCTAATCCCGGCATGGGTGGAATTTTTAGCCTCTAAATAGGTTATACTATTTTTATTTTTAATGCACTAACCCGTGCTAAGGAACAAATTTAAAAAACCTATTTAGAGGCTAAAAATTTCACCCATGCCGGGATTCGAACCCGCAACCTCTGGCTATCCGTGCCAGCGCTCTACCAATTGAGCCAATGGGCGACTCACGGCATCAGTGAAATTTCGAACCTCTTTACACTATTCTCTGTATTACGTACAGGCAGCGACATCTGACTTAAGCAAATTGCATTACTTACAGCCCCGACTACCTACTTTGCAGTTAGGTTTAACATCGGAACGATATCACTGTACCCACATGATTATACTATTTTAATTTTTAATGCACTAACCCGTGCTAAGGAACAAATTTAAAAAACCTATTAAAAATAAAAATAGTATAATCATGTGGGTACAGTGATATCGTTCCGATGTTAAACCTAACTGCAAAGTAGGTAGTCGGGGCTGTAAGTAATGCAATTTGCTTAAGTCAGATGTCGCTGCCTGTACGTAATACAGAGAATAGTGTAAAGAGGTTCGAAATTTCACTGATGCCGTGAGTCGCCCATTGGCTCAATTGGTAGAGCGCTGGCACGGATAGCCAGAGGTTGCGGGTTCGAATCCCGGCATGGGTGAAATTTTTAGCCTCTAAATAGGTTTTTTAAATTTGTTCCTTAGCACGGGTTAGTGCATTAAAAATAAAAATAGTATAATCATGTGGGTACAGTGATATCGTTCCGATGTTAAACCTAACTGCAAAGTAGGTAGTCGGGGCTGTAAGTAATGCAATTTGCTTAAGTCAGATGTCGCTGCTTGTATGTAATACAGAGAATAGTGTAGAGGTTCGAAATTTCACTGATGCCGTGAGTCGCCCATTGGCTCAATTGGTAGAGCGCTGGCACGGATAGCCAGAGGATGCGGGTTTGAATCCCGGCATGGGTGAAATTTTTAGCCTCTAAATAGGTTTTTTAAACTCTAAATAGGTTTTTTTAAAAAAAATATGTTACTTAAATTAATATACAGGTTAAGTATAATGTAAATAAAACTATTTACCCATTTGTGGAGAACCACTGATAGCAACAGCTGTTTTAGTACTATCGAATTGCGCAGCTAATGAATTGGGTTCTTTAAAAACATTAGTGCTATCTGTTGCCGGAGCACTGGCCACCAAATTATTTGTCTCAATACCACGAATATCATTCACCATAATTGTGGTGTCTAATAGGGAATCCTGCAAATGATTGATGGAATCTTCAAGGATCTCTCTGAGCTTGCAGGGCTGTTTCATAGTTGGAGTTTCTGTAGCATGCTTAACTTCTAGGTCAGAGTCCATAAGTTTCTTACTCCTTGTTGTAACATTCTCTGTGACTAAACCGATTGGAGAATGATTTTCAGTCACATTTTCCACGTCCTGACTGGTTTTACCATTCGTGGATTTTTCAACACCCGGTTGAGTTTTTTTGCTCTTTGGTGTACCAACAATGGTCACGTTCCTTTGAGCTGGTTTGTTATTCTTTCTAATATCGTCTTCACGCATCCTAGGTTTCTTGCTTTTAGGTGAGCCTACAATGATGACATTCTTTCTTTTCAGATTTTTTGTCTTTTTTTCTCTGGACTCGTCTTGCTTTCCAGAGTCGCTGTCAAAATCTTCATCTGAACTTTCAATAGGGAAAGTAACCTTATATTTCCTTTCAAGTTTTTTCTGGTGCATCTTAAGAACATTTTTGCTTATCTTTTTCGGTGTGACGATTGGGCCTTTAAATCTTGCTATGAAGCTGTATTTTTCTAATCTAGCTATCGGAGTAAGCATAGAGGCATCATTAGCCTGTTTCACGGCTATCTCAAGTCGCTTCTTATATTTCTTCATTTTTAACACGGACCTAAAATTTTCGATATTTGATTCAAAAGGTCTTAAGCTTTCTGGTGCAACCCAAGCTCGTGTTGTATCAAATGCGTCGAAGAATACCACGTTGTAATAAGTCTGGAACAAAAATATATTTAAATAATGACGTACTGTAACACAGCATCACATTTAGCAGACTTTACAGAAAACTCTAGTTCTCAACTTCACCACTAGATGGCGCTCGCACGTTTCTGCATCGCGCCACTTTACCGCGGTATGGTTATATCCTGCTGTACACTATTTAGACTAAGCTCGGCCAAATTATTGATAATCTACTCTTGGGCCTCCTGGTAGGACTAGTGTGCGTTGGGCTACTGCATCTTCCGAGAACAGTAGATCGTGACCACGAGTCATCTAGGACAGCTATCAACCCTAAACCTTCATCGACGACGTGCATCCTCCGGGAACGCGTTTGCCGAACTGGGGCCGGGTTCATTTTTGTGAACTCCCGTATTACATTATAAAAATTTCCTGAAGATTATTATTTTACTTCACAAGTACTTCACCCGACTGCAGTACCCATATATTTTTTGTTGCCGAGACACGCATTGCTAGGTTTGAGTCACATAATACTAATTTCCACATAACACAATCACTCTTATCTTCTCTCAAACTAGGATACCCTATGCTATGATAACTAGAACATCGGAATTCACCAAGACTACAAAACAGAAGCTATTAGTTATTATTATATAAATCAAGTACGGCGGCTACTAGCGAGATCCGAATCCACTACCTCTGTTTTGGTTGTTAACCATATTGCTGCTAGACAAGGTAGTCATTTGCGTTTTACCATAACTTTTATAAGGGACTTCATGGAGTTATACTAGAGGTATTTTAGGACCCAAGAACTACCTAGAACTTAAGATTCTAGGAACCTAGGACTAGATAGCATTAATGCCAAAAAGACGTTTTTAACCTTAGTTTCACGGGGGTTCTAAAAGTACTTCTTGTAAGAACACGATCTGTAAAAAAGAACACTTTTTCCATTGGTAGCTCCAGTGTTAGGTAATCTATGCCTCCCCATACAGTAACACTAGCCCTACCACCCTCCTTCTTCTAAGAGTTCTTTTCTCAGATTCGTAGTAATATAGTTATAGTTTAAAAATATACAGGGTTTACATAATTTTACTATACGCTCCGCTATTTTCGCAGCCATCAATAAATATTTATCAACTTTATCGCCGGAGGATCCAAAAAAAAACCAAAATTATTTTTATAAAATATAATTAAAAATTAATATTACATTAAATTATAACCTAAGCGACGTCTATTTAGCACGATGCTAAATTAGGAAGTCCCTGCTTAAAAACTAGGTAAAACTGGCGTGAGTTACACGAGGCGCCGACTCAGCGTTTCTGTGGGAAAGCGGTGGCGCAATCGCGGTATAGCCACGCGACGTCAGCGGTTCGCTTGAGGGTGACGTACGTAATTAACAAGAAAGGTGGAATTTTTAGGCTCTAAATAGGTTTTTAAGAAAAAGCCCTTACTATGCAACATTCTAATCAGACAGCGACACTGAAGAACAGAAAAGCTGTAAAAAATGCGTTACTGACCAAAAACATAACATAACATTTTACATACAGGCACATACATTGCTTCTGGCCCCACACTAGGATACCCTGTGTCGTGGGATCCAGAAACAACGACATCACAAACATGTAAACATCCAAGACCTGGGCTTTTTTTTGTCCTCAGCCGGGATTCGAACCCGTATTTAAAAGATGTAGAACATAAGTACCTATGACATAGGCACTCTGGGGGAAGAGGAGCACGCACCGGTATATCGGAGAATCCATCCAGCCAATAGAACTGCTCATTATCGGGGCAGTCGTCCACCATAGCCGGCCACCATGGCCACCCCGCCATTCGCGCCCACACCAAGGATCCGCAGGAATATACGGCGTGGATCAGGTCCTCCTCTTCGCGCACGCGCAGCGGTGCCTCCGGAATAGAGCAGTTCGCCATCTTGGAATCTGGTGGAAAGTTAATCAAAAATTGTTGTATAATTAACCGACTTCAAAATTAGGAGGGTCTCAATTCGACGCATGTATATATTTTTTTCATTCTGCATACTCCATTGTGTGCAGCCGAAACATCTCCAAAAGAGCTAGATTGGCTATGCATAATTGAAATTGAAAAATGGTTTAATTATCGAAAAAAAGTACAAAAAACAACTTAAAATAGACTAAGTTAAATACATACTTAGTTACTTTAGTGAAAACTTAGTTAAATAACGCTATGCGATAATAAGGATATGCTCAGCTAAATGCTGCGTGTGCGAACATCAACGCAGCGCTGATTTTCAGCACATCCCGAGTATTTGCTAGCAATTGACACGTTGGTAGCTAGACATGCAACTAGCCAATATTAGAAATAAAAAAATACTTTATACAGAATAGGTCTAAAAATTGACTGCATACACACATGATATTGCGCAAATTAAGCACAATTAAGCAAGTAGGCACTACGATTGTTAAGAATAATAATTAAGACTGTAAGCAGCATGTAGGTGGCACCGCTGGAATCGGAAAATCCCAGAGGAGAGGAAAAATACAAAATTGTGACAGGCACCCAACTTCACCCGAGTGGTTAATGGTGTGCTGGTCCCAACACTTATGTATGGCAGCGAGACTTGGGTGTGGCAAAAGAAGCAAGAACGTAGAATTAATGCAGTAGAAGTGAGGTCCTTGAGAAGTATGTGTAGTGTTACTTTGACAGGATACGCAATAATCTGGATAGAGAACGCTGTGGACTGAAAGAGGATGTAGTGACTAGAATTGAGAAAGGAATGTTGCGTTGGTTTCGACATGTGGAGAGGATGAAGGAAGAAAAATTTGCGAAACAAATATATATTGTGAATATGAGTGGAAGGGCTGGTAAGGGACGTCCCAGGCGGACATATGTTGATCAAATATGGGATGTATTAGCAAAGGGAAAAATAAAAAGTACCCGGTACTAATGAACGTTGATGAAGCGAAGGTGATCTGTCAGGATCGTAGCAACTGGCAGTGCCTGGTCTCTTCCTACCCCTCTGGGATATAGGCGTGAGGTTATGTATTTATGTATATATATTTTTTACTACATAGGTATAAAAAACTAGCTCGAACGCATGAGCTCAATACTCGCGTATTAGTAGCATGGAGTAGGTAGTTAGGAAGAGAGAGCCGGGTAACTATTATCATCGATAAAATATTACTAAAGTAATTTTATCGATGCTATTATCTAATCTGTGGCCGGGTGGTGAGCGCTCACTCCATGTAATGTGCTGGATATATGTGATGCGATAGGATATACCTAATATAAGAAAGTTGTTTATTGTACACAAGAGTACCTACATGCCAAAAAAAAATTGGGATTTGTGCTAATAGAATACTCCCTGCCGCTCCCAGAACAGGCCTTCTATCACGTAACTCTCCAGTCTATCGGGTTAACCCAAAACGTACTTGCTTTAACCATATTGACGTCACCATAGTGTCAAAATATGTATGTATCTGACAGTTTGGAATTCTCCAAAGAGTAAAGGAATACGTAATAGCGCCCCAGCCACCGTAGGTACAGTGATGTCGGTGAATTTGAATTCAGTTTCGGAAAGACGAAAACATCCCGGGGAGCTTATTCTAATATCTTTGCGTTACGTGCTTCCGATTGTTGAACGGTTTCACATTGAACGATAACAGTAACAGACGTTGAAATTACATCGTCCAATGAAAAACCGTTCCAATCTTCCGAGATGCATGCATGAACCGAAATCAGGCTTAAGTCCTTATAATGGCTTTTGCCTCTTACACCTGCGTTCCGACTTTCTTGCAGTTTTCTATATTTATGGCTCATCTATCATCTACGACTGCCCCGTAGGTTCAGCGTAGTCACGTCTGCATCCCATGCCGGAGGTCGTGGGCCCGATTCCCACCTTTGTACAAAAGGCCTCAGTCGGTGTGTATTTCTGTGTTTGTGATGTCTGGTTACCACAGCACATGGCATCCTTCTTTGGGAACAGGGCAAGCGATTGTGTTGTTGTGGGGAAGTTATTATTATCCCTAACTCTTTACCAGGATTATTCTTGCAGTACCACCGGTCAGGCAGCTCCTGGCTGTCTAGTACATCTGGGAGCCATCGCCAGCGCTGGCAGTCATCGCATTGCACCCATAGGCCAACGCCACGGCGTTTCTGAAGCCAGCTGAGCTTTTGCCGATGCGTCATTCCGCCTGGGGGCTGACTGAGCCCTTCCTTGTACGTGCTGTTTGTAGGACGAAAAACATTTTAGTGTTATTCATTAGAATGTATTTCTTTAAAACACACATGATTGATATGGAGTGGAAACAATACCTATTTAAAAGCAGGATCTTACAAAAATTGGATTTATACTTTAGGGATTATTTAAAAAACACGATGACTTGGGAACACTGCTCAAATGCAGTTTGAAATAGGCTTCCGCAACGGAAAAGACCAGTTTAAATTGCATTCGAGGTGTGTTTGAAATAAACGTGCGTATAAGTTTTAATTAACCAAAGTTATGTAATTAAATTAAGATGACTTCATACAATATCACAACTTAATGCTTTTTATTTAGGGCTTAAAGGCATGTTAGGTACATGAAAATACAACTATGACGTGGCGAATCGAATTATTCATGTTGAGAGTTGAATAGAGAAAAGTTCGATTTGAGAATTTTAGTTTTAGTGAAATAGGATTTTTATGTATTACGGGGTTTTTATTAATAACACAATTCCTCTAAAATACCCCTCAAATGCATCTAACATAGTTTTCAATAAATGCAAAGGCCAATTTCAACTGAATTTAAGGAATTGCTGTTGTAATTAAGACCGTTGAAGTATAAATAGGAAAATAAATTTAAAGTGGAAAAAGGAATTGGAATTTAACAGACTAAATTACCAACACCAATGGAACAACTCCAGTTGGTGCTATGCTAGCAAACAACGAGGAAATCTAAAATAAGCACACAATCACTCAAAATATAATAATATAAAACTTCCACTAACCTGTAATTACTTTGACTAGAAACTTCATTTCTCTCAGATTCCGCAAAGGTGATGTTCAGTTTTTTATTAGGATTCTTGTTTTCATCGGGATGCGACATAGTAGAATTTTCAGAGGCCTTGAATGGAGAAATCAGCTTTTTATTGTAGGTAATAGTAAAACAACACTTGACACAAACATTTTTAACATAGAAGGTGGATTGGAAAATCTGTTGTTTTCCGACACCTTTGTAAAACTTCTTCAAACATTTTGTGAAAATGAAAATCTTTTACTTACTGCCGGTTGACAGGCTTCTTCGTCAGGTTCACAGGCACTATCTAAAGGCAAATTAACTTTGTCCATGTTTCCACTAATTTTCCGTTCAGTATATCCTGTAAATATTACTTCATTAGCTGTCGTAGAAGACCTATGAAATATTTTAATTTTGGCGCCAACACAATCAGAAGTGCGGCGCGTTCTCCACAGATTAAAAGTTTTTTTTTTTAGTTGGTTTTACGGCCCTACAGATTAAAAGTGTTCTCGGGTCACAGAACAATTAAATCAATAGAAGAAACGATGGTCACGTGACAGCGTACACGCCACGTAGTGGTTATAGACTCTTTGTACACGCCTAATTGTCAAAACGATACCCTAATGCCCTGAGTAAGAGTCCAAATTAAGATGGTATTGTAACTTACAATAGTGGCATCACTCTGAATGTTTTCAAATTTAGTCGGGTTATCGCAAGTGTAAAATCTGTGAAGACGTCGTCGGATTATTTTAGAAAATTGAAATAACTAAAAGATTTTGGTGCAAACAACTTACCCTTGGATATTGTACATTAAATGCACAATGAGGTGAAAAGTGCGTGGTGGCTGCAGGTCACATAAGAAACAAAGAAAACGCAGATTATAATATGAACTTCCAAAGGTGAGTACCTAAAACCTATGTTTTCTCGCGTAAAAGGACCGAGGAAAGAAATATCACTTTGAAAATAAACTTCCTAACGACTCGGTAACCAAAATTACCGTAATTGTAGCTTCTAGAACCCTTCTACGCCCTAAAATTAGGAAAATAAACCAATCCATTTGTAGGTTGTACTAGTGATGCCAAAAGCATGGTCGATGAAAATTCGCCTTAGTAGTAGTATAGTCGATACTAGTTCATTACACCTTCTTAGTACTTAATCCATTGTTTATTCTTGTTCAAGTTTTTTCAAATTGATATATGGGCGCAATAGCATCCTAAAACGCAGAAATAAGCAGGACAGAAACGACTGTAAACTGCGTACAAGGCACTTTAGACCCGAGTGATTTGGACGAAGAAACTTATTGTGAACACGCCTGAAGGAAGATGTGGTGCCCACCTTAGACCAGTAAAAAATTAAGTAATGGTAAGAAAGTAAAACATTTGTTACAGAATATTTATCGCTACCTTCTCATATACACTTATGACATGTTTTTACAAAATAGGATGCTCCCAGGAGTTTATTTTGTATTCGAGGATAACGAAAATAACTACGTAAGTTTACAAAATATTTTGTTTACCATATTTCCTTAGTAGTCTTCTACATACAGACAGTGTACCAGGCACGACAGCGTCCGAGTGGTGTCTTCATCCATTTAATAATTTATCTTTATTTCAGTATTTCTAAATCATAATAAATAAACAGTGTGATGTGAGAATCGATAATATAAAAAAACAGGCCCTAAATTCCCATATCACGATGTTGCTTACATTAAGACTTCTACGAGTAAACAAAATTTTTCAAAACCCCAACAGCTGTTTTATGTTTGTCCTGAATTAAAATCGCACCCAGCAACAATACAAACTACCATAGACTTTCCCACAAAAAAAAACATCTCTCGAACAGTGTAAATCATAGATAGATGGATTAAGAAAGGTTGAAAGGTAAAAATAAAATGTCAAATGAATGAACATCAAAGCTGTTAGTTTCGCAATTAATAAATTGTGTGGTGATCACCTTATTGCAATAAATATCTGACTATATAGATGCAAATTGTACCTTACTTCAAAGTATGTAATTACATATCTTCATATAAAAAAACGAAGAGTATAGAAGACTAAGCTACATTTGATTTCCGTATACCAAGAGGTAATAGGGCATGAGTCACATGACTGTTGAATAACTAAAATAGGTAATGAGGGATATATGACGTTTCACACCATTGTGACAAAAGGTAATGGAGCACAAGAAACAGTGCTTAGTCAAAACATGGTGAGGATGTCAGACTTTAGTGACACCGTAAGTGGTTTGAAAAAAAGGTAAAATGGTACTTCCACACGTCAAGATTTGTAGGCCAAGAGGAAAACAAGAACATCCAACATGTGAAATTATCTGGGCAATTGGTAACGTGGACTAAACGTCACGTCCTAAAAATAATAGATTCACAACCAACATGATTTTCCTATGAAATGAGACCTAAAGTAACTGCATACGTTAGATGATGTTAGTGTTATCATCATCGTTTTTATGTACCAGATTAGTAACCTACATTAGATACTATTTGGAGATAGTGATGATACTCGCGTCCGCAGGAATTGCCCTCTGAAACCCTGCACGTGCCTCCCGGATAATACTAAACGAGTATTAACGCCGAGTATCGGACGGCAGTTATGATAACCCGCCAACTGGCTTGCCAGAAGGCCCCACAGGCCTAGAGGACTAAATAACCTCTGAAAACGATGGAGCGAAAAGTATGGGGATACTACCGCTACTAATACTCCCAAGAAAACTATGAGCAGGATGAACAATAGTAAGGATTTGTCGGACCATCCGGTTGACGCCCGGCGCCAGGATGGTTCCGGGTCACCTGGTGTGAAATATGTTACCGGCCGCAAGAAGGTGACACAGCAAGCCCCTTGCGGAAATTGGGTTACTGCTGATCAAACTCTACTCCGTAACAAAAAGAGACAAATCCGGGACATTCACCACGCTCTCACCATAGCCACTTGGAACGTTCGTGGTCTCTCCAAACCAGGAACAGCCGAAGTCGTGGAGAAGGAAATGGACAGGTATAATGTGGATATTCTTGCTGTAAGTGAAACCCATATAAAAGACTCAGGACACTACACTACTCCATCTGGAAAATTGTCCATAGTGTCCGGATACGTCGACGTACGACCTCGTCGCCAAAACGCACAAAGACAGGGTAATGGGATACGATTCCATCAATGACAGGATATAAAAAGACATTACCGACTAGAGGCCAAAGTTGATGCCATTTTTACAGGGATACAAGTGCCGTTAAGGAAAAAACGACCTAAAAATAGGTCGGTAACACCAAAACGACATCTAAAAACCCAGTTTTTTGCTTGTAGACAAGCGACAGTAAAGTCATTGTAGAGCCGTGAGAGTAAGCGCATTCGACGCAGATTTTTTTTTCAAGTGAGATGGCATTTAAAATTCAGTTTAGACCAAAATGTCGCTTATGCCCTATATCCTTTTAACCGTCGATATAAACATAAATAAGCATTTTACAGGAACGATTATCATTTGTCTGAAAATGATTTCTAGAAAAGGTTGTTAACATCTTTAACTGCCTTTTAGGTGTAAACAAGTCGTTGCCTAGCAACGGTTTGTTTATCGCCATTCGTTATCGAATTTGGCTCAGGTATATGTGTTATTCTGATGTCTATGCTATATTATTGCAAAGTTTCATCAAAATCCATTCAGTAGTTTTTAAGTGAAAGAGTAACAAACAAACGTCCATCCATCCATTCTTACAAACTTTCGTTTTAGTAGGATTTCTTTCCTAAAGTTTCTACCTTCATCCAAACCAAAATTCAAAATGTAGGTAGTCGATATTCATAGTCATGACAACTTCATTTTAAATGTAATCTCATGATTTCGTAGCGAAATTTCACGAAAAAATATAATTTTAATAATATAACACTTTTATTTTGTTTTGCTGAAAATAATTTATTCATATAGTGAGTCGGAACGACGGAAGTGCGCATATTGTCAGAGGCAGGATATTAGAAATACGCCATATTTATTCGCCATTTTTGCGGCGAACGTGAGCTTTGCTTCTACGCAATTTTTTCGTCGTTATCGACGAAGGGGAGTAGATTCTACTCCCTGTTTTTGTTATAAAGTTATAAATTCTTTCCATTTACCTCTAGGTAAAGTTTACTGTAGTGGAGGAAGATTTTCTTCTTTGTGTTGATTTATAAACATGGCATTCTAAAATGTCGTTCCTGTACGTAAAATCGTTCTCTCCTCGCGGAGCCGCCCGCTCAGCAGTTTTGGTGAATGTTGGAAGATCCAAGGATGGACAAGAAATCAAACAATCGATCATCTCAAACACAGTCGAGGGCTTCGGCCGTCGACTGTAAGAAAAATTCTGGTAAGATTCGGTTCGGTGAATGAAGGTCATGCATGACTGTTTTGTTATTACCTACCTGTCACTCGCTATTATCTAACAACGCACGTCGTCGTGTTTCCGCAGAATCCGCCCACAAGCTATTGCCTCGGTTTAACAAGAAACGTGAAGGTCCAGCTAGTGCTCCTAAGAATGAGCCCTACCGTAAGAATGTGCCCGCGCAGAGAGGTCGGAGCCAACTGGACCGGAGACCCCGAGCTCGAGGCCCCTCCAGCTATGCTATGGGTGGAATGGAGAACACCGGGTACAAATCACAATATATTTTATCATTCAGCTTTGGCCTACATGGCTTATGGTGATAAAAATGAGGGAACCAATAATACTAGTTGTTAGCTTGTCCTATATCATTCATTCATCTTATTACTTAAGTAAAAAACAAATATGCTATTATGCTCCATTTTAAATTTTTAGACTTCTCCATGTCTCTGTGTAATCTGGGCCAGACATTAGGGTCTTCCAGTTAGCATACACTTCTCAAACATCATTCCTTAAAGTTCAAGTTGGAAATCACCCCATCCTGCATTCATGTAACTATTGAGGCTGGAATGAAAGTAGAAAGTCATATTAGATTCCTATTCTTTGCTTTCATAGGCATTGTGATCCTGCACTATTTCCAATATGACAGGTTTGCTATTGGCATTCTGATGTTAAATTTTAATGTTATGTTACTATTTATCTACAGGATAGCTGAGGATGAACCCGAGCTAGGCTCGGTGTTTGTGCCAGGAAGCAAGAAGCAAAACTTGAACCATTTGCTGAATTTTATGTATACCCCTCGTGGGGAACGGGGTCCTGAGCGCAGGGGGATAGGCCCTGGACCGAGACGATACATGCCACACCGTGCCACTCATCCACACAACCACGCTTTGTACTTACAGGCTTGGTTAGTATTGTTTAGACAATACTAGTGTTAATTATATACCTAATTTCGGCTCCATTACATGGAACTACTAATAATCAGCTTATATTGATAAGATAAGCAATAATAATCAACTTCGACTTTATAGGTGTCAGTTTGTGGTGAAAGAAGATGGTGAATACAAGGCAAATTTGTTGGATCCAGATGTCCCAATCAAGTGGGACCTTATTGAGGAAATTGTGAGTTACTTATTAATTCCTTGACAACAATTCAGCTCACGGCCCCATTTGACCCTTCATTTCAGTTCTATTTCAGCAGTTGATGTCAGTGAGACATAATTTTTATTCAGGTGGTGCGAAGCACAGGCAAGTCAGAGTGCCCAATCTGCCTGGGAACTCCAGCAGCAGGTCGTGTGGGGCACTGCGGTCATGTCCACTGCTGGCCTTGCGCCTTGCACTATGCTGCAACTCACGAGAAGCAGCCGCCACCGTGCCCCGTGTGCGCAGCGCCATTTAAAGTTGATCAGATGAAGCCAGCCAGAATACTTCAGTGGGAGGCTCCTAGTGAGCAAGTAAGTTCATTGAAGATAAAAAAAAGGAAACAAAAATAGTTAAACGCTCAAGTCTTAATTACTGGAGTTTATAATACCCTAATGCCTGTTACCATATATTTTTTGTTGATGCATGTTTTTCGCGAGCTAACTGCCTTCATCTGTACTGCTGAGTCAGTAAAATGTTTTAAAACACAATCAAGAGATATAGAAGTAGCCAGTGTATCAAATAAAAGTATATAATAGCTATAGATATCTAGTTTGGATAGGCTTGAACGTTGAAATTGCCAAGAGCAGAATCTAATATTCTAGATTGTTATTAAAGCTAACAAATGTGATACTGCTAAGGTTTTAGGGAGACTGCTCTCTCGTTCGATTGGCTTAGGTTTTACCAGTACTCCTAGCCCAGTTAATCTCCAGGTCACAATGCGCCTCGTGCGCCGCTTGCGCGGCTCGACTATGGTGGAGTTGGCGCCGCCTCGCGGGCAGCCCGCTGACTGCGCTGAGGCAAGGGTGCTCCCACTAGCCTGTATAAACGACGCACCATACTCCAAGCTCTTCTCTGCTACTAAGCAGCAGGTAATGCTAATATTTATGTTTGAACCAGCTGGGACTTCGTACGTGTGAGATAGGGATAAAAAGTAGCCCATGTCCTGCCTTGTAAGTGCAATGAGGATTGATGCAGAACTAGGTTATAATGTTTGTTGTTTGATATTAAGTGCTCAAGTTAAATGATAAGCAAAGCGATAAAAATATTGATAAAGGCACAATGTGATTTCTGATGCTCAGGATGCATTTTCTCTCAAAATTAGTAATTTTTAGCCTCTAAATAGGTTTTTAAATTTGTTGCTTAGCACGGGTTAGTGCATTTAAAATAAAAATAGTGTAATTTATAGTGGTTTAGACATGAAAATATCGAGTCGCGTAAAATGAACGCTTCAATATAAAACTTAGTGCAAACTGACAAATGGTGAATAATATTGCGGCCTTATAAGTAAATACATTTGTTCCAATTTGGCATTATTACAGAAAATCAAATTATATAAAGTTAATGTCAATTTAAGAGAATTTTTGTGCTGATGAGATGGTCTTAAATTATTGACAGTAATGTATATCTGTTACAGGTGCTTGAAATTCTTGGAAGAGAGAGAGAGGAACTCAAACAACAAATCCTGGCTGAGATTGACACAACAGAGATAGTTTACATGGAGCAAGCTCTTGAAACTCTCAAGAAACAAGAAGAAAAACTGAACAACCAAGTTGAATCACCCAAAGTCTGTGAAGACCCCCAAGAAGTTGATAATGCCCCAACAATTTATGAGAAACAAGCTGAAAATTCTAACAGAATTGATTGGTTTGATGAAGATGTAGGTGCGGCATGTATGGAGAAGATTCAAGAACAACTAGCAGACATAGCTATCTGCAAGGATCAGTCCGACGTTGCTACAGTTTCATCAAACCTAAATCCTGAGGCTGTTGAGTTTGAAATCACTGACTTCAATGACAATGAACCAGAGGATTTTCCACTTATTGAAAGCAGTCCACAACCTGATGAAGAACAAACAATTGATAGTAGTATGCTAACAGATATTGATAAGGATAATCAAGTGAAATACTTCTATTTTTATCAAGGTAAATATTGTATTGTGCTTGCTATCTATCAAAACTAAAGCATGTTTATTTTGAATCACTAGCCTCTGATCATCTTGAGTGTCAATAAGGTGTGTACTCCTGGCATGATCTGTGTATAAAGTAGGAATTTAGCTTGCCAACTCACTCTCAGTGTAAAGCAAGACATTTAGTCAGATGATATTCGTGATCCCCCATAAGACTGGTTTCCATTGTTAATTTTTATAACATGGTCAGCCTGTGATTTCCGCACTTAGCCTCATAGTTGGGCCATTGTACGTAGCAAGCGCTGAGGTACGCTAACACCTCAGACACTAGGGTTTCCTTACGATGTTTGCCTTCACCGTCAGCGAGTAGTATTGGTACTATAATTTCGCGAATGTACATAACTTAAAAAACAAAGTCATTGGTACATGCCGGGGTTCGAACCCACGTATAACATGGTCGTAGCGCAGAATCTATAATATAAAAATGAATCGCTGAATGTGTTGGTAAGCGCAAATCTCGAAAGCAGCTGAACCGATTTCGCAAAAACTTTTTAAACGAGGATGGCTCTTAAGGAGAGAAAAATAAAAAAAATAAAGAATCGACTGTTAGGCGGTACGAAGTTCGCTGGGTCAGCTAGTAAGTTAACAAACCAAAATTTTGTTTAACACTTGTTCTTTTTTTTATGCAGCTGACGACGGGCAACAGGTATTTCTCGACAGCCTGAATGTGCGAATCCTCACTGCCTCGTGGAACGCCCTGACCGCCGCGCCGCCCATCATCCGCGGCCGGGTGCTCCATCGCGAAACCTTGTCTCTTGTCGAACAGGTACACTTTCTCACTCACTCTTCCTCGACATGGTGGTAGGATTAGTTTTACAGATCTCCCTTTCCTTGCCCTGTTCCGGTCGTTTACGTATGTTACTGGAGCAAAAAAATGAGGTTTATTGCGCAAACATAACACAATTGTGGTGCTTTCATAGAAAGGTTTTCATGTTCTCAATTACTCATATTAGATTTTTTTTTATTTTTGCTATTTTGTGTAATTGTTTTATTCTCTTCTTATTTCCAGACAAGAAAGCACATGCCGTATGCATCTCATTTGCCGCTGCATTGTCCGTTTGACATTGTGGAGTTGGATTTGCAGCCGCCTTATGTAACATCTGCTGCTTTGGTCAACTATGCTGGTAAGATTCTCAAGATTCAAAGTCGAAATAGAAAACTAACGACAGTCTGTATTTTACCTGATTTATTTCAACAGCAAAAACCAAAGCTTATTGTTAAATCTCCTATAAAATAAGGTTGAAATTTGCATAAGTATAAGAGAAGGCCCTAAAAAAACTCGTGTACGTGATATTCTGTGGGAATCTGTCTTTTTCGATTATCAATGTCAAATGAGAGCCCTCCTGAATGCGGGCGTTGAGGAACGAGAAGGTCATTTGATTGGTCACACATACACATAATTACTTGTATGTGTGGCACCCATCAAATAAAGAAATTATTAAGTTAATAAAAACATTACATAATTTATTTTTCTACATAGTCTCAGAGTCTCTCTACACAACGAGTCCAGCGCTTTTCCAAGGACTCCCTTTAAAAAGCTTTGTCTTGTTCCTGCAAAAAGCTCTCCATGGCATCCCTCACCTCGTAATCGTCTTCGTACCAGTTTTCCCTTAAGTATTCTTTCAATTTCGGAAACAGATAAAAATCGCTAGGCGTCAGATCTGGTGAATAAAAGGGGTGGTCAACCAATTCGAAGCCAGCTTGCTGAATGGCAGCCATCGCAACTGCCGACCTGTGCGTTGGTGCGTTGTCGTGATGAAACATCACGCCCCTTCAAAGATTTCCTCTCCTTTTCTCTTTGATGGCATTCCTCAACTTGGGAATTAAAGCTGCATAATATTGGCCTGTAATGGTAGTTCCACACTCCAGGTAATCAATCAACAATATCCCTTCTGATTCCCAAAATATTGAGGCCATAACCTTGCCAGCCGATGCCATAGCACGAAACTTCTTCGGGGTCGATGACGATGGCCGTTTCCATTGCGAAGATTGCTGTTTTATCTCTGGATCAAAATGGTCCCATGTTTCGTCCATTGTTACGAAACGAGACAAAAAGTTCTTGAAACTTGTCCAACAATATCTTCTTAATATCCATTCGATTTTCTTTCTGACTGTCGGTTAACATTGTCGGCACCCATCTTGCGGAGACTTTTCTCATATTCAAAAATTGTTTCAATATAGATTGAATACTTCCATATGAAATGCCCGTTTCTTGAATGAAGTATTGGACGATAATTTTATTCATTAATTTTGTGTATGCATACAAAATAACATAGACAATAATTAAAAATTCATGTACAAAAATTTCGTCCACAAAGTCCGAGAAAAATAATAAAAAAAATATATAAAAATAATAATAATAATGTCAATCAAATAAACCGCCCCGAGACATTTCCGACCCAAAGGTGCCCATGACACTGCATTACCGCGCTGCACAGCAAGGGATATCCTTTGCATCAAAAATGCCCCTGAGCGGTAGTCAAAGCCAAGGTTCCTGAGACTACCTCCTTAATAAAAGCTTTTCCCTGGGCACCCCAAACTCCAGTACTTTCCAGGGCAAGTGGCACAAATAGGTAGCTGCGCATCAGCTGGCTGTATTTCGCACACTTAGTCTAGCGGCAGCCTCAGCAGCCGACCCAGGGACACCACCCGTCGAAACAATGGGAAGGTGCGAAGGTGCACACGCAGGTGGCATCCCAGAGTAGACACCGGCCCCTCTCCCATGGTATCAAAGTGAGACCGTCCGGACGCCTCCTATCAGTGCGGATCATCCCTGGCGGCTCAAGAACCGTAGGGACGTCCGCAGAAATAAGAGCCCTCCGAACGATATCATTAATAGAATGATGCCGTGAGAGTCTACCTGCACTCCGAACACAGTAAAGCCCATGACGACCCTGCGAATCCACCTGCGCACCGCAAACACAGCGATGCGGTTGACATATTTTATGTCACAACCCAAACGCAGCGCCACCGCTACACGCAAGGAATTGTCATCCAAGAGGGTTCCCAAAAAGGGTGAAGGCAAAGCATGGAGCCATACCCCGGAGTCAGGCTGAGAAACTTCCCGCAAACGCGCGAGTTCACCACCAGAGCTCTGCTCCATAAGTTTTTCCAGCGCTACTCGACACATCTCATCCCAAGCCCGCTGCCGATCAGGCTGCTCCGGCAAATCACTGTTTGGACAAGCCCGCCATAACCCCAAAGCCTCATCTGCAAAAGGGATGCGGAACCCGTCACCATTAACTCGTAAAATGCGAGTGACCAGGTCCAACACCCCCCGCAACGACGCCAAAAAAGCTGGCAGTTCTGTGTCCTGTAGACGACGGATGCCCAGTCCGCCATGTCCAATCGGCAGCGCAGCCTGGGACCACTGGAAAGCAGTCATTTCAATATTCATAACACACTCTAACTCCTTGAGCATGTTATCGTACATCAGTGACTCCTCTTTGTACAACCAGATTGGAGAAGTTTGCAAGGTGTACGTTAGCGTCGGGATGGACAGGCAACTACGCAAAATTACTAGTGCCACATGCGCAGAAAGCTGTCTAAGATGCGGTTTGGTATCTGCCAGAATTTTTAATTTTGATTTTAGTACCCCCTCCGGAAAAACTGACTCTGATTTAATTTTGATCTGACTGATGGTAACTCTTCTATCGCTCAATACAAATTTCTCGACTTTCGCAACATTTTCTTGGGTGACTGACGTCGATGGACGGCCGCAACGATGTTCGTCTTCCGTGCTCGTTCTCCCTACTCGAAATTAAAAGCCCACCTTGCGACAGTGGAATACGGCGGAGCAGACTCTCCTAATGTTGCCTCCAAATCGCAATGAATCTCTTGCGTCGTTATTTTTAATAGTGGTATTTAATAACGGCTCGCACTTCGTTTTTTTCCATTTTCGAGATCACGTTCCGACACAAAGGAAACACATGCCTACATTCAGAAAAAAATCAAAACAGAATCCAAGATTTTTTTCTTTATTAATATTACAAATAGGTATCTGAGCAGCATTTTTTTTACCAAGGAGTATGTCGTTCTCACTACTTTTTGACGAATGCCAGCTTTTTTGTACCAGTTGAAAGTTGGGGCAAGCATAGAAACTGTTGCTGAATTACCATTTAAAGAACTACAAATAAGTTTATGGCTTGCACCATATGTACTTAAAAACTGCCATGAAATACTTAGTTGGTATAGAAGATATTATGGGCACAATCAAGCATCAGCTTTACGCTGTCAGGTAGTAAACAACAATAGTAGTAACAGTTTTAAACTCAATAAAATAAAAATTTAAACAGTGCTATGCATGATTGCAACAGATATAACACTGTTGACATACCCGCAGGGGAGTTGGAGCGTCGGGCCCGCACACGCGCCCGTAGCGACCGCGAGGAGCGCCGCCGCGAGCGCGCCTACCGCCGCGCGATGGAGGGCCCGCCCAAGCCTGACTTCTCCTCCCCGTTGCTGTTCCCGCCCACGTCACCGCCTCAGTACTCCAGCCCTCCCGCGGCGCGGTCTTTGCCAGTCCTGCCCTCGTCAGCCATGGACTCGCCGGTACAGGGTCCCCCGGACAACGTCACGCCTTCGCCCTCGGTATTGTCGTTTGCCAAGGTGAGAGCTATACTGCGCGCGATATGGGCCTCCAAAGCCGGACTCCTGGTTGCTGTTATGTTATTAATAACATGTTACACAACTATTATATTAAGCCGGCCTCTCAAGGAGCAACTTACATATATAGTTTGAATTTAATTTTATAAATAGAGGTTTCAACATGTGTGGAATTGGAAATAGTCTTGAGATCATTTTCCTAGCATACCATGAATGTCTTATGAGCTTATAATTTATTTTTTATACTGTTTTTCTCAGACATCATCCAACATCAATGGCGTGTCCTGTCATGTAAATAAAACCCACACAAAATAGAAAAAATGTGGTGTTGCTACTATGACTTCACAATTGGACATAACTTAGAAAGCAAATTCATTGGGACATGCCAGTTTCGGCATGATTTGAATCCATGAACTACAGCTCTGGTCGTTTATTTTTCATGTTTTTGTTGGTGTATTATATTATAATCTAATCCTGCAACTCAAGTACCTTAGGAGTAAAGCAACCAAAGACAAGTGCTAGTGCTTCACTGGCATAAGTGTGTTTCTTCCTGTGTACCAAATCTTTTCTTTCCCCACCCAGATGGCCAGTTCCAGTGGCACCTGGCGCGTGCGCCCGACCCAGCCGCAGCGCCCCACCACCCCGCCACCCGCCGACGAAGAAGACTCCGCGCCTCGCGCTCCGTCTCTATGCCTCAGTGACGCCATCGAGGCGGCCCTTCACGCCGCACCCACTGGGGAAAAACCCCCTGGAAAAAAGAATAAAAGGGCCAAGCAGAAAGTGCTGTTTGCAACAGGCATGCAGCGTGCTGGCTAGGCGTCCGAACAGGCTCATGTATCCTCCATCGCGGTGCAACCGTCTACTACACGCAAAGTTGTCCAATAGTATACTTGTGGTACCTATACTAAACAATTGCATTACAATGATGTTAAAAATGTATAACCCCTGAAAATTTTATAGGTGAAGGAGATTAAGTTCAGTTGCACGGGTTATACCATTGGAATGGGACTGTTGAATAGACTTGTGTCAATAACCATTGCCGCCATTGCCCTGATATCACTAAATTGTATAACTATGCGTTTATTAGTCGCGATCTCGTGGGGTCTGTTCCATAGAACAACCATTCAATGTACATTGCAAAGTCGATTAACCCTCATATTACAAATAGAAAGACTTCTAACAATTTTGCTGTATGACTGTTTCAAATGCTCTGTGGTTAATATTCCCCACAGTATTTTGTTACATATGAAAATTAAAGAATTGAAGCGTTTTTTACAAAAACAGCCACTGTCCAAAATTAGTTTTTTTTCAGGAACAAGAAAAAAGATAATAAAAAAAAATTTGATGACCATATAGTTTAGCAATCAATTATACTGGTTAAATAGTTATATTACCTTTAAGAATAAACATAATAAACAAAGTCATGTCTTAGAAATTATACCTTCAAATTAAGCTGAAAACCTAGGGTACCTGGACATTGGTGGTTTTTGTAAGAAAAATGAACTTGATTGTAGGTATACAAAATAGTGAAACACTGCTTACATCCTTAAAAAAGTTAACTTTTATTGCACTGAAACGAAAATTAAACTTAACTTAGTACCTAATTTATACTTAACATAAAAAATATTATAGTATCACTGGTATCACTCTTCACCACTACTGTTGTCATCTCCTGAAATATCCACATCTTCATCTTCTTTAATATTTTGCTGCAGTAGGGAGTTGTAGTATTGTGTGTTCACTGGATTTGAAAGAAACTTTGCCAAGTTTATTATATCTTTTAGTTTTCCTTCCTTTAAAGGTAATGGACCCTGGTACAGAGGTTCAAATGATATATTTTCAGCTGACATCTTTTTTTTATTTCTTATACATATTGGAAGCCAAGGGCCGCAGTAAGAATCTCTAACAAACACATTTTTATCTTCATTCTGTTTAATTTTTAGCATCCTGATGCCTTTTATTTTCATTGCCGGTCTACTTTGTTTCAAAAAGTATGGTTCTAACCCTTTGTTAATGTTCAGGAAATCATCTTGACTAACATTAATAACATCAAATGGTGAGGGCTTTTCTCTAGCTTCTTTAATAAGATGGTCCCAATCACTTTGAACTTCTGCTATGTTCACTTTTTTTTTAGCTGACACCAGACTGAAGTCCTGATCATTGGGCAAATAGCTGTGACCGCGAATGGGAAAAATATACAAAACTTTTTTAAAAAGCTTGAGACATACTACTAGGTAGAAAAGAAATCGAACCATAGTATAATTTTTATTTTGCCCTGCGCAACCATCACTGAAAATAACACAAGTTTCATTGTGGGCACCAACATCATTAAAATATTTTAGAAGCATAGATGTCACATTATTCTGTCCTTTACCACCAACCATCTCATCATAAACGTTCATGTAAGCTCTATCATTGCCTAAATCATGAATTCCAAATAGGAAATACCACAGCTGGCGAGCATAAAATACATCTGAAGTTTTGATGTGTGGAAGGGGGAGGTTTTGCATGTAGTCAAATGAAATGCAACTTAATTGCCCCATCTTAGCTTTACCTCGGTAAAATTTCTTTAAATTTGTACTTAAAAGTGTCAGCCTTTGTTTTATGTAATTTATGTTCAAATTCTAAACTTTTCTTCTCATTTTCATCACTGCAGGCAGCAATTTTATTAATCATAGAATCACAATATGCGCATGTATCACTCCTTGGTAATCCAAATTTTATATTAAACTGATTTGTGAACATTTCCCAGTAAACTGGGTAACTAACATTAATGCGGTATAAGTTTAAAAACATCTTCCACATTTTTTTGACGCTTAAATTTTCAGGCAAATAAAAGCGGTTTGGGTTCTTTCTGATAGAGTAGTGTGATTGCCTTACTTTAAATGATTTTATGTGAGCTCTCACTAAGTAAGTAACTTCAACAGGAGTTTTCTTGTACCTGTTGGTTGTATGTTTACCCCTCTGGTCAGTGGGTGCTTTACCAAATTCAATGAGATATGCTTGAATTCGCCTCAGTCTTGCTCTTTTAATACCATAAAGGCTAAGAAATGCCTTTTGACAAACAGCAATATCTTGGTTGTTAGCCCGGACCTTATAGGTATAGTAAGCGTTATGGCTTTGCAAGGTCTCTTCATGAAAATCTTGATCATCATTATTATTTCCGTCATCAAGTTTACGAGACCTGCGTCGTTGAATAGCGTGAACAGTGATAAGGCCTGCTAAATGAGAATCTTGAGCATTTTTATCTTGTAGGTTATTAAAGATATCCAAGAGCTTTTGTTGTAGGTCTTCACAATGATCAAAACATGAATTTCGGCAGCTGGAAAAGATAAAACAAAATATAAGGTAAGGTCCACATAGAATCAAAGCAATAATCTAGACTAAAACCATTAATTAAAACTTTATTATTACTATTATTACCTGCAACGCATCCCAGTTTGTCGTTTCGGTACTGTTTTACCAACATGATTTACATGTTCTAGGCCTTGAACTTTCAGGTTTTTAATAATAGCTTCCTTTTTTTCTTTTCTCCTCCGTTTAGCCGGCCAATTAGTTTCATTTTCAGCATCACTTTCGACAAAATTTAAGTCCATTTTCTAAGCAAAAAGACAAAAAAGCCCTCTCAAAATAGTTTGTTGACGTCCAGAGTACCAGTACCTGTATAATTTGTGAGTACCAGTGAATAAATGACAGTTTTTTTTTTAAAACCGCCAATGTCCAGGACATGGGCTGTTTTTGCCAAATTCCAATAAGTAGCATGCAAACTTTGGTTGTTTTTGTCAAATCACCATATTTTTCACCTCCATTATACGTGTATCTGGGCTGTTTTTGTAAAATCGAATAGAACAGATCGATAGAGGGTCATTGAAAGTGTTACCAGACATCAAAATATAATTTTCAAAAAAAGTGGACAAAGGTTGTTTTTGTAAAAAACGCTTCAATTGATACTGTGACAGATTGCGCGTGGACTCTTAGCCCACAGATTGAAAAGAGAAAATCCATGCGAGTGAAGTCCACTAGAGTCCTTCTGGAAGATGAACTGTAGTGGTTGACCTTCCATAATTTCATAGAAAGGATGTCATGAGGCTACAGCATCTCTTAGTGTGATTTGAACAATGTCAGACCGTGCGTTGCATGTTACCGTCGTCAGCATATCAACATGGACATCTGTGCACTCAACTTGTTTGTTTCATATATAAAAATAAGCCTAAAGGGAAATGGGTAGTTGACTGCACTATTAGTATTAGTTAGTTTTGACTAGTTCAACTAGCACAGGCATGCTTAGAGATTTCTAAAAATATAGGTGAAGAATGAATAGTTCAGAAATCACTTGCGCTAGTTGGGCAGTTTAAATTTATCATGACCACAATAAAAAACAGAATAAAAAAAAATATGTGGAGAATCAAGAAATATATTATGTGTTGCATTGTTTAGTTTACCACTATAGTTATACCATATTAGTTAACCACTATATTGTGAATTGGTTGCTTATTATTTTCATTGTAGGATATATTATAACTGTGACTTGAATATAATACCTGTGTGATGGTATACGGTTGAGAGTGGTTCTGTCGTGCTTTTCTCTAAGAACCACAAATCGAAAACCTTTATTTTATAACATTTTAACCCTACTGCCAGCTGCAAGCTGCTTAAACATAAAATTATGTGAAATAAATGTGTGAAAAAATACCGGATTTTTGTTATTCTAATCTTTAATTTATTACTTCGCGATTATGTACGTAGGTAGGTATAAAAGTAATGCTAGATGTCGCTAATCGATAGGAGATAATTTTTTTTGTAGGTTGATACTAAGATGACTAATAAGTAATAAGACAAAAAATAATTAATATCCTTATACCTACTATTTTTATTTTGAATGCACAAACCCATGTCCGTATACCCAGCAGGACCCCTACGTCTGATTCGATTAACGATTAAAGTTTCACTTACCTAGTAATTAGTACCTTCTGAAAAGTAAAATAATAGTAGGTACCTTAACAGTTAGCCAGAAAACTTACATGTTTTGCCAGCAGGACCCTCTGTTAGGTCTTCAGACCAGTAGTGTATGTCCCCGTATAGCGGTCAATTAGTACCTTTAGATTTTCCTCATTTTCTTAGAAAAAAGTTATTAGTTTATAAGAAATATACATACAAAAGATATACGAACAGCTTAATATTATATTATTTAGTACCTTTCATGTTTATGAGGTTCGTAATATTTTTTTTTTTCTATCTGTGGCACTGCACGGTTTGTGCTTTTGCCAGTGTTAGTATTGGGCCTGCTCGGACATTTTAAAGATCGCTCTGTACTGTTACATTTGAGTCAATGTACTAGTACGGTATATTAGTACTATTAGGACCTCATAGAAAACCTCTGAACGTTCACATTTTGACCTTTCAGCCATAAAATATACTTTTTTCTTAATATCTTTATTTTTACAGGACCATTAATTTATAATTAATATTTTTAATGTTGCCGTGCCACCATTATATTATAAGTACTATGATAAATCAATAAAAAAAAAATTTTTTAGTTCGAGTAAATTTTTTTCCTACGTACAATGAAATAATTATTACCATCTAGATTTTCGTAAGCTACTTTTGTTATTTACAAAGAACAAAAGTAGCTCGCAGAACAAGATTACTATACTACAGAAATAAACGTCCCAAAGCGCACGAAACAGAAAAATCTCCTTCACTGTAATAAAATAACACAGTGAAAATTATTATGTTGTATTCGTTAGAGAAACTAACATCAAGAAAACAACACAGTATTACTTTTAAAAAAGTACTTGGATTAGCGCGGGAACCAGCAGAATTGACACAATGAATGAAACAAAATAAGCAAACAAGTAAAAACAATCTTTATAGCTACGACATACGTACCTACTTCTAAAGTTCGGAAAAGACCGACCGGCTGAAGGGAGACCGATCGAAACAATTTCGCTCCGTTCAGTTCAATCACCTCATGCAGCGTTCGTTCGCTCTCGGCCATATTCGGTCACCCGGTCCGGTTCATTTATTCATTCAGCCAATCCGTGATCGCGAGAGCAATGAACGAATAGACCGAATGTCCGATTATCACTGGGAAATGTTTCCTGTCGTTCATTGCATGGTATGGTAACGTATCTTAACTCTTCGTATGCTTTGTCACGGATCCGGGCGCCATCCCTCGAATGCTTTGTCACAGATCCGTGCTCAATAAACTCTGATCACTTTTAGACAATTTTATTTATTATCCCGTTGGTTTTAAGGTTTAAAATCATTTGTAAGTTGTTATGAATGAACCAATGTACCATAGACATCATTCACTTATTTGGAAAACACAACACAATAGTCGTTTGTTTCTTTCTAGTTTCTTCAAAGTGAAAATGGCTGCCTTATTTATCTCATAAGCAGTTTTCAAATTAGATTTTCTGAATAATTTCCTTTGATAGTGCTAATAACTTTTATATTAGTGGATTGTTTTACTATTTACCTAGCTTAGAAAATAAAAATAACCAGGTTTTATGTGAAAATTTATTGAATTTTTCTCGTTTCTCTCGATGGGAGAATTTTCATATTGAATGCTGATTTATAGAGCTAAAAAAAATAAATAAAATCGCTACCAGAAATAAATAATAAAATACAGTGAAACATTTATTATTTACCTGACATCCAAAAACATCTGCAATTAGGTCATGTATCAAAGAAATTTTCGAATAATTTTAGTATAATAAGAACCTATCTAACTCTCTCTCTACTTATACTATTTTTATTTTAATGCACTAACCCGTGCTAAGGAACAAATTTAAAAACCTATTTAGAGGCTAAAAATTTCACCCATTAGTCGCCCATTGGCTCAATTGGTAGAGCGCTGGCACGGATAGCCAGAGGTTCCGGGTTCGAATCCCGGCATGGGTGAAATTTTTAGCCTCTAAATAGGTTTTTAAATCTCTCTCTACTGATTGAATAATGGCGGCATACTAGCAACTTCTATAGCGCCACCTGGCAGCATACGAAAGGTTAATCGTACTTCGAGTGTTTATATACTCTGTGCTTCGTACATGACCGACACAATACTAGCAAGGAAATGAATGCACGTTTGAAAAGGAATTAAAATCAGTTCAAGAATATATTTATACTTATACCATAAATACTTATGAAGGAAATAATGTCTTATACAAATAAATGAATAATAATACTAAATTTTTACATTGTTTGTACATAAGAAATCCACTATACATTGATAAATTTTTAAATTACAATTAAATAAAAGGCATGACACAGATGATGGGAAAGGAACATGAAGGGTGACAAGGGCAGTGAAAAAAGAGGAATGATCATAATTTGGACAAGAGAAAAGAAGATGATTTACGTCTCCCAGTTCAGCGCCACAGGCACAGCCAGGATCCGGCACGATGCCAAGCCTAGAAAGATGGGCCGGAGTGCATGTGTGACCCAATCGTAAACGTATTAAGATAGAGGTGGATCTCTTGCAAAACTTGACACTAGAAAACCAAGGTCTCGCCGGTATGCAGGGCTCGATGTTCCGGTAAAATTTGCCTTGGGAAACATCTTTCTCCCAGAGCCTATTCCAGGAATCCTGTAAATAAACTCTAGGAAGAGAACCCAGGTCGTAAGAGTAATTAAAATAGGAAAACATATCACCACATTCAACAGCTTCATTAGCCAGTCTGTCAGCTCTCTCGTTCCCTATTATTCCAGAGTGAGATGGTATCCAGGCAAAAATCACAGAAAGATTTCTCAATTTGCAATTAATTAACAAACTGCGAATTAAAAAAAATATTGGGTGATTTAATTAATAAAATTTTGATAAAGCCTGAAGGGAACTCAGCGAGTCGGAAAAAAATATGGATTCCTTAAGACCCGTTAAAAGAATATATTCAATAGCTTTAAACAACCCAAAACATTCTCCAGTATAAACCGAAGATTCAGGAGGCAGCTTAATTTTTTGCACAATGTTGTACTGTGAATGAAACACACCCACTCCAACGCAACTATCAGGATGTTTTGATGCATCTGTGAAAATGGTGTGCCACCCCTGAAATTCATTGTCCAAGACGTTAAGAATCATGGTTGTAATATTTTTCTGGTTGTGCAATAAAGTGTTCTCTATCTATCTATCTATCTGTCTGTCTGTCTGTCTGTCTGTCTGTCTGTCTGTCCGTCCGTCCGTCCGTCCGTCCGTCCGTCCGTCCGTCCGTCCGTCCATCCATCCATCCATCCATCCATCCATCCATCCATCCATCCATCTATCTATCTATCTATTTATCTACGTCGAGTTTCAGCACTGCCCCCGATAGTTGAAAGGGCGCATATAACATTTTTTCCGAAATTGAGTTATATACATTGTTGGAATCAGCAAAAAAGGCGCATCGGCCAGTATTTTTTATTTTTCGCTATCTCGCTTTATAGCGATTTTCTGTAGTAGAAATGGGCGCATATGCATCCAATTTTTTGACTAAATGGAAGATGAAAAGCCGAAATTAATATAAACTTAGTAGAATAGCCGCATTTGCACATATACGCCTTTGAGCTTCATAGTAATATTTCATGATCGGAAGTTTAATAGGCGCTTATTCGATATCGTTTTAAATGCTTAATAGATAGGTCGCATCGCAAGTGACCATTTGCGCCTTAGACGCTAGTTGGAACGTGCGCATCTGCCACATGCGTCCTTACTACTTCGTATTTTATATTTTCTTCGATGCGCATCTGCCAGATACGTCGTATGTTTTTTAAAATAAATAAAAGGCTGAAATTATTGTTATTTTACTCACAAGTCAAGATGAAACCTACAATAGACGATCATAGGTACTTTTCAACTTAGCCAAGGGCTATTAGATTGATAATGGATATTTGTGTCTAAGGCGCGAAATATACAGAAAAGGCGTAAGGTCACAGATTAGATAATAGTTACTACGTAACAGATACATCACTCCCATACTAAAGTGAAAATACCTACGCTATAATAGCCTACAAAATCTTAATAATAATAACTACTGTTCACAGCAAGGAGAAATATACCATAAGTACCCGCTCAAAGAGTCGAGATTGTGTTGCCCACCGTGCGACTCACGTGCAAGCGCGTCATCGCACGAACGCGCTAGGGTTGTACCTATGATGATTATTACTGTAATAAAACAAATGTTGTGAAATAACCATATTTATTTATTTGTCAAAAATATGTAATATAAAATGACAAGCTGACTTTGTTTGAGTTGTTATTAGATCAGGCCTCCCTATTATCTCAAGCCACTTGCGGCGTCTGAAAAGCATACATTAAGGTGTGTTAATTTTTCGTCATTGTGGGCGATTTTGACAGTCGCGTTTAATCCTGAAATTGGAATGGGTTCTATTTGTCCCTCTCTATTCCTAGACAAATATCTAAAAAGAAGGTTACAGACAAAACTGATTTTAGTTTTTGGATTGGACGTGGCGGTCAGAGTCGACCACATTATATTGGTTTGAATTCGAGAAATACCTAAATATTTGACATCCATGTTTGTTGTACTTACATGTTTTGTTTCTAATGTTTACTACGAAACACTAAAAAGCCAATTTTGTTGATCCTAAGTTAAATTAACATTAAAAACAAATATACGCACGACAAAGATGATTAACTGCCAGTAGTAATATTTTATCGATGGTAACTACCCATCTTTGTCGTGCATGTATTTGTTTTCACGACTCCACGACTTTTAGCAACAGTCGTGGAGCGAACTATTATACTTAAAATTGTTATTTTTGGCATTTTCCATCAATGACGACTATGATTGTTGTGCATTTTTTTAATTTTTCGGTATAGCCACAGTACAGCCGTGAAAACGTGACAGACAGAGACACTTACGCATAATAATGTTAGAACGGATGTGGTTCTTTAGAATCAAAATTAACAAGTCCACGAAAAAAAGCAGTTACCTTTATGTATTTATTTTACTTTTATAGTACCTACTTACCTAAATGTTTAAAGAAATAAATATAAGATTTAAAATACCACTTACCTTTCTTTGTCTCTCGGCAGTGAAAAAATGATAATTCTTTATTTGTTTTTTTTTTTACTTTTACACCCATCCACTGCACAATAATCACGTAATTAAAACTGTTTTTATACGGATTTATGCTCGTTTATTACATTTTTACAATTTTCCAACGTTTCGGCACTTTTTCAGGTGCCGTGGTCCCGGATGACTAAAGTGCCGAAACGTTGGAAAATTGTAAAAATGTAATAAACGAGCATAAATCCGTATAAAAACAGTTTTAATTATGTCTACTGCTCGTGTTAACCTTAGAAAATACTAATAATCACGTAGTTTCGGCATTTCGAGTACATCACGTAGTTTCGGCATTTCGAGTACATACGAGGGGCGGCTGAAAGTTTTGAGCCTAAGGTATTAAAAATGCTGATAGAAATGTATAAAAAAATTATTTTTCAATGTAATCTCCCTCTATTTCAATACACTTCTTACATTTGTTTAAAAGAGCTTTTAACCCGGTAAAAAAATATTCGCCGTCTTTGCCTTCAAAATGCTCGTTTACGGCCGCCTTCATTTCTTCGTCACTGGAAAATCTTCGTCCTCGGAGGTCCTTTTTCAAATTTTAAAAAAGGAAATAATCACTAGAAGCCAGGTCTGGACTGTAGGGTGGGTGGTTGATTTCTTCAAATCCTGTTTCGACGAGGGCACGTCTCGCAACTCGGGCAGTGTGCACGGGCGCATTGTCCTGCAAAAACAGGACTCCTTTCGCCAGTTTGCCTCTCCTTTTCTCGACAACCACTTGACGGACTTTTGTCAACAATACGGCGTAATAGTCTCCGTTCATTGTAGTATATTCCGTTCATTGTAGGGAAGGTAGTCGATGAACAAAATTCCTTCGCAATCCCAAAAAACAGTGGCCATGAGCTTGGAAGCCGATCTTTCCACTTTGAATTTCCGTGGCGGCTTTTCTCCCTTTGCTATCCATTGCATTGACTCTTGTTTTGACTCCGGATCGTACTGCCGGATCCATGTTTCATCGACAGTGACGAGGCGAGAAAAAACATCGTCAGGATTATCGCCACAGATGTCCAAAAACTCCTTCGAAGTTGTGACTCGACGCTGCCTGTCCAGTGGCGTGAGCATTTTTGGCACCCATCGCGCGCACACCTTTTTCATGTGCAAATGATTGTGCAAAATGTCACCAATTCGCTCCTTGCTGATGCCTATGGATTCAGCTATCTGCCACATCTTGATTCGCCGATCTTCAAGAACAAGGTTTTTCACTTTTTCAATATTTTCTTCGGTAACGGCGGTGTTTGGACGTCCTGGCCTGGGATCATCTTCGAGCGACTCCCTGCCGTGTTTGAATTCACGTGTCCAACGTTTTACGGTGGCAAATGAAGGTGCAGAATCCCCATAAACTGCAGACATTTCTTCAAATATTTTTGTCGGCGTTTTGTTCTTCTTGGTGAGGAATTTTATGACAGCTCTGTACTCCAATTTCGTGCAAAGCGCGGATGACTCAGACATGGTGTTGTTTAATGTTCAATTACTAGAAGCGTAATGATGATAATGACATGAAACTTGGTATTTATACTACTTAGAATACGCGCAATTAGTGATGCACATTGCGAGTCATTAGTGATTCTTAGAAGTACTTAGGCTCAAAATTTTTCAGCCGCCCCTCGTAGTAAACGCGGGAACCGTGCGGTGCGAGCGCTCAGGCGGGCGTAGCGGCCCTTTGTCGGTTGTATCGTGGACGATACGCCGAGCGGCAGGTATATAACGCGTGACCTTGAGCGAGTGACGGACGCCTGGTAAGGTGAAGGCGCGGCGCAGGCATCTTGCCGCCTCAAAACGCGTCAATACAAAATGTACGTAAGCGGCACGTTGTGAATTATACTCATGCGGCGTGGCACAGGCAAGTCGTTTCGTCGCCTGTTCCGCGTCGCTAGCAGTCGCGACTAGAGTGGCGCGCAGGCAACACGTCTTTTGTTATACAGAGTGAGTGTGGAAACATTCTAGTGACATTGTGAACACTGTTGGAAAACGATCAGGATATTCGCATAATCTTTCATCATTTTAAAATATCTGTGCTCTTGTGACAATTTCCAAACAGGGTGCACCCAATATCATCGGTGTCTCTGCACATTAATGCTGCCCCGATAGTTGAAAGGGCGCATATAAATTTTTTTCCGAAATTCAGTTATATACATTGTTGGAATCAGCAAAAAAAGGCGCATCGGCCAGTATTTTTTATTTTTCGCTATCTCGCTTTATAGCGATTTTCTGTAGTAGAAATGGGCGCATATGCATCCAATTTTTTGACTAAATGGAAGATGAAAAGCCGAAATTAATATAAACTTAGTAGAATAGCCGCATTTGCACATATACGCCTTTGAGCTTCATAGTAATATTTCATGATCGGAAATTTAATAGGCGCTTATTCGATATCGTTTTTAATGCTTAATAGATAGGTCGCAAGTGACCATTTGCGCCTTAGACGCTAGTTGGAACGTATTATACCTACTAAGTAGAAAAGAGAACATCTGCCACATGCGCCCTTACTACTTCGTATTTTATATTTTCTTCGATGCGCATGTGCCAGAGACGTCGTATGTTTTTTAAAATAAATAAAAGGCTGAAATTATTGTTTTTTTACTCACAAGTCAAGATGAAACCTACAATAGACGATCATAGGTACTTTTCAACTTATAGACTTATTAGGTAAACTTATTAGATTGATAATGGATATTTGTGCCTAAAGTGCCTACTTAAATGCGCCTTTTCTTTCTAGGAAAATATTTAAAATTAAAACTAAAATTAAAATTAAAATACACTTGGTACTAGGGTTAAAAGTAATAAAAAGCGCATACGAAATTGATAGGGCGCATGTAGCGATATGCGCCTATTCAATTATGTCTCATTTCTTCATATTTTTTAAACTAAAATGAAAAGTATTTTTTGAGATTTTGCATATAATATATTTAAAATATACCTATCGTACTATAGCAATTGAAAGATAATCATGTTAACTATTGTTCAAAATCTTCAAAAATATATTTCTTCGTTTAACTAACAGACAGCAAACCATTTAAGTTTTTATTCATTAAACATTTTTTTTCTCAGTTTTAGATTCTTGTTACATGCGCCTTTTCAACTATCGGGGGCAGAATGAGTTGCAGCAAAGCGAGCGCATCTTCATCATCTGAAGAGGAAGATATGCTATCACGATAAAGTCTGCCTGCGTAATGACTCTTTGTGCCGTCTCTTCGCCTCTTTGATATAATTTAGGTCGCATCCGTGCCTTATCTGTTCCACGCCGTCTCTGCGCCTGCGCCGCGCCTTCACCTTACGCCTTTTCTGTATGTTTCGCGACTAAAGTACCTACTTAAATGCGCCTTTTCTTTCTAGGAAAATATTTAAAATTATACACTTGGTACTAGGGTTAAAAGTAATAAAAAGCGCATACGAAATTGATAGGGCGCATGTAGCGATATGCGCCTATTCAATTAATTATGTCTTATTTCTTCATATTTTTGAAACTAAAATGAAAAGTATTTTTTGAGATTTTGCATATAATATATTTAAAATATACCTATCGTACTATAGCAATTGAAAGATAATCATGTTAACTATTGTTCGACATCTTCAAAAATATATTTCTTCGTTTAACTAATAGACAGCAAATAATTTAAGTTTTTATTCATTAAACATTTTTTTTCTTAGTTTTAGATTCTTGTTACATGCGCCTTTTCAACTATCGGGGGCAGAGCAGCACAACAATAGCTAGGTGCAAACGATATTCCCAATATACCCGGGCACGAATGTAACACTAGACCGCGTTTCATGAAACTATAATGCAACGTTTACGTAGGCATTCAAAGTTTAAGTTAAGTTATTTCGGGATTACTATGTTAAAATAAAATGGTAGTTGTAAAAAAGGGCCCTACTCACCCAATGTCTAGATATTTTAAAAATAGTAGGTATGTGCCCAAAAATTTACTCTAATATTAAAAAAACATCTTGGATTTCGTTTCTTCGTTTCGTTTCAAAACGGTGCATAAAAACAACTACGAGGTAACTCAAATATTGTCAAGCGGTCCATACATTATATATATTATTAAGACGTTACGTTAAGTTGTGACGTCTTAGTTTGAGGTCAATTTTGTATTGCGTGTTTTTGTGCCACGTGACTAGAAACACTGTCTGGTGACACTAGGAGAGATATTAGTCATAAAAAAACACTTACAAAACAGGTCTAACCGATTACATTAATTAAAATACATAAACTAAATATCTAAAAAATACATTGTCGCAGGCAATTTGTATTATACCGCCGGCAGGCAATTTTACTAACGGCGTCGTCCGTTTATAAACGTTCGCTGTTTTGAATTATGCCGAAGGCAAAGTTTATTATTAAATTGTGTGATTCCACAAATTCCCTGCGACACTTAGGTAGGTAGGTAGGTACTTGGCACGGATGTCATTTTGACATCCGTGGGTACTTGGTACCTCAGAACAAGAACTAAAGCCACATAATAGTTACTAAAGCATAGAAGGAGCCGTAAAATAAAAAGTGAGCAGTGAATAGCTGTCCTTGTTACACTTGCAAGGATTCTTTGTGCCAGAAAGAGACAGCTATAGTGTACTCCGCCAAACAAACACAATCGTACTCTCAGAATAATAACTCGGAATAATTTCTTATTCTGAGTACCTACCTAACCAAGGAGCACATAATGGAGAGCTTTACTTTATGTGCACGGATGTCAAATGACATCCGTGTTTATGTGCTCTTCTGTGTGTGCTCCCCACATCCTGATCTGTGAACGGCCACCCACAGATAACAAATCTTCAAATAGTCTGTAATGTTGTCATGTCAAAAAATGAATAAACGTTCAAGCAGCACGGCCACCACGGCAGGGATTTTATACGTGTCATAATTATGGTACATGTACCATAATTCAGTTGTTAATACCATGTACCATCATACATCCATTATGGTACGCGAAAGTACCATAATTTTGCCATTTTTTGATCACAAGCACTTTTGCATCACACATTTTCATCTTTCGCTTTTGCTGTTGACGAGTTTGTTTTATATACGGATATCTAGCAACACTAAAAAATCATTCATTCATTTCGTTCAGTAAGTTGATAAGAACGTTCATATCTGTGATAGTTTTTGTAGTCTGTGGATTGTAAGTGAACTTCACAGGTGAATCTTCAAACAGTTGAACTTAGTCAGAAGTAGCGAATAGCACAGACTAAAAAGAAAAAAGCGAGTAGAGTGTTTGAACAATTTAGGAAAATTCGAAGAAATTTTAATACTTTAATTAATAGGACCTGCCTAATTTATTAAATCTGTAAGAGTTTTCCTACCCGTACCTTATTTTTTTCAAAAATACCATAATTTTGAGCGTCTGGTGCCATAATTCAAAAGTTGGCGTCTAACATCCCTGCACCACGGTCAATCTGTCAAAAAACTAAAACAAATAATTTTGTGAATAGAAATGTTTCAAAAGTAGACGATATTTTTGTGTTTTAGGGGTTTCCGCCCAGTAAATTAATTAGCTCACTCGAGTACATCACCTAGCCATGTCGATATCGAAGGAGGAATATGTGTTCACGCCTTATAAGGTTGTAGAAGTCCAGTGTCGTGTGCTGGGTCGAATCCCACGGCCTCGAAGCGGCCACCGGATAGCTTGCGACGACGCTAACGTCTATTGCTTCGGCGGCTACAACCCTGCACTGCCCCTCAGTGATATGACTCGCGATAACACCTGGAGTCCCGAGAGGCCGCTGTTCAAGGAACTGTGGAGTTTCAACATCGCCACGAAAACCTGGCGATATCACAAAGTCGTGGAGAATATGCCCGAAGAACTAGCATCCAATGCTATGTGCATGAATGGCAGATATCTCATGGTATGCATAACTTTAAAGCCAGGGGAGTAACCAGGGTTGGACACCAGAATAGGTTAAGCCTGCCCTAGAAAATGTTAAGTCTTCTATAGCTGCTGAAATTAACTAAAGTAATGAGAAATATGTAGATGTATAACAACATGGAAATAATTTTTTTCACCTATTTGAGGCTATCTTACTTTGTCTGGCTACTGCCCCTGGTTCAAGCCTAAACAAGTTTATTAATCTAAGACAAACTGCAGTACAGTTCCTTTGTTTACAGATTTATGGTGGAACAGGCGCCCCTTTTGGTAGCAGATGCAGCAATGACCTGATAGTGTGGCGCACAGAGCCTGGGGATGCAAGGCTCCAGATAGCTAATGTCCAAGGCTCAAAGCCTCCAGGCCAATATGGACAGTCAGTAGTCTCTTACGATGGACATTTTTATACCATTGGGGGAACAAATGGATTTGCTTACAATTCAGATATTTACAGGTATGTATTGCCATGTTGCTTTTATTGAAGTTTTAAGTAAACATATCATATCTAAATGAAGTAAAAATATAGTGTTCTTATCTTCTTGATATGAGTTGGCTCTACTCAACATTATGAGCAAATGTTAAGAATATTAATTATTGTACACCAGAAAAGAAAAACATAACATTTTTTGCTAGTTACAGTGTTATACTGTCATTGCACATTTTAACATGATTTTAATACCATGATTATAAAACTGCTGCTGTTTGGTGTCGGCCTAGAGAATAGCACCAACCCAAATTCTTCCCGCGGGTGTCGTAAAAGGCGACTAAGGGACACGAACCGGGGGGTGGGCAGCAGCGCCCCCTGCAGTACAATTCCACCAAACTGCGATCCCCAACCCGCATGCCCAGCGTGGGGATTATGGGCATTACCCCCAATGATGGCACAAACTTGCGCTATGGCGCTCATTAGGGGAGGGCTATGTCCAGCAGTGGACTAATATAGCCTGAAGAAGAAGATTATAAAACACATGTAATTTTAACAATTTAGCGGTATTGCCTGTAACTTTGAAATTACAAGTCAGCTTTTCAATAGTAAATTTCAATGACAGCATTGATAGAGTGGAGGACTTGATAAATGAGAGGAATGTTGTTTGAGCTAGATGTTAGTTACAAAAAATGTCACACATAATAAAAATAAAAAGAAATACACAATAAATGTTAATAGGTCTCAGTAGAGCTGATGTGTTAGTAGGTCTCTGTATCATTGACATAGCCCTGTTCATGGAGCAATTGTAAAGTTAGTCAGTTCAAGGCCCTTGCCAATAAAACGCTAATATAATCAACTCCGTTCATTTCCAGGCTTGATCTTCGAACACTAGAATGGGAGCCAATATTTGTTGGAACCGGTCAGGAAGAAGAACCTATTGGCCGATACAGACATGAGGTAGCCCGGGTTGGAGATAAGCTGTACATTATTGGTGGGGGCACAGGAGACTGGGCTTTCGAACTGAAGGAGATCCCCATGTTTGACCTTGAAACTCGGACATGGAAAATTTTGGTCCCCAAATCTGATGATAGTTTAAAGGAGCCCTTACATCCTCTGCCACGAAAGTGTCACAGTGCGGTTCAAATTGAAACTGAAGATGATGTGCATGTGTACGTGGCTGGTGGCTCTGACGGACAGTCTGTGTTCGAAGACGTTTGGAGGCTGAGTATAAAGGACATGCAGTGGACTCTCATGCAAAAGACTGTTCTTCCTCACCCATTGTATTTTCACTCCTCAGCTGCCACTTCGTTTGGTTGCATGTATGTCTTTGGCGGTATTGAACCCAAAGAAGAGTCGGCCTGTAGAAATAACAAAATGTATAAAGCATGGTTATGTATTCCAAAGTTAACTGAGATCTGTTGGGAAGCTCTAACTCACTATCATCCAGACTTAGACCAAAAGGATAAAGGAACTTTACTTAATATTGGTATCCCAAGGCATCTTGTTGATAGGCTGTTGCAGTAGAAGGGTAATTATGTAATAAAATCACACGTTTCAAATGTACATTTTGTTTCCACATTGCATTTTATATCTCTTAAATATTATTTGGGATAATTAAGCAATGCATTTCGTAATCAGTTGCGACAGTGTTTGTTTATCATAAATTATTATAACTGATCGATTGACTGGCAATAAAATGAAGATATTTATTTGTACTTGTTCTTTGACTTTGAAACCAATAAACTAGATGCTACCTTAACTTCTGACTGACTCAGAAGTCACTGTGGGGGCATTCGTTGACCGTGGCAGTGATTGAGGGCCGCGGCCGGCGTCGTCCGTCGGTCGCGTCGCCCGCTACGCCGCAACAAGTGCGTCGGCGTGCGGCCGCTGCCGCCTCGCTCGCCGATTTCGCGCCAACTCGCGCCCTCAGTTGGCGGGAAGCGTTGCGCGGGACACGCGTCGACACCTCCGTGATACGACTGCTGATAACCCGAAAGTTTAGCTTCTCGCACCTGTTAATTCGGATTCCGAATTAGCGCCAGGCACGAAATTTTGAAAGCGCCTCACTTCGCGGTGGCTCATCGCGGAAATGCGGCCGATTTGATTCTTGCGGTGATTGAACAGTATACTGGCTTAGCGATGTCATTAAAAATAATAACATGTGCTTCAGTTGTGTTATGTAAACGATCGGATTAAAATGACAGAATATATGGGAGAGTTGGCTACAACCGCGTCGGCGGGCCCTCAGCGCTCGCCGACGCCCGAACTCCCGGCCATCTACACCACATTGGAGGTCATCGTTGCTGTGGTGGCCGTAGTGGGGAATGGTATGGTGATTCACGTATTCCGTCGGGACAGGAGACTGCGTAGGCGGACGAACTATTACATAGTGTCTTTGGCCATAGCAGACTTACTGGTGGGCCTACTTGGGATCCCCTTCGCGATCCTGGCCTCAGTGGGTCTACCGCAGGACTTGCACGCGTGTTTGTTTACAGTATCCTTGTTGGTGATGTTGTGTACGATCAGCATCTTCTGCCTGGTGGCCGTTTCGGTGGACCGCTACTGGGCCATCCTCCACCCGATGTGCTACTCGAGGAATGTGCGTACCAGAACTGCGATCGGTGAGTATTCAGTTTAAGTATCTTGTTTACCATTTCTTTCTATACCCAAGCACGGATATCGGAATTTTATCGTTGTGCTAGTGAAGGTCGTTAGGGTCGCCGAAATTACCTATTTCCTCAATGTTTCACAAAATTACCATGAGTAGGTACTGTAAATTACCCAGTATGACGCTTTTTATATCGTCCATTTTTTGGAAGGATTCGAAAACACACATTGTTTTTGTTGGATTCTAAAGCTATAGTTTAACCATTTACTACACAGTATAGTATTACAGAGTATTTACACCTACAGTAGTTGAAGACTGTGCATAAATACTGGACACCGAAATAAATTAACTACAGTTAATTTCATTCAGCTTTTATGTAGATGTAAACAAACCTTTGCATAAATCGTTGAAATGAGGGAAGCATCTCTCAAGGTTTTTGTTCGTCCTACGTTCATTCATCTCATAAATGTAATCAGTATTACAAAAAAAGTTTATTTGCGTACCTATACAAACTGAATGAAATAAAATACTATCGATAAAATTTTGCTCGGAAATTAATCTCGGTCGGACGCGCTGGAGGTAACGTAAGTAAATAAACCACCGCTATGCGTGTCTGCTCTTCCAATGTTTTGAATACATAGCGCGTTTAAATTAGTTTTATAAAAGAAGCTTCTAAATGCAAAAAAAGGCGAGGATATTCTCATGAACTTCTTAAGACATTCTAAAACATTGATTTCCATGGTTTGTAAAAAAATGCAAATAATGCGTGGCTCTACATTGCATGTTATGCGTTCGTGAATGCATCTTCATGGCTGCAGGCAGACTTCAATCTCACACCTTTCTTATAGGTACCTACAGACTGTTTTCTAAAGTTCGTAATGCCTGAAACACGCCACGTATTGTTTTACGTTTTTTTGTTCAGATGTTCAGATAAATATTTTTTGAATTAACAGGGCTTAAGGCGCTACGTGGTGCTAACTAGCACAGTGAAAAAAAAGGATGTTCTTTTATAACGCGTCCTTGGAAAAAGTGAACTTCATGAATCTTAATAAAATAGTAGCTCTTTTTAGTAGTTACTGACAAGAACGTATGTCCAAGAATCTAGGACTTTAGGCAATTTTGTCAAAAACGGCCATTTTTAGCAGAAATCGATTAAAATCGTGGGTTATGATTCTAGTTTCTAGTAGATTCACCCGTATTCTAAGACGTTCCTCGAGGTTTTCCTCGAATCCACTCTTGCTCGACCGAGGAAAACCGTTACAAGTGTATTCTTCCAGATGTTTTTATTTTAAAACAAGTTATGCTTTTTATTTCGTTGGTGGCGTTCTTTTAGCGCCTTAAATAATTGGATTACATCGCGCTTTAAGCGCAGTGCTAATAAAATACACAACATTCAATAAATAATTATTACATATACATAAAAATATGAACTGTCTATTGATATAAAATATATGTGGTTTAAGCTTAATTTATGAAAAGGAGCCAGGATAAAGCAGAAAACCTGCGAACATTCATAATGTTTCTATTTAAAATAACGGAAAAATGCAAAAAAAAATTGTCATAAAACGAAAGATGAGATACGAGTAAATGACAAACTCTAGCCGACATTATATTTCAGGAATTGCGTATATTAGAAAGGGCCTGTATAAGAAAGATATCAAGTTGAATCAGTCCGCTTACAGCCATCAAGATTTTAAAAACCTATTTAGAGGCTAGAAATTCCACAAGTGCCGGGACTCGAACCCGCGACCTCTGGCTAACCGTGCCAGAGGTAACCGGCATGGGTGGAATTCTTAGCATCTAAATGGGTTTTTAAAATTGTCCTTAGCACGGGTTAGTGCATTAAAAAGAATATAGCCATCTAGATGCACTACGAACGCATGGCATGCATCGTGGGGCTAATCTAATAAGGACAGGTGATCAAACGACCGCTAACAATTTCTCATTGAGACGATCGTTATCATGTGGGGTCTTATTGTCTCACCGAACGCGATTGCCATACCTAGGTACCTACTCATTGCATCTGTCTGACGTAATAAATTCAATAATTCATCACCATCGAAATTTTGCAGCAGGTTGGTGACGCCTTAGAGCAAGGGTGCATTGCTTCCAGGGCCGGACTGGGCCTAAGGGGCCCGGGTATCATTTTGGCATTAGAGGCCCGCCGCACGCGGTCAATCAACAAAGTAATAATAGGCATGACGAAAGATTTTTAAATCCTTTTCCATAGTGCGGGGATACATTATCATTATTATATTCTTTTTAATGCACTAACCCGTGCTAAGGACAATTTTTAAAAACCTATTTTGAGGCTAAAATCGTCGCTGCCTGTACGTAATACAGAGAGTATTGTAAAGAGTATCGAAATTTCATTGATGCCGGTGAGTCGCCCATTAGCTCAGTTGGAAGAGCGCTGGCACGGATAGCCAGAGGTCGCGGGTTCGAATCCCGGCATGGGTGGAATTTTTAGCCTCTAAATAGATTTTTTAAAACTATCATTATTTACAAACAAACCTACTTATATTTCAGTAATCAACAAAAGTTTAACGAAGGTTAAAGCCATTTTTCTTAAAAATGATTTTAAATCTGTGGGAAAACAGCTGGCAGTGTCATGGCGTCGAATCTGACCTCCCGGCCAGGTAAACAAACGTCGTAATCACTAGATAGTAGTCAATTAGTCAAGTCAACCTAAGCGTGTCGTCACGCGGTATGATGGGTGTTTCAGTCAAAATGGCTGAAAGCAGTGTTAATCTTTTATTTTAGTGAAAATATTGGTAATGACCTTTTTTGTAAAACTATATCCCTTTAATATGTACTTTTTCCCCTAATATAGTTAAATCTTTGATTTGCTTTGAGTCCTTTTTTTTTCAAAATGATTGTTTTCTTAATGTTTAATCTTTTAATATTTGCCCGTCCATCTGGGTATCACCAGCGATGACAAGCACAGAGGTCACGTCTGTGCACATAAGGCCATAAGTCGTAAAAGCTGGAATATTATTGGTATTCTAGTTCGCGATCAGGACAAGTGATTGTTCTGTGGAAATTGTACATTATATTTGAAAAAGTATTTTGACAAGAGACTTTAATTATCCATCCATCCATCAAACCCGCAGACCACATTTATCAAAAGTAAAATTATCTACTTATATCTGTGGTGCTTATACTAATTTTATTAGGCTTAAAATGTTACATTGTGCAAGCGACACAGCTTGCTCCACCTAAGAACAGCCTAAACACTCTGGTTTTGCCTGACCTTCTTGAAACACCTTTAAGTTGGAATAAAAATGAGTTGGAATAAAAAGCCACCCACTGTGTTGGAACCCACGACACAGGGTATCCTAGTGTGGGGCCAGAAGCAATGTTGGTATGGTGCTTGTATGTAAATGTTATGTTAAAAAATGTCGGAAACAAAAACGGTCTTAGGTACTCCTAACGATGTATTTGCCCCTTCAGGATAAAAAAGTTTTTATTAATTTACGTCTTCGCTCTATACGTTTGAAATTCCAACAGGGGGGCACTTTGCCCAATCATCCTTATGAGCCATACGATTACATAATAGTTTGCTCCACACAAATTGGGCGCAAACAGGGACGTTTATCCGCAATCCCATTGTATCGTCGAAAAAGTTTAATTCCACTGAAAAGCTCACGTAGGACCCTCAGTGTAAACAATTATAAAACTTTAACTTTTGTGAAAGCCCATACAGTAGGTAAGGGCTTTCACAAAAGTTAAAGTTTTGTCGCCACGCTGCGTCGTCCGCTTTCCGGACTACGCAGCTTGGGCAGGCCCTCCACTCCCGTAACCAGGTCGGCAGACTCCACAGCTGGTCTGCCGACTTGGTTACGGTGGCGGGAAGTCGCTGGATGCGGGTGGCACAAGATCGTGAAGCTTGGAAAACCATGAGGGATGTCCTGCAGTGGCCGTCGAACAGCTGATGATGATGATACAGTAGGTAAGTGTATCTACATATTTTTTTGTATTATTCGGTAAGCAAGTCTGATATAATAATAATAATTAATAATTTTAATAATAATTTTTTTTAATAATTAATAATAATATTTTTTTTAATAATAATTTTTATTTATTTACTTTTCAAAAAGTTTACATCAACATGACCGGGCAAGAACTTCCTTTTAAGTATGGAAATACCTGTACCAGGAAGCTCCGCTCCTCCACACTAGACATAACAATGTTGGTCTTAAACTGAAATTATTACAGTTTATTACCTGAAGTGAAGTTTTATTACTGATGCCGTTCGAAGTGCCTGATTTCCCGAAGGAAATGTTTGCCCCTTAATCCAAGAAAACTAGTTTGATTGAACCCATGTAAGGCCTGGTTTACATTACGGCCAAGAGCGTGTCAGGCCACGAGCAGTATAGGGTTCCGTAGAAAGGGGGTTGTCTATATACTTTAAAAAACTAACAACTTCATCAAACATCGAAGTGTTCCTTTTATGAGTTGGTCGCTGATTACTTGTTAACTTGTAAAGCCTATTTGGCAATATTTTTTTTCTTTTAAGTTCATTATATCATGTCCGTTTTTCCACATTTCAATCAATGCCCTACTCTACCATAAAATTGCGCTTTGAGCTTGCAAGCGGATCATTCTCACTGAGCTTTCTTGAGGAAAGGCACCAATACATCCACCAGTGCTCACCAATTGACAGGTAAAGCGTATATAGGTACCAGTTTTACTTTTAATTTCCGGAAACATTCGTGATTTATACAATTCCTGAATCTGACTATACTTCAAACTTGATTCTTGTATTTTCTGACCCATTCGTCATATAACTTCGGCCTGGTTCACTAGAAAGCGAGAACAGTAGTACTAATACAATAGAGTCATTAGTTTAGAATAAAGATGGTCCGGGGAAAATGTTCTTCGAGAAATTAACCTTCTCTGTACATTCTCAAATAACATTCTCCAGGCCCATCTCTAAGTATGAACCGGGCAGGGCCGTGTTTAATAAAACTGCAATAGGCTATTTGAAACTGTGAAAGGTGTACCTAATTATGTAAAGGTATATTTGTACAAATTAGGAGTTTTATAACCGATTTAAGGCATTTTTATTTAAAAAAAATGGATAATTTAGGCAAAAAGACAGGATAAAACTGGATAATTTTGTATCTGGAACAATTTTATCGAAAACGGTCAGGATTGGTCGAATCTATAATGACGTCACATATTAGTAAATATAGCGATCCGAGGACCCCAGAGTTGACTTAACGATTGTCTGTTTACTGAACAGTGACGTCACTAATTCCTGTGCGACGCCATTTGGCGCGACGCGTTTTGGCGGCTTATTTTAAAAAATAATTTTTATTTGCCTTTCCTACAAAAAATACGAGAAAGTTATAAAAATTATCTCTTTCTGAGCACTTATGAAACACCTACGAAAAATCTGAGTTGGTTTTCAGAAACCTGTAGATTATTTTGACCATTCAACGTACATTGCGTATAAGAGTCTATGTGGGGTAATCGTACGACGTGTAGGGTAATCTTCGTAGTAAACTATGAATTTTTATTCTATTCTATAGAGCAAAAGGGAAGCAAAAGTACCCGGAACCGGCGTGCTTGCATGCAACGACTTATGAACGTTGATGAAGCGAAGGTGATCTGTCAGGATCGTGGCAAGTGGCAGTCCCTGATATCTGCCTACCCCGCTGGGACACAGGCGTGAGGATATGCTTGTACGTGAGACACTCAGAAAGCTTTGAGAAACTAAATAACTAACTTCTATGAAAAAAATATTTTTATTAAATCTTTTCAAAGATCTCTCCACCAGCCTCTATAGAAAGTTTCATGCGTCTGAACCAATTTTCAAAACATTTTTTCCAGTCCTCCGCAGACACCTCTTCCACGGCCTTTTCAAACGCTGCTAGCGCGTCTTCCGGCGATTAAAACTGTATCCCTTTGAGCTGATTTTTAATTTTAGGGAATAAAACGAAGTCACATGCAGCCAAATCAGGACTGTAAGGAGGGTGTCCCAAGACTCTGACCGGTGTGGAGTCCAGGAAGTCCCTCGTTTTGATCGCAGAGTGCGCGGGCGTATTGTCGTGGTGAAGAAGGAGCCCGCGGAGCCCGGTGTTCGGTCCCTTGTGCTCAATTCAGAAAAAAAATCTGGCAGGCATTTTATGCTATACCATTCAGCGTTGATGCTGCTTTGGTCTCGAAGTGGAATTGAAATTAGGTACCCCGTCAAAGTGAAGAAACTAGTGATCAAAATTTTTTCTGCGCTCTTCGATCGCTTCACTTTCGTAGGCGTTGGTTCATTTTGAAACAGCCAAATTATCGACTGACGCTTTGTTTCTGGATCATATTGATAAATCCAGGATTCGTCACCTGTCACACCCGTCACGTCGTAAACGCGCCGTGACGAGCCAGCATCAATTTTTTGTAACATATCACGTCACCAATCCACAAGGGCCTGCTTCTGAGCTTCGGTGAGGTTGTGCGGCACACAGCGGGAAACTATTCTCCTTACGCGAAGGTGCTCGTGCAAAATCTTGTGAACACTTCCTGAACCCATCTGCAGTGTATGCTGAATCTCTTCGTACGTAAATCGTCTGTTTTCTTGAATTAATTTGTTTCCTGCCAGCACACTTTTTCGGTGACAGCCGTCGTAGGACGACCACTCCTTACTTCATCCCCCAAAGTAAGACGACCGCCTTTGAACTCGCTATACCAGCGGTTGATGGTTGCTTTTGAAGGTCCTTCATCCATAAAAGCAATTCGAAATCGATCAAATGACTCAGGTTTTAAGCCACATCTGAAATCGTAAAAAATCATAGCACGAAAATGTATTCGATGCAGATCCATTTTTTAACGAGACAAGAAAATTTTAATTGGCTCTCAAAAAATGCGGAGGGAAATTTTAAAATCGAACAGTAGTATTTTTACTTTTAAATAATCGACGTTTTCAAAAAAATTACAATTCGCCAGTGTCTTATACATAAAAACATTTTTACGCAAAATTTTCTGAGTGGCCTAGTATGTTATTCTATGAAACAGGCCGTAGGACATTCCTAATCAAACGCCAAGTTATGCATGAATGAATCGTGTAAGTCTCTGATTCGGCTGTCTCAAGTTCAATCGATCTCGTCGGTCCCGCCTGATTGCTAAGACCTACCTACACTATTAGCTATAGGCTATGTAGGCGATGGTAATTTCAGATGGCTAATCTGAAACTTCGAACCATTATACTCGTAATGTAAAACTTTTATAGAAAAGCACTGTAGCTATTATATGTAGTTTTACATTTTGGAAAAATCGATTCAAAATTTTGGAAAATTTGTTATCATTAATCTTAGCATTTATTTATATGATGACGCATGATTCTGCTTATAGGGATGAAAGTCTAGACCCATGTTAGAGTAAAATACAGAAATCGAAAAACTTGATTACGGATTGTCTTTTTTGATTATCTTTGTTTTAATTATCTCTTAAAGCTTTGTTGTACAAACGCGTAGAGAAGGTTTGGTTAAACTTAAGGGTTTATTTTTACGTAACGGTGGTTTAGTGCTGTATTTCGTGTGTATCAATCTGGCAGGGCACCCAGAAATAAACAAAGTTAGTCGCTGCCTGTACGTAATACAGAGAGTATTGTAAAGAGGTTCGAAATTTCACTGATGCCGGTGAGTCGCCCATTAGCCCAGTTGGAAAGAGCGCTGGCACAGAGAGCCAGAGGTCGCGGGTTCGAATCCCGGCATGGGTGGAATTTTTAGCCTCTAAATTTTTTTTTTTTTTTAAAGTTTTTTTTTTTTTTGGTAACGCGGGGGAATGCATTTACGCACTTCACCACTCTGCTGTCAGGGGACAACAGAGCGGCTTCGTGTGGGACTCCCAGCCCGAGGGCTGGACTACCCACTAAACCCCCGCGGTGATCCTCCTCTCCTCTACCGGGTCGCGGGGTAGGCCAAAGGTTAAATCACCGCGACCCGGCAAGAGGTCGCCCCTCCACGTGAGGGGCTCGACTGGTGGGGGAGCCAAAGTGGCTCCCCAGCGGCGCCCCCTGCCCCATCGCTACGACGGGGCAAGGAAACGCCGCGTCTCCTCGGGGGGGCCATATAGGCCCCCATACACTCCAATGCACCGCCACCCCTCATCCCCCGAGTAGAGGGGAGGCGACGCATCGCTGCAAGGCCCGTCGCGTCGCTCACCAGCGCTTCTCTGATGAAGCAGAGAAGGTGGAGAGCGAGCGTGCGGGCCCTCTCTGTGCCGGAAGGCACCCCCGGATCACGCAGGGGCGCCTTCCGGCCCGCCGTGTTAGAGGCTGAGGGTCCCCTGACCCTCCGCCCACGGCACTGGTCCGACTGGTACGAGGCGCTCGGAGGCGCCCCCCCCAGCCGGACCTCCTCCTCTTGGTCGCTTGGGTACCACTCCACGGTGTGAAGCAGGGCCCAAGCGACTAAACGGTCGCAGGGGACAGGGAGAGAGGCGCACCGCTATACCAGCACTCCTCTTCCGCTGCGACCCCACCGCGTCCGCCATCAACCGGTGGCGGCCCCGGTAAGGCCGCGGCAGGCAGGGAGAGCGGCGCACCGTAATACCGGCACTCCTCTCCCGCCGCGGCCTCCTCCCTTCGGCTGCGATGCCGCCCATACGGCATCGCAGCCCGCCTCAGTAGCGGTGCTGCCCATACAGCACCGCCACCTACTGACCGCTCGACTCGCAAGCGAGGAGCGGTCCCTCCTGGGTTGCTCTTGGTTTCACCGTGGGTGTGTTCCCGCCCGTAGGCCCCACGGCTACTTAGCCCCCTCGCCACGACAAGGCGGCAACCGTCGAGGGGGTTTTAAACTAAGTTAGGTTAGGTTAGGTTATACACAGCATGCTGGACCGACAATCTGAGTCGTATGGCTTTGTTATTTAAGTGCCATATAAGTATTAATTAATTCATTATTTTATATAGCTGACAGTGGCTAGATGGAATCGGCCGAAGACCGAAAGAAATAACGTGCCTTGAGGAGGCCTATTTCCAGCAGCGGAATATTACGGGCTGATTGATTGATTGACTGACCGACCGACCGACCGACCGACCGACCGACCGGTACCGACCGACCGACCGACCGACCGACCGACCGACCGACCGACCGACCGACCGACCGACCGACCGACCGACCGACCGACCGACCGACCGACCGACCGACCGACCGACCGACCGACCGACCGACCGACCGACCGACCGACCGACCGACCGACCGACCGACCGACCGACCGACCGACCGAACGACCGACTGATTGATTGATTGATTCATTCATTGGATAAACATAAATAGCATCTATAATATAAAAATGAATCGCTGAATGTGTTGCTAAGCGCAAATCTCGAGAGCAGCGGAACCGGTTTCGCTAATCCATTTTTTTAAATATTCCTTGAAGTACGACGATGGTTCTTAAGGAGAGAAAAATTTGTGGAATCGACTGTTAGGCTGTACGAAGTTCGCCGGGTCAGCTAGCACGCACGTAAAGTATAACCTGAAAGCGACCCTTGATAATGTTGGCGAAGAGGAGGAGGTATGTCGTTCCAAAACTTCAGGGCCTAAAACCGGAACTTGCCAAGTAAGGCGGTAGTTACTAACTGCAAACAATGTGGGTTTGATAGAAGTGAACCTAGTATAATACGGGTAATTAAAGAAATGAACTAGACCACTATTTGCTTCTCACTTTTACCATAATGGCGTCCGTATTGTGTGAGAGAGGCAAAAAGATATTCAGTGATTATGATCAAAGGTTTGTGTATCAACCTTTTGTAGGCAAGCCCCCACTGCTGAGGCACGGGTCTTCCTACATCGCAGGAGGTTAGGCAATACTCCACCACGGGGGCTAAGTCCGGGTTGGTGGAGGATTGTAAGACAGTGGCGGGCCTTAATGTCACAAGTTATCAAGCAGCCCGTAAGGCCTCTGACATGGCTTAACGACTGCCATTACATCTAAGCCGGCACCAACGGCTAACCTGAATTGCGAAGCACAGAAGCGCTCGGAAAAATGCCACTAGCGGTAGTCACGGGACGGTCACCCATCCTGCAAATGACCGCGCCTGTTGCTTATCTCAAGTGATTGATTCCAATCACTTGGTTCGCCAAGGCCACGAGCGCTCCGGAATCTTTACCTAACAATTAATCCTAATTAGACCCATTAGTATATAACTAAGCAGATGTATACCTAGTCCTTTTTTCATAGTTTTTTATTACGCTCTTTGAATAAATATTGGTATTGGCGTTTTGTATAGTTGCTATAAAGTATTGTGTGGGTGATACTTCTACAAGAGTAAATCAGACGTCGTAAAACTAGGCTTCAAGTAAATAATATTGTGCCCACCATACCTATCTAGCACCGGAAAATCAATCCAATCTATAAAACTTCAGCTGACGTCACAACGTCAGTCGATCGACATCCCAATAAGCCATTAATACCCCATTATCATTTAGTCAGTTAAGTATTATCTTCCGCTGAGCCTAACTCGTCATTACAGCTATCGCTAATATCGCTATAAACGCAACTCTCCTGCCACCGACAGACACCCAACTGTAGTGACGTCACGTAGATTACTCGAAAGTTATCTCTAATGGACGAGGGAGCCAAATTGCAAAGAAAATGTAAGGTTTCGCTGCAAATTGATTTGATACTGTTGCCAGATGCGAGACGATGACTTTTCGAGATCGTCTGCTTCGGATGTGATTGGTGTCGATGTTGATTTGATTGTATGAGTAATGGTTGGGGGATTCGCATAATACAGTAGGCGGGCTGTCGGACTGGGACTACAAAAAAGAATAGGAGTAGGTACCTATGTCTTCCTACAAAATTTACGACGACCTCTGTGGCGTAGTGGTAGCGCATCTGCCTACCATGCAAGAGGTTACGGGTTCGAATCCCGGCTGGGGACAAAAAAAAGCCTAGGTCTTGGATGTTTACATGTTTGTGACGTCGTTGTTTCTGGTTCTAACGACACAGGGTATCCTAGTGTGGAGCCAGAAGCAATGTATGTGCTTGTATGTAAATGTAATGTTATAGAAAAAATCACACTCAAAAACAGCCCCTTTCTTTTTTAATAATTCTATACCAATGAAATGAGCGGAAGATGAGCTGCAGAGTAAATCACTATGTGATTGGTTCATTCTGTGCGCCATGCGTGACGCGAACGTTGATTGGGTAGATAGATAGACACTTTATATTTCTTAACCTAAGAGTACAGACGGCGGCTTTATCACTAAAAGTGATCTCTTCCAGACAACCTTTTGATGGACTGGAGCAATATATATATTGCGATAGTGCATGGCAGCGTAACTGATGGTTGGTTTTACACAACAACGGCAAATCAATAACTTCACTTATGTATAACCCGTCGAAATATCTAGGTACCTAGCAACATGGCAGTCTGACGGAGGCAGATGCATAGATATTTTGCCGATATTTTGTAAGACTAAAATCGCTCTGCGTGGTAACGTGGGATCATTTTTTAGCGCTAGTTATTCATGTATGACTAAACTTTCACTGCTCTAGGGCATCAAAGGTTCTTTGAATCTAAATTACATTAGGTGATAGGGCGGGCGGCCCAGTGTTATTATCGTCAAAATCTGGGTTGCCGTATCTAAACCTTCAAATTGCCGTATTTATGAAACAAAATCGTACATTTTCAACTTTCTATATTTTCTTCATCCTATATGTTTCTAATACACAATGAATAAATGAATTTTGAAGCAATTTTCATTGCTTGTGCAATGAATATTTTTCTTTGCTTTTCATTTTGATAAGCATATCTCCTGACACCTGAAATTTTGTGCAACCGCCTTGATTTCGAATAGCTTGTTTAGCTAAGAGTGGGACATATAAAAGAGGTGGCATAAAACATCTAGTTCAATTTATGTCAGCAGGAAAACTTTCTTTGGGAAATCCCGAAAATCGGACACATTGATTACGTTTCGTTTGTAGTATTTTTTGTTTTAAGCTTACGAGCATGTTGGACTTGAATTGCCGTATTATATGATACGGTAGTCGAAATCCTGCCGTATACCGTATATTAGAAAAAACATCCATGAATTACCGTATATTACGGCAATTGCCGTATCAATAATAAATTAATAACACTGGGGCGGCCGGTAGAACGCTTGACTCACATTCAAGAGGTCATGAATTCGAACTTTCGGCGTGTACTTGGACATGATCTTGGTTTTCTAACTTACTTTACTTTACTTTAAATTTGTTTGCACACATAAAAAACATACGAAAAATACAAAATATACAAAATATACAAAATATACAAAATAAAAAGTGTACATGGCGAGTTACATTAATTTGTGAATTTGTATAGTACCTACCTATAATATCAGTCGCTAGCGGTAGGTATAGCTGAAAAACATCGTCAGGAAATTAAGTAAATCATAATTACCTGAATTCCCGACGTAATAAAATAAGTATACTTTTCATAAATGTGGTCTGGGGTTTGATAGATAATAAAATTGCGGACATTCAATACATTTCCCTCATCCTGGTCTTTAATTGCGGAAATTTGATTAAAATTGAAATTATTAATTATGGAAACATCTTTTCTTTATTACCTACTAACTTTTTTTAAGAAAACAATAGTAGATATATTTGAACTGTTCGTAACTGAAATAACCATCATACCCTCTGACTATGCAAATTAACCAAACTTTATGCAAAGTTTGGTGAATGAAAAATCCTTTGCACGAATTTGTTTTGGTGCAAACAAATTAAGTAGTCCAAAGCGAGCCTAATTCTTGATAGTATTAAAAGTTTTTCTTCGTCTTGTTTTAATACAATTTTTTTTTTTTACGTAGCCTCGTTTGTGTCCCACTGCTGGGCAAAGGCCTCCCCCAACTCAGACCAGATGTATCTGTCTTGTGCCACCTCAGACCACTCCGGCATGTGTCGGTCGAGATCGTCTCGCCAACGTTTTCTTGGCCTACCTCTCCTGCGATGACCACCTTGTGGCACCCACTCGGTGGCAAGTCTTGCCCACCTATCCGGGTGCATTCTGCTAATATGCCCTGCCCAGCTCCACTTCAACCTTGCAGTCTGGACACCCACATCAGCTATGCGTGTTTTTGAGCGTAGCGTAGTGTTGCGGATATGGTCAATCCTTCTGACGCTCAACATGCTACGCTCCATAGCTCGCTGGCAAACTTTGAGCTTGGACTTCTGTTCTTCGGTCAATGACCAAGTCTGGGAGCCGTAAGTGAGGACAATACAATAATTTAAAAAAATATTCACAGCAGCAGGATCTACATAAGAACTGCCTTAAGGGATGTAACACCTCAGTCACATAGTTTTTGATAGCTTTACACTAACTGCGGTGATCTGACACTTTTCGCAAGAACGATCAGTATAAAATATATGATTTTTCCATAGGTGGCGCCGGCCAGCGTTACTGCAAGGAGCCCCTTAATAAAATAAATTCACATAAAAATAGTTCTGTACGGGGTCATCAGATGACACTTAGAATGCTTCGGAATTTACTTTAATTAGGTATATTAAAAATAACTAAAAAGAAAATTACTCTCACCTGTGTCTATCGCAAACTCCTCCGGACTGCGCGAATTTTCGTTCAAGCTATCTGCCGGTCATTATACCTACTTACGAACGTTCAACAGTTTCTACCTATAGTATCCTGGTTTGACACCATTGAAATATACACTATTCTTACTTTAAGAGCCGAATAAAGCACCTACTTACCCTACTCAAGGTGTAGTAGGTAGATACGAGTAGGTACCAAACAACTGTGAGGTGAACTTGTGAATGTTGTTATTTGAAAACTGACTGCTTTGTTGGTCTACCGGTAAAGAAGCTTGATAATAAAACAGAGGTCGTGGGTTCGATTCCACCTGGAGGCCGCCCTACTTGATTTCTACAAAAGGCCTCAGTTTATTTGTATGTTTGTTATGTCCTTGCATGGTTACCCACAGCACAGGGTATCCTAGTTTGGGACCAGTCCGACGAAACCAGATTCCATAGTCAAATTCATACTAGTTGCTAAGTTAACTGTCAGATTCCGACAGGATAACAGTAACTAGGGCCGAGGACAAGTACCACCTAATTGTGTGGATATTGTTTACTTATTCCACCAAACCATAAATGAATGTAAAAAAGAGTGGCCAACTTCTCGTACCAAAAATTTCATGATTTATAAGAACTTTCCAAGGTCCTTTTTTCCACGTAGCAGAGTTTTGATAAACGAGGAAAAAATTGTGTGACTTTTTTAATTTACGGACAAAACTTGGCAAATTTTTAGAGGATTGTGAGTAGTTTAACAATAAAAACTTGCCAAGTATAAACTGTACATAAAAAAAATCACACAATTTCTTTATTGGCCTGTGCGAAAACTTGGCTTGTGCCTCATAGTGCGCCATTTTAAAATTTTAATAAAAATTTTTCTTTTTATTATTGTTTTTTTTTTAAATTATCATTAAAAAAAAATCTTATTCTT